>OY728139.1:1280933167-1282183167 GCA_963277665.1 Viscum album
AGGTATGCTAGAAGCCTCTCTATGGTTCAATCCCACCATCAATTAGTTCTGACCATCTTCATGTCAGTTCCAACCATTCTGAACTACGTAGACTTTGATCCTTGCCAAGGCAAGGTACGTAGGAATCCTCCCCGAGGTTCAATCCCAACACCCGGTCGTTATGACCCCCTTTAAGTCGGTCAACCCCCTTCCTGCATGACGTTAAACTGTACGCCCCTTTTGTTCCCTATTGAATGGTAATCCATTGTGAACCTAATTCTATGATAATCCGTTGTGATCCCCAATCAGTGGTAAGTCATTGTCAATATAGACCCAGAACTAAGCTGTTGTCGTCCCCTTTGTGGGGACCCATATCTCTGGTCTGTCCCAGTGGCATCAAACCAACCTCATGCTTCTAACCATGCGTAAGCCTCAGCATATCATTGGGTCTCTATCCTTTGTTCACACCCCAATCCTATTCCCCTTCATGAACTATGTGGACTTTGATTCCCTACCGCAGGGATACGTAGGAGGTCCCTTTGAGATTCAAGCCCAACATCATTGTTGCCCTCGGGTCGACTCTGTCTCATTCTCCATCCACTTCACTTAACCACCCATCACCCATCCTGATTTTTACCCGGGCCTCCACATTCCAGTGAGATCATTCCAATTCACCAATTCACTGCTCCTAGTAGTAACCGGGTAACTAACAACGCATTATCCCCGATGTCAGTGTTCCCTCAAGGGGTTACAACTATCTGATCCACTCTAGTCGGTGTTCCAATCAGGTTGATCTGTATCTGTTAGATGTTAAACTCACGGCATAGCCTATGTAAAACATGGTAAGTTTATGAAAACCACAGTGACATGTCTATGTAATATAATTCCCTACATTCGACATCGGATTCCTCGAGCTTCTACGCCCTCGAGAAGCCCTATAATAAGGGGAAGAAACCCCATGGAGCTAGTGTTCTGGCGTCCAAACATGCCAGTGATGTCCAACTTGACTAATCTCCTAACCAAAGGTTTCTTCCCAAGAGATACCCCTTCGAATGTACCAAGAGAAGCTATTTAATTAACCAGTGTTCATGAAGATATGGCACTGGGAAGAGTTTCATGAACAACGTATTAAATCTATAAGGGAGACCCAGAATAGGTGACAAGTTCTGAGGAGGAATCCATGGAAAGAAGAATCGACATCCCATCATCCTGTTTCAATCAAGGAAAAAACGTCCCTGAACAAGCAACAGACGTATCCCACCTTTGGAAAGCAAGAATTCATGGCAACAAACAGTGTCGTCATCCTTGAAATAGACGGACGCGCACACCCCGACGAAAGCATCAGAAACATATGGTTTATTAGTTCTTCATAGATATATGGCTATGTGATTGTTAACTTTCTCATGATATTGTTCTCTATCACTCCCCATCCAAACATGATGGCAATATTTATCTTTCTTATCCATGTTTTCACTTTCCACCTATGTTCTCCCATGTGTAAACGAAGTTATATGATACTTTGGGTAAATGTTATGTTTCCAAATTTCCTTATTAAAAATAAGTTTTACTATTAATTTTTATGATGTGGGTTTCTAAGAAAATAAATTTAAAGTATTAAAACTTTAATAAACTAGATGAATTTTGAGGTAGAAATTCATTTTAACGGGGGTAGAATTTAACAACCTAATATTTTGGGAAAAAAAATCAAATTAATTCATTCTTTTTGATATTTTTCATTTCATGCGACACTAAAAATGGTTATTTTATATATACAAAAGCAATAGGTTAGGATTGGTTTATATGAAATGAGAATTTAATCCTGCCTGATGTGAAATATAAACATTATCTTTCTCTATACTGAACACTGAGGTTATCTTGCATTAAAGGCATGACTAACATTCCACAACAACCTGCATAACAGGAAAGACTGATTCTTACCAATCAACGACATATTATTAAAATAATATTATTTAATATATTAAGGCTTAAACTAGAAATTAAGTTAGTAGTTATGAATTTTATTAACTATTTTATGAAAATATATAGTCTACACAAATATAAAATTAATTCATTAGTTAAAATGAACCAATTGAATATAAGGAGAAAATGTTTATAGAAGACTATTGTTTTGATCAAAAAGATACTTTAACAAAAAAAAAAAATTAATTAGAATTAGTGAGTGCGATTAATGTAATATATATATATATATATATATTATATTCAATAAAATATTTTTTATATTCATTAAATATATTCTATATTAATAATTTATGAACAAACCAAATATTACTTATAGAAACCAATATTTTTATTAAGGAACTTTTTTCTCCTTTTGATGGAGAACCCATTTTAAATATATATAATCAAACTTTTATAAATTTTATAAGTCAAGATAATCTTAATTTTTGAAATTTAATCATAAAAATTAGGTTAGGGTGAATTTTTGGTATTTTTTTGTGAAGTTTCATTTTTTAATGAATAGTGAAAATAATTTAATTTAACTCCAAACTGCTTTTTCATCTAATTTATTTATAAGTATAAATTATATTTATAATTGATTTTAATGTTAAATTAGATCAAATTTCATCAATTTATCCAATTTGGTTTTTTAATCAATTTAACATAGAAATTGGTTATAAAAACCCCTAGAAAATGTTTTAAAATTTTTAATTTAAAAACTCACATTGTCATCCCATCTGTGGGATTTAATTTAATTTAATTTCTGAAACTTCTATGATTGTAATTTAGGAAAATTTATTACATATTTTGAGTCATAATAATTTATAATTTCTAGTAATATCAAATTATTTTTTGACCAATAATATTAGTGGATGTAATTAAAATTAATTACAACAATTAAGATGAAATTATGCTTAACAAGGGAGTAAACCCTAAACATAAGGTCTAATATAGCATAGAAACATGTCAAAAAATCCATTTAATGACCATATTTATGAAATATACACCATTTTTAAACTTTTTACCATTATGGGATCTGGTTGAAATAAAAAAATGGGTGGGTTTTCCCTTTTCCAAAATGTTACAAGTGTGAAACCCCACCACTACAAAAGGTATCGTCTCCTCCAACATCCTAAAACCTCTCAATAAACATAATTTAGGAAATTATATTCTAAATTCACTTCCAAAAATCCCAATATACCTATTTTAATACTACCTTTGGGAATAAATCCATCCAAGGAATCACTTTTGTTCAAATCAAAAGGAGTTACCCAAAGATGAGGTAACATCCTTCTTCAAGCTCCTTTATTTTATTTTCTTTCTCCACCCGCTCAAATAATCATATATAATTCTTATATAAAGACACAAATATCATAAATATACTGATAGTTTTTAATATTAAGGGTTTTACCTACACATACACACACATTTATCTAATGTGTAATGAACTTACCATTCGTGTACAGCGAACTACCACCTCATGAAACGATGATTGTTCATATTACCTTTACCACATTTCAATGTGGGGAATTACTAAAGAAACTATGTTTATATATAATATATATTATATCTATAATTTATTTATTCTACTTTAACTCTTTTATAACACATTACATTATTCTTCCCATTATGTGTAAACATGATATTGTCATTTGTGGAAGTGTGGACTACTGCCTCCTAAAAGCTAGGTGATTGGATCACACAATACATGGAATGTATAAAGGATGGTTTTAATTAAAAATATGTGACATAAATAACATTTGTATGATATGAACTATAAAATTAACTTTCTTGAAATTTAATATATTCCATTTTATTAATTACCCTTTCACACCCTTAAAAATTGATAACATTGTTTATAGACGTGTGGATTATCTCCTCCTTGACACAATGTGATTCCTTTTACATCACAAGAATTATATATATTAGAATATAAGATTAAATATTATTTTATTTATGATATAATTAAAATTATTTAAATATTAATGTTACATAACTTCTTTCTATAATAATCATTGAGAAATGAGAACGTTACTCAAGCTTACGTACAACCTACCGTCTCCATGATTGTAAAGTTGATTAATTTTTCGAAAACATATTTAAGTATAGGTTTTAGAATTTTAATTTATGTATAAATATGGTAATTATTTAATGATTATTATTCTTTATATTTTATATAATGACCCCTTTGACCATAGTTGACCAACCAAATTCGTTTTTAACACATGAATTGAACTTGGTCAAAACACCCAACTTAAACTTAATTGTTTAAGTAGTTGTATAAAACATCATAAAAAGTGAAGAAAAAGAAATACTAAACTTGAAAAAATTTAAGAGGAAATTATTTCATTAACATAATTTTATTATTCATGAATATAAAGACACACAAGACTAGTATGGCACATGTTAAGGGAATTTCATCTCACTATTTATTTCCATGAGATTCATGACTTATTGACCACTCAATTATTTTTTGTGGTGTATATACTTCCCATGAATTTATAATATGCATATTATACTTAAATATATAGTTATTTATGTAACTGTTTTATGATCTCTCTATCATGGGGTTAATGTTTCAAAATTTACCAAATCGGTAAAGTAATTTTGCCTCAATTTTTCTTCTTTGAGACACTTTCCATGTTATAAACCTATATTCTTATATGAATTGTATTAATTGAATTTTAAATATAATATCATGAATCTAATTATTTTCATGATATTTTAAGCTTCATGTAATTTCATTTTCCTACATGTGGATTATGATTCAATGTTACCAAGTGGTAAGAGTTTATATAAACAATCTCATCATTGATCGAGATTATTTATGATCAAGTTTTTATTGATGAAATATTATGATCCATATTTTAATATCACGCATAAAATTTCTTATAATATTTTTTTTATTTATGTCTTCATGTATTAGTACAATTTTTCCACTCTTTGGTACTTAATATAATTCAGAAAATTATTTTAATGAAAATATGACCTAACCTATCTCTTCAGTCAGAAATATGTGTTCTTTCAAAACCATGCTTTCCAAAAAAGGGACTCCAAGAATATTATATTAATATATCCAATGATCATTAAAAAAATTATTTTATCTATTTTGTCTTTTACAAATTTTTTCAAAGGAATATTCTTGTCCTTTTTTGAAAAAAATATTTTTCTTACCTTATTACCATGAAAAAGGAATGTTCTTTTTACCTAATTTGACATGTATGGATTTACCCTCCATAATTTTCTTGAATATTAATTTTCATGTTTAAAAGGATAATTTTTAAGAAGATTTTTTAAATTTGATTTTTGAAGAAATTTTTTTTAAATCATTTTCAATATTTCATTATAATTTTTCAAAGTATTTTTCTAGGATAGTGGTTTTCAAAAGGTTTTCATGTATTATTTATTAGTTTCAAAGGAAAATTATTTTCAAAAGGTTTTCAAGATCCTCTAAAATGTATAAATATTAGAAGGATTTTAAAAAGATTTTAGTTCTTCCTTTATAATTTTTCAAGTTTATTTTGATGAAAATGGTTTTCAAAAGGTTTTATGTTATAAGAATTATTTTTTCGAAGGAGAAAGGAAAATTTCCTCATGAAATGTTTTTAAAAATATCATTCAAAATTATTACCCATATAAGATAAAGTTTATTGGTGTTGCCCATGCCTTTCTAAGGAAATGATTCATTGTTTCTATTCATACTATTTCTCATAATGTTTTACTTTTAATGGAATGTTGTTTACAAAATATATTTCACTTTCACGGGTTGTATAGTTATAAAACTCGCTTTTTTCATGGGTTATGATTTGATAATATGATTATGAAACCTGTCTCTATTCCACATGTTATGATATTATTACATTTTTATGGAACCCATTTTATTTCATGGGTTATGCAGTAATTGTTTATGATATTATTGAACATTTATGTTTGATTTTATTAGGATATGGGTGGGATGTATATATATCACTCCAATGCATTTGATATATATTTATACTTCATGAGATAGACTAAGAAAGTTTGGGGAGTGAACCATGAATACTATGATGGCCATGGGAGTAAACAAAGACTACAAAGATAGTATGGGGAGTGAACTAATACAACTAATTTGGCCATGGGAGTGAACCATGACTACCAAAAAACATAGAAATTGAACCCATACTACCAATATGGACTTAACAATGATTCCTTGAATAATATGGAAAAAAAATTATGCGCTTGTGTGTCTTTCATAAATTTTATACCTTATTCCAATGTTCGTCTTTCATGGATTACGTTCTTTATTTCCATATGATTCATGCCTTATGAAAATCCATTATTTATGCCATGATTCAAGTTTATGATCTTTATTAAATAGGGTGAGATCTTATAATTTTGTGATCACGTTCTCATACTATTACGCCCAAGATTATACTTACATGTATCCCTTCTTTAACCTTATTGAGAATCTAATCTCACCCCTTTTTATGATTTCTTCCCCAAATTATGAAGATTTTTGTTAAGTATGATATTTCAAATATGGTTTTTAGTCATTAAGAACCTAGTGGGAGATAATGTAGCTTACATATGTACTAGTGTTTATGTTTCCAAGTATCTAATGGAAAAAAAATAATATGGAATTTGGGCGTCTATTTTTGATATGTTTTAATTATTCTAAAAATTTGATGTAATGTCTAAGTGTGTTAAGACTGGGTCGTTCTATGACGGAGCTCTCATATGGTCCCCTATTGTGCATGAATGATGAATAAATGAGGGAGAAAGGTAGGGTAAATTTACTTTTCCATCTCATTAAAGAGATACAAATTTTGGCCACATTGTTTAGAAAACAGTGTTATAAACATACAATTTCATCTACCAAGAATCCACACCCTGAATGGTTATCCAACAATATTTTTAAAATTGTGGTTCTTAACCATGTTTAGATACTATTTAAGTGGAACTAAGGTTGAGGGATTGGAACATGGTTTTGTAAAACTATATGTAGCCTATGTGTGTCACATATACACACCTACAATAGGGAAGACTATTTCTCCTAGAGGGCTACATGGTTTCTAAAAAAATTACCCTTACCATCCTTTAACAAATTTGAGCTCTTGGGCCCCTCCTCCAATGGCCTGAAGGCCTTCATTTTTTACTGATTTTTGTTAATCCACCTTTCAAGGGATAAGATGGAACCCTTATAAGGCTTGTAGGTGTAATTATTACATGTCATGTAGGACTTTAGAGGAATTCATTATCCATAGGCTTCAAACATTACATACAACCCAGACTAACTACTTGGAACTGGTCCTCCCTAGAATCTACATCCTGAAATCAGCTCTCTACCTTCGCATGGCTATTTGGATAGGCTTTCTCGTGCATGTGCAGGCTTGTCCCGATGAAAAGTGACATACCCTCTCATTATTGCAATCCATTTTATCTCCTACTATGTTGAAAGATCCTTGATCCTCCTCCTTCTGAAGCTTGTTCCTTGTAGGTTGTGTGGTTTGCATCTCCACTTATGGTGTCCTGAAGGCCTTGAGGTGGCCCGAAGGCCTTACTGACCTGAATTCTTGGGTGGCCCGATTTCTTAAAGGACTCGAGGTCAAAATTAGTGTCCCAAAGGCCCAAACAGAGGAATATTTTAGGCTGCTAGAGTGCCAAAAGTTCCTGCTATAGTTCCCACTACAGTACCAGCTACAGTTCTGCACAGTTCCTCCTACAGTACTTCTAGAGCTCTTATATTGTACCCGGAAATAATCCTCCACCTTTATTTGATCCCGGCTCTTCTGGATGCACTTAAATAGTCCTCATCAACTCGGCTGAGGCTCATATGCAGTTCTTGGGCCCAGATTCTCCCTAAACTCATTTGAGTTCCCTTTAAACCTATTAGGACTTAGAAATAATATAAAAAATAAATTTTAAATGATCCAATGCTTGTATTTCATTAAAAATATCCATTAAATATTAAAATCACCCACCAAAAAAAGCTTAAAAACTCTTGAAATTTAATCCTACCCTAAAAACCTAGGATGTTACAACCTCCCCACCTTAAAAATTCTCATAAGCAAGTATCATTGGGGAATAAAAAAACAACAGCCGACCTACTGGGGTCATGATGTTTGATTCAAATTTCCACATTGCATTTTCAAATTCTAAACACACATCAAAGAGTCTCTTTAAGTGCACAGTGTTAAAACTGCAAAAACATAGGCTAATTCAAAAAAAAAACTAAAACACTTAGAAAGAGATTACCCAATACTGTTTAACCGAAAACATGATCACATGGTAATCTCTATTATGAAGTTCCCTAAGGCACTCCCCACCTTAGTTATTTAACTTTTAATGGAAAACTTCTAAGTCATGGTACATGATCCATCATAATTTCCCCCTGAAGAACATTCATAGTCTTTTAACAATGATCTATTCACATCTATCAAATTACATGTGAGGTCTCTATCCTCGGACATCAGGACAATCAAAATGGTCAAACTCTAATCAAACAAAATCAACTAGACATTCCAAATTTTACTTGAAAATCCCAATTTTACCATTTTAAGTTTCACCTATCTCATCCGAAAAATGTTCCAAGTTTTGCTTACTCACCAACCACAACCCTATATAGTAGAGAAAATAATTTTAACCATCATGGGTTCACTATTTCTTAAAAAAACTTTGTCTCCCATAGCTGATACACCACTAAGGCCGAATATGAAGTCATTATTTCAATTAGTATATAGATTGCTCTGAGAACAGTCACTAGAGATCATACCCAACTTCTAGTAAAGTCTCCTAGTTGAACCATTCATGGTTCCTTTATGAAATGGTCTACGAGTTCAAAAAATGTCTAATGATAGGTCCCCTATTTCCATGAACCTTCTCTCAAGAGGGTCATCTTCCAACTACCTATATATAAATCCATACCATAAGTATTACATTAAACCACTCCATGATCACACCTCTAATATGTCCATTCATTAAAATGGAAATTGAGCTGGATTTGTTTTATCTCGGTCTATAACTAATGTTCTCTATGCATACTTGGGAAAAAGTCAAGATAGGGTTCATGAATTAATTTAAACAAGGATTACACCAATATTTTATCACTACGTGCATGTTCTCCTTGTGAGACACTCTTCTCAAAAAAAAGTCTATAAAAGTTTTATCCAACTATCATCACCATGTCTCCCAACTATTAGTATCCAGTTTCAAACATGTTTCAATAGTATCATGGAACCAAACAGTTTTCAGGATAGCCTGTGTCGCGATACTCCCTTTAAATGGTACCCCACACAAATGGCACATAACAAGTTTCCATACACCGTGGGGTAAAATTCTTTAATACCCAGTTCTAGAACTAACTCACACTCTCATGATTCTTTCATCATGAAGGCCTAGCTGACCGTGATACATGGAACATTAGTAATATTAAGGAAGGGGATCCCTTGGAACTCATTTCCAAAATGGAATTCTCACATTCCATTTAATATTGAATGACCACCAACCTGGTGGGTTAATTTTATTATTTCAAACATTTAACAATCCAACTAGATTTTAAACCCATTCTGACCATTTCTAAACGGCCTATTATGATTTTATTCCTTATACATGGAAATAAATTCTCTTCATGAATGAAGTGATGATATCCAATATAGAAATGTCTTAGTAATCACATTACTGAGAAGAGAAAAAACCTGACGTCACATGTTCCATCGCCACCAAACCTAGTTCAGGGATGTGTCTCAAACTCTTTTAGTAAATGTGTAGACCCCAGAAAACGCATCCTCAAAATTTTTTAGATACTTCCATACACGAACCAAAATCGTAGACATTTTCGTAAGCATTGATTTTATAGGTCGTAGGGCCCGAACGGAGTTAGGGATTAGGAGATATGGACATTTGAAGTTGGGCTGGAAAACTGGTTCACAAAGCCCATTCGTGAAGCCCCCTTCGCGATCATGGAGCGCCGCCACGAAGTAATGATGCGAGAGTCTCCGCGAACCCGTCTGACCTTCGTGATGCACCGCGAAGACCCACCGTGACGTAGAGGAGTCGGGAACTCTCTACGAACACCCTGACGTTCGCAAACCTGCCGCGAAGCAGAGCAGGCGGTAACTCTCCGTGAATCCGGTTGACGTTCGCAACCCGCCGCGAAGCACCAATGTCCCCTCCGTGCCGTGTGAGCTCTTCTTCACGGTGCCCCTACCTATAAATATTCAGCTCCCCCACCCTTCTCCGGATGTCCATTTTTCTTCCCCTTGGGTGGTCCATCTCCCAGTTCGCGGAGCTCCGCTTTGCAACTCGGCAAGGCCATGCTCTGTGAGAAGCTTCCTTCGCATTGCTGCTCTGCGATCTGATGCTCTGCGAGTCCATGATCCGTGATCCAATGCTCTGCGACGCTGCTCCAAGAGTAATCCATGAGCCTCCCTTGATCCGCAAGAGGCCCATGCTCTGCAATATCCCTTTTCTCTATGAGACCTTTGCTCCGTGAAGCTACTTCGTGAAGACCTATCCTTTGGGAGGACCCTACCTTCGCGCCCGCTGGTCTATACCGTGGGGGATGCTCCGCTGCACCCCCACTCGGGGTTAGTGTCGGGCTGCGGTCCCTACCCTCCAGGTCGGTTCCTTTGCTACTATCACAGACCCCCATGAAAAATGCAGAGTCGCACAATGAACTTCTCAGGTCAGGATGTCGGGATTTTCCACTGCGCCCCTATGCGCACCCACCTACCACCTATGGAACACCGTGACCTCCACAGAACATGAAACACCTTGAGTCGACATATTCCTCTTGGTTTCATTCCCATGTAGTGAGTTGAGATTCTCATCATCAATTCCATGAGTACCTTGAGTCGAACCATTCCTCCGGCAACTCCTCCAAACCCTATAACTTGGCAGCTATGCCAGGTTGAACCAGAAAGGGCCGCCCTTGCGTAAGACACAACCCCAACCATTTCTAGGCACCTTCTTCCTAATAGTCCTATCTACATGACTTTAAACTGTACTAATTACCTATGTCCCAATCATAGGATGCATGTTTCCCTATACGAGAGATGCCTCATGCTCTAAGTATGAGATTTCAATAGTCCTATCTACATGACTTTAAACTGCAGTAATGCCCTATGTCCCAATCATAGGATGCCTCATTCCCTATACGAGAGATGCCTCATGCTCCAAGCATGAGATGCCAACAGTCTTATCTACATGACTACAAAATGTAGTAATCCCTATCTAAAAAATGGTAGGATGCCTCTTTCCCTATACGATAGATGCCTCATGCTCCTAGAATGAGATGCAAATAGTCCTATCTACAAGACTCTAAACTTTAGTACACCCTATGTGCCAATCATAGGATTACTCTTGTTCCAAATAAGAGATGCCTTATGCTCCAAGCATAAGATGCCTAATTCCATGATTCCAGTGGCATTATTCCAATGCCCCTTGGCATTATCCCACTTCTGCACCAGTGCATAGGTGAAGGCCTCAATTCACCAATGGGTTGGGATTCCCTTATGACCAGACATGAGTAAGACATTACAGGCAGCTTCCTAGTGTAAGCCCAATTCACCAGTGCCGCTCCATTGCGGCACCCGGGCATCATCCTTGAATAAGCCCCATTCACCATTGCCTCTTCATAGGGGAACCCGGGCAGCATCCTTGCATAAGCCCAATTCACCATTGTCGCCCCATAGCGACACCCGGAAAGCTTCCTAGTGTAAGACCCATTCACCAGTGCTTCTCCAAAGCGGCACCCGGAAAAAATCCTTGCGTATGCCCCATTCACCATTGCCGCTCCATAGCGGCACACGGGCAGCTTCCTAGCGTAAGCCCCATTCACCAGTGTCGCTCCATAGCGGCACCTGGGCAGCTCCTTGCGTAAGCCCCATTCACCGGTGGCCCTCCATAGTGGTACCCAGACAACATCCTTGCATAATCCCCATTCACCATTGCCACTCCATAGGGGAACCCGGGCAGTATCCTTGCATAATCCCCATTCACCATTTCCACCCCATAGCGGCACCCGGGCAGCTTCCTTGCGTAAGCCCGATCAACTATTTTCACTCCATTCAGCGGTAAGCCATTGTTATCCTATGCAGTGGTAATCCATTGACATCCTTATCTTGTAGTAAGTCGTCGTGATCCTTATCTAGCGGTAAGCCATTGTGATCCTTATCTAGTAGTAAGTCGTTGTGATCCTTATCTAGCGGTAAGCTGTTGTGATCCTTATCTAGTGGTAAGCCATTGTGATCCTATCTAGCGATAAGTCGTTGGGATCCTATTCAGTGGTAAGCTGTTGACATTCGTATCCGGCGGTAATCCATTGTGATCCTTATCCAGCGGTAAGCGGTTGTGACCCAATCAAGTGGTAAACCGTTGAAACCCACAATCAGTGGTAAGCCGTCATCAGGAGAACTACGTGGAATTTGATTCCCTGCCACGGGGATATGTAGGAAGCCTCTTCAAGGATCAAGACCAAAACCATCATCATCCTCAGGACGGTTCCACCCCCTTTACCATGGCTTTGCTGGTACCTTCCCTTCCACAAGGGGTAGGGGGTACCAGTCATGTAAGTCCTAGGGGCGCGGAGTAAACCCACCTCATCCGAGCTGTAGGATGTTAAACTGCCAAGCACCTCGTCCTCAACACATGATGTTAAACTGTGACCTGACCCCGTGCCTCGCACATAGGGTCCCCCCAGCTCGGACATTCTTTACGCCTCTCATCTCCACGGGAATGGAAACACCCTCACATGGGATGATATCCTCTTTCATGGAGTAGCATATGTCCACAGGGGAAGGGAAACCACCTTTGTGTAATCCCCCAGGCCTCTCTTGCAGAAGGTAGCACCCATGAACCTCCATACTTCCCCACTTCCAAGGCCAGTAGAGGGTGCGACAGGGAATGAGGCACCTTCCATATTTGGTCCCAAATCCCTCTCCCGCTACTATTTGCCACACTTTGGGCCTCCAACCTAGAGTATGTCCCAACACCATGGGCTGCCTATGTAACACCCCAAGAATATTTAAAATAAAAATTTATTATTATATTTTTATAAATTGAAACTAATGAATGATTTAATAAAAAGGTTTCGAATTAAAATATAAAATTTTACTTTATTTATAGTATTATTATCTCATGAAATTAATATATAAGTATTTATATATGGGTATTAGTTATAATCATAATTGATTGTTTTGGTATAGAAAATTAATATTTTATTTTATTTACATAATATATGTTATAACGATAAATGATGATATGAGGTTATTCCTTAAAAACATTTTATGAAATATAATTATATGATTATTTGTGTATTTAAATTCTGATTAATTTTTTTATATTGACCATATATATGTTTAGTTTTAAATATAAATATAAACAGGGTAATGAAATTAAAAAAAATGAATGAATGAATTTAAAAAAAACGAAATCGATTAAAAAAATGAAGAAGAAATCGGGATAAAGGGTTTGAAGGTCGGGTAATTGGGGATTTCCGTCAAACTCCATATTGCGAGTCGCGAGCTGAGGGAGACGATGTCGAGGGCAAGTTTGAAGCATGGGGTGTCATCGAGATCGAGCGGCAGTCCAGGTCGAGGCTAATCTATAAGGGTTTGTATTATTCTTCGCGAACCGCGGTCGAACCCGAACGAGGAATTAGACAAAGTCCAAAATGGTTCTTTGTGGTATGCACAGTGGTTGAAGCTGGGGAAGGAGGTCCAGATCTAGATCTGGATCTGAGCTCGAGTCTTTTAGAGTCGATGTTGATGTTCTCAATTTGAGATGAAATCTTTTCTCCAGCCGATTTCAAGTCACAGTTAGGGTTTCTGGCTTATGTGATGTAGCAATATCTCTTTTCGTGTGTCCAGATCTGTAAGTAGTTCTTCGTTAATTAAATTTTGTTTTCCGAATCTCCCATAAATCCCATTTTCTATTTTTTGGATCTTCCTGTTGACATCCATTCATGGTTATCCGGAATTTTTAATTTCATCAAACAACTATATAAAACAAATTTCTGTATAGATTTTTCTTCAATTCCATTTTATTTAGATTTATTATATTTTGTTTGTTGTGGATATGGTTTTTTTTTCAACAAATATACTTTTAATTGTTTAATATGTTGTTGTGAATCAAGTGTAACAGAGAAGCTTTTGTTTCGACAATCAATCTGTATTTTGTCACAATTTTGGAATTTTATAATTCAAGAATAGATTTTTCTAGCATTTGTTTGTAAAAATTATTGCATTTTGAAAAACATTTGGTCAAAATCTCATCTGGAACCTTATCTCATATTTGTCTTTTTCATTCATTTTATTTAATCTATCTTCTGTTTTACATTTGATATAGACATACGCTGTATTTTATTTTGAAAACCGTCAATTTATAAAATGTTTATAGATGCGTTGGTGTGAAAAATCCTTATCAAAATATGATTATAAAATAATAATCATTAGAAACTATATTTATTTTATAAGGCAAAGAACTAGTATATAAAGCCTTTCCTTCATCCATATTTTCTGCACGTAGCACTGCTATGTGTTTTGGAACTGTTAGTATAAGAGGCAGTGAATGATAGAGATAGTGTTTGAGTGTGTAACGCGAGAAATGAGCCATGTTGATAATTGGAATTCTATGAAAATAATATTTGGTAAGGGATCTTTATATTTATTCTGTCAATTTATTTTCTTTGAAAATTATAATTATTCAATTGAAATTTATTTCATCTATGGGTTGTTTTTTTTAAATCACCATGTTTTTTTTACTTTCAAAATTTTGGTAGAATATAGTAAGGTAATATTTATTTTACTCTAAATTTTCTTATGAGAAAATATTACAGTTTTTATGATTTCTTGTTTTTGGGTCAAGGGACTATTTTTTTATCATGATTTTATTTTTTTTGGTTTATGTGTAAGGGGGGTTTTTTCTACACTTTTAAATCCTCATAGAAATAGATTATTATTATTTTTTTTAATTTATTTCAAGGAAGATTTTCTTAGGTTAAATAATATGGTTTATATTTTTTGGTTTTAGGTATTAGAAAATTATTATTACACAAGTTTCATTAATGGTTCACTTAAACCAAAATCAACATGTTTGCAGTTATGGACATATTTTGATAATCTTTAGTAAACCGTTCTAAAATTTTTAGAACAATTTAATTATTTTAAATTTAAGATTCTATTTGTATAATTAAAATTCATCTTAGAAGGTAAATTGCATATAAGATCAAGTGAATAATATATATATATATAGGTATATACGCATATTTATGAACGTTGGATAAACTTTACAAAGAAATGAAATTTTAATGGAATTGGTTGAAATGTTTATAGACATGTTATAATTTTAAGTTGTCTTGTACATGTTTATATTATAATTTTACTCATGAATGAAATGTTTATTTTAAACATATATATATACCCTTATATATAGATATTAGTGGAAATGATTATTTTAATGCACTGACAAGTTTAAAGGTAAAAAAACTCCTGTGAGAAATACTATATATATATATATATATATATGTAAAGAAAACTTAAAATGTTTTCGAAAGATACAGGAGATTTTTATTTGTAAAAATAGAAGGTTATTGGGGAGTGAACCCATCCTTCGCTAAGTGAGTAGTCCCAAGATAGCCTTCAATTAATTAAGTTGCCTCAAAATGATGTTTTGTTTTCATGAAGTTTGCTTAATATTTTCCAAAGCAAATCACTGGATTCCTTTAAAAGTGTTTTCAAAGCATAATTATTTTTCAAAAGCATTACATTATTTTTTTAAAGTTTTCATTTCAAATGTATTATCGAAATTATATTTTTAAAATTGATTTATCAAAGGTTTTCAAAACCCTCTTACTGGGCATCTTTAGTGCTCACCCTACATTTTTGAAATGTTTTTCACAGGTATCTTAGGGGATTATCGTAGGTGTCGTCGCTTATGGAGTTAGTGCGTGGAAGCATACTATAAAATTTTTTTATTTTTGTTCAACTCTGATAATGTATGGTGTCTTCTAATTCTCCAGAACCTAGACCGGTAAAAGGTCCCCACTTCAATAAAGTGTTGTGTAATTGTTTATTCACTTTTATAAAAACATTAAACACCATTTTGAAGCACCGAGTCCAGAAGAGCGGGCTTGGGGTGTTATAATTGGTATCAGAGGAATGATCTAGACAACTTTGGAGATTAGATGTCATCTTCTAATCTGTAAATTTTACAGTTAGTGGTCCTAGAGTTTCTTAATTCTGAAGATAGAAATTCTGAATTTTTTGTATGTCCGACAAAAGAATTGTGAGGGCACAATTCATTTAAGAGGGGGAGAATGTAACACCCCAAGAATATTTAAAATAAAAAATTATTATTATATTTTTATAAATTGAAACTAATGAATGATTAAATAAAAAGGTATTGAATTAAAATATAACATTTTCCTTTATTTATATTATTATTATTTCATAAAATTAATATAAAATTATTTATATACGGGTATTAGTTATAATCATAATTGATTATTTTGGTATAGAAAATAAATATTTTATTATATTTACATAATATATGTTATAATGATAAATGATGATATGAGGTTATTCCTTAAAAATATTTTATGAAATATAATTATATGATTATTTGTGTATTTAAATTCTGATTAATTATATATATATATATATATATTGACGATATATATGTTTAGTTTTAAATATAAATATAAACAGGGTAATGAAATTAAAAAAAACGAATGAATGAATTTAAAAAAACGAAATCGATTAAAAAAAATGAAGAAGAAATCAGGATAAAGGGTTTGAAGGTCGGGTAATTGGGGATTTCCGTCAAACTCCATATTGCGAGTCGCGAGCTGAGGGAGACGATGTCGAGGGCAGGGTTGAATCATGAGGTGTCGTCGAGATCGAGCGGCAGTCCAGGTCGAGGCCAATCTGTAAGGGTTTGTATTATTCTTCGCGAACCGCGGTCGAACCCGAACGAGGAATTAGACAAAGTCCAAAATGGTTCTTTGTGGTATGCGCAGTGGTTGAAGCTGGGGAAGGAGGTCCAGATCTAGATCTGGATTTGAGCTCGAGTATTTTAGAGCCGATGTTTAAGTTCTCAGTTCGAGACGAAAACTTTTCTCCAGCCGATTTCAAGTCGCGGTTAGGGTTTCTTGCTTATGTGATGTAGGAATATCTCTTTTCGTGTGTCCAGATCTGTAAGTAGTTCTTCGTTAATTAAATTTTGTTATCCGAATCTTCCATAAATACCATTTTCTATTTTTCAGATCTTCCTGTCGACATCCATTCATGGTTATCCGGAATTTTTAATTTCATCAAACAACTATATAAAACAAATTTCTGTATAGATTTTTCTTCAATTCCATTTGATTTAGATTTATTATATTTTTTTTGTTATGGATATGGTTTTCTTCAACAAATATACTTTTAATTGTTTAATATGTGGTTTTGAATCAAGTGTAATAGAGAATCTTCTATTTCGACAATCAATCTGTATTTTGTCACAATTTTGGAATTTTATAATGTAGGAATAGATTTTTCTAGCATTTTTTTGTAAAAATTATTGCATTTTGACAAATTTTTGGTCAAAATCTCATCTGGAACCTTATCTCATATTTGTCTTTTTCATTCATTTTATTTAATCTATCTTCTGTTTTACATTTGATATAGACATACGCTGTATTTTATTTTTAAAACCATCAATTTATAAAATCTTTATAGATGCGTTGGTGTGAAAAATCCTTATCAAAATATGATTATAAAATAATAATCATTAGAAACTATATTTATTTTTTAAGTCAAAGATCTCCTATATAAATCCTTTCCTTCATCCATATTTTCTGCACGTTGCACTGCTATGTGTTTTGGAACTGTGAGTATAAGAGGCAGTGAATGATAGAGATAGTGTTTGAGTGTGTGACGCGAGAAATGAGCCATGTTGATAATTGGAATTCTATGCAAATAATTTTTTGTAAGGGATATTTATATTTATTCTGTCAATTTATTTTCTTTGAAAATTATAATTATGCAATTGAAATTTATTTCATCTATGGGCTGTTTTTTTTAAAAAATCACCATGTTTTTTTTACTTTCAAAATTTTGGTAGAATATAGTAAGGGAATATTTATTTTACTCTACATTTTATTATGAGAAAATATTACAGTTTTTATGATTTCTTGTTTTTGGGTCAAGGGACTATTTGTTTATCATGATTTTATTTTTTTTGGTTTGTGTGTAAGGGGGATTTTTTCTACACTTTTAAATCCTCATAGAAATAGATTATTATTATTCTTTTTATTTTATTTCAAGGCAGATTTTATTAGGTTAAATAATATGGTTTATATTTTGTGGTTTTAGGTATTATAGAATTATTGTTACACAAGTTTCGTTAGTGTTTCACTTAAACCAAAATCAATATGTTTGCAGTTATGGACATATTTTGATAATCTTTAGTAAACCGTTCTAAAATTTTTAGAACAATTTAATTTTTTTAAATTTAAGATTCTATTTGTATAATTAAAATTCATCTTAGAAGGGAAATTTCATATAATATCAAGTGAATAATATATATATATATATAGGTATATACGCATATTTATGAACATTGGATAAACTTTACAAAGAAATGAAATTTTAATGGAATTGGTTGAAATGTTTATAGACATGTTATAATTTTAAGTTGTCTTGTACATGTTTATATTATAATTTTACTCATGAATGAAATGTTTATTTTAAACATATATATATATACCCTTATATATAGATATTAGTGTAAATGATTATTTTAATGCACTGACAAGTTTAAAGGTAAAAAACCTCTAGTGAGAAATACTATATATATATATGTAAAGCAAACTTAAAATGTTTTCGAAAGATACAGGCGCTTTTTCGTTGTAAAAATAGAAGGTTATTGGGGAGTGAACCCATCCTTCGCTAAGTGCGTAGGCCCAAGACAGCCTTCAATGAATTAAGTTTCCTCAAAATGATGTTTTGTGTTCATGAAGTTTGCTTAATATTTTCCAAAGCAAATCCCTGGATTCCTTTAAAAGTGTTTTCAAAGCATAATTATTTTTCAAAAGCATTACAATATTTTTTTAAAGGTTTCATTTCAAATGTATTATCGAAATGATATTTTTAAAAGCGATTTATCAAAGGTTTTCAAAACCCTCTTACTGGGCATCTTTAGTGCTCACCCAACATTTCTGAAATGTTTTTCACAGGTATCTTAGGGGATTATCGTAGGTGTCATCGCTTATGGAGTTAGCGCGCGGAAGCATACTGTAAAATTTTATTATTTTTGTTCAACTCTGATAATGTATGGTGTCTTCTAATTCTCTAAAACCTAGACCGGTAAAAGTTCCTCACTTCAATAAAGTGTTGTGTAACTGTTTATTCACTTTTATAAAAACATTACACACCATTTTGATGAACCGAGTCCAGAAGAGCGGGCTTGGGGTGTTATATCCTAACACGTAAGCCCCTCTTTTCTTCTCACAGACGCACCCTTCATGACGTGATCGTCAGGTCTCTACTGCCTCTTGTTTCTCAGACCGATCACGACTCAGGTGGTCTTAGAGTAAGCATAGATCATGGAAATGCCCTCATCCAGCAAGACTTTAAACTATATTCCCTCGTCCAGCATGACGTTATACTGCATGCCCTCATCCAGCATGACGTTAAACTTTATGACCTCATCCAATATGACGTTAAATTGTATGGCCCCATCCAGCATGATGGTAAACTGCACACCGGAACTACGTGGTCTTTGATCCATGCTATGTCATGGTACGTAGGAATCCTCCATGAGGTTCAAGCCCATCGCTCGTCATTTATTTACGTCAGGGTTCACCCTTGTCCCGCATGATGCTAAACTACATTTCGGTCTAGCGGTAAGCCGTTGTGACCATCCTCAACTACGTGGTCTTTGAACCGTTCTATGGCATGGTACGTAGGAAGCCACCACGAGGTTCAAGCCCACCACCACCTGGACCCCTGGTCCTCCTTCATGTCGGCCTCCCGGCGTCCAACCTAAACTACGTGGTCTTTGATCCGTGCTAAGTCATGGTACATAGGAAGCCTCCACGAGGTTTAAGCCCACCACCACCGGTGGACCCCCGGGTTCACCTTCACTTCGGCCTCCCAACATCCAATTTGAACTAAGTGGACTTTGATCCGTGCTAAGGCATGGTATGTAAGAAGCCTCCACGAGGCTCAAGCCCACCTGGACCCCTGGTCCCCTTTTCGTAGGTTCACCGACCCCATATCCTTAGGCAGCCTAGAGTGTAACCCTACACCATCTGGACCAAGGTCCACCTTCACGTCAGCCTCCCTGCATCCAATTTGAACTACGTGTACTTTGATACATGATAAGGCATGGTACGTAAGAAGCCTCCATGAGGCTTAAGCCCACCTGGGCCCCTGGTCCCCTTCTCATTGGTTCACCGACCCCATATCCTTGGGCAGCCTAGAGTGTGAGCCCCACACCATCTGGACCATGGTCCACCTTCACGTCGGCCTCCCAGTGTCCAATTTGAAATATGTGGACTTTAATCAGTGCTAAGTCATGGTAAGTAGGAATCCTCCATGAGGCTCAAGCCCACATGGACCCCTAGTCCCTTCATGTTGTCTTCCCAGTGTCCAATTTGAACTACGTGGACTTTGATCTGTGCTAAGGCATGGTATGTAGGAAGCCTCCACGAGGCTCAAGCCCACCTGGACCCCTGGTCCCCTTCTCATCAGTTCACTGGCCCCATATCCTTGGGTAGCATAGAGTGTAATCCCCACACCATCTACACCAATGTCCACCTTTACATCGGCCTCCCGGGGTCCAATTTGAACTACGTGGACATTGATCTGTGCTAATACATGGTACGTAGGAAACCTCCACGAGGCTCAAGCCCACCTGGACCCCTGGTCCCTTCATGTCGGTTCATTGACCCCATATCCTTGGGCTACCTCAGAGTGTAAGCCCTATTCCATACCGAACTACGCAGACTTTGATTCCCTACCATGGGGATACGTATGAAGCATCCATGAGGTTCAAGCTCATCACTCATGTCCCATACTGATCTCTCCCTCTAGCCTATGTGTCTCAGAATGGTCATTCCACAACCCGGAGGTTCCACTTCCTATAGGTCCCATCCATGCATCCATCCTCATGGGCCGCCTCCTCAAGTGTCCCACCGTATCTTCGAACTATGCAGACTTTGATTCCCTTCCACGGGGATACGTATGAAGTCTCTTCGAGGCTCAATCCCATCACCACCGTCACCTTCATGATGGTCCCGTCTCATTCCCCCTCCATTCCATGCAATTCTCCATCATCTATCATGATTCTTACCCAGGCCGCCACATCCCGGTAGGATCATGCCATCCACCGTCTTCACTGCTCCTAGCAGTACTTGGGCTGTTATCCACGCCTAAACCCCAGCATGCCTCTGGGTCATTGTCCTCTGTGTACACCTTGATTCATCACCCCTTCGATCTACGTGGGTTTTGATCCCTATTGTCTACACAGGGTACGTAGGAAACCTCCACGAGGTTCAATTCCATCCAGTGTTAAACCATGGTGCTTCCCCATTCTGGGGCGCATGCTCCTTGATCCGCCCTCAGTGGTGTTCAGATCAGCCATTACAGTGTAACATCTCCCCTCCTTGGAGCGCACCACCTCGGATCCATCCTCATTGGGCGTCCTGATCCATCCATCTTCCGGGTATTCCCTCCTTGGGATATACCAATCTGATCCGTCTCTATGGGACGTTCTGATCACTCTCATATTGTCTCCGCAAGATGTTAAACGCGTAGCCTACCTCATGATAAACATGAGATGCCTGAGGAAAACCTCAGATGACACGCCTTTGGCGTAGCCATCTTCGCAAGATGTTAAACATGCTGCATACCCTGTGTTAAACATGGGAAGCTGGGGAAAACCTCAGATTCATGCCTATGGAATATGATTCCCCACATTCGACGTGGGATGTCTCGGGTTACACACCCTTGAGATTACCTCTTATGAGGAAGAATACAGGCTCCCCAATGTCCACGTACCTAGAGATGCCCCGACATTCCTGATGTTGTCATCTACTCCAACTGAAGGTTGCTACCATGTCCGGACCCCATGGAATGTCTTGATGGAAGTAGTGTAATTAACCAGCATCCATGAAGATATGGCACCGGGAACTAGATTCATGACCATGTATTAAATATATAAGGGAGACTCGGACTCGGTGACGAGTTACGAGGAGGAATCCACGAAAGGAAGAACCGACATCCCATCATCCTATTTCGATCAAGGAGTTGAAGTCCCTAAACAAGGATCGAATGCCGCCCGCCATTGGAAAGAGGGAATGTGGAGCAACAGCAGCGCGTCCTCACAGACGGATGTGTGCGCCCCAACGAAAGTGTCGGAAACAAAATGTAACAAAATAAGAGAGGAAAATCATATGATCATAAGTTTACTATGTTATATTCTCCTTTAGACGCACATGTCATGCTCCTACAGAGCCAATTCCGCATGTGTCACTAGAATCAGGTGCAAAATCCAAAAATAACCTCTATCGGTCACAACACAGCACACGGTCCATTGTATAACATCACCCGGAATCACTAGGAAAACAAAACTTTTAATTTTATATCATAGGTACAATGATCATAATGATCTCATAATGACCAGGTCACTCTACACCAAAGATGACCCATAAACATAGCTTTCTAGATTCCACAACCCTTCATCCAAGTGGTCGGGTAACCATATAGTTTAAGGTAAAATGAGACCATGTCACTCAAAAAAATCAATTTATAATATCACTTTAAATTGAAAGTAATTGCATGTTAAAACAAATTCCACTACAATAAAAAAACAATGTGATTGGCGCTACACATTTCTAGCAAGTGATAAATCATAGAAGGAAGGAACATCACACAACCTATGAAGTTCCTAAAAATTACCAAGGCCTGTATAAACTACTGAACTATAGTATTACATGATAATATCACCTTTACTAAGGAAGAACCTTCTAATAAATTCCCCATTTACTCATGGGTGATGCTTCATTACCAGTAGTCCTACTCTAAAAAATGACACCCGAATAGAACCAGTCATCAAAAATATTTACACAAGCATTGATAAAATCTTAAATGTTTTTAGGGTGCTGATTTTAAATAGATATACCCTTATTAAAGCATAATGATTTGATACTAAAACAATGTCATTCCGGAAAAGATCATTGTACCTTACCACCTAACCTTTACGCCCAACGCAGCCTAGGAAGAATTCAACTGGGGTCTATGAAAATCACTTATGCCCCCCCAAGGAAACATCAAAAACGAACCCTCGCATGCGGGTTACCACTATAAAAACCTATCCCGGGTTCCACTTTTATGTAAGTTAAAGGATTCTAATTTATCAATCATTTTAAAAGCTAGTATATAAGGGATGTCAAGTACCAATTATAAAAATACAATATTAAGCACTATATTTGTCCTTTATCATACAGTACTTTAGAAAAAAAATATCATGTAATTTCAATTTAACCATTTTTTATATTCAAGAGTTTTTACAACTATATTGGTTAAATAAAATGTCAATTTTCAATATAGAGAGTAAAATAATCCATATATTGTATTTATAATTTTAATTAACTAACGCCTCACAATAATAAAAGATCAAAAATATATAACAAGGCATTAATTAACTAAGGGAACTGGTCATGTAACATGCCACCATAAATTTATATATGACACCATATAATAGGTTGCAGACACTTTGAATGCAAATCCCAATATATAAGAAACCTAGCCCCATGGGGTTTAGTAATAAGGAATATTAAAACAAGGGTGACTTATAAGGGTCCAGATCATGTTATTCTGGGTTTATCTAAATGAAACCAAAAACATTTTAAAACATTAATATTTTGAAACACCCTTAGTGGGTTTATCATGTAATTATAACAGTTAAAACCTTACCTACTCTAGTTAAAACAATAATATGAATCATAATAAACAAATCCATTTAAGAATTAAGATTTATCATCCTTTACATTACCCAATAGTCCCTAGGTATATAAATCTAATAAATAATGATTGGATTATATGGGTTACCATTTCAAAATTTATAAATATCCAATATTGTTTTTAGATTGAAAGTTTTCTCTCACATAATCTCAACCATAAATGTTTCATCCCATGCAACTGATAATCTATGGCTCAAACATGTCATAAAAAGTTAGTCAAATTGAATACCACCATCAAGTTATGCATGAAAATTTTATTAAGGTTGATGCTTAAATTTTATTTAACTATCCATGTATTGTTATTATAACAAGGTAGACTATAAAACCCCATTTATATAATTGAAATTTCTAAATAAACACCAAAACCTAAAAGATGAACATGGAAAGATTGTACGTAAGAAAGAAACACCCATGCATGGTACACAAACAATCATTATAATCATAACACTAAAATCGAAAAAAAACATGTTATAAAGATAAAAAAGATAAATAAAAACACATCATGTTATATAACAAGAGTGCTAATGAAATACCTAAGAAGGCATAAAACTGATCACATTACTAAAATAACTAACATGGTATATAACAGGCATGTGAGTAAACACATAAGGTTCCTCAAAAAAATATCAAATAGCCTAGCAATGAAATCAAAATGGAATGAAATAAACATGGAATGTGAATATATATGTGCCTATAATAATGAATGTAATCATAATTCATTTCCATAATAGTTCAAGGGTAAATATTGTAAATCTCATAAATATATAAGGAAAAAAAGTACACTGATCACTCCATGTGAAATCACATGTACCGTAACAATGAACTACATGTAAAACAATCTCATCCATGGCCACATGGACTTTTCCCCATGTATGGGTTGATCACTCTCAGACATGTACATTTACCGTGTGCCATTACATTCTAATTCATTGATCTACCAAACCAAATAGTAAAATAAAAAGGGAATAGAAAACCCTCTAATACCACATATTAATGTCTTGGTCTGACTAACACAATAAATAGTAGTCAAACAGGTCGCTGCAAGGCCTCAAGTGTGCATCCTCATATACCATAGGTTGCTGACTAGAAGTGAGGGCCTAATGATGTTGTGGTGGGGAGACTATATCCTCATGATGAGAGTAGACTAAAAGTATGAGAGATGATAGATCAATCATTCAAAATCAGATGCATTGTGAATAAAATAAAAATTAGTGATAAATATATATAATAACTAATAAAATGGTTAATTCTAGATATGTATAACTATGAATACATGTCCATATGATTATACATATTCTATGAAATAAATATACAACATATGAGATAATAAAAATAGTAAATATATAAAAAATAAAAAAAATACACATTGATAACTCCGCAAGCATCCTAATCTCTGGCTCAAACCTGTGCTACTAAACTCCCAAGTATATGAATGACAACACAATTTAGGGATACAGATCATGAAACCAATGAGGTCTATATAGGTACCCCAATGAAATGGTGTTCTGAACAGGGTGTGAGATACACTAAGTAAACCAGCACCAATTTTGTATAAATATATCCATTCCATGAATATAAAATACAATAAGGTGCAAGTTTAAATGAGAAGGTATTAAATAAAAAAAATCAAATATAAACTTTTCAGGGTCAGGTTCCTCAAGGATACTTGGCCGATCGTACCTGCTTCAGCCTAAGCTGTAATATTTCTAAACTTGGGTCAAGCTTTATAGATATAATCTATGTATAATATATATAAATAAGTAATTTTTTTGCTTTAAACACATGGGGGAATAACTGGTCTATCATATTGGTTGAGTAAAAATAGGGACCAACCCAATCATGTTATTTTTCTTGGCGTACACATCCTTTGGTTTAATAATTTTACATTAATGGTATTATATAAAAATCATCCCTAGAATTTAAATAAACATCATGGGTCCATACAAGGCTAACTTTATTGAGTAACCAAAATATAATACAAAGATAACTACAAGTACCCAACACCATAAGAGTTTGTCCAAGTTGATCCATAATGGCATCCCAAGTAGCAGACTCAGCATCGTGTAAAGCATGATCCTATGAGATTGTACCGGGTATACCACATATGCTACTGAGTATCTCTTGTGGCCGAGAATAAACATAATTTATACTAAGACCATCAAAAGTAACTTCCCTAGGGAATCAGTATCATTCATGGGTAAGAAAAACATATGATTTATTAGAACGTCCAAGTAATCCAATAAAAAATCCAAGGGTCTCTCCCAGTGTAATATATTTCAAGTAACCTATGATCCCATACATGGAGTTTAATAAAAAGAAAAACAAAGTATCTCCCAAGGTATGTATAATATAAAGAATCATATGAGATCATCCAAGGCACTCCATAAAAAGTAACCCAAGTATTTATTACGAAATAATACAATTTATTTAATCATTAAAGTTCAATGAAAAGGAGGCCATAATCATAAATATGTCAACATGACTCAAGTATATTATGGAGGTCCATTCCAAATTACCATTTCAATTTTAAAATAATAAAGGCCATGTACTGAGAATTCCATTCATCACAAATCGATCAATAACAATGAAGACAACCATAGAGAGACCATGACAATGTCATTCCACATACCATTAGGGATAAGTACAAGGAAAAGTATTAGGGTATTTTTAAATGATTAATTAATAGTCAACACCCAACATTTAATGAGTACAATGTAGTCAATTCTATCATGTATGCCCCTACATATCATTATTTCAGTCTATAATAGGTAATACACAGCCACTTAGGTGAGGGTTTGATCACAAGGAAAAAACATAGGGAAGTGTTACCCCAATCCACATTCCAATTAAACAACCCTCTTATATTTTATAAGACAATAGAACTCGGCATGGTTTTATTAACAAAACAATTTATTAATTAAAATAATTCAAGGAATGAAACCTTATGGGGTGGATAAATTTTAGTTCCATACCCATCAATGATTCCTTGTATTATCCAAGGGCTACAAGAATTATAGGTCCATATTCGTCAAATTTAATTTCATATTTAAAAGTAATCACATGAAAATGTTAGCATACAGAATAAGGGTGTAATTTTTAATTAGTGATACTTTAAGTGGAAAATCTATAGACTATCTACCTCATGCTTCGGATGATCCACACATATAATATTATGGATTGAATCGATCCATAATGTGTGAAATCCAAAGAATCATCAAACACCTTGAAAATAGGGGTAATGGTATCACATGGATTTAGAATTCCATATAGAGAGGAAGAAAAAGAAGAGAATAATGAGGTGTTGAGAGAATAACACAACACATCCAACGGTATCATTGTCAAGTGAAACAACGTTTTGATGAGGAAAAGGCTTCAAAGACTAGGTTGGGAGGAGGAAGAGGATAGAGCTCTCATGTGGCCCCCCTACTATAAAATAATGGGGAAAAATGATTAAGATGATTAAACTAAAGGCATTAGAAAATAACTTACATCTCATTAACTATTCACATGGTTTGGTTACACATTTGGGAAAACTCTATGCAAACCATGCAGCCTCCTCTTCTAAAAATCCTCACCCTGCATTCTTATCCCACACAATTTGAAAAACATTCCATAAAACCATGTGAAGCTACTATTTAAGTGGAACTAAGGTTCTGTTTTGGGTGTATTATTTTTTAAAACCATGTGTAGTCCATACAGGTCACCTATTCACAACTATAATAGGGTGTATGGATTCTCCTGAAGGGCTGCATAGTTTCAAAAAAACCATGCACCATTACCAGCCTCTCTAGTACTTGAGTTCATAGGGCCCGATGCTCCTAAAACTCATTTGAATTACTATGAAACCTATTGATCCTTAAACCAAATGTAAAATCATCACTTTTAATTCATCAAAAACATTTATTTTCATTCTGAGTCACTATTAAATATTAAACTCTCCCACCAAATGAAAATTTCAAAAACACTTGAAATTTTGACCCAAAACCAAAAAATATGGATATTATAATAAGTCAGTAATATATGGAATGTGATATATGTAAATTTTTATATTATATATGTGTAATAAACCTATATTTATTATATTTTAGTATTAGACTCGTACTAAGTAATTCGAACCTAAGTTACTAGTTTCTTGTAATACTTTTACATTTATGATACATATTACATATTCAACACTTATTTATTTTGTGGGGTGTATATTATACCCCATTAATATGTTATATATTTAATCTATTTATCATCATTGTATTCAAATTTTTATTTGATGATTATTTATTTCATGGGGCTTATGATTCAAAATATACCAATGAAGTAAGCGTTTTTTCACAATCTCACCATTATTCAAGATGGATTTTCTTATGTCTCTCTAAAGGGAATTATTTAATATTTACATCATTGAACCAATATATTTGATTATCCTATGATAATTTATTACTTTTTCAATTAATAATACCATTTTTTACTCAATGGTTTTAAAAATTATTGATAAAATGTTTTCAAGAAAATCAGAATTTATTTCTCTTCGGTTAAAAATCTGTTTTCATAAAAATCCATGTTCTCTAAAAATGTTTTCAAATATGTTTTCAAAATTATAGATATTATTTATTAAATAAATTTATAACCATTTTGAGTTTTATAAAATAATTTTAAATAAATATTATTGTCTTTTCTATATAATTCCCATTTGGATTTTACCAAAAATATGAATGGAATGTTTGTTTTAACTTGTACGGCCGGAACAGAATTTCATTCCATCATGAACACTCAATGTTTTAAATCTTTCCTTATATATTTAAAATTCTATTTTAAAATAAAATTATTTTCAGAATAATTCTTGAAATTTGAGTCTTTAAAAATATTTTTTCAATGTGAAAATGTTATTTTCCTTAAAAATGTATTTCATGACATTCTTATTGTATTTATATGAATCAATGACGTAAAACCTTTATTTTACTTAAGATAAACAAGGGATATGTAGTATTGAAATCATCCTTATTCTTCATTTGGATTGTTTAAAATCATTTTAACTAAGGATGTAAATTTTTATTAACATTCAAAATATTACTCTGGATTGCATATGATTATGTTTATTTAATTGGAATAAGTATTAAAATTATATATATTAGTTTTTCAATATGAAGAGTTATAGTGATTATGCTTCACCACTTTCATTTTAATAGTTCATTGTACATATTAAGTGATGGGCGGGGCCTGGTTATAGATATCCCCTTGATGCATCAACAGGTCTCTTGGGACATATTAGTTGTCCAAATTAGATGGTTTTCTATCCATAGCTTTTAACTATATTGTCAAAGGTCTTGAAAGTATATTTTAGATGTCAGGAATTATGAATTTTATAATTACAAGATCATTTATTGATGTCCATGTTATTATTTAATTAGAGTAACCATGGATAAGTTTCAATCTCGTTTGATTAGTTATATGTATTTATTTGATTATCATTTATTCTTCAATATTATCATCAGTTTATTGACTGAATAGATTTTTCTAGTTATTTACCTTTCCATGTTGATTATTATTATTTTTTGATGATTGATTCTATTGTACTTTTACCCTTACTAATCATCTAATCTCACTCATTTATTATGGTTTATTTACCTATGGATACCAAGAAGTTTTTTTGATTGATATGTATGGATACTCTGTGATGATTAATGTCATTCTCAAAAAAAAACTTTTTTTATTTTATGTTTTCAATTATAATACGAATTTTATATATGTATACAGTTTACCATGACTAATAAACTATTTCATCCTTCAATATGAAATTCCTTATATATTATTTAAATTTAATAAATTATACATTGGTTCTAGGTTACTGGAGTCATGGTTGTTATAGTTGGTATCATATAAATTTTAGTTGAAACATTGGAATATAGATTTTTTAAAACCTAGATTTGGTAAAATTAACCTATGATAGACGTTAATGATAATTATATAAGAATATACCAAATTAATTGTAATATGGAGATTATGTTGTTTTTCTTAGAAATTCATCTATTTCTAGATACTAAAATTGGGTGTGCTTCTAGCGTAGATATACCTAGGGGTAATAACATTGAAAAGGGTGTTTTAGGCTTCACTCATGTGTTACTTGGTAAATGAGAATGTTCATTACTTTATACCTAGTTTGAAACTCCCCATGGATATTATTATGAAAATTAACATTTTATTTAAAAAATATGATGGATTTGAATATTTTTTATGATTTGAAAACATTCCCAAAGAACCCATTATTAGGATTATGAGATTATCCACATATAAAATTTTTAATTTATGGAAAGTGTTTCACTAGTTTTTGGATTATATATTATGTTATGACCTATTCTAGTGTGTAAACCTGTTTAGAAAAGGCACCTAGCATAAGGAATGGTAACTCTATCAATGAACATAATCCAAAGAGTACTAATGATCATTTACAATATGGGTTTAATATAATATCTCAAAGGTAACTATTATCTAAAACATTCTCATCATGTGAGGACAATGTATCGTGTGCTAACAAAACAAAGAATTAATTTTATAACAATTATGGATTTGAAAGGGAGGAATAGAAGAATAATATGGAATAGATAAATTGATAAGAGGAAGAACATAAAGAATCATTTTCCCACATTTGATAATTGTGGAAATTAAAACTATGGAACTTACTTGAAATGAGTGGGAGTTTATATAGGTGTGTAGTTAAAGGCCACCATTCCTATAATTGAAATGGAAATAAATAAATTTTCAATGTTTGATACTTAAATTGTAATGATATGGGGCACTATTCAAATGAATTCCCCAATAATTGAGGGAATATACCTCAAAAGAAACTAAGGGGTCACGGTCAAGTTTATGTTATTACCACATAGGAAGTAGAATAATTAATTTTCTTGTGTTATGATTGAATAATTATGTTATATGAGTATTTTAAAAATGATATTATGGTTATAAGAATCATGAAATGTATAAGTATTTTACTACAGTACTATTTCATAAAGTATTTGAGATTATATATTGAATGGTACTAATGATCAAGAAAAGTGATTCAGAAAAATATTGAAATTCTTGGGAAAAACATGATTAATAGAGTATAACCCTTAATATTTTCTTAATGTTGAGATTATAATGAGATATTTATTTGATAGAGTTGGTGACCATTAAATTGGTTAGTGGATTGAGGCTTTATGCCATCTTTCTTGGAGTTTTCTACAATTATTGATTTATAGAATATATTCAACAACCTTGGATTTTATTTCTGAAATCATTCTTCTTTTAATTATGATTTTACAGTGAAAAATGTATTCACATATTTGGAATGTGACATTAAGAGCAACATTATATTTTCTCGGGAATATAATGTTGATTTAGTTACCTTTCTTAAAAAAATGGACTATGAATTTGGAAAGATATATTTTGGATGAGTCTTAAGGTTAACTATATATGGAATAGTTTAAGATTAACTTTATGTGTTATTGGATAACTTGTTCTGGCCATTTTGGTTTTTGGAAAATATATAGAGACAGTATAAATTAATTTTCATCCTAATGATCTGTTAAATATTCTTCATGCATAAAAATTCATTTTTAGATATTCATTTCATAGAGTAAGAAATGAAGTTGTAATTGAGAAAAAAACATCTAAAGGATTAAATTATTCCTATTATATTGAAATATATCATTTATATTTCCCTATGTTCTTAGTGCAGATAGTAAAGAAATTCCTTAACTCCTGGAAAATGATCTTGAAAAAAAATTATCTTAGTACCTTCATTTTCGACAAATCAAATAGTCCCTTAACTCATCAAAGATTTATAGTTTTTTAGTTGTTGAATTTATACTTATCATTCACTTTATTATGATCAATAACCTATAACACCTTATATAATTATTTGGGCATTACAATTTTCTTCCATGTCCATATCTTCACTTCCCACCTATGTTCTCTTAATTGGAAACCTAACTTTGTGACTATTCTAGATGATATCTATACTTACCATTATATATTATCAATAGGAATCATTATTAAACCTTTTTAAATTGTGGTATTTCAAATATAGAATTAACAAATGTGAATCCTTTGATTATTAATATCAGTATTAAATTATGAGAATGCAATTGTTTAAGTGGGTAGAACGTAATACCCTGAGATTTTAAAATAGTAACATCATATTTGATAGCATATGTGAAATAAAACACCAAATGTAGAGTATAATATAACACCCTGAGACATTATTATATATTTATTTATAAATATATTATTCTCTTTGATTGCATGCAATGCATAAAATATCGGGTTTGAATGAAACTTGATTCTCTATTAAAATATTATTATTTAGACATGAGTATTATAACTTAGCCACTAATATTGAGTGTATGAATAGTATTTGATAAATTATGAAAATTATATGGTTTACGCATATATAAAATAAATTCAATGTTTATATATTTATTAGAAATAAAATATGACCCACTTTAAAGAGAAAACTTGTTTTCTAAAAAAACATTATTTTTATTAAAAGCTGATTAATCATGCTTTCCATACATAATTTAAAAATACATTTCACCACTTTTAGAAATTTAATTTCACAAAATAAACTTAATTTTTCATTGAAACATGTTTAAATTTTCTTTGGGTGAATGTTTTATAATTTTCTGAAAAGAATAATTTTTTTGATAAATAGTCAAAGTATTTAAAATTAGTTATCGAGGTTAATATAAAAAGGGTTTTTTAAGAGGATAAAATAAAATTATAAGTGTTATAATGACCAAAAAACTTATCTAATTCCCATTTTATGAACGTATTTTGACCATATCACCTATTTTGTTTGAAAATGTCCCATTTCATAGGCTTCCGGCATGATAAAAATGTGGGTGTAATTGATTCTTTTAAAAAATACCTAGCGTGTCCTCTCACCATATTTTAAAAGGATAACCCCTATACCCACTTATTCACACTTCCAAATCCATTTGTTTCATCCAATAACTACCAAAATAACTATCTTATATCCCTCCAAGTGTCCTATATTCATTTTTTTTTGATCTGAAATCCAATTTAGAAATGCATTAGGTTAAACCTTAAGAGGTTCTGAATGAAGAGGTAATGTTTCTAACAACTTATAATCTTATTCAAATATTATAATATAATAGCCCCATTATCTTCTATATAATTATATTTTATTATTTTATTGGCATAACCCACAACCATATCCACTTCTATCAAATGGGAAACGAAATCTTTGATCTTGTGTACGATAGACTATCGCCTTGCGAACCAATGAAATTGGTTCTCCTACACCACCTTTCAAGGGAATATATAATGATGTATTTAACTTATTTATATGATATTTATGAATTCATTATAATTATTGTGTTATAATATCACATATAACTTCTTATATTTAATTTTGAGTGGAAAATAATAATGTTTCTCTGGTGTACGGAGGACTACCGCCTCACTAAACGATGTGATTCAATTTTCTCTTACACATTACATAGAAGGTATTAAGGGTAAAACTAATGAATATATGTTACTTTCACGAGTTGACAATACTTATTTTAATATAATGTCACATATAACTTCTTAACTTCTAATTCATTGGAAATTTGTTACATCTCTCATGAATAGGTGTGCACTACCGCCTCCACGTAGTGTTGTGAAATATTTTTCATTTTATTTTTAAATGGATAAAAATAAGGATTTATTTGATTAATATAAATTATATTTATGAGTTAATAATTATTTTTAAAATATTAATTAATTTTTATTTTCCTTTCGTTCCATCCATTGAGAAAAATGGAAACATCGTTCATGCGTACATATGGAATACCGTTTCCATGAATGGTGTGATCCATTTTTTGTCTATAAAATTTATAAATTTTTGTAAATACATATATAAATAATTTTTATTATATTTATATCATCATTTATATTATGTATATGATGTAACAATGATCAACTTAAATGTCCCAAAATTACCAAACTAAAACATACATGAAAAATGAAGAAATTACCACAAAAAACAGTAATTTTAACAAAAAAAATTTATTAAACATGTGATAAAAGACTATAATTAAATAACTTATTTAATTAGATATATGATTATGGTTCTTTAAAATATTTATAATAAACCTATATTTATTATTAGGACACATACGAATGAATTCAAACATGAGGTAAGGGTCTCTTGTCTCACTTTTACTTATACAAGTCATATTCCATATTCACTACTTATTTATTTTATGAAATGTATATATATACCCTATGATATCTAATATCAAGAATATATTTATATTCATGGTTTTTAAAGTTTCATTTTATTATTCTTTATTTCATGGGCCTTATTATTCAAAATATACAAAAGTGGTAAGGGGTAATTTCACAATCTAATTATCATTTGGGATTATTTTTGTTTAGGTCACCCTTGGGTAGTTTTTTTCTATTTAATTTATAAAAAAAAATATATTTAATTTTACTATGGTTAATCATAATGTTTTAAATTAACAGTATCATTTTCCTCTCTTTGGTACTTAAAATTATTCAGAATTATTTTACGAAAATCCGACATTATTTCTCTCTTCATTCCAAAATCAGTTTTCATCAAAATACTTATTTTCTAAAAAAACTTAAAAAATAATTCTAACATTATAAAAAATATTTATTAATGAAATTTATAAGCGTTTTTATGTTTTTACAAAATAATTTAAAATTAATCTTCATTTCATTATCTAAATAATTCTCTTTTCGCTTTTTATTAAAAATTTGAATGGAATCTTTATTTTAATGTGTACTGTATTAATGGATTTTCATTCCATAATGACCACTCAATGTTCTAAAGGTTAATTTACATGTTTAAAATATTATTTTAAAATAAAACTATTTTCAAAATATTTTGTAAACATTTGGTCTAAATATTTTTCAAATTGAAAACAATTTTTTTCATCAAAAATGTTTTTAATGACACACTAATTGAAATTATATTCATCAGAGACGTAAATAATTTATTGTCATTATAATACAACAGGGATATTTTGTATTTATATCACCCTTAATATTTCTTTGGATGGATTATGATATTTTTGACTGAGGATGAAAAATTTTATTACCATTCAACATATAATTCTGGATAGTATAGTAATATGTTTATTTGATTGGGGTAATGTTAACATTTACTATGTTGTGTTTTAAATATAAATGTTTATGTTTTTTATGTTTCACCCCTTTCAAATGAATAACTAATTGGATTTAGTAAGGGAATGGTGGTTCTTGATTATATATATCCCCTTGATCCCCCCGATACCCTCTACCAATCTAACAAGGGAATATTTTTGAAATTTCCCAAAAATATTAAATTATAATAAATACATTATTATGAAAAATGCCTCCAAATAGACAAGGAATTGAAGAAAAGGTTAAATAGGGTTTTAATACCATTAAAAAAAATAATTTATAAATGTTTTGGTGTAATTTTAATCCTTATCATTTTGATCTACCCTTTGTTGACGTATTTCTATTTTAATTAATGTAACAAATATTTTAATATTAAAAATTTTAATTTTTAATTATAAGGTGAAAATTTGACCATAAATGGATAGTTTATTAAATTTTAGATGATATCAAAACCATATTGTCATATTTCAAAAATTTTATGATTTTTAGGTAATTTAATAAAATATTATTTATATAAAATAACTTTATTGTAAATTTTAACACTATTCCTTTAATTTGAATTATAATACATAAAGGTAAAGTTTTAATTAAAATATAGTATCTTATAAAAATACTAATATGTAATATAAACCTATTAAATCTATGTAACACAATAACATTAACATATTATACCACCAATAATATTTTATATATCATTTATTTTTCTTTTCCAATAATTGAATATATATTATTTGTTGTTGGGTAAGAATTTAAGGTAATTATATAAAAGCTAAAAATTAGAAATAAATTTTCATCATGAATATAATTTCATTATAAAAAATGGATCTTATTATTTTTTTCATAATTTATTTTTTACCTATGAGAACACATAAATTATATTAAAAACAAAGATAGTTACATCTTGAAACTTTCTATGATTTAAATAATATATAAGTCATTTTCAAGGAAAAGTGTCCATTGAAAACACAATTTAGAGAATTAGGTGTTAGTGGTAAATTTTTTTCATAAAATAATAATTATTTTCAATAATTATGGCCTTATTACATTTTTATACTCTATATTAACTTAATTTACCCTTTACCGAGGTAACAAATTTTACAACGGCTAAAATTCATATTGACCAAAAATATAAGGATCCTGTTTACCAAATTTGAACATGTAGGTTCGAAATATTTAAATAGTTTCTTCTAATTTAGAACCTATAAATATAATAAATTTATTGTAATGTAATTTCAGAATACGTGTCAAAATTGTTTTTTTTTAATTACATTTTAAGCATAAAAATTCATTTATTCTTATCGTATGCCTAGAAAACTATTAGTTGAATGTTAAAAAATATTACCATGTAAATAATATATAAATTTCATTAAAATAATTCGAAAATTTATTAATTTATTTTATAAAAATAGATTGTGTGAAAAAAAAATATTATTTATAAAATTATTTATTTTTCTTTCTAATGAATTTTTATTTGAATTTATAATAAATTGGTAACCAATGAATTAATTTTATACATATAAAAAATAATTGTTTCCTAATTTAGTCATTAATATTTGTACCCACCAATATAATTTCTAGGCAATAACTTTCATTTTAAAAAATAAAATTTTAATAGTATATCATAGTTCATTTAAACTCAGGGTTGCATATAACACAACATATCAACGCAATTAAATTTATTTGAAAAAATATATTTCATAAAATATCTAGGTGTTATATTATACCCACCATAAAATGAATTTATTTCATTAAATTCATCACTCTAATGAAAATATATGAGGATACTTATGTCTCGTTATATCCTAAGGTTCCCACGTAGCTTCCTTATATAAATAGTTTCTCCACAAAACATAAAAAAGGTGAGTGGTCTTGCTTCATAGTACATTCTATCTACATTCTAGAATATCTACTCATTGTTCTTCATAAGAAATATCTTTCTCCAATGTTATGACCTATGAGTTGAGTTCAGGTGAAGTATCAAGTATGTATTTACTCATGAGAGATGCATGGAACACATCATGAAATTGAGAGAAATTCGGTGGAAGTATAAATCAAAAAGCTGCCATCGTGATATGTTCATGAATTTCAAAAGGAATAATATTTAGAGGGCTTATCATTCCCTTATTTCCAAACCTCGTAACCCTCCTCTAGGGGGATATTTGTAGGAATACCTTATCACCAACTTTAAACTCTAGAGATTTTTTATGATTCTAAAAATAATTTGTTTTGGCTCTTAGATACTCTTATGTGTTGTTGAATGGATCTAACATTATATATCATTTCATTATCTAGATCAGGTCATAATAGATTTCATTCTCTAACGTCATTCCATCATGATGGTTTTTTTCACTTTTTACCATATAGGTTTTTATTAGGATTCATTTAAATATATGAGTGAAATATATTTTTATAAGAAAATTATACCAAATAAAGGTGTTGATCCCAAACACCTTTGAAATCCATAGAGTAATATCTGAACATGTATTATAGAGTTTTAATATTCCTCTCAGACTAACCATTTGTATAAGGATGAGAAGAAGTTATGAAATATAATATTGTATCCATAACCTACTAAAGACTTCTCAAACTTTTCTAGGTAAACCTCTAATCCTGATAAGATATAATGGATAACGCCACACCCTGAAATATTACCACTTCCTTAATGAATAACATAGCAATTTGGTCATTATATAGATGTTCTCTGATAGTGATTAAGTGTGATAAATTTTAATGGTGATCAACTAAAACCCATATAGAATATTTCCCATTAGATGTTTTGGGGAATCCAGTGATAAAATCCATGGTGATGTTTTTCCATTTCCATTCGGGTATAGGTAATGGTTATAACATCTCATTAGATTTTTATATCCCATACTTAAATTGGTGACATACCAAGAACTGAGAAAAATACTCTTTAATATCTATCATTATTAATTCCCACTAGAAATATTCTTCCAAATCTCTATACATCTTCATACTTCCATGATTAATAGATAATGAAGAAATATGATCCATGTCCATCATCTCCTACTTCAAATATAGTACTAAAGGTATACATACAAAGTTCATAAACCTTATTATTCCATCATAATCATGGTTTAACATAAGTACATTTCTATTTTTATTTTGTTTATGTACATATTCCTTGTATGCCTCTTTAATCATTGCTAGAATAGATGGTTGAACACTCATTTGAGCCAGATAATATGTATCCCCTTCCTTTAATATTTATAGATCCAACCTTTTCAAATCCATAAATATTGGATCTTTTATGATCCTCATCATATATAAGATATCATGATCCATTCAACTTAAATAACCTAACACATTGCTCACTTCCCATGGTTGTAATGTATTTAAGACTCATAATCTTTGATCATCTCCCATCATCTTATTTGGAGCATGTTCATTTATTTTTTAGTGAAAATATACTTTACAATTTTGGGACCAGTATATATGTCATCCCTTTCTAGATAGAGATAATGCCTCTATATATTTAACATAAATAATAACACATATAAGACTAAATCAAGAGTTGGGTCATTTTTATCAAGGACCTTCAATTCTCATAATGTATAATATATAACCATACTCTTATACTTAAGGATTCATTTCAATACCTTATTAGATTAATAACTATATATTACAAACCATCAAATACAATAGGATGGTGTAAGCCATGGTTTTGTTACGAGCCTTCTCTTTAGTTCCATATAACATTCATCAAATTAATTCATCCAAATAAACTTGTCCCCTTCTAAGTTAACTTAGTCAGTGGATTCAATAGCCATGAAGCATTTTCCACAAAGATCCGATAAAATCCATCCAAACCATGAAAACTATGGATTTTATTCATATTTGTTTATTTGGTCCAATGATCAATAACTTATATCTTTGAAGGGTCTGCTAATATACCCTAACATGAGATTATATAACCCAATAATGAAACTTTACAAATCTAAAATTCACACATGTTAAAATTTTCATAAATTTTATCCTTACTCATGGATTTTATAGTAGTCCTCAAGTAATATTCAAGATCTTACTTTCTATTGTAATATACAATAATATCATCTATAACGACTACCATAAAATGATCAAGTTAATCTCTAAAGAATCTATTCATTAAATATACGAATATTGTGAGGGAATTATTAAGAACAAAAGTCATTATTATAAATTTATAATGTACATAACTTGTATGAAATTCTATCCTAGGTATATCATTATTCTTGACCCTCATTTTCTGATATCTAGAATAAATATCAATCTTAGAAAAGTATTGATATCCATCTAGTTGATCAAACAAGTCATATTTATAGGGTAGAGGTTACTTTTTATTAATAACGATGCTGTTAAGTTCTCAATAATAAATAAAAGATCGCATTAATTCATTTCTATTCTTTAAAAATCGAATCGGTGCACGTCAAGGTGATTCCCTTGGTTGAATAAATTCCTTATCAAGATTCTTCTAGGATTTCTTCTTCAATTCTTATAACTCAATCGAGGTCATTCTATATGGAATCATGGAAATAATTGTATCACTAATTATGAGTTCTATTAAAAACTAAACCTTAATATTCAGCTGAAGAAAAGGAAAATATTCAGAAAATACATTAATAAACTCTTGCACTATAGAAATATCATAGATTTTGAATTTCTCCCTATCCATTTGAGAAAAATTCTTCTTTTGAATAGGAATCATGACCCATTCAATGGTCATAATTTCCATCAGATGTTTATCTTTTTCATCACACTAATAGTAAATCCTATCTTTCCTTCCATTGAAATTTATATGGGATTTATGTAAATAACTCCATTCGATTCCAAAAATAATGTCAAATTCATCTAGAGAAATAATATCAATATTTTCCAGAAATGCATTACCATGAACTCCAGCCAAAGAATAATCATAGACTTGGGATGTGATCATCATACCATTATGAATTTTTACTACTAACACAACATCTAATTTTTTACAAGCTACTATGATACCCTTAAGAAATTATTTAGATATAAATGATTGGGTAGATCCATAATCAAATAAGATATTTTTAGTTCTAGAGTGGATGGTTAGTGTACCTTTCACAACATCACTATCATTCCTCTCGTTAGAAATAGTAGTCATATGATATTTTCATTTGTCACTAGGAATAAGAGGTTGTTGATAGTGATCATCATAATTAACCTTTGTATTTGGGAATGGGTTACAATAATTACCACACTACATGACCTTTCTTTCCACACATGAGACATTTACCAGTTCCCTTAAAAACAATTTCCTTCAAGTTTCATTCCATGTTTTGGCCATAAAGGAAATATCATCTTTTTTCCCCATTGTTTTTTGAATTTCATTTTAATTCCATTTATATTTTCTTATCAGAACCATGAAATTTATGAGTAAATAAAATCTTCATCTCTTCCTTGAGAGAACATATAATAATTACATCATATCTATTGATGTCCCTTAGGTAAAATTTCCTCAGAAGACTTGGTTTTATGCCACTAAATTATCAATAAACATTACTTTCAAGTCGGATGATAATAATAGAAGCGTAACTCACAAGTATTGTGATATATCACTCATAAGTACCAGTACATTCATCATCCTAATACTTTAAACCAATGAATTATTTCTCCAAAATCATAGGAATAAAACACGGAAATTACTTATTATAAAATGATCTTTTAAATTCATACCATCAATATATTCAATATATTATTATTATCTCATGTTATTTATAATATTCCCCAACTAATCATATCTGACTTCCAAACTATAAATATTTAGATTAAAGTTTTCATGTTTCAAACACTGAGGGAAAAAGAAATTTTTTTAATGGTAAAAATCCATTTCTCAAAAACTACTAGATTAGTTTACCCACTAAAATAAGGGAGACTTGTCTTCATGAAGGAAATGATATAATTTTTTTCCCACATATTCTCATTTAGAATCATAGAATGATTCCTAAAATGAGAAATGTTTTGAGAATAGAAACAATATTTTTTATTTATGGGATCCCATAATGTATGTTTTCTCAAGAGTAAAATCATTGCATTTTCTATGACACTCATCACAAACATGATTCCTTAGGGTTCCATCCATTGAAGATAACCAAAATTTATATTTTAATAATTAATAATCATGTTAGGAAACCATATAATCAAGAAAAATCATTTATAGGATTTCTATATTGTGAATGCTTCTTCTATGAATAAATAGGTTCAACTAGGTCATTCATGTCAAAACTTTAAGATTTTATCCTATACTTAGACTTATCCATAGAGTTCGTCGTAATGTTTTCTTATACAAGTTTCCAAAGGTTAAATAAACCTTTCTATGTTATCAACTATAGAAACTCATACATTTCATACATTGATATTACTTCTAAATATATGAATATTCATTACATATCAAAATTATCCACACAAAGATCATATAGGTCCAGTGCCTTTGGAAACTTGGAAACAAAAAAAATAGTTCAAAAAATATCTACACCATCTCCCAAATATTTCTTCATAACTAGATCCCTTCTTCCACATATCATGCTTAATGCCTTTATTGATAACCTAGGCAAAGGAAACATAATAAAAGGGTAATATTAGATTCTTAGTCAGGGTAAATAAGGGAGATATCAGTGATTATATAAGCATAACATGAGGAAAATGTCATAAGAACATAAACATAACATTTTAAAATTATACCCTACATATAATAAATCAGAATATTGAGTCATGGAATAATATTAGTATTTTGTAGGACTTGAATCATAAAGAGTCAAATAAAATGATCCATGAGAGTAGAACATTGACATAATAAATGGGTCTTTTTCATATACATAAGCATATAAAATAATTTCTTTATTATTACAAGAAATTTTAAAAGACTATAATAGAACAATAGGTTCACTCCCAAAACCATTATAGTTGTCATGGTTTACTCGCAGAGTATCATGGTGTACAAAGTCCATTAGTAAAGTAGGATCATTCCTCATTCAAGTCCAATTTTTATCAGAAGAAATTATTAAACCTCAACCCTTTTCTGGGATCGAGCTGCAATGAACCCAAGCCTGAATCCATAGGACAGGGGTTGGTGAAAAGATTTAAAGACATACCTAATTAGGGTAGGCCTTTTCATAATAACCTGTACACACGCACAAATCTAACTTAATAAAAATGTGTAGAGGGAATGTTGAAAAGATGAAATATTGTTATAAAATAAAAAAATCATGCATGAACCTATATAGAGTAGAAAAGATGGGTAGTGTATACTGAGAAGTAAAGGGGTAAAATACTACCCAAACTAGAAATGTGTCCTAACCTGATATAAAACTGGAAAATTAAGATAGTTGAGAGATCCCAACTCTTGAATCTCAATCTACGACCACCATTTGTTGTCCAAGCACCGAGTATCCCTAATATTCTATGTAGTCATGGTCTTCCTTTCCATCATCTACATAAGACATGAAATTTGTAGGAAAATACCATGTAGGGGTGAGTATAAACTTACCTAGTAGGGTGCCCCAAAATATAAAGGTGGAGTATTAAGAGATACAATATAAGAGGAAAATTGTAGATAGAACAAGGTACAATGAAGGAGTACAGATCAACCCAACAATATTGAAAGTAATATCATCCAAAAAAGATGTGGATAAACATAGTGAGTAGATAAACTAACCATCAATTCATTATCACATATAAACAAAGAGTATAAAAATACAACCTTAAGAAGATAGACGCAAAAAGAACATGACAAACCTAGTGCATCCTTGCCTCTCCTAAAATGATAGTAAACACACCCATGGAGTGGATACAAAAGGAGGAAATATATATATATATATATATATTCATTTAAATAATCCCAAACAAGAGATTAAGTGGATCTCCTTCTCACATCTCAACTGAAGAAGAAGAGTAGCGAACAGTTCCAAATGTCTATCAATGATGACCGACATCTCATGCGTCTTCCCTGAACACACAAGTCTAATGAACCCAATCCCCACACCTTGATACTACCCACCACCAAATTTAAATTTTTATAAAATAAATCCATTTTAAGGGAAAATTGCAACCAAGGTTCACAGCCAAAAGCCACTACGTGCTAAAAGAGCTTACAAAATCATTGAACACCAAACTATGATTACATGAATCAGCTATTCTATATGGTTACCAGTGAATTGCACTAACCTGGGTGTCCGGATCCTTGGTAATGATCTCTTCAAAGTGATAGATCAATGGTTCCATTGTATGAATGAATTCCTCTAATTTGAGTTTATTCCGATTGAAGCCTCGGGTCACAATGCGGTCTTGTTTATCTATCCATGCTATTTTCTCCTCATTGATCTCCACTTGTATCTTACGTTCATCCATTTTTCCGAGATCCTCTTCTGAGACATTGGGATGTACCTCTTGTTCAAGCATTTCTTCCTTGTTGTGCAAGATGATCCTCAAGCTCTCCCCATCATCTCCATCCCTGTCTCCCGAAGTCCTTACCACTACTTTACTCCCCCCCTTTTTGAGGGATTGTGCTTTCCTTTTCCCTACCCTTCTTGGTCGACCTGGTCTCCATAGGTTTTGGCAGATTGGAGTAGTCTTTGTGAGCCTTAGATTTTCCCCCCACACCACAATACAATCCCCTAGGTCTCGAGTTCCTTGTTTTCCTTTCTTCCTCCTAACGTTATGAGGTCATTTCCCATGAAAACGATCCAAGTTGTCCATTGAAGAGTGGAAAAGCCTGTCGTCACTTGAAGAAAACTCCTCATGAGACAATGGCGATTCATCAACCTCCAAACCAACAAAACGGTTTCCCAAAATTAACTCTGAGCCTTTATTGAGGGGGTTGTGGGCACTAGAGGACATCCCCATACCATCCTTGTTCTCTAAGCTGTAGTGAAGAGCAACCTCCTTGGAGGACTTCCCCTGAACCATGTCAACACCATTAAGCTGGTCATATCCACGGCCCATAAAATGTAACCGCTTGATATTGTCCTCCCGTCCATGACCTTGCGGGCCACCGGGACCATGATCACTACTCACTGGCACCTGCCCTTTCTGTAAGCTGCCCTCCTTAACTATTTCAGCAATGGAGGGAGCCACCGAAGGATGACATTCACCCTGTAGTTGAACAGGTTTGAGAGGATACAAACCTAATTTTAAGCTAACAAATATGTCATCAACCCTTGGATCAGAGTGCATGGACATTGTCTTGCAAGTGGGGGGTTCCAAGATGTGGCCATTCACTGGAGGCACCCCAGTATTCTCTGAAAATGTAACTGCAACAACAGAGGAAGTGCGGACTTCCCCCTCACTTGCCTCTGTACCATTCGCCTTTGAGATAAGGATATACAGTGGTGCCTCCAAATGAAGCGGATTACCACTGCTGGAGGGGTCAAAACCTGTAGAACGTCCCACCACATGAGCCAAACAGGACGAACGACAGGCATTCTGAAGGTGACCTAGACGAGATTAAGAACTACAAAAGTCTATCCAGCTTTCAAAAATCACTGATTATTTGTATCTGAAATCAACTCCAACCTCAATCCATAAAGAGTCCACATGAGCCTTTGAGACATCAACTTCTACGCAGATCTGAGGAGAAATCGGGTGGCCAAAGGACCTTGAACGCTCATCAAATGCCAGAAACCTCCCGACGAGATTACCCAATATCTTCAAAATAGCAGGATTCTGGAAAGGGAGGGGGAGATTCGAAAAACTAACCCAGATTGCTGTAGAGGGTGGGTCGCAATTCTAGTGGAACTCATAACCCCATCTAAAGAGGAAGCAGCGGGAACCGTCACAAGTGCGTAGCCCTTTGGACCAAGCAGAGGCCAGATCATCAGCACTATCGAAGCGGAGAAGAAAATGGCGTGGGTCCAATAGCCCAACCACGATGCGAGACTTCAGGGGCCAAGCGTTGTTGACAAACCTATCAAAGCTATCGAGTGACGGCCTTCGACGTCCAAAGAGGGAAACGAGGTTTAAATCGAGGAGCGAAGAAGCCTATGAGAAATCCTGGAAAGAAATCAGGAGTGAAGGAGCATCTTTGAAGAGAGCGGGAACTTTAGGGGAGAGGTGGATATAGGGGAAATCAGGAAGGGAAGCCGGGGAGGTGAAGGGGGAGAAGGTCGGGGCAGCCATCGCCGCCGCCCGAAGTCCGCGCGCCGCAGCTAGGGTTCCAATCGATCGCCGCCCGAAGCCGACAGTTTCCTTGATACTATCCAAATTGGGGGGAACTGACTTTCCCACAAGGTAATATTTCTCATCACACAAATGTGTCTCGGTGGGGAAAGTATCCCTTTTACTCATGAATCCAAATCTCGGTCAAATCACATCTTATCCATGTGTCAAATAGTCAATTGCAAAAACCCCTTGATAGAGATCCCATTCCCTCATAAAATACAAGGGTCCTACTCTAATATTCATAAAGTAACTCCACTACCCATCCCTACTAGAGGTTAACACTAGGGAATTCATCAGGAAACTCCATTTCCCAACCCTACAAGAGGGTAATACCTAGGATGGTCATCATTGAACTATAATACCTTTACCTAATAGGGTTTGACGCCCAAAATAGGTTTTTTGATAACTCCACTAGCCAACCCTGGTAGAGGGTAACGTTAAGAAAATACCTCTGGTAACTTCACTACCCATCCCTACTAGAATTTAATTCCTAGAAGAAGTCATTAGGGAACTCTACTACCCAACTGTGCTAGAGGGTAATGCCCAGAATAATTTTTTGGGGAGATCCACTTCCCAGCCCTGCTGGATGTAACACCTGAATGAAGAGATGTAGGGGAACTCCATTGTCCAACCCTGGTATAAGGTAACACCTAAATGAATCCACATCAAATCTCGAAATCCACTACTGAGGGAACATTCACATTATAATTGGAAAAATAATAAATATATGATACTCATTGACCCAAATTCGAGTTAAAACGAAGGATATACAGACAATAAAAGATTTCTCAAAAGAAACCAAGAGGAACATATCATGTGAGGGGACCCACATAGTGTGTGATTTCGTAGAACTGCCTACCAGGTTTCCTGGATGGTACTTGGATCTATGTCCTTATGTTAGTGCATTCCATGAAGGTGGAGTATACAGAGTTTCCATGTAACACAAGACTGGGAGGTGTCTCAGTGGTCATTTCTGTGTACCAAACCCTGTGTCTGTGTACCAGACATCGTGTTTATGTTGTTGGACACACGTGATGGTCATCCAAGAAGAGGATACATGGAATTTTATTTAATCTTACACATTGTTTCATCCTTAAATTCAAAAAAATCGTTTTTTTTTTCTACTGAAGGAGGCTACATGTCATGTGTTCATCTCATAACACAGTGTGTAGTCAGCATTTTAATATAAAAATTTAATTTCTAGATCTAAATTTCGTGCATCAAATCCATTCAAAATTATTTGGATCTGGTGAAATCTAAGGCTAAAAAGGAGGGATATAGCTATAAATAGGGGTTTCGAGCCATTTCTCTATAGAAAATGGTCACAAAAATTCGATGAGGATTTCTCCATTTTTTCTTCACACCGTAGAACCTTCATTCGTCACAATCTTGCTGATTTATCACTGGATCAGTCATCCTCACCTCGTAATGATCTCTGATCTATTATCAGTTCCTCAAACTATTCATGTTGAATCCATGGGTCCAATTGAGCTCATTACCTCCCGGAAAAGTCGAGTCGGGGATGTGGGGATCCATCCGGTGAATTACATGAATAATTGACAGAGAAATGCACCAAAAAAATTTTAAATATCATTAAACAATTTTTCTTGGACAAAAATAAATAATGGGGATCTAAGGTTCGAGAAAAAAATTAAATAAATTAGATTTCATTACATTGGCAAAATAAAGTTCTGCAATTGGCACAAATCCATAATAGAAGATGAATCTGCTCAACCTTTTAATCAAAAGTGGAATAACAACACCAATTAATGACTCCTTCCTCTATTTTGGATCTATCCCTAGTGAAGTACATACTGAAGCAACAATATTTAGGAGCTTCTTCATTCACTAAGTCCTGATCTACTCGATCCTATAATTTCATCGTTGTTCGCCAATGGAGGAGGGAGAGAGTTTCACTAGTGATCATAGGATTTGTGAGCCAAAACTAGAAAATCCTCTCTATAAATATATTTAAAAAATTTCTCTAGGTAAAAATGAATAAATTTATTGATTTAATAATTAATCAATCTATTTAAACAAAACTCCAATGAGAGAGGGGTCCAAATGTCCCATGTTGACTAATTTTATGTCTTGCATACGGTAAACATTGTGTCCCAGACTCAACTGTTGTCTCAAATTTATAATTTTATCAACCATTTAAAAATTTTCCCATATTCATTGATTAATTTTGTGTGCAAAATATAATTTATATTTAGTATTTTTATAAAATTAATTTTGAGAACCCCGAACCTCAGAATCACATGTCGTCTCAATGCTTAGCTATAGAAATATATATAGAACTATTTCAAAGCCTTATAAGGAAAAAATTGTGTTTCTATATAATTCCCTCCTTCAATATTGTTCTGATAAAAAATAAAAACTACAAAAGAAAATCAATATACTGATCCCTCACTTGAATCTCCTACTCCTACGCACACTGTTGATCCCTGTGAAATACACAGGAAGGTTTCGAGACCTTACTTCGATTTCTCAGCAGATCTAATACTCTCTTACACTGACTAAGGATAAAACTCATGTAATTCCATCAGCTCCAGGAAAGAGAATGGGTAATGCAGAGACTGCTACAATTACGTTTAAACAAGCACCTGTAGCTACTTCTACTTCAAAACCTTCATATAATCGAAGGGCCCCACCTCCTAAGCATCAACAACAGAGGCCATTCCATCAAGATGATAAAAGAGATCAAATAAGGAAAAAATTTGAGGAGTTAAAGAGAAAAGTTTATTGTTTCTAAAATAAACAAGTTCCTGGTTACTTCATTTCGGCTCTAGAAAATAATATTGTTCAGTTTCCAAGGCCCAAAAGGCCAAACATTGAAGGAGATGAAGACCGTCCCAACTATTTCCCATTTCATCAGATATTGGGGCATCCCATTCAGGAGTGTTTTGTCTTCAAATACCTCCTACAGAAGATGGTGGACTCGGGAAAAGTCAAACTGAAAGGTTCTTCAGCTCAGGTAGCATGTGTTATTGCTACAAATCCAGAGGAAGAAGGCGAGTGGCAAGAAGTCAAAAGAAAAAATGCACAGAAATATGATGATTGAATGGTAAGAAAAAAGATCAATCAAACTCATGACATTTTAAGAATGCAATTGAAGAATCCAATTGTGTCTTCTACTACGAATACCACAGCAAAACCCTCTTCATCAGAGGGAAAATCCTTGAAGGAATGACATAATTCAAAGAATGATGAACAATCAGAAGAAGATGAGATCATGTTAAATCCCAAGTTGTCTTTGACTCTGGAAGATTTTATGCCATCTACTTCAAAGCCATGGGCACCGTCTCACCAAACGGAACAGCCTAAATTGGTTAATCAGGAAGGGTCTTCAACAGATGAAAAGTTGATTTTTGGTTCTGTTAACATGATTCACTTAACAGATCCTTAAGTCGGTCACAGTTTCAATCTTGATGAGCCTGAGTTCTGTGTATCTAACAGAGGAAATAGAGGCAGTTACAGAGGTCTAGGATACAGAGGAAGATGTTGATATCCCAGAAACCACTATTCTAATTCTACCCCGGTAAGAACTATGTATGCAATGGAAACTCATGGTAGAGCCCTTCAGTGGGCTCAACAGGAACAAGAAAATTCGTTCATGCATGGAAGATTCCATCCTAGCACAATTATTTGGGAGGATCGATTGGAGGTTACACCTTCTTCCTCTCAACAAGTAAATAGATATAGTTGGTATAATCTTCCAAATCTAGGAGTATTTCCAACTCCTACCCCAATACAAGAATCATTTACTTCCAAAGAATCAACTTCTAAGGTACCTGCGAAACCACATGTTCCTGTTGGGAAACGCAGACCTTTGGATCAAAAATATGATGTCTTGAAACATTTGGCTCAATTACCAGCCAAGTTATCAATTATGGATGCCTTGAATTTATCAAAGGATCTTTGGTAGGAACTCATTGAGGCTTTGTTAGGTCCTCATAAATTCGCAACTAAAATTGCTACAGTTGAAGTCTACCATGTAGAGAATGATCCTGCAGAATTCCATGCAGTGATATCTTTTATAGTTGAAGATGAATATGATGTTGTGCATGGACATATTAGACCTTTGTATTTATCTGGAAAGGTCAATGATGTAGACATCTGAAGAGATTTCATTTATAATGGTTCCGGAGTCAACCTCATCCCCATTCGTACACTTCATCAATTTGGCCTCACCAAATCTGATTTATCACCTTCTACTTTGATTTTGCAAGGATATGATAAACATGAACAAGAACCTCTAGGCGAGATCACACTTAGAACTCAGTTTGGAGATCTTGCATCCAATTTAGATTTCATGGTTTTTTCTCATGACACAGCCTTCAATATTTTGCTTGGAAGACCTCAACTACATCAACATGCAGCTATACCTTCATCATACCATCATTGTATCAAATATTGTTTCAATGGTCAAATTGGGACATTGTATGGTGATAAATCCCCTTTCAAAACATGTGAATCTCAATACATTGAGGTAGAATTCTATCACATGAAGGGAAAGGAGAAATACACAACAAGGGAGGTTACCAAAGATAATGCTCTATATGGTTTGGAAAAGATTTCAGTAAACCCATTCATACATGTGAGTACAAATTATGTATTTCCTATCAGTCAAATTGATAGGATAAAACAAAATCCAAATACTCTTATGGAAACTTCCATAATGAAAATTATGACAATCAAGCCAGATAGCATGGGAGAAATTGGTGATTCACCATGAAATGATGAAAGATCAAATGGAGATGTCTTCATTTCATCCACTGAAATTTAAAAATTCTATACTTCGCCAACTTGGCCAGATGAAGTTATAGAAATGTCAGATGTAAACAATGATGTCGATTCTCAATCCATCATCTCCTCTTTATTACTCAAGGAAGACCCTTCATCATCAATAGGGTCAGAAATGGAAGCTTCTTCCTCAAGATGTTCAAATTTTAACATATCTTCTGATCATGGAAAGTCGACTTCATCATCTACTATGCAAGTAGAAATAGAAGAGATAAAACGTGTTGAAGAAGAAGAGGAAGATCTCAGGGATGATCCTCCAGTATTTGAAGATGGTATATCTACCACTATAGATAAACTAAGTGAAATAAATCTGGGTACGAAAGAAGATCCATACCCCACTTTAATTATTGCATCCATGACTCTTGAAGAGCAAGAAATGTATATTTCATTTTTAAAGAAAAATCGAGATATATTTTCTTGGAATTATACAAAAATTTCAGGGCTTGATCATGATGTTTCTACTCATCACTTGGGTTTTCTAGAAGAACATTGAGGATTCAAGCAAGCTGCAAGAAGAACACACCCAAATTATGCTTCCAAAATTGAAGTTTAAGTGGATAAGATTATAAAATATAACTTCGTCATAGAAGTTCAATATCCCAAGTGGCTGGCTAATATTCTCCCTGTGAAAAATAATAATGGTCAAATTAGAGTTTACATTGATTTCAGATATCTTAAACGGCATTATCCCAAGGATGATTTTCCAGTTCTGATCACATAACTCTTAATTGATGAAACAGCTGGCTATGAATAATTTTCCTTCATGGATGGATATTCAGGGTATAATCAAATCTTAATGGCTCTAGAATATGAAGAATCTACAGCTTTCAAAGCCCCTCAGGGTGTGTTTTACTATCAGGTAATGCCCTTTGGCCTGAAGAATGCAGGTGCAACATATCAGCGTGCCATGCACCGTATCTTCCAACCCTTTTAGGGAAATTTTTTGAATGTTATGTGGATGATTATGTGGTTAAATCCAAACAAAATTATTATCACTTGGCTGATTTGTAAGTCATATTCCACAAACTTCGACAACACAATTTGAAGATGAACCCCTTAAAATGTGCTTTTGGGGTAACCTCGGGAAAATTTCTCAGCTTTATTTTATGCCATTGTGGTATCGAAGTTGATCCTGAGAAGACAAAGTAAATCATTGGTGTGTCACCTCCTCTAAATTTGAAATAATTTAGAGTACTTCAAGGACACTTTGCCTATATTCGGCATTTCATCGCCAATCTGGCAGGAAAACGTTTACCCTTCACCAAATTGATGAATAAGGGAGTCTCTTACCAGCGGACTAAAGAATGTTAATAAGCATTCAACATTCTCAAGAAATATCTCTTGAGTCCACCGGTATTAATGCCACCTGTTGAAGGAAGACCACTTATTCGTTACGTGACAGCTTTATAGTGGTCATTGGTTTCCTTCCTTGCCCGAAATAATGATTCTGTGAATGAAAACAGCCTTTACTATCTCAGTCGGACTATGCTTGGAGAAAAAAACCCAATATTCAAGTATTAAAAAGTGCTACCTAGCATTAATCTTTGTAGTTCAGATGTTCAGACACTACCTGTAACATCATAAGGTCCAATTGGTATCTCTCAATAACTAGCTCAAATTCATCCTTAGTCGTCCAATGTTTACAGGACATCTGGCAAGGTGGGCAGTTATTTTGCCACAATTTGATATTCAGTATGTGTCTCAAAAGGAAATAAAGGGCCAAGCTATGGCTGATTTCCTTAATGAACATCCTTCATGAGAAGATACATCTTTAGATACTGAACTACTTGATGAGGAAATCTTCTCTATTCAAGATAATATTCAAACATGGGAAATGTACTTTGATGGTGCTTCCAGAAGTCCAACAGGGAATAAAATGGAAGATCCTAAACTCAACAAAGTTGGGTTAGGAATTGTGCTCATTTCTCCAGAAAAGGAAGTGCTACCCTATTCCTTCTTATTTTGGGAAGGTGGTACAAATAATAAAGTATAATACCAATCTCTCATCACAGGATTGGAGTTGGTGCTTCAGGCACAAGTGAATCACTTAAAGGTGAAAGGTGATTCATACCTAGTAATCAAACAAGTCAATGAGGATTATGCCATCAAAAAAGAAGATTTAATCCCTTTATTTTATTACATAAAAGATTTAATGGAGAAATTTCCTTCAGAAAAGACATTTTATTATGTCCCGCGATCACAAAATTCCCAAGCTGACGCACTGGCTAATATAGCCACATCTCTGGCAGATCCAAATCGGGACGAGAAAATCATCAGTATTTCCCACCGTCGTACAATTTCACCTTATGTTCAAACTAGAACAGAAGAAATCAATGAAATTAGTCCCATTTCTGAACCATATGTTTATAATACAGGATGGATTACACTGATCAGGGAATACCTTCAAAATGGGACACTTCCACCTGATAGATCCGGGAATGAACATGTCGGGCGACGTGTGGTCAATTTTACTCTTTACGATAACCCAGATATCCTAGAGAAAATTCTCTACAAGCGAGGTCTTGATGGGATTCGCTTCAGATGCATTGATGGAGAAGAGACAATGTCTGTCATGAAAGAAGTATATGTAGGAATCTGTGGTTCCCACCAGTCTGCACATAGACTGTTTGATCAGATTTGAAGGCTTGGATATTTTTGGCCTTCAAAGAACAAGATTTTGTTGATTTTACTAAGAAGTGTAATTATTTCCAAGTACATGAAAACTTCATTCCTCAACCACCAGAGTTGCTTCATACATCTAAATACTCATGGCCATTTTCCAAATGGGGAATGGATGTAGTGGGACCTTATCCTTCGGCTATATCCAAGCAGTTTAAGTATATTATTACTGTTACTAACTTATTTTCCAAATGGGAAGAGGTAATACCTCTCAAAGAAGTCAGTTCTAAAATAATTTTTAGCTTTATCTGGTCTAACATCATTACCAGATTTGGTGTCCCTAATACCATATTGACGGACAGTGGAACCAACTTCTATTCATCTGAGGTAAAGAAGTTGTATCAATAATACAAAATCAAATCCAACCATTCGTCTCGGTATCATACAGCTGCCAATGGAAAAATAGAAACCTTCAATAAGACTCTTTCAAACATACTGCAAAAGATGGTGGATAAAGATAAGAATTCATGGCCTGATAAACTCATTCATGCTTTATGGGCTTATCGGACCACCACCTGCACTTCTATGCGGTCAACTCCATATTCATTGGTATATGTAACAGAAGCATTCTTTCCCATTGATGTTCAATTACCCTCGCTCAGAGTGGCCATTTGCGACCAGTCATCTACATATGAACAATATCAAAAGAGATTGGATGAATTGGAAGGTTTAGATGAAAAAATATTACGCACCCTTCACCACTTGGAAGTCTATCCGAATCGAATAACATGAGCTCTCAACAAAAAAGTTCGTCTTTGTTCATTTATTCAAGGAGAATTGGTATTGGTTCTCAGAACTCCAATGAGTCTAGGAAATAAACCTCCACATCTTGAGCCAAAGTGAGAAGGAACTTACTCAATACATAAGGTCTTCTCCAATGGAGATTATTATTTAATCTCAATGGATGGAGAACTCATCACGACTCCAACCAATGCCAGATTTCTGAATAAGAATTTTGTGTAACATGTATACTTTCACGTCCAACATGACGTTAAACTGTCACGTCCAACATGTTGTTAAACTATGAAATCCAACATGACGTTAAACTATGTCATCCAACACGACGTTAAACTGTGTTGTTCCCCTTACATCCTAGCTACATGACGCTAAACTGTACAGCACCCTTACGTCCAACATGATGTTAAACTATCACGTCCAACATGATGTTAAACTATGACGTCCAACATGACTTTAAACTATGTTGTCCAACATGACTTTAAAATGTTTCATTCCCCTTATGTCCTAGCTACATTACGCTAAACTGTACAGCACCCTTATGTCCAACATGACGTTAAACTGTGAAAAAGTCCCTAATACATTCAACATGATGTTAAATTGTGTCCCCATTGTCCTCACTGCAAGACATTAAACAGAATATCTATATTTTCCAAGATACATGACGCTAAACTGGGAAGCACTAATCCTTACTATATGTCATTAAACTATACAACCCCACTTTTTTCCTTACTGCATGACATTTAACAGCGTAGTCCCCCCCTAAGTCCTTACTGCAAAGCATTAAACTGCACAGTTAGTTCTTCGTCCTATATGACATTAAACTGTGAATCGTCGGAGTTGTTGCTACCTCTTGTTTCTCACACCAAGTATGATTCACGTGAACTTAGAGTAAACTTAAACCATAACACCCTCTCTGGGCCGCTAACCATGTGTAAGTCCCAATACCATTTTTTAGGTCGTTGTCCTCAAGAACAACTTGATCACCAATTAATTCTTTAATTGAACTACGCGGACATTGATCCTTTTCTTCTAAGCTAGGTACGTAGGCAACCTTTTGAGGTTCAAGACCACAACCTATTTTTTTTTACATCGGTTTACCTCCATCTCATACGATGTTGATTCGTGAAGCCACCCCCAAAACCAATATTTTTTACATTGGTTCACCATCGTCCTTGCTATATGATGTTAAACTATTCACACTTTTGTCCTATATGACAATAAACTACAACATTCCTTAACACCCTCACCTGAGAGGGAATCATTATTTACATTGATCTACAATCATGTTATATTACAAATACTATTTGCATACATGGCAATTCGCGAACCTTTAATCTTCGGTCAAACCATCATTGCAATAAAGTCCCCTTTCACCCTTCACGTGTACGAATCAAATCTGTATAATGGGTATTTTTAGAACTATGTATGGATTGATTCCCATCCTTATGGGATACGTAGGAACGTTCGGGCATCCCTCGAATCCAGCCCCAATTCTTTAGGCCTAACCCCAAATTCCACTTTCAATCCCTTAGCTGAAAAGTCCCCCTCTGAAAACATGAATGTGGTATAAAAACCCTAGTCTTCATTCACATCAAGTTTATAACAAACACACAACGTGTATTCCTCATTATGGTCTGAGATCTATGACCCTAAACTAAGATCTCATACACTCTCATCCCACATGACGTTTACTTTTTATCAAGAACTATGTATGGCTTGATTCCCATCCTTATGGGATACGTAGTGAAGTCCAACACCACAATTCATGAACCAACCACAACATGATTATAGTTTTCATTGGTCTGTGTATCTTCTACATGCATTGGACAATGACCATTTTGATGTATCATAATCCTAACCTTAAATACTTCCAGATCTCTATACCCTTTTTCTTGGCTTCTGGTCACAAAATGTTTGATACCAAAGAGTTCTTTTGCCTAAATATACAGCATGTGCCCTTAGGTGGCCTTGCATAAGTAGTCTATATAATGGACCTGTCATCCAAAAGATAATATTATTTAACTATGAAACCAATTCCCTTAGGTGTCCCTACATAATTCAACCCCCTAACGGGTTTCTCCAATAGTGGTAACTTCATTCTTGGGAGGAAAACCTCTTTTTTCCTTATTTGTCTTAACAAAAATATATAGGGATCCTAAAAAGTAGTCATACTGAACATATTTGTCCCATACTCTTTTTCATGTTCTAAAAGTATTCAAGTCTATGGTTTATATTTCCCTTCCCTACGTTTGGGTCAGACCTTCGCAAGAGTGACATTCATCCAATTCTTTGATAATCTTGATTGGAAATATCCTCTCTATATTCAAGTACCTATATCCATACAGCAGACTTTGTGCTTTTGAAAAATTAAATCTCCATAAACTTTCACTGGCTTTTTAGCAATAGAAAAGTAAAATTTTTGAGAGTTCATTTTCTTGAATATGCAGCACGTGCCCTTAGGCAGCCTTGCATAATTAGTCTACATAACAGACCTGTCATCCAAAAGATGTTATTAGTTGACTATGCATCCAATTCCCTTAAGTTTCCCTACATAATTCAACCCCCTAACGGGTTTGTTAAATAATGGTAACTTCATTCTTGGGGAATAGTTTTTCTAATTCCTTTTAGCCCTTTTTTCATATCATTCCTCAGATTTAAAATTTCTTAAGTCAAAGTTTACACTTTTCCCACATAATTGAATATGGTAATATGTTTTCAGATAAATTATCAATGAATTGAGTCAATTTTAATCCATTCGGTCAAAGCTATTTCGATCTTAAACATTTGCCATTTTAAGTCTGATGTGTATGACTTTAAACTTCCCACAAAAGACAAGAGAACTCTGAACAAAAGTCAAGTCCCATCTCACTAAAAATACATTTTCTATGATCTAGGTAATATTGAGCAATTAAAAGATTCAAAATTTGTAGGGTTATTTTTATAATCCTAGAAAAAAATAAAACTATGCTTACTAAGATCATTGGATCAGGTGAAAATTTTAAGCAGGTAGCAAAAGAATGCAGGAATAAATGATTGAAGATGAAAGTGTTTCATTGATGCACAATATTTAGAAGGACATCCACAGATTGTTTTCTGTTCTCTTTTCCAGGAATTACAAGAGGATTTCAACATAACTCTTCATTTGATTTACGGCATGCCAAGCTTTATCAGCAGCCACTTGAAGCTCATGCACTCGACCAGCTTCACTCTTTTCAGCTTGATGGAGTGCTTTCTTAGCATCTACAATGGCTTTCATACCATTCATTTGAACTCCTTCCAGTGAATTGTTATGTTGGTAAGGTTCCCCAGTAACAGCATCTAACTATTGCTAAAGGTGAATCTACTGGACAACTTTCTCCTTGATCTTATGATTCATCTCCTTCAACTTGGCAGCATGATCAGCCTGAGCTCGAGACACCGAAACCTCAAATTAACTGATATTGGCCAAAAACCTCACTCTGGTCAGGTCTTGACGGTACCTCTGCTCCTTCTCCCTCCTTAAAATGACTTGTTTCACCATGGCATGGATCTCTTGATATCCAAAACCGCCAAGTCCCAACATGAAGAACAGGGATGGCAATCGCAGGATCTTCGATGATAGCTCTTTAAGAGGAACTTCAGATATGATCTTTTATATGTTATGCCATGGATTGAGATGTGAAAATTGGGTGCCTTCTGTACTTCCGGGTCTGACTCAGCATCACTGTCATTGGGGGGAATATAATCCGGAATTAATGCACATAGAGAAGTACCCTATTCTACTCCTTCCCCCCTGACCCTTGTTATTTCACTTTCTATTCCTGTTGGGGCAGAGGCTGAGGCTTCACCTCCAGATCTAACCACTGAAATTGATGGCCTTGTATAGTGAATTGAAATTTTTCGTTAGTTTCAAAGGATAAAAAAATTTTATTAAGTTTTCTTGAAAATTAAGTGCATCAACAGATATTATTATCTCTTACCCAACGGTATGTCAGCAACATGAGAAGTCACCTCCTCTTCTTTCCTAGATTCAACAGGATTTTCACTATGTGTTTTAGGAAGTTTTACTAGGTTAAGATCCACTTGAGCTAGTGTCTCTGCAATGGTAGGGTTGTCTGTACCCCCTTCAGGCATTGGCAGTTCAGCATATTTCTCATATGGAACTACACATTTTAACCAATCATGGTCAGATATGTAATAAGAAGTTATTTTAACAAGACGAAGGATAACACTCACGTCCAAAATATTCTAAATTACAAGGTAATTTAACATGATCTAAAATGTCTTCAAAATATGCGCCAAGTTTCATCAATTCATCCAAAGATATCTTAGATTCCTGGTTAGTATCACCAGGGGGAGTATTCGATGTTTCTTCTTGGCGACCCTTATCCTGCAGCTTCTGACCTCGGATAGCTTCTTCAAATAAAATTGCAAAGGCAGTTACACTGGCCGCCATATGCTCTGGTGCAGGTGTTGAACCTAAAAGTATCATAGAATGGAAGTCATTTGATGACTTCATTCAACATTTTATGAAGCATTGTTAAATTACAGAAGTAAGCTCTTATCTCCTTGCAGTAGTATGAGAAGTACTGGGAACAGACGGTGGATCTTCTTCGGGAGTAGCCAAGTCGGCATGAATTTGTGACTGTTCACCAACACCCTTTTCCATCCTCAGATGAGGGTCAATCCTCTCCCTCAAAGGAGAAATTGAAGAAGCCCCTACAATTCCATGAAATATGAGCAGTATTTTCATGAGATAAGATTCATGACTATCCAAAGTATTTTCCACTACTGATGAAGCGTTTAGCTATGGACTTCTTCCTTAGATTCCTTTGCTTTTTTCGATTTTTGGGAGTGATGACATCATCATCTCCAAATATAGGAATTGGAGAATGAAAATCGATGTCTAACTCCTCTTCCATGGATTGCTGGCCTGGAGATACCTCGCCCGGCTCACGAGGAGATTCATTAGCCCCGATGGCAGTACCACCAGGGTTATACTGTGGGGAAGGAACCTTAGCAGTTTCTTTCATTGCAAGCTGCAGGATGAAGAAAGTAATTTCCTTGAGTAACAAAGCTTTAACTGAAGCCAAGTTTCAAAGAAAATAAGGAAAGAGACTTACATCTTCAAGAGCCATGTAATCGTGCCACTCCTCATATCTAGAAGCACTAATTCCCTCAGTGGTGCCATAATCTATAATTTCCTTCACCCGCTTGGTGATTGGAATGGAATCATCGATGGCATATATGAACATCTCCAGCTATCTGATGTAATCCCGCACTTCATCGGGGTTATCCTTGAAACGGATATATGTAGAAGCCCAAAGATTCCCTACTCCAGGGATGTGAAGATCTTTGCATAAGTCCAGCCAGGCGGTTTCAGCATCGCAATATAAACTCTACCATGTCCGGACAGACTCTTGTCATAGATATTCAGTATGTGTACGAGAAGGCTACGAGGAGGGTCCTACAATCTTGGACATCAACTTTTTCCCAGATCCTGCAATCACAGATATAGAATAAGAAAATAAAACTTGTGGCTCTATAAAAAATGGCAATTAAATTTCCACAATGAAGTTACTCACCAGGAGTTGATAGAGTGGGTCTCTTGATTTTGATAGGAGGATTATATCTGGCACGAGGCCACTTTGACACATGTCATGCCTTGTCATCTGCATCCTGAGAATCAGGCGAGTCATCCCTGGGTGAGGAACCCGTTGAATCAGCTCCGGGTGTGGAAGAATCACCTTACATATGAAGGGTTTATTTCTCTACAGTTCTCTTCTTCTTCCCCACCCATTGAACCGGATGATTCAGTACCCATTCAGGGTATGATGCTACCCAGTTCTCGGCATACGAGGTAGTCAATTTACTCACCACTTTAGCAACTGGTAGATCAAACACTGTTCTGGTCTTATCCATATATGTCAACAACAATAGTTATCAAGCAACCATTGGATGCTGATCTGACTTGACATGCACCGTTGGGGATACAATAGTCTACTGCAGACACTTGAATTGTCGTGCAAATCTATATGGAGCATAGGCCTCGCATATAATATCTCAGTCAATCCTGGTGGCCAATACACCATCTCTGTAAGCCAGTATGTATGAGCTCAATTCCAGGCCAATAGTTCCATCATCAACAAACCGACCGGTTGGCAGGTTTCCATAAGGAAAGAAATTGAATTCCTTGAACATGCTCAACCTCGCCTTCGTGTCATAGGGGTTGAGGTCTAACGAATATATTCCATAATATGCCTGCAATGATGGCCTAAAATAACTTCCAGGAACCTGTACTTCATTTTGTACAACATATGTCCTGAAATGAGTGGCGACCCATCCCCACAAAACTTGGAATGGTCCCACTATTCTCAAAGGAGACTTACCCATAAAGACATGGAGTATGGTCCTGTGAATCTTCGCCAAAATGGGGGTGGCCAACCCAACAATATTCCTCTCAGCCAACATGGCTGCAACAACGAAGGTCCTTGTCCTGATGCCTCCCTTCAAATCCCTGACTGGCAGAAGATAAACACTAAGCTACAAGGCTAAGAAGACTTCCAGACGGGTCTTTTATGGGATTCTCGGATCCACATCTTGCCCCCACTTCTCAAATTCTCCTACTTCTAGAGTCGGCCAGAATGTTCCAAAAGCACCCCTCTTCTCTGTTTTGGGGCAGGTAGTAGGAAGAGTACAGGTGGTCCCCTTCCCCTCCTTCTTGGTAAGAAACATATCCATCCACTCATCTGGATGAATATCATTTCTAGAATGATTTTTGGAGGTCTTTGAGTTCTTGAGCTTGTAGAAAATTTTCAATAATTCCCGAGCCAAATTCGGAGTCTTCTCCGAATCATTCCAAGTCGCCTTGGGAGGAATGAATTCATCATACATATCTCCCAAAATTGGATCTCCTGAGATCTTGTAGACATCCCACAAACTAATGAATACTTCTCCATGAGTCAGATTGAATGAATTCGTTTTTGGGATCCAGTGGCTGATTAGCTCTGGTATGAATTCATCATTCCTATAGACATACATCTACCCAGCCTAGACGACTTCATATATTGCAGCTCCTTTCAGATCCTTGACAAACTCTGCACAGGTTTGTCGCACCCAATATGCCCACATCCAAGTTGGATTTACATCTCCATGACAGAAATCATAACTCTTCTTCTAGCATTTGGATTGATCCATATGAGAATTTAGAAATATTGAGGGATAACAATGTGGTTGCATCTCAGGCTTGTGAGGTTTCAGATCTGGGGCACAAGGGCTATGATGCATTATGTAGGCCTTCTCCACTGTTCCATCACTAACAAATGATCCTCCAACTGAGAAATTTGCTGAATCAAAATTGGTGTAAGTCTGAAACCAAGAATGCGGGAGATAGTTATTTAGCTCTGTAATGTTGAATTCTTGTAGATGACTATGCCCATACAGAGGCAAGTAGATGCTCTTTGGGAAATTAATATGATACTTATTTAAGTACATGGCCAAATCTGGGAGAGTGTTGTCACAGATATTGTAATAATCATGGCCAAAAATGCTCATCATGTCATCAATCCGCTTGCTAGCCATCTCATTAGCCATTATGATTCTTCTGCCTACCATTGAATCTTCACAAATGTTGAATAATTAACTCTTAAGTGAGTTTATTTTTCATAAAATTTGTGAAGAAAAGTAAAAAAATGGATAAGGCATTAAGGCGCGCAATACCTATGTTGGCGTGAAAGTGTATTTATGTCGTACAAATTTTGGCGTGCAGGTATCACTATGCAAGTCAGACTACCTCTGCAGAAGGGTGACACAAAAAAACAATAACTCGCGGATAGTAGCACCTACGCTGATGAACGGAAAGCTGAGTAAACCTGTGCGAAGAGAACAACTTGTGTGGCGAGAGCAGGATGGCTTGAAAGCCGATTGCTTTGCACGAGAATGGCCAGATATATATAGGCCAAGGCTGTACATAGCACACCGCACCTTTCACGACTCTCACCTACGCACCTCCAATTGCGTGCTAGAAACTTGCGCATCACCATTCCTTGGGTTTTCCCCTTTACCTTAGAGCCAAATCCTCCTTTCTCTTTTCAGATCCAACTTTAAGGGGGGACTTGTTTTTACGCTCCTTTCCATCACAGAGTCTAAATGACTAAAAAAGGGGAATACCTTAGCATAAAGAGATGCATCCTTTGAAGAAAAATCAAAAAATGACAAAGGCATGAACAAGGATTTCTTTACACATGGGTCGCGCAAGTTTCACCATGGTCGTGCAAGTATACTTGTGTTCCACATATTTGTCACGTAGGTGACTTGAGCACCCTATTTTATTTTTTACCGAGGTCCTCAATGGCCTATAAATACCCTTTGTGGGCCCCCCATTTAAAAAACAAAAAAAAATACAAAAGTCATATTTAAGCTCTCAGCACCCTAGTCCCTACTTGAAGTATTATGAGCACTTCTAAGGTAATTTATTATCTATAATGGAAGACCTAAAGAGAGGAAATAAGGCCTATGTGTTGAAATTCATCAACACATGCGCGCCTAAGTGACCAACCCTTAAGTGAAAATGGTCACACATGCGTGCCACCTTATCCCTTCAACAGAACCTTTGTGCCACCCTTTTGGAAGACCTTAGGGATAATACTAAGGGCTTGAGCCAAGCCTCACCCAAGTATTACCTTATGGGTTAACCTTCACGCATGTGCACATGTGTCGCGCAAGTATACTTGCGTGACCAAGACTTGCACGCCCAAACAGGACTCGCGCGCCTATCTCTTTTTGGGTGCCTCTCCTACTTATTCAACTCTTTTCTTCAAATACACCTCTCCTATTCAAGACTTAGCCTTCAAAACCCTCTTCAAAGTCATTTATTACATGGTTCCTTTGTTGGATTCCTTATCTGGAAGTAATTATGTGGAAAAACTCTCAAAAACTAGTGATTTATATATCTTTATGTCACTAAGGTTAGAGATTTCCTACATTCAACCTCATCCTATAATATGAGAAGATCCCTAACCTGGGCCTCATTTTCAGGAGTAATCCCCAGATCACAAATTCTCTAAACTAGGCCTCCTTCTCTAGAATAATCCCCAGTCATAATTCCCTTTAACCTAGGTCTCCTTCTTAGGAGTAAGCCCTGGTTCTCAAGTCCCTTTAACATGGGCCTCCTTCTTAGGAATAAAACCCAGTCGTAATTTCTCTTAACCAGTCTTAATTTGTTTTTGATTTGGGATTCCTTCTCAGTATTAAAACCCAATCACAATTTCCCTCTTAATTTGGGCATCTTCATTAGGAGTATGCCCCAAGTTAGAGTATCCAAATCTCAATAAATAATATATACCTTTATGAACCTTGTTCCTGGGATTCTTCTCTGAAGTAAGTCCTGATCTTTATCTATTTGGGAAATCATACGTACATAAGCCCCATATCATTCCTTGTGACCACATCTTTCATGGCACAAATCATCAGGTTTACTAATACCACTTGTTTCTCACACCGAGCATGACTCACATGGGCTAAGAGTTTAAAGGTAACCACGACACATCTCTTTGGTCCGTTAATCATACGTAAGCCCTCACAATTCTTTATCGAACTACGTGGACTTTGATCTCTACCTTAAAATTAGAGTACGTAGGAAGCCTTTCTAAAGGTTCAAGCCTATCACCCTTTAATTCTAATATGTCCCATAAGACGTTAAACTATATCTTAATTCCCGAAATACGTGGGTTTTGATTCCTTTTCTAAAAAACGATATGTAGGTAGCCCATCTATGGGTACAATCCCAACTTTGAAATAATCCATGTCCTTATGAATAATAGTAAACTTCAAGTGCCCCACTTAGTGGCTTTAAAACCAGTATGGTTATCATAATGACCAAGAGATTTCTATATAATATGTTAAAGGATACCATTGACTAAGAATCTCTAACAAATACAGATGATTCTCTACCAATTAAGAACCTCAAATACATATATATAAGATTCTTTAAATTTCATACATATCAATCATTTATTTTCAGATCTAAAGGAAAGCTCATTTTCATACGTGGTAATTTAATAAGGATTCACGAACATAACTTAAATCTATAAAGAGAGTCTCGGAGTAGACAATAATTTTCCCACAAAAGGTGTGATGAGTCTGACCTCCTATCCTCTCAGCCAATGCAAATTCTTAAGTCTCATCATTCCATAACTAATAAGCACCTACCTTTATAAAGTAGGTCTAAATGGATATATAATCATTGTATGTTTCCGGTTCTGTGAATAAACCCATTAGAAACCAATTGGAATGTATGAACCATAAACAAACAAGTTTATCCCCATTTCCAGAAGAAACAATTATCTATAATGATTTATAAAGTTATTATATCATTTCATGAGAGATTTATTTATGATTCATGAAAAATTAACCAGTAACATTCTTATTTTGTGTAATTTACAGATATCATTAGATGACTATATAATGATGATTGATTATTATGTCATCCAATGAAAAATATATTCATTATATATATTAAAATTTAATAAAATATATTTTATAACAATCCATGTAAGTAGGTGATGAAAAATATAATACATCATTCATGGACATGGTAGTCTGCATGTATCACGAACAGTGTTTTCATTTTTTTATTGAAATGGATTATAAATAGGATGAATATTTTATATTAATATATCCATAATTATATCAAATATAGTCGTTAAAACCATTCTTTAAACCATCATTTTAAGGTGGTAATAAAAAATGAAATAGATCATACATGGATGTATTAGTCTTCACATAACACGGGTGAAGTTTTCATTTTCCAAATGAATTTCAAGGTGGTATAAAATTATTTTCAAAACAAAATATTAAAATATCAATATGATTATTATACTTATGTAATTATTTTATCATGTTTATAATATATTTTTGAGTTAAAATAAAAAAAGAAGTAAAATAAATGAAAAATGATTTATTAGGATCTTTTTTACCTTACTCGTCAGGAAAATTCCTTGATCCTTATTAGAATGGTTTTTATGGGAAACTAGAACCTCTAGAACATGATAGAGAGAGATGGAGACTGATCTGGGTAGATTCTTTTCAATATAAATTATTTTTTGTGATAAGAAGTGGGGTTTTCAAAGAATAATATTATAAATGGGAGGGGTGATTAATGTTATTAATATTTTCATGACTTATTATATACTCCATTTACTGATTTTATATGAAATTTGCATAATGTGTGTGAAATATTAATGTTTTAATAATAAGTATAAATTTTTTGCATTTTTAGAAGTATTCCAATTGATTCAATTTACTATTTTATTTATAAAAATCTCTTTACTGATCTAAATTGTGTGGTTATTATTTTTTAGTATTCCATATTAAATTTCAAAAATATAATTAGAAGGAATCAATGCAAATTCTTCCATTTAGGGTCATATGGTCCTCACAAGATGACCCAATGAATATGTGAAGAAACTGGACCAGCCATGTTGATTGAGTTACTTGTCTAAATCCTGAATTCAAAATTTTATGAAAATCCACCATATGTTTGAGATTATCCATAGTAATCATGGATTCAAATTAGAAGTTCCAAATAAAATAAAATTTTTCCCAACTAATGCTTTTAAGTTCATCCCACCATTCTTTTTGTGAATTAAAATCTGGACACTATTCATGACATATCTCATGATGTATTCATAAATTCAAGTGGATATTTTTTAGTGTGAAAGAGGAGATATAGTCGTTCGACTTTGTTGAATAAAGAATTCAGATTTGAAGAAATATTCCTATTGATAAACCCATTCAAATTTCTGCCTTCTAAAAGGTATGGATTGAAATGGACAGATTAACATTGTTTAATCCAACGGTCATAACTTTGGATAAATATGTCCAAATTCCTCCAACATTTGAGATTAGTTGTAAAACATTATTATATATAACTTTTAAGAAGGACATATCTCAAGATTTAGCTGTCTGGATGTCCCAATCGTTGTGCCAAGTGGAGGGGTAGTTTTGGAATGAAAACAGTCCACCACCATGGGATCTAAATACATCCCCTCATCTCCTTTCAAGAGAGTTTTCATTTCAAAAGAGAGAAGAACATATTTTCATGAAAAAATCCATCAAAAGGGATTTAGAGGACTGTCATAATCATGTTTTCACTTGAGATACCCTTCCTACTCCCTTTATTTTCTTTTACTTTTGTGCTTTTCTTCATTTCTAATCTCATAAGTGTTGTTTTTGTAATTCTATTTTAATGAATGTTTCATCTTCAATATCCCTTATTCTCATACACCTTCTGTAGTTTAATATTAATTTTCTTCAAATAGTTTAAATCAAGTTAAAACATTTTCCCTTATTTTTCTTCCTCATTCAATTGAAAGTCTTTTTTTAACTCTCTTCAACGATCATGTGTGTGTTCGATTCACTACTATTTTCTTATCACGTTATTTTCACTTTATTTATAATTCATCACCTTAAACATATATTACAAAAATAATAACCATATTAATGGATTAGTTAATACACCATTGGGGTGAGTCGTTATTTATAGATGTTAAGATATTGAGATATTTAGCTCGATGAATATTCTTTAATTTAACATTGTGTATGTTGGACTTAACATGTCATGGATTAATGACTTGTTTTGTTTAACAAGTGGTTTCCATGGATTATTGAAACAATAAATACACTACCATAAACAATATCTGATTGATATTCGAACCCTAATTTAATTTAAGGCTTCAATTAAAGCCTTAACAGTTAGTAATTCCAATCAACGTTATCTTGTGAAGTGGGTGTTAATTTAAATGAAATATAAAGAAAAGCTCAAGGATATAACAAGATTAACTCCCTAAAAATAAACTCAACCCAAAATTTATCAATATTTTAAATCAAACACCAATCATTAATCACTTTATTTAATCTATGAAAACAAACCCCTCAATTAAAATAAAATCAACTAAAAATAATCGACTTTTAAAAAGTATCATCACTGAGGATTCAACCTGAGTGCTGCTATACACATTAGTAATGCTTAAAAACTATGAACAATCGATAGGCAAAAATCATCCACGCTTTCAAATGGAATCTTTTTTTAGTATGGTGCATAAATTATTCATTCTTTTTTTATTTTTAAAAAAATAGAAAAAAACAAAATTTAAAAAAAATGAAAAAAAAACACAAAGAAAAACCCACCTTCTCATAAAAATCATAAAAATAGAAAAAAGAAAAACTCATCTTACTCTTTCTTATAACATATCTCTTAATGCCCCGTAGCCTTCCAAACAATCCCTTGGATTTTTTTGAACCTGAAATTGAGTGAACTCTTCACCAACTTAGGAATAACATTAGGGATAATCAAATAATTCAAAAACCAGTCCTTGTCCAACTAGTTGAATTAGAAATGTCCAATCCTAGGGAACAAACACTTAAATAACTTGCTACCCCTGATGTGAATTACCAACCTCTTGGTATTCAATATCCAAACATATAATCTAACTTCAAACACAAATCGGTTTTGATTCATATTCTCCCTCATTTCCACGAGCTAGCCGGTGAGGATCCCCATATCCACCTTAAAGAGTTCTAAGAGGTGTGCTCTACCATGAAGCCTCGAAGGGTTTCTGATGAACAAATCAAACTCCAATAATTCCCTTTATCCTTATATAACTCCACCATGCCATGTCTTTACTACTTTCCTCCATGTTCCATAACCACATGGAATGACATGAAGAGACTCTTCTGAGAGAAATTTTTTCCAGCTTCTTGAATTGCTTCTATTAAAAAGGAAATAAGTGGTATTTATCAACTCCCAAATGAATCACTCCAAGAATTCTAGGAGAGGTTCAAAAAGATTATTGTAACCTGCCCACACCACCAAATCCCAGAGCAACTATTGATCCAATACTTCTATGAGGGGTTATTAGATATGAAGATAACCATCATTGATGTCACAAGTGGTGGTGCTCTTATTGATGAAACTCCCGCATCTGAAAAAGATATAATATTTAACATGGATATAAACACACAAAATTTCTATACTCGAGAACATGATCAAGTAAAACATTCCCAAGATAATAAATCGGTAGAGAAGAACAAGATGACAGAGTGGATGAGTGGACTTACAGATCTTTTGAAACAACTTTTTATGTCATCCAAAGCCCCAACCTCATCTTCTCCACAATCTCTGTTCCCTGGACCTATCAAGAATTGTGGAATATGTATCTCCCCATATCATACAATTAAAACGTGTCCACAAATTAAAGTGGATCCCTATAATTCATCTGGACCAATGGATCACAATGCATTATATTCTCAGTAGAGCCCCAACACTCAACAATCAGGTCAGTTTGTTAGAAAACATAAACCAACCCCATTCTGATCCATTCTCTTCTACATATAACCCTAACTTGAGATATGGGAATCCCATTTCTCATCCCCCTCAATACCCTCATAAAAATCCAAACCAATTCAAATATGGTAAAGGTGGTGGTAACTTCTATCAACCTTATCCTTTTGTTCCTCAACCATAAAGAATCAATCCTCCTCTTACTCCTCCTAGATTCCACTATCCCAGTGAGCCTTCCCAATTCCCAAAAACAATAAAATCTCTTTTCCAAGTACCAAAATCAAGGTAATCCAAATCCGGGACAAGCATCTTCTTCCAAGAAACCATGGAAAAGTGTAGTGGAAGATCTTTCCTCCTTCAACCATTCCATCGTTAAAAACATTGAAACACAAATTAGTTTACTTGCATCCCACCTGAGCCAGTAACAAGAATCAAATTCTTCCCAACTCCAAACTCAAACATTAACCAACCCCAAGGGTAATGTAAGTGCAATTGCACTTATATCGGGGAAGCAAATTTCTATACCTCATGATAATTACTCCAACCCCCTTTAAATGTTGACCTAGAAAACTAAATGAAAAAGAAACTTGAAAAGGAATATGAATCTACTCCCTCGCATCCTTCCTTTCTATTTAGGAAACCAATTCATTTTACTCAATAGATTTCTAAGCCAAAGAAGTCCTTTGAACCCGATCATTAAATGATCAACATGTTTTGACATGTTGAAGTCAACATACCCCTCTTAGATTCTATAAAATAAATCCCTATGTATGCCAAGTTTCTTAAGGAATTGTGCACCCACAAGAGGAAACTTAGTGTAACACCCTAATATTTTATGAGAAGTATATTTTTTTATGTATTATGTTATACACAACATAAAAGGAATCTTTCATTACACACAAAACTAGCTTGGCTTTCTTTACATGCAATCGCGACCTTCCACGATAGCGTGTGTTGTACATAATACCAAGTTTCACTAAACAACGATATGCTATTAAAATATTATATAAACTAACTGTTATGAATAGTAATACTCACTTTTTCAAATATTATAAATTTTATCTTTCAAAATGGACTTCATTTTTGGATTCATAATATCGAAATTATCCTAGGGTGAAATTTTGGTATTTTTCTGAAAACATTCAATTTTTGATGAATAGTGAAAACACTATGTTACTATTTAAAAACTGACTTTTTATTTAAATAATTATTTATTTTATTTAAATTTATTTTAGTTCAAAATTGATACATAATACCTATATAAATTCAATTTAATTCATTGGAGTCATTTTATAATAATTTTAGATATATAAAAAGTTTATTGAACTTTTCACCGTATTTCACCCACCTCCTAGGAGAATTTTCAAATTTACATAAAACATAATTTCACTGATTCTTTGAGTGGAATTTCAAAAATATGAGAGAAATGGTTAATATCACGGAGTAAAATGTGGTTCAATAAGATAAAAATAATTTTTGGGGAATAGTAACTTTTTACTTTTATTTACCACGATTAAAATTAAATAGGGTAATTAAGGGTAACAATGATATTATTATTATACTAAAACATGTACTAATTCTATTGGATAAGTTTAATTCGACCAAAAAAACCTTAGTAATAAAATATGACCATTTAGGTCCACTTGGATTAGATTAGGACACTTATTATTATTTTATTTAAAGAAGATTTAAAAGAGTTAAAATCAAAGTTTAATAACTAAAACATTTTTAATATAAGGTAATACAAAAGATAAATTCGATTATAAATATTAATTAGAAAGATAAAACTATATCCTACATAATTGTATTTTATTTATAATTTTTATAAATTAAATAATTTAATTTATTTATGACACAATGATGATGGAGTAATTACCTTATTAATGAAATATTAACATAATTAATGTTATAAATACCCAAATAAATGTAATTTGATACTTTTTATGAATTTAACTAATATTATAGGTTAATATGACATGTTATTATTTATTAAATTGACGTTTTTCTAACTAATAATGTTGTTTTTATTTTCACAAAAATCAATTACCAAATAGTGTCAAAATTGACATAAAATAGTTTTTTAAAAGATATTATATTATTAATTGTTATTATATTCCTAAAAATCTAAGGTTCGGAAAAATAACTTAGATAAGGTTATATGTATTAATAATGAACCACTTGGGGTTCTTTTGGCTTGTTATAGTATGTTTATTAACCATATAGTGTAAGAAAACAAGAAGACACGGTAAACGTTAAATTATTTAACTTAGAGTTAAATCTAAATGATAAGGTTAAAATAAAAACCTAAACATGTCTAAAACCTATTGGTTTAGAGTATTTATACCCATACCTACTTTATCTTCTAAATAAATCAATTTGGATCTATTATAAACTGAATATAACTTTATTATAAAATAATATTTTAACTTTTTCCTAAGGTGCCCCTCTCCTCCCTTATAAAAGGGAACCTCCTCCCTCTCCTCTTTACACAATTTTGAGCCTTCAAGGTCGTCCAAACCCTTCCTATTTCCCTTCTCAACTTCCCTAGAAACATACTAGAGGTCCTGGTCTTCTTCAAAGACCAATTTTAGTTCCCTAAGACGAGGTTTCAAAGAGGCGTGTCGAAGAAGAGGTCATATCTGTGACCGATTCTTTCAAATTTATTTCTTCTTCTACTTACTCTTATTTAGTTTTTTCATTATGAGGTAATAAAATAAGTATCACTCATATACTTATATGTTATTATAAATATTAAACAACCCTATTTCACCTTCTATCTATCTTACGGAAAAGGAAATCACCGCGCGTGCGTACATACGGAATATCGTCTCCACGTCGTGGTGTAATATTTTTTCCACCACCACCTTACTTCGATGGGTATAATGGTGTAAATAATAACTATATATTATTATTGTAAAGTTATATTGAATCTAAAATAGTATAAATACACTTCCATACAATTCCACGATCATGGGAATGATATCATCGCTCGTGCGTACGTACGGCCTACCGTCTCCATGATGTGATGCGACTCATTCTACATGAGCTTCATTGAATAATGATTATATAAATGAATTTAATGAATAAATATGATATATATTACACTAATAAAATTCTGGAAATGAGTTATCTATAACCTAAAATGAATAATAAGAATTTATTCGACAAAACAAGCATAAGAACATAAAGCAATGAACACCCGAATAACAAGTAGCAATGAAATATAACTAATAAGAAGATATGAATATGACAATATATGATATCATAAAAATGAATATGATTATGTAATAACTCAATGACATTATTTAAATCATTATGCAGGAGGTTCGGATACATACGAATCAAATCAGACCTAAGGTAACGGAAAATCTCGCAATCTCCTTTTTATCCGAGATTGTTTATACTTCAGAATTTACTGGGGAATATTTATCATCCACATACATGTTTCCTCAATATGTAATATTATTTCTATCCTAATACAATTTTTTAAATCCAATTTTACTTATTGGTGAGTTTTTAGTAAAATATATGAAATTAATATTTTTTTGTTTTTAGTATGAGGTAATTTTTGACTTTTCCAGCCAAAGTACGAGAAGAATGTTTTTTTAACTTATACGGAATGAATGGATTTTTATTATTTCATGGAACATTATTTCCATGAAGCTTCCTTTACAAGTTTTCAAGTTTATTTTTAATCAAATTCTTTTAGTTTGAAATTGTATGAAATGTTAAGAAAGGGAAAAGTTTTTTGAAGTTGAAAGGATATTTTCCTCAAGAATGGAGTTCAAGTGTTTTATCAAAATTATTTGTCATCTGAGAAAATATAGGGTTATGTTTCTATCACTATTTTTACATTTATTTGATTATGTTATGATGGAATTATGTCCTTTTATCTTATATGGTTTATGTTATGATGGCATGATGTTTAAGAATCCCATTTTTATTTCATGAGTTATGCTATGATGTATGATTTATGATTTTGTGGCACACATAAGAATGGTTTCATTATGAGATTGGTGGGACCTATATCTCCCTCCAATGCATTGGGTACAGATTTATATCTCCTGAGATGGGCATGGATGGAACGACAACTTAATCCGGTTCAGTGATTCAGGACTGGAACAAGGATTGAACTCGGTTCAGTAATGGACTTTGTCCGCTATGATGGTCTTGGTAATGAGAATTGACTAATATGAAATGATTTTATATGATTATGTGTGTATGCCAAAAAATTTCATGTTTTAAGTTATGATTATTGGGATTACATTTCACTACTATTATTTATCCCATGTTATGATATTATGATCTCTTTTTCAGGTTAATAATTTCAATATGTTATGTTCTTATGAATATGATATGATTGATATTAATTTTGTTTACCCTTACTGAGCATTTGAGCTCACCCTTTTTTATGTTTTCTTTTCCCCAAGGTCAAGAAAAACGGTATTAAGTTGGATATGCCAAAAGGGACTCTAGATATGATGAAATAAACAGGAGACAATGTAGATGATTTATGAACCAGCTGTTTATGTTTCCCAGTTTCTAAAGACAGTATACTTATACGGTCCTATCATGGTTTTCTTATATGTTGTAATAAGTATGCTTCAATTCTGAAGTAATAACCATTTATGTAAAGTACGGGTCATTATATTTGGTATTAGAGGAAAGGTATAGTCAACCTTTCGAAACTAGGATGTGAAAGCCTTAGTAAGAACTCTAAGGATATGTCTAAACATAGAACACAATATTAGTGTTTTAGAAATGGCCATGAACAACCTATGATAAGACCTAAAATGTGAAATTTTATTCTTGATTATGTGTTTTTTCTGTTTTGATTAGTGTTTCTCACACTATGATTCTTGGTTTTAGTCAATGGCTGGAACCCGAAGGAACCGTTTTGATGCTAAATGCGATGGGCAATGCAATGATTGTCTCTCTAAGAAACCAAACATTATGGGAGCTGAAATAAAAAATATTGTAGCCATTATCACACAAATTTGTCAAGATATGAATCATGCTGGACTTCCAAATGAGCAAAGTAAGGAGAAACATTCTGTTGAATCCTTCATGAGGCAGCGTCCACCTTCATTCAGCGGGTCTTCTGATCCATTAGTGGCTGAACAATGGATCAGTACCACTGAAAAGATATTTTCAGCTCTATAATGTTCTGAACATGATAAAGTCATCTTATAAGTATATCGTTTGGAAGGTGAAGCTAATCAATGCTGAAATATTATTAAGAATACGAGGGAAATGGATGAAATTGAGTCTATGGAATGGGACGAGTTCAAGAACTTATTTTTCACTAAGTACTTCCCTCGTATTCTTCGAACAAAGATGGAGAAGGATTTTCTTGAACTGAAGAAAAAGGATGATGAATCGGTCGGTACCTACGAAGAAAATTTTACAAGACTTGCAAGATACGCTTCTGGGATTATTATCCAACCTGAGAGTAAAATCGATCTATTCATTAGTAGCTTAAAACCAAGTCTTCGAAGGGTGTTAGCCATAAGGGACTTCAATAGATACAAGGAAATTGTTCGATGTGCTATCAAGGTTAAACTGGAGATTAGATTAACACATCAATCATATGGGTTTGATAAGAAGAGGAAAATGGAATTCAAGGAAAAATATAAAGACCACACTGAAAAGAAGATGAGTTTTCCCTTATGCTCTAAGTGTGGAAAGAAACATTGAGGGAATTTTCTTAAAGGGACAAGTAAATGTTTTAAGTGTGGAAAAGAAGGTCATCGGGCAGTTGAATGTCAAAATAATGGGAAGAAGATGTCTAATGATGCGAACAAGGAAAAGGATACACAGAATGAACCTCCTACACTTCAATGTTTCAAGTGTAAGGAAATGGGGCATTATGCCAATCAATGTCCTCATCCAAGGGTTGTTGATGATGATCGACGTAAAAAAAATCTTAAGGACAAAGACAAAGGAAAGTCACATGCAATTTCTATAGGTGATGTGGAGTATGATAACGAAGTGGTGAAAGGTGCACTTACTATCCACTCTAAAGTATCAAATGTTTTATTTGATTCTGGATCCACCCACTCTTATATTTCTGAAGAATTTTCTAAGGGTATCGCCATATTACCTCAGTAGTTAGATATTGAGTTATCTGTGACAACCCCTAATGGCACAACAGTCGCATCAAAAGTTTACAATTCTTCTCCGATTGAAGTTTGTGGGAAAGTGCTTCCTGAAAATCTTGTGATCCTTCCTATAGTATAATTTGATGTGATTCATGGCATGGATTTTCTTTCTTTATATGGAGCTCATATTAATTTCCAAATAACGGAAATCACATTTAATATTCCTGATCAATCTACTATCATCTATCGATGCAAGGATGAATATAACCTTCCAGTGGAAATTTCTTCCATCTTATGTGCCTTGATTACAATAAATGAAGATTATTTATCTTAAATGGTTGGGGAGAAACTCACAATTACGAATATTTCCATTGTACGGGAGTTCGATGATGTCTTTCCAGAGGAATTTCCTGGTCTTCCACCAAATCGTGAAGTTGAGTTTTTGTTAGAAGTCATATCGGGTGATATGCCTATTTCAAAGACACCATATGTAATGGCCCCAATTGAGTTGCAGGAATTGAAGAATCAACTCCAAGAGAATCTTGATAAAGGATTCATACTCCCTAGTATGTCACCTTGGGGAGAACCTGTTTTGTTTGTTAAAAAGAAAGATGGATCAATGAGACTCTGCATTGACTATCGATAACTTAACAAGATCACTATCAAGAACAAATATCATCTCCGGTGAATTGATGACTTATTTGACCAACTACGCGGAGCTCAATACTTTTCGAAGATTGATCTTCATTTAGGGTATCATCAATTAAGGCTCAACAAGCAGGATATACCAATGATGGATTCTTGAACAAGGTATGGACACTATAAATTTATAGTGATTCCATTTGGTCTTACTAATTCCCCTGCTATCTTCATGGATCTGATGAATAGATTATTTAGAGACTCTTTTGATCAGTTTGTGGTAGTATTTATAGATGATATTCTTGTCTATTCAAAGATCAAGGAAGAACATGAAGATCACTTGAGAGTTGTATTAAAGACCCTAATAAAGGAGAATCTTTATGCCGAATTTAACAAGTGTGAATTTTGGCTTCAAAAAGTTTCATTTTTGGGTCACATAATCTCAAAAGAGGGGATATCTATGGATCCATCAAAAACAGATATTATTGAAAGATGGTCGAGACCAACGACAGTAACTGAGATCTGAAGTTTTCTTGGTCTGGCTGGATATTATCGACATTTTGTGAAATATTTTTCAACTTTATCTAATACACTAACCAGGTTGACTCGAAAAGGAGTTAAGTTTGTGTGGACAGAGTAGTGTGAATATAATTTCAAAGAGTTAAAACAAAGGTTATCTAGTCCACCTGTGCTCACACTGTCGTGTAGTGGAGAAAGGTTTGTGATCTACAGTGATGAATCCATGAAGGGACCGGGGTGTGTTCTCATGAAAAATGATATGGTGATAGCTTATGCCTCACGACAGTTGAAAATCCTTGAGAAAAATTACCCAACTCATGATTTGGAGTTAGATGCGGTAATCATTGCATTAAAAATATGGAGGCATTATATGTATGGTGAAAGGTGTGATATTTATACTGATCATAAAAGTTTAAAGTATATTTTCACACAAAAGGAGCTGAATATGTGCCAAAGAAGATGTTTGGAGTTGATTAAGGACTACGAATGCTCAATTCATTATCACCCTGGGAAAGAAAACAAGGTGGAAGATTCATTAATCTGACAAGACCATGCTAGCTTATCCATGATGAAGATCACAAAAGATCTAATATTTATGGATTTACAAAGGATGGATCTTGTAATTATAATGGAAGGGGAAAAATATTATCTTTCTCAAATGAATGTTTAACCATCTATACATGTGAAGATTAGAGAGGCACAAAGAGAAGATGTAGAGTTACAAAAGAAGGTGAGAAGTGTTCCTGAATTAAACCTTGATTGTGATGAGATAATAAGGTTTAGGAATCGGGTTTGTGTTCCTCCCATCCCAGAATTAAAAAAGGAGATGCTAGATGAGGCTAATAGTTCTTTATTATCTATTCATCCTGGAAGAACGAAGATGTATAGGGACCTGAAAGAGTACTTCTGGTAGGATGGCATGAAAAGGGATGTTGCTAAATATGTCTCTTGATGCTTGGATTGTTAGAAAGTTAAAGCTAAGAGATTGAAGTCTAAGGGGATGTTACAACCATTACACATACCCAAATGGAAATGGGAAAACATCACTACGGACTTTGTCATCGGACTTCCTAAAACATCCAAATTCAATAATGCTATCTAGGTCATAGTTGATCGTCTTACGAAGTCGGCACACTTCATTGCTATTAGAGAAGATATCTCTCTGGACCATCTTGCCAGGATATATGTAAAGGAAGTGGTAAGATTGCATGGAGTACCACTTTCCATTATATCTAATCTGGATCTGAGGTTTACCTCGAAGTTCTGGCGAAGTCTTCAGCATACTTTAGATACAGAGTTGAGTTTCATCACTTCTTATCATCCTCAGACAGATGGTCAGTATGAGAGAACAATTCAAACTCTAGAAGACATGTTGAGAGCTTGCTCTATGGATTTCAAAGGTGGTTGGTATCAACACCTACCTTTGGTTGAATTTTCTTATAATAATACCTTTCACTCCAGTATTCAGATGGCTCCTTATGAAGCTATCTATGGAAAGAAATGCAGGACTCCAACTTGCTGGGATGAAGTTGGGGAAAGAAAGCTATTAGGACCTGATCTTGTTGATGAGATGGCAGAAAAGGTCAGATCTATTCAACAATACATAGGATAAGCTCAGAGTAGACAAAAAAGTTATGCCGAAAACCGAAGAAAAGTCCTAGAGTTTGAAGTGGGTGATAAAGTGTTCTTACAAATATATCCTTGGAAGAGAGTAATGAGATTTGGAAAGAAGGGAAAGATGAGCCCTAGGTATATCGGTCCTTTCGAAATACTGGATCATGTTGGGAAGGTAGCTTACCAGTTGGAGCTTCCACCGAATCTCTCTCAAGTTCACGATGTGTTCCATGTATCTCTCCTGAGAAATTACATACCCAATCCTTCACATTTACTAAGCTCAGACGTTGTACCACTGGAGAAAGATCTTTCTTATGAAGAAAAGCCGATAGAGATTCTGTATCGTAGAGAAAAAGTTATACGGAACAAGACCACTCGCTTGGTGGAAGTTTTATGGAGGAACCACCAATTAGAAGAAGCTACATGGGAGCTTGAGGATATGATGATAGAGAGGTATCCTCATCTTTTTGTTATGAAGTGATGAATTTCGAGGGTGAAATTCATTTTAAGGGGGGTAGAATGTAACACCCGAATATTTTATGAGAAGTATATATTTTTTTATGTCTTATGTTATACGCAACATCAAAGTAATCTTTCATTACACACAACATTATCTTGGCTTACTTTACACACAATCGTGACCTTCAATGATAGCGTGTGTTGTACGCAATACCAAGTTTCACTAAACAAAGATATGCTATTAAAATATTATATAAACTAGTCATTGTGAATAGTAATACCCACTTTTTGAAATTTTATAAATTTTATATTTCAAAATGGACTTCATTTTTGGATTCATAATATCGAAATTAGTGTAGGGTGAAATTTTGGTATTTTTCTGAAAACATTCAATTTTTGATGAATAGTGAAAACACTCGGTTACTATTCAAAAACCAACTTTTTATTTGAATAACTATTTATTTTATTTATATTTATTTTAGGTCAAAATTGATACCTAATACCTATATAAATTCAATGGAATTAATTGGAGTAATTTTATAATAATTTTATATATATAAAAATGTTATTGAACTTTTCACCGTCTTTTACCCACCTCCTAGGAGAATTTACAAATTTACATAAAACTTAATTTTACCGCTTCTGTGAGTAGAATTTTGAAAATCCGAGAGACATAGTTAATATCAAGGAGTAAAATGTGGTTCAATAAGATAAAAATAATTTTTTGTGAATAGTAACTTTTTACTTTTATTTACCACGGTTAAAAGTAAATAGGGTAATTAAGGGTACAAATGATATTATTATTACCCTAACACATGTCCTAATTCTATTGGATAAGTTTAATTCGATCAAAAACAACCTTAGGAATAAAATATGACCATTTATGTCCACTTGGATTAGATTAGGACACTTATTATTATTTTATTTAAAGAAGAGTTAAAAGAGTTAAAATCAAAGTTTAATAACTAAAACATTATTAATATAAGTTTATAAATAATATAAATTCGATTATAAATATTCATTAGAAATATAAAAATATTTCCTACATAATTGTATTTTATTTATAATATTTATAAATTAAATAAGTTAATTTATTTATGACACAATGATGATGTAGTAATTACCTTATTAATGAAATATTAACATAATTAATGTTATAAATACCCAAATAAATGTAATTTGAGACTTTCTATGAATTACACTAATTTTATAGGTTAATATGACATGTTAGTATTGATTCAATTAACATTTTTAGAACTAATCATGTTGTTATGATTTTCACAAAAATCAATTACCTAATATTCTCAAAATTGACATAAAATAGTTTTTAAAAGAAATATTATATTATTAATTGTTATTATATTCCTAAAAATCAAAGGTTTGGCAAAATGACTTATATAAGTTTATATATATTGATAATGAACCACTTGGGGTTCTTTTGTCTTGGTATAGTAAGTTTATTAACCATATAGTGTAAGAAAACAATAAGACATGGTAAAAGTTAAATTATTTAACTTAGTGTTAAATCTAAATGATAAGGTTAAAATAGTAACCTAAAATTGTCTAAAACCTATTGGTTGAGAGTATTGTGACCCATACCCACTTTATCTTCTAAATAAATCAATTTGGAGCTATTATAAACCGAATATGACTTTATTATAAAAAAATATTTTAAGTTTTTCTTAAGGTGCCCCTCTCCTCCCTTATAAAAGGGCCCATCCTCCCTCTCCTCTTTACACAATTTTGAGCCTTCAAGATCATCCAAACCCTGCCCATTTCCATTATCAACTTCCCTATAAACATACTAGATGTCCTGGCCTTCTTCAAAGACCAATGTTAGTTCCCTAAGAGGAGGTTTCAAAGAGGCGTGTCGAAGAATAGGTAATATCTGTTACCGATTCTTTCAAATTTATTTCTTCTTCTAGTTCCTCTTATTTAGTTGTTTAATTATGTAGTAATAACATCAGTATCACTCATATACTTATATGTTATTATAAATATGAAACACCCTATTTCACCTTCTATCCATCCTATAGAAAATGAAATCACCGCGCGTGCATACGTACGGAATACTGTCTCCACGTCGTGGTGTAATCTGTTTTCCACCACCAACTTACTTGGATGGGTATAATGGTGTAAAGAATAACTATATATGATTATTATAAAGTGATATTTATTCTGAAATAGTATACATTCACTTCAATACAATTCCATGATCATGGGAACGATATCATCACTTGTGCGTATGTACGGCCTACCGTCTCCACGATGTGATGCGACTCGTTCTACATGATCTTCATTGAATAATGATTATATAAATTAATTGAATGAATAAATATGATATATATTAAACTAATAACATTATGTAAATTTGGTATCTATAACCTAAAAAGAAAAATAAGAATTTATTAGACAAAATATGCATAAGAACATAAAGCAATGAACACCTGAATAACAAGTAGAAATGAAATATTACTAATAAGAAGATAAGAATATGAACATATATGATATCATAACAATTAATATGATTCTGTAATAAGTCAATGACATTAGTTAAATCATTATATAGGAGGTTCAGATACGTACAAATAAAATCGGACCTAAGGTAAGGGAAAATCGCGCAATCTCATTTTTATCCGAGATTGTTTATACTTTGGAATTTACTGGGGAATATTTATCATCCACATCCATGTTTCCTCAATATGTAATATTATTTCTATCCTCCTATAATTTTTTTAAATCCAATTTTACCCATTAGTGAGTTTTTAGTAAAAGATATGAAAGGAATCTTTTGTCGTTTTTAGTACGAGATACTTTTTGACTTTTCCGACCAAAGTATGAGAAGAATGTTTTTTAAACTTATACAGCATGAATGGATTTTTATGATTTCATGGAACATTATTTCCATGAATATTCCTTTACAATTTCTCAAATTTATTTTTAATCAACTTATTTTAGTTTAAAATTTTATGACATGTTAAGAATGTTAAAATGTTTTTGAAGTAGAAAGGATATTTTCCTCAAGAATAGAGTTTAAGTGTTTTATCAAAATTATCTTCCATCTAAGATAATATATATTTCTGTTTCTATCCCTGTTTTTACATTGATTTGATTATGTTATGATGTAATTATGTCCTTTTATCTTATATGGTTTATGTTATGATGACATGATGTTTAAGAATCCCATTTTTATTACATGGGTTATGCTATGATGTATGATTTAGGATTTTTTGGTACACATAAAAATGGTTTCATTATGAGATGGGTGGGACCTATAACTCCCTACAATGAATTGGGTACAGATTTATATCTCATGAGATAGACATGGCTGTAATGACAAGTTAATCTGGTTCAGTGATACAGGACTGGAACGAGGAGTGAACTCAGTTCAGTAATGGACTTTGTCCGCTATGATGGTCTTGGAAATGAGCCTTGACTAATATGAAATGATTTTCTATGATTATGTGTGTATGCCACAAATTTTCATGTTTAATGTTATGATTATTGGGATTAAATTTCACTACTATGATTTATCCCATGTTATGATATTATGATCTCTTTTGCAGGTTAAGATTTTCAAAATGTTATGTTCTGATGAATATGATATGATTGATATTTATTTTGTTTCCCCTTACTGAGCATTTGAGCTCACCCTTTTGTATTTTTTATTTTCCCCAGGTCAGGAAGAAGGGTGTTAAGTAGGATATGAAAAAAGGGAAACTGGATATGATGAAATAAATGGGAGACAATATAGATGATTTATGAACCAGTTGTTTATGTTTCCCGGTTTCTAAAGACACTATACCTATACTGTCCTATCACAGTTTTTTTATATGTTTTAATAAGTAGGATTCAATTCTGAAGTAATAAACATGTATGTAAAGTACGGTTCATTATACTTAGGGCCTTTGAAAATGTTTCCACCCAACAGTCTATTCCCATAAAGTGCAAATATCCAGGGACCTTTATGGTTCCATACCAAATTAGAAGATCCAAATTTGATGATGCACTCATAGACCGAGGATCCTTAATTAATGTCATGCCCAAATCTCTCTTCTCCAACTTTGGTATTGGTCCCTTACATCCAACGGGTGTTGTTATTCAATTGGAAAATCGATGCACTGCTAGTCTTGAGGGTATAATCAAGGATGTCCTTGTTCATGTGAATGATATAATCTTCCCAACTGATTTCTATGTCCCTTACATGGAAGGTGAGACAAACTCTTATCGATCTCCCTTAATTCTAGGAAGACCATTCCTAATGACAGCAAGAACCAAAATTGATGTCCATTCAGGCATCTTATCCATGGAATTTTGTGACCAACTGGTCGAGTTCAACATTTTCCAAGCCATGAGATACCCATCTGAGGATCACTCTGCATTCTCAATCCATTCTTCTGTGGACACTTATGAGATTCAATTGAACCCCAATCCATCATGTTCTTCATGTTTTAATGATAATGAATCTTGTGAAATATGCAACTCGATTAATAAAGTCATAAATGGTGAAGTTGATGTGGACCTTTCATTCATCGACTCCATCATTCTAATGAAACTTGAAAGCTATATTGAATCCCACGTCAACTATGATCTCTACTGCTCCAACTTGGATAGTATTAAGGAAAATGGATCTGACAAAACTAAGAGCCCTTCCTCCATTCCTAAGTTTTCTATCCCAAAAATGGAAGATGAGACTAATATAAAACCTCTTCCTAAACACCTAAAATATGCATTTCTTTTCCATGACCAATCTTATCCTGTCATTATCTCTGCTTCACTTACTAAAACTGATGACTCCAAACTTGTTCAAGTGTTAAACGAAAACAAAAAGACCTTAGTTTGGACCCTAAATGTCGTACTGGGAATCAAACCTTCTCTTTGCATGCATCAAATCCATCTTGAGGGATCATCCAAACCAATTAGATAACCACAAAGAAGATTCAATTCACTCATACATGAGGAAGTTAGGGAAGAGATCACCAAGTTTCTTCAAGCTGGTATTATCTACCCAATTTCTGATAGTGAATGGATTAGTCCTATTCAAGTTGTACCTAAGAAGGGTGGGATAACTATTGTCACAAATGATCATAGAGAGGTAGTCACAACTCAAGTGAAGAACAAATGGCATGTACCTAAAATATAATGTCGAAACAAGAAAAGATCACTACCCTATTCCTTTCCTTGATCAAATGCTATAATAATTCGCCAGAAGTTCACACTAATTCTTTCTTGATGGATACACCAGATATTTCCAAATCCCAATCGCATCTCAAGGCAAAGAAAAGGCTACTTTCACTTTCCCCTTTGGAATATATGCATATAAGAGGATGACTTTGGACTTTACAATGCTCCTGTAACATTTCAGTGGTGTATGATGAGTATATTTTTAGAATTCATTGAACACTGCATGGAATTATTCATTGATGAATTTACCATTTATGGTGATTCATTTGAATCTTTCTTGAATTCACTCTCTCTAGCCCTTCAAAAGTGTGTCAATTGTAGCCTTGTGTTAAATTTTAAAAAATGTCACTTCATGGTTGCAAATGGGATTGTTCTAGGGAACATTGTTTCAAAAGAGGGTATTGAAGTTGATCCTTCCAAAATTTAAGTGATCCAATACCTCCCTGAACCCACTTCTATTCGATACATCCATTCATTGCTCGGTCATTCCAGTTTCTATCATCAATTCATCCATAAATTCAGTAGTATTTCCCTCACACTCAATCATCTACTCCAAAATTATTTTTCATTCCATTTTGATGATGATTCCAATAGATACTTCATTGAACTCAAAACTTCTCTTATATATTCCTTGATAATCCAACCCCCAGATTGGTCCTTCCCCTTTTAGTTGATGTGTGATGCTTTTGATAGAGCTGTTGGGGATGTTCTTGGTCAAAGAAGAGAAAACATTCCTCATTTCATCTATTATTCCTCAAAAACACTAGATGAAACTAAATCTCACTACACTGTGACTGAAAAAGAACTTTTAGTAGTGGTTTTTACGTTAGATAAATTTCGTCCCTATCTCTTGGGTGCCAAAATCATCATGTTCACAGACCATTCGTCTATAAAATTCTTACTTAATAAAATTAATTCCAAACAGAGGATTATAGGATGTATCCTAATGCTCAAAGAATTTGACCTTGAAATCAAAGATAGAGCAGGAAAAGAAAACCCTGTGGGTGATCACTTTAGTAGAATTTCTAATTCTTATCATTCTGAAATAATTGATCCATAATTTCCAACTGATCACCTTTCATCTCTCACTCCAAAAATACCACAGTATGCCCCAATTGTAAATTACTTGGTTTCTGGAGTTTTTCCTGAAAATTTTTCAAAATAAGAATAATGAAGTTGAAAATTGATTCAAAATAATCTTTTTGGGAAGAAAATAAACTTTGGAAAAAAGGTCAGAAATGGTAATTAGGAGATGTGTGGATGAAGATGAACATTCCTCCATCTTAGAATTCTTTCACTCACTTCCTAGTGGTGGATACTTTGGACCAAAAAGGACCTCTGGAAAGGTACTAGACTCTGGATTCTTCTAGCGTTCACTCTTCAAGGACTCAAAAGAGTTCTATCAATCATATCCCACTTTCCAAAAGATTGGCACAATTTCAGAGGGAAATGAAATACCTCAAAAGACATTAATTTTTTGTGAGATTATTTATATTTGGGGCATAGATTTCATGGGACCATTTCCTCCTTCCAATGGATTCATATACATTATTCTTTTGGTTGATTATGTTTATAGGTGGGTCAAGGATAAACCCACTAGAAATAATGATTCACATACTATTAGTGAGTTCCTAAAGACAAATATCATCCATCGTTTTGGTACATCACATGCCTTGATAAGTGAATTAAGAACCTATTTCTGTAACAGAACCATGGAATCTCTTTTGAAAAATAATGGTGTTGTACATAAAACATCAACTACATATCACCCCCAAACAAATGGCATGGCTGAACATTCTAATAGACAAGTGAAAAGATTGATTGAGAGAATTGTAAAACTCACCAGAAAAGACTGGACTGAAAGAGTTGGTGAAGCACTTTGGGCTTAACAAACTGAATATAAAACACCCATTGTGATGTCTCATTTTAGTATAGTTTTTGGTAAAACGTGTCATTTACCAGTTTAAATCCAACATAAGTCTTTTTGGGTCATGAAAACATATAATTTTGATTGTGAAAAATATGGTGAAGAAAGATTGTTAGAATTGGCTGAACTGGATAAGATTTGAATTGATTCTTATAATAATTTTAATCTCTACAAATAAAAGTTTATAGTACTCCATGATAAACACATCCTGAAAAAGGTATTTTATGAAGGTGAAAAAGTTATTCTCTTCAATACTCAATTTCGGCTTCACCCAGGTAAGCTTAATTCTCATTTGGAATGTCCTTTTGTTATTACTATTGTTTACCCATTCGGTGCAGTGCAAGTCCAAGACCCCTCTACAAAAAGGACATTAACAGTTAATGGACATAGGTTAAAGAATCACCATGAGAGCACACACAATCCTGGAACCACATTGACTTCTATCAGATCCAGAACTTCCACCAACCCTCCACTGGATGGAGACGGCGACTCGCCAAATCCAAACCAGGGGCACCTCTTTCCATTTAACTCCTCTCTCTCTCTCTCTCTCTCTTTCATATTCTACCTCCCTTATTTTAATTTTTTACAAATATCCTCATCACACTTTTTTTATTTACTTTTTATCTTTTGTGTGGGTGTGTCTTTTTAAAAAACTAAAAAAACCTAAAAAACTAAAAAAAATCATTTAAAAAAATAATATGAAAAATCAAGAGTTATACTTACTCACCTTACAATTTTCAAATTTTGTCCAACCATTTTAGGGACTCAAAAGACATGGTTTCATCTCAAAAATTTAGTGGTTTCTTCATAAATTTGGATAAATAATAGTGTCAAAACAAATAAATTTTGAATTCTTAATTTTTGACTTGGAAAATGATTTTCCCCAACCATGAGGAACAACATTAGATTTCATGCCAAGGTAACCTATGGTCATATTTTCAAAATGTGTGTTTTTTACCAACAATTGTGAGTCTTGAGTTTTTGAACCTTCATGCTGAATTTCCTACTTTAGTGTGCATTAATATGATAGAGTAATTTTCTAAACCTCATGAGAATTATAATAGCCAAATATCCTCCCATTAACCATACATTAATCCTCCTTTTAAAATCCCCTTTAAGCCTATGAAAACCTTTTCTTTGATAGACCCATTAAAATCCCAATACCTTATCCCACCCAATATCATCATGGATTTTCATTGCATAATTTTTTGAAATTTAATTGTGGGGTGAATGGATTTCATTTTGGGTTCCATTTTATTGATTTCCAATGTGTTATCATATGATTGAGGGAAAGAATCCATTTTAGTGTGGGAGAGAGGTTTTTATTAAATGAGTTTTGGGGAATATAATGTACATTTATATATGTAACTCTGTAAATTTTATTGACAAGTGTTCAAAAAATCAAAAAAAATCAAAAAAAAAGAACAAAAAAATGGTTGTATCTTGGGCAGGTCAACAATCACTCTTAATATACCTTTGATCTTCTTATACCTTTTACAATTAGTTTCATGTGGAGATTAATCATGGTTTTGGATATGAGTGTTATATATTTTTTTAGTTCAACTTTTGAAAAATTCAAAAATAAATAATAATAAAAAAGAACACTTATGTCATTGGGAGAAGGTTTGCATTTTGTAAATATTTCATCTTCTCATTCCCTTAAAATTTTATTCCCATATTTTTTCTTTCTTCACAAAATCATTCCCTTGTAAATATGTGTTTCCCTTTCCTTTCATGTCTCATTTCAATAAAATGTGCATTGTTTTTTCCCTGTTGGTGTTTTACCCCTTTTCCTATCTTTTGGATATCATCTTCCTACCATCCCATAGCCACAGAAAACACCTAAAAAGACCTATTTATTTTTGAGAAATTTAGGATAGGGAATTTAAGATAAGAGATCTTCTAAAATCTATGATTTTCAATTTTGGTTGGTGAATAAGTGAAGCTTCATAAATTAATTTTATCATCTTGAGAGGAGTATGTTTTGTGTGCCACTGTTTTCCATTTATAAATTTGAGCATGAAAAAATGAATTGTTTTTGGAACATTATTTCTGTAACAACTTTTGGTGGAATTCAATATGGTTGAGTGATATGTTCTAAACCTCCTCTGATTGGGGAAAACGAAATTTTATAGTTTGTTGGTGAGTAAAAATGATTTTGTCATGTTTTTATATTTGTTGCACAGGAGGAAATGCACAAGACTAAGTGTGGGGGAGTTGATGTTATTAATATTTACATGACTTATTATATACTATATTTACTTATTTCATATGGAATTAGCATAATATGTGGGAAATATTAATGTTTTAATAAAAAGTATAATTTTTGAGCATTTTTAGATGTAGTCTAATTGAGTCAGTTTACTATTTTATTTATATATGTCACCCTGTTGATCCAAATTTTTTGATTCTTTTTTTAGGATTACTTATTTCATTTCCAGCATATTATTAGAAGGAATAAGTGGCCTAGTCTTCCATATTAAGGGTCATATGGACCTCACAAAATGACCTAAAGAATTTTCAATGAAACTAGACCGGCCATGATGATTGAGTTACTGGTCTAAATCCCAAAGCCCAAATTTTATAAAACTCCACCATATGTTTTAAATTATCCAAACGAATCATGGATAAAAATTTGAAGTCCCAACTAAAATAAAAATGGTCCCAACTAATGCTTTGAAGTACATCCAATCATTCTGGCTGGGAATTAAAATACAGACACTATTCATGACATATCTCATAATGTAATAATAAAATCAAGGTGAGATTCTATGGTGTGAAATAAGAGATAAAGGAATCTGACATTGTTGAATAAAGAATTCGGATTTGAATTCACATTACAATTGATACACCCATTCACATTTTGGCCTTCTAAAAAGTATGGATTGAAATGGACAGATTATCATTGTTTAATCAAACGACCATAACTTTGGATCCATCTGTCCAAATGCCTCCAAATTTTGAGAGTAGTTGGCCAACATTATTATATAAAAATTTCAAGGAGATATCTTGAGATTAAGCTTTCTGGATGTCCCAATTTTCAATCCAAGTGGAGGGGTTGTTTTGGAATGCAAACAGTCCACCACCTTGGGCTATAAATGCATCCCCTCCACTACTTTCAAAAGAGTTGGAATTTAAGAATAGAGGAGCAGTTATTGGAATGACAAAATCCTTGAAAAGGGCTTAGTAGTACCATCCATACTCAAGTTTTCACTTGAGATACCCTTCCTCCTCTCTTTGTTTCCATTAACTTTTGTGCTTTTCTTCATTTTTCATCTCGTAAGTGTTGTTTTAGTAATTCTTTTTTAATTCAAGTTTCTTATTCAATATAAATTATTCTCATACAACTTCTGTAGTTTAGTATTAATGTTCTCAAAATAGTTTAAATCAAGTTAAACCCCTTTAGCTTATTTTTCTTCCTCATTTAGTCGAATGTCTTTTTTTAACTCTCTTCGAAGATTGTGTGTGTGTTTGACATACTACTCTTTTCTTATCTCGTTCTTTTCAATTTCTTTATAATTAATCACCTTAAACATATATTACCATATTAATAACCATATTAATGGTTTATTAAATCTACCATAGGGGTGAGTCATTATTTAGAGATGTTACAATATTGAGAGCTTTTTCTCGATGAGTATTCTATAATTTAACATTGTGTATGTTGGACTTAACATGTCATGGATTAATGACTTGTTTTGTTTAACATGTGGCTTACATGGATTATTGGAACCATAAATACACTACCATAAATAAGATCTGATTGATATTATAACCCTAATTTAAATTAATGCTTGGATTAAAGCCTTAACACTTAGGAATTCAAATCAAAATTATCTTGTGAAGTGGGTGTTAATTTAAATACAATATAAAGAAAATATCAAGGATATCACAAGCTTAACTCCATAAAAATAAACTCACCCCAATATTTATAAAATTGGTAAATCAAACACTAATCATTAATCACTTAATTTAATCTTTGTAAACAAACCCCCAATCAAAATACGATCAAATAAAAACAATCGACTATTAAAAAGTATCATCGCTGAGGATTCGACCCGAGTGTTGTTGTACACATTAGCAGAGCATCAGAACTTTGAACGGTCGATCGGTGACAATCAGCAGTTCTTTCAATGGTAATTTTGTAAATATTTATAACTTTATATTAATGTCATGTCAGTTTCAAGTGAAAGTGGCTCCAAAAATGAAAAATGGAGATGGGTAAGTATTGGTAACGAAACCTCACATACACACAAATAAAAGATATTTTTTGACATATTTTTTCTCTTTCCATTTTATTTAACATTTAACAATAATTTACATTTACCATGATATTTTATTTTTTAACATTTGTAACTTATTTTTATAAAAAAAATTAATTTTACATTATTACCAAATATGGACATAATAATTCAAAATATAAAATCCATTTTAAAATACTTATTTTATAAAAAAACATAAAAAACAATTTTAAGATAATAAATGTATAATGTATACAAATAGTTTTAGAAAAAATTTGAATTAGGATAAAAAATGTCAAACATAGGTTTATAAATTTAAATTAATATTTTAAAATGTATAAATTTATATGTTAAAAATGTATTTTCCAGAAAAAGGTTTCATAAATTTTAAGGTTAGATTTATATCATGGTAATGTCAAAGAAATTATAGTATTTGTAAAAACATGATTTTTTAATCTTCACCAAAAAGTAAACGTTTCTAGAAAAATCTCAAAAAATTACACTAATATAACATTTATATGCTTAATCCCTGCAAAATGTTCATTTTTAAAAATTGAAATTCTAAAATTTGGGAATATAACTTTGAAATAGAAACATTGAATATAATGAAATTTTTTTTATAGGAAAATAAATCTTTAACAAAATCATTTAGCCATAATATATTTAGTTTCTTTAACTAAAATGAATAGCTCATAAGAAGTATTTTTTTGTAAAGTATATTTTTAATCATAAAATAATTTTGTTATAATTAATTTTATAGTAATAGCTATAGGATGAATGTTAATTTATTTTCTTGTAAATTTTACTAATAAATTTCTTTAAAATAATTCTGTAGTCAAGAGTAATTAAAAATACACATCACTTATAAAAAATATTTGAAAAATATTACATTTATATTAAATAATATTCACTAAATACCATTAAAATTAATTATTTTATATAAAAAAATTAATTTTACTGATCCATTAATATTTACAATATTTTTTAAAATTTTATAAACACATTATATAATAATAATATGTGAAACCTAAATATATATATATATAATATCTTAATTAAATATTAACTTTTTTTTCAATTTTCATGTATTAATTATTTTCATGTATCTTAATATTTTATCTTAATAAATTGTATCAAGGTGTGTTTTAGTTTGGTGTTTCATGCAAAACTGGATATATGACATAGTACCTTTTTAAAGAGATATTGATATTGAAATTTCAGTGTTTTACATTAAAAATATATGTAATTGTGTGATATTCACCACTTATAGCATTTTTAAACATAATTTAAATACAAATATTAATCTTACTCAATGGTTATACCCCACATTCATTCATACTAACTCAAGAACTCTACCCACTCATGACTCATGTGATCCTAATTTCAACTCTAATAATTATTTTCTCATTTATAAAAATCCATAATTTCCTAAAATTATCTCTAATAATGATTACTTAATTTTAATAGGGAAAACTATGTCTTTAATAAGAACTATTCACCGCCCCAATTTGACAAAACTTTTTGTAACAACCTAAACCCCGAAGCCCAGAGTCGGTGCATTATTTCATTATATTGGGAAGTTTATAAGATATCAATCCTAATTTAATGATTAGTTTATAATTATTGGAATATCAAATTTCATACATTATAACCAATGAAAATTTGGAATGATAGAAAATACAGCATGATACATTATAAAGGGAAATAAATTGCCTCCTTGAAAGCTTATTCAAGGATCTATTCTTCATAACCATGGGAAATGAAACATAATAAGGGTGAGATAAAATTATAAATAAGGGTTAAATATAGTGTAATAATGAATCAATAATAATTTAATCATAATTTATTAGACCTAACTAATATGGAAAGATGAATAAATGAAAAAACTTTCCAATAATAATCTGAGAATAAAAATGCCTTCATAAATTTTGTCACAGTGAAAACCTCATGGATAGTAAAAACTAAATAATGAATAAATAAAATGATTATTATATAGAAATTGTGTATTTGTCACATGAACCATAATACCATCGAGACGGTTTATGTTTGTCAGTAGTAACTCGTCTGATTTTTTGAAACAAACTCGATGGGTTTGTCGCCAACTAGTTTTCCTCATGAGACCTGTCGATGTGTAGAGGGGATATAATGGACCCCGATCATCACTTACAGCCAAAATAATTCTTTATTTTTATATTTGATACAATAAAAATATTAATTTTCGATATCTTTATTGAATAGAGGATACATATTCATCAATATTTCCCTAATTAAAATAGCATTCAAAATAAGCAATATATGTGACATGGTATACGACTTAAGGAAATAATCATATCTATGAAACAACAAAATGGATATTTAAAATAATTATAATTTCAAATGAAAAATTATCTCAAATGGGAATTAGATACACCACTTAAAAAATATTTGGTGCACAATTCCAAATAAGTCTCAATGAAATGGAAGTTGAAACAAAGTCCTTTACCACATTGTAATCAATCGAATCGTATGACTAAAAATTAACAATCACAAAATGAGTCACAAAATACCATGAAAATAAAAATGATAATGATATTATATATCAAATGTAAGTACAAATACACCTCATAAAATAAATAAGTGGCATACAATGGAAATCCCACAGAATTAAAAGTGAGATGAGAAAGCCCTTACCTTATGCTCGAATGTGTTCTTAGATTAATCTTAATGACCAAAATAATAAAATTTATATTTATTAATTAATAAATAAATAACCTCATTTACACGTAATTGATTTACTTTAACCTTTTTAGGTTAATTCATGGAATTTTTGATGGGTTTGATAGGTTCAATTTTATTGTTTTGGACGCATATGCTTTCTTGGTTTTCATGATCGGTTTACATGTATTCATGAATGGAAGTTTGTTTGAAATATGGTTAAACATCCATAATTTTTAATGTATATTATTTGTGACATTAATGATATATTAATTATCTTATAATTATTTTGTTTATATACCATGAGGATGACTCGCTAGATAAAACATAATGATAAACGCTTGGATTAACATGGTGGTTTTGTGCATATGGAACTTGTTTTGTATTATTATTTTATATTAACAGTGTGTATGGATTACATATCATTACAAAAGATGAAATAAATAAATTATGATCTGTTTCAACCATAGAAATGGTTACATGTCCATAATTTAAGACGGTAATGAAAATTGAAAACTCTTCGTCCTTGAATGCGATAAATTAACACATATTGGATGATGTTTTCATTTTTAGTCTAAGAGGAGGGAGGAAAAGAGAGATGATGATGATGAAATATTCTATTATCATAATAAAATTACAATTTATGTAATTTACTAGAATTATCCAAGAATTTTGATGAGGTGATGTGAGTATAGATCAAAAAAATAATGGAACTTGAAAAAGAATATGGAAGAAAAAGGAAGAGATGTTCACTTTTGTAGTACTCCTCCTAGAGAATCTCTTTAAAGCCTCTCTTTTTTTTCCTTTTGGTGAGACTATCCGGTCATAAACACTGTGGAAGGTATTGGGAAGTGTATTTATTAGAACTTAGGAAATTATCAATTCTTAAGAGGTGTGTGAGGAAGAGGGGGTGAGGGGTGGTTTATATAGTGGAGGAGGGGAGGGTTTTTGGATTATTTTAATCATTAGTTTATTATTTTTTCCAGGACAAGGAATAGAATTTGTTATTGTAAAAAAATAGTAATAAATGTGTGTGAATTCAAACCAATGTCCATTTACATCATCCATGATTCAATCATGATGCATAAATTCATTTATTTAGCAAATATCCTAAATTATCAAATTTTACTATTCAACAAAAATTCATGTTTTTCAGAATATCCCAAAAAAATCATCCAAACTATTTTTTGATTTTTAGAATCCAAAAATGAATTCCATATTTCCAAAATAATATTATAAATATGATAAAATTATTTTTTAATTAAAACAATAATTTAATCAAAAAATATCAACACTTAAAATATTCACCTTCATTTATAAAGTGCCAAATTTTATTTATACTTTCATGGGTAAGGTTTCCATTTATAAGTTTCATATTAAAATTAATAAGGGTAGGTAACTATTCATAAGGGTAAGTTACTATTCACAACAGTAAGTTACTTTTCACCAAAAATTAAGTTGATTCTATCAGACTCCAAAGATAACCCTGATCGAAAATGTGTATGTCCATTTTTTTGAAATTCGAAATATAGAAGTGGAAAATTAAATATTAATGACTAGGTTATTACTATCTCCAAAATAAAAAAGTGTTGTTTCAAAGAGACTCAGTGATTTATGAAATATAGGAAATATAATATATTGAAAGTATTTATGAGAAACATACCATAAAATGTTTGGGGTGTTATATTTTTTCCACCTTCATAAATTTTGTCCTCAAAATTTTTCATTTAGAAATCCATTTAAAAAGATGTTGGTGGTTATTCTTCATAACATCCTCTGGTTCTCACGTTGCTTCCTCCATTTCATGGTTTCTCCGAAGAACCATTACTATCCAAGTTGTCTAATTTATTAATACTTACTCCCTTGTATCCTGAATCTCGATAGTCTCTTCACAGTATAAAAAATCAAGTTCCAGATCTATTTTATCATAGGTGAGTACATGCATTGGGTCTGACATATATTCCTTTGACAATGACACATATAACACATTATGAACTTTGGAGAGACTTGGTGGCATTGATAAATGGTAAGCTACAACTCTGATTCTTTACAGAATTTCAAATGGTCTGATGTACCTGAGGCTCAATTTCCATTTCTTATCGAACCTTAAGAGACCATTCCAAAGAGATACTTTTATAAAGACATGATATCATACTTGAAACTAAAAATCATTTCTCTGATTATAAACAAAACACTTTTGCCTACTTTGGGATGCTTTAATATGGGCCTGAATTTTCTTTACCATTTCATTTGTCTCTTCAATAAGTTATAGACCAATAAGTTTCCTCTCACCAACTTCATCCCAACAAGTTGGGGTTTGAAACCTATTACTATATAATGCTTCATATGGATCCATTTGAATATTAGAAAGAAACTATTATTGAAGGAAATTCCACCAAAGTTAAGTACTGATCCCACAGGCCTTCAAAGTCAAGAGAGCATGATCACAACATGTCTTCCAATGATTGAATAGTCCTTTTAGAATGTCTGTCAGTTTGGGGGTGATAATCATTACTCATATGAAGCTCAGTATACAAAGCCTTTTGGAGACTTTTTGGAATACTGATGTAGATTGAGGATCTCAATTGGACACAATCGGTATAGGTTCACCCTGAATTCTTACAACTTAATTAATATAGAGTCTCTTTAGGCTCTCAAGTGGTAAATACTCTCTTATAGAAAGGGAATGTGCTGATTTTGTAAGATTATCAATAATTACCTATATTTCATCATTCCTTCTAGGTGTTCTCAGTAGTACTGTGACAAAGTACATCATAATTTCTTCCCACTTCCACATAGGAATGGGTATAAGTTGCATGACCCATCTATGATGTTATCCCTTGGCCTGTACTTGTTGAAAAAATATACACCTTCAGAAATAGTCTACAATTTCTCGCTTCATGTTATCCCACCAAAAATGTTCCTTTTGATCTCTATATAGCTTGGTGCTATAAGGGTGTATGGAGAAATTTGAGCTATGATCATCATCTAATAGTTCCCTTTTTAGCTCAGGTACTGATGGAATGCATAACCATATCCAAAATTTCTGAACTCCATCCTCATACATGATGTCTTCCAATGTTCCATCCTTAACAACATTAATTTTCCTCTGTAGATTCTCATCATCATATTGAGATATTTTTATCTTCTCTAGTAAAAATTGTTTAGAAATCATTTGAAAAGAGAAAGATGTTTCCCCTTCCTTAACAATTCCCAAATCCATCTTTAGGGTATCCATGAATATAGGATCTCTCTCAATCCTAATATGGGTCATAAGTCCATGATCTTTCCTACTTAATGAATATGCCACATTATTTTTCTTTCCTAGATGGTTGTGTATTGAGAAATCATAATCTTTGAGTAACTTCAGCCATCTCCTTTTCCTCATCTTGAGTCATTTCTATGTAAAAAATGTATTTTAAACTGTTATAATTCTTATGTATCTCATATCTTTCACCATAAAGATAGTGTCTCCATATTTTTAGAGAAAATATTATGAATTCTAAATAAAAATCCTGATATGGGTAATTTTTTTCATGCCTTTTAAACTGACTTTATGCATAAGAAATAACTTTATCATTTTTCATTAGGACACAACCGAGTCCATTCTTTTATGCATCCTTGTATATCACAAATCCATCATTTATAGAGGGAAGGTTAAAAATTGGATCATTGACCAATTCCTTTTAAATTATTCAAAGAATTATGTACATTATTTCATCCATACAAAATTAACCCCTTTATCTGTGAGCTTGGTTCGAGGTTTATCCATTCGGGTGAAATTCTGAATGAAATGATAATAGTAATATTCTAGGACACTCATTTGAATCGGTTCACATATCTATACAATTGTAGAATTGAACATCAATGACTTGTTTCTTCCCCTGACATTCATTAGATCAATTGTCCTTTTATCCACACTTATAGCAGACTCCCATGCCTTTCAAGAATTTCTCATGATGATTCTTTCCAGATTTCTCAAAAAAATAGAAATTTCTTCATTCCCTTCTTCTTGTTTAGCACCTCATATTTTCCATGGTTATCAAAGTACCGCTTCTTATCTTGGTTTCCATTGAAAATTTTTGATCTAGAGAATTCCTTCTCTATTTTGATGGAAGTTAATACAATTCCTTCATATGATGAAAATTTTTGAGAAGCTAGTTCCATTTTGAGACTTGGCTTAATACCATTAAATAAATGATCAATCTTTTCTTCCAAATCATGCACGTAATCTATTGCATATCAAGCTAATCTTGTGAAGCTAGCTTCATAATTTGCAACACTCTCTTCTTCCCTTTTCTTTAATCTAATGAATTTCCTCTTTATTTTAGTTTGTTTCTCACGAGGGAAATTTTTGTTGAAGAGTATTTCCTTAAAATTCATTCATTGCATATCTTATATTTCTTCTTCCTCCTTAGTATTTTGGATCAATGACCGCCATTGATCAGCTTCACCCTTGAGATAATATACTGTCACTAATACCTTTTCTTTTTAATTGCATCTTAATGATAGAAATATATTTTTAAAGGACTTGATCAACTACTTAGCTACCACTTTATTAGTAGTCCCACTAAAAGATGGGGGATTCTATCACATGAAATGATCCAATACATGTGTATCGTGGTTATTCGTCGCAACTTGATTAAGTTATCCCAATATGGTCATAATTTGATCTGCTCCAACAATGATAGTGTTGAATTTCTCAGTGGGGAAATCCCTACATTTTCCATGTGTATTGATTCCATTTATTCCATTTCACACCATCACTAAACAATGGATTACACTAAATTAGGTCATAATGCATAATTTCTAACTAGTAAAACCTTAACATAATTTGAAAATTTATGCAATGCTAATCTCATAATCATAAACATTGTTTATATATACTTTTAAATCCTTCATAATGGTTTGTAAAGAAAATGTGAACTATCAAAATCATATCCCCCAGGACATTCAAACTATTTGCGCAGTAAGACCTATTGTCATGTACCAGGATACCCTAAGTCAATCTCAGTACTCCTTGTCAGATTTGTTACTCTTAGGTACATCTTTTCCAGAACCACGTCTACTTGTATTATCTAGAAAGGGATTTATTATCATAGAAGACCCAAATATTTTCAACCTTACAAACATTCTAGGATGTTACTCTATTCTTATCCTAAAATTCAATATTAGGGTTTTGTGTTCTAAACTATGTTTCCTAAATCTAGTTTCCAAGTTTGCGTCTAAACATCCTTTGATACCAACTATAACACCCTGAACCCAGAAGCTAGTAGTCGGTGTATTATTTCATTATATTGTCATGATTATAAGAAATAAATCCTAAAGTACATATTATTTTAGCAATATTGGAAGACAAAATTACATACATGACACCCAAAGTAAATTTGTAAAGATAGAAAATATACCATGAAACATAATAAACTGAAATAATTTTCCTCCTTTAAATCATATTCAAATTTATATTTTTCATAACCTGGGGAAAGGAAACATAATAAAGGTTAACTAAAATGCTCAATAAGGTTTAAATATAGTGGAATCATCAATCAATAATAAGTTAATAGTAATCAATTAGATATAACTGATATGGCGTGATTAATAAATGGTAACACTTACCAACAATAAGCTGAGAATAAAAATGCGTCCATAGATTTTGTCATAGTGAAAAAATCATGGATATTAATAACATGATAAAGAATAAAAAGAATTATTATTATATTAATTTCTTTTATCTGGCACATGAACCATAATACCGTCGAGATGGTTTAAGTTGGTGCGCAGAAACCCGTCTGATTTTTAGAAACAAACTTGATGGGTTTGTCACCAACTAGTTTGCATCAGGAGACCTGTCGATGCATCAATGGGCTATAGCAAGCCCCGCCCTTCACTTACAGTATAAATAATTATTTATACATATATTTTATACAATAAAAATATGCCTTTTTAGTATTTTTATTGAAGAAAGTATATGGATTCATCATTATTTTCCCAGTTAAAATAGAATTTAAAATAAGCATTGTATGTGACAGGGTATATGACTTAAGGTAATAATTAAATCCATGATACCAGAAAATGGATATTTGACCGAATTATAATTTCAAATGAGAAATTATCTTAAATGGTATGTAGATACACCACATAATAAATATTATGTGCACAATACCAATTAAGTCTCAATGAAATGGATATTGAGACAAAGTCCCTCACCACATTGTAATCAATCGAATCGTACGACCAAAAATTAATAATCATCAAAAAAATCATAGAATACAGTGAATATAAAGAGAATAATTATATTATATATAAAATGGTATTACAGACACACCACATATAATAAATAAGTAGCGAATAATGGAAATCCCATAGAATTTTTGTGATGAGAAACCCCTTACCTTATTCCCAAATGTGTTCTTAAATTGATCTTAATGACCTGAATAATAAAATTTAGATTCATTAATTAATAATTATAGAAACCCATATACATGTAATAAATTTATTTTAACCTTATTAGGTTCATTCATGGACTTTTTATGGGTTTAATAGGTTCAATTTTATTGTTTTGGAAGCATTTTCATCCTTGGTTTTCATGATTGGTTTACATGTATTCATGAATGGAAGTTCATTAGAAATGTGGTTAAACATAAATAATTTTTAATATATATTATTAGTGATCATACAGAGATATAAATGAACTTATAATGATTTTGGTTACATACCATGAGGATAACTCATTAGATAAAATTAAATGATAAATACTTGGATTAACTTGGCGATTTTGTGTATAAAGAACTTGTTATGTATTATCATTGTATATTAAGAGTGTGTAAGGATTACATAACATTAAAAAATATGGAATAACTACATTATGATCTATTAAATCATAAAAATGGTTTCATTATCATTATTGAAGAAGGTAAAACAAATTGAAAACCCTTTTTCCTTGAATGTGAGAAATTAACACATCTCAGACGATGTTTTCAATTTTAGTATAAGAGGAGGTGGAAAAGAGATATGATGATGAAATATTAAATTAGAAAAATAAAATTCCAGTTCATGTAAGGCACTGGAATTATTATAACATTTGGATGAGTGGATGTTAGGAGAGATCAAAAAACTAATGGAACTTTTAAAAGAAGTTTAAAGAAAAAGGAAGAGAGGTTCACCTCTTGAGTACTCCTTGAGAATCTCCTTAATCCCATTGCTTTTGAACTTTTGGTGATACTAGAAGGTCTAGGACATGGGGGGAGTTCTTGGGAAGTGTATTTACTAGAAATTAAGAAAGGTTCAAATCTTGAGTGGTGTGAGAGGAAGAGAGGGTGAGGGGTGGTTTATATAGTGGATGAGAGGAGGGGTTTTGCATTATTTTAATTATTAGTTTATTATTAGGCCCAAGACAAGGAATATTATTGATTCTTGTGACCCAAAATAGTAATAAATGATTTTGAGTTAGAAAAAACTTCCATTTACATCATCCATGATTCATGCATGATGTAGAAATTCATTTCTTTAGCATATTTCATAAATTATTAAATTTTACTATTCACTAAATATTCAAGTATTTCAAAAAAAATCCAAAAAATTCACCCTAACCATTTATCGATGTGTAGAATTCAAAATGAACTCAATTTTTCCAAAATAATATTCTGAATAAGAGAAATCTAATAATTAATTAAAATAATCATTTAATCGAAAAATACGAGCACTTAAAATATCCACCTTCATTTTTAAAGTGCCTAAATTTTATTTATACTTTCATGGGTAATGTTACCATTTACAAGGGTCGTATTACTATTAATAAGGGTGGGTTACTATTAATAATAGTGACATTCTATTCATGTAAGAACCTGGTTTTTGCTGTGAAAGACTTTGGAATATTCATGATGATATTCTAGAGCAGCGCCTTCAGACGGCGTGCGATTCCGAGCCCCGGAGTGGCCGGAATTAAATTTTCAGTGCGTTCACACTGGAAACGCCAAATAAATGGGATAACTCCTAAACGGAGTTCCGGGTCAGAGATCCAAGTGTACGGATGGGTCCGGAATGGGGTGTTTACCCTAGGAGCGACATAAAACTTTTCGGCGTGGGATGTTTGGACCACTCGCTCGCTTTCGGAAGGTTAAACAGATAAATTAATTAATTAATTTATTCATTTAATGGCGAAACGCTAGTATCTCTTAAACGGTGGCTCAGATTGGAAAACTGAGGGCATCGTTGAGTTCGGAGTGTGTCGTTTACCCTAGGAGGGGTGTATGTTTTGCGGGTGCGGCCCGTCTGTGAAAAATGGCCCCAGGGGCGTTTTTGTAATTTGGCGGCCTCGGGCGCTAAGTTCGGTAACTTTTGGACGAGGTCTCGGATTAAAATTAAGAGACCACCGTTGTGTTCGGGAGGTGGTTTTTACCCTATGGGAGGCTTAACCTCGACCCCGTCGGGAGTTTCGGATGCGGGTCTTTTTGGGGGTTTTAAATTAATTAATTTGTTAATTAATTTTATTTAAACCCTCCCCCTTCTCCCTTGAACCCCACTGGCAGCCCCTCCTCTCCCTCTCCTCCTCCACCTCCGGCAGGGTGGTTCCGGCGAGGCAGCTCCGGCAAGGCGGCGGATCGTGCAGCGAAGCTTCGGGCGAAGCCCAACGAGGTAGGAGGTCTTTGTTTGCATTTTAATTCCCTAACCATCTTTCAACCTCAATTTTATGCGTCGATGTTTGTTCGATTGTCGAATCAAACCCCTTGATCATGTAGTAGTTTTTATGAGCTATCTGAAACATCTTTTGGATTTGTTTTTGGATTTCTGAGGAACCCGCAATCATTCGCTGAAGATTGCGGGTTTGTGGAGGAGTTTCGGGTTGTTCCGGGCGGAGGCAGCCTAGGGTAGCGGCGGTCCGGCGGCTTCGCGCGCCGATCCGGCGGTCCAGGCCGAACAGAGGTCGGAGGTGGCGCGGCGAGCAGGCGTCTGGCCGAGGCGGAGCGGCTGTAGGTGTCGGCGACGACGAGCGCAGAGGCGCTGGGTGAGCAGGGGACGACTTCGGTGGGCGAGCCGGACAGGCGGCGCGGCGGCCGTGGCTTCGGAAGGCGGCGCGGCTGCCGCGACTTCAGAAGGCGGTGGGGCGGCCGTGGCTTCGGAAGGTGGCGCGGCGCTAGGAGCGGCGGTGGCAGGCTGGTGGTGCTGACAGGGCGCCGGAGAGAGTGATAGGGGCCGCAAGGCGGCGGCCCCGTGCGGCGCAACAACGACCCGCACTTTGCGGGTCGTTGTGGGGAAGATGCGACCGGCCCTCATGGCCGGTCGGTGGAGAATCCCGCACGGCGGGTGCGCGGGTGTGAAGGGGAGCGGGATACGGAGCGGCGGACCGCGGCTCGGCTAGACCGGTCCAAGCTGATGGGCCGCGGTTCAGCGGGCCGGCCGGCGCGGGCCGGCCCAAGCAGGGCAGACCGGTCGGACCGGGCCGGTCCGACCCAAGGGGGTTTGCCCCTCAGTCTTCGGACGCCCGTATTTCGGGCTACGGTCGTCCGTTTTGCGCTCCGTCAGTGGTAGCGCGGACCTTGCCTCATGGGGAATGTTTAGAGCTAGTTTTGGGAATTCTTAATTCCCGAAACGAGGGGCCGCGGAGGCGCGACGTGTCCTTAAGTGGGCGAGCGTATTCCCGGAGTTTCTTGTTTTGAGCGGCGCGGACGCGCCCGACGTCCGATTTAAGCACCGTCAGTGGCGTTGGAACCCTGGTGTCGAGGCAGAGTTTTCTAGTATGGTTTCCGACGCTGAAGCCAGAGTTGAGGCGTGGGCCCCACGACCCGTCTTTTGAGCTGTGTGCCGCTTTTAGCGACTTTTTCACCGGACGTCCGTTCGGGGCGTGCGAGCAGTCGTTTTTGGATGTTTTTACGAGGGGATTGTAGTGTTGTAATCTGCCCGCCCTAATTCGGGATGATGGTGCGTGGCCCACGAGGGCCGTTTGGGCGTCGACGGTGATTTTCCATCTTTATCACCGGGAGACCGTTTTGGACAAGTGAGTAGTACATCTTGGGTGCTTTTTCGAGAGGATCGCAACAGTGCGATCCGTTCTTTGAGTTTCGGGACCGGGATGCGGGTCCCACGTGGCCCCGCTCGTGTGCGGTGCGTCGGGATGCACCTTTTTCTCTAGATATCTGTTTCACTCAAGTGAGTAGTGCTTTTGACGTGTTTTCCCAAGGGGATCGCAATGGTGCGATGCGCCCGACTGTTTTCGGGGCCGAGGCTTAGGATCACGGGACGCCGTTCGGGCGTGAGGCGGTGTTGGTGACTTTTCCGTCGGATATCCATTGGAGGCGAGTAAGTAGTTGATCTCGCGTGTTTTTCCGTGAGGATTAAAACGGTGCGATTCGTTTGGTTTTTCGGAGCCTCTTGCGTGATATTGTTAAATGTGGAAGCACGAAAGGTGCTCCAGTGGTGGTTTGCCCTACCTTGTTTATGGCGGACCCTTGGCGTGTGATCGCCCACTCTTGGGAGAGTGATGTAATTGGTCTACGAAACGTGGTTGTCCGTGCCTGGGCCTTTGAGGTGGCAGGTTGGAGTTGTTATGTCACACCTTCACGTTGACGTTGGGTGTCGTGTGCACAATAGCCAATGGGCTGGAACAAGGTATACTCTGGGAGTATACGGGAGTGCTTGGAGGTATGTGTGGTTTGTACCGGAGATGTTCGTGCGCTTGGTTCAGGTTGACTTGGGACCACACGTCATGTGGGCCCCATGTGCGTGTCGTGTTCTGCCTTACGTACTTTGACCTCTCGCGGCGTAGAGGGTCCCTCTGTGTGTTTGTTTGACCAGCAGGGTGGAGCTCTTCCCCTAGCTCTATGCTCGTTTGGTGACCAGCAGGGTTGAGTGGTCTCCCCCTGGTTTTGTTCTCGATGGATTGGCCGGTAGCGATGCAAGTGACAATCAGCGCTGGGGCAGATGCTGCACCTCTTTTGGGAGAGCTGTTCTGGAGTTGGGTGGTTGCGTGACACCCACACCGTGTTCGTTCGGCCAGTGTTGTACCCTCCTGCAGAGATAGCAGAGCGGTTCTGAGTTTTAACCTCCAGCGAGACTGGGTAGTGGGTTACTCGTCGACTTCCTCGGGCTTACCCTCCAGCAGGGCTGGGCAGTGAGTTTCTCACTGACTTCTAGGGTTTACCCTCCAGCAGAGACTGGGCAGTGGGTCACCCGATGCTATTAGGGTCTACCCTCCAGCAGAGACTGGGCAGTGGGTCACCCGATGCACTTAGGGTCTACCCTCCAGCAGAGACTGGGCAGTGGGTCACCCGACGACCTCTTAGGGTCTACCCTCTGGCAGGGCTGGGCAGTGGGTCGCCCGTCTTCTAGTTCCAGGTCTACCCTCTAGCACGGCTGGGCAGTGGGTCACCTGTCGACTTATACCAGGTCTACCCTCCAGCGGGGCTGGGCAGTGGGTCGCCTGATGATGTATTAAGGTCTACCCTCCAGCGGGGCTGGGAAGTGGATCGTCGGATGATGTATTAGGGTTTACCCTCCAGTAGGGCTGGGCAGTGGGTCACCCGATATTTTGGTTATGAATTACCCTCCAGCAGGGATGTGCAGTGGGATACCCGTTGACATTCTAGACTCAGTCCTTCCGACTAGGCTAATCTGTGGCTTTCCTCCATGATTACCGGAGCAGGACCCTTGGTTATACGGGTCAGTGTTGTGACGACTTTTACTTTGAGGAGACCTCCCGACTGCGGGGCAGTGGCGAGTTGCGGTTTGACGTTCCCCTAGAACTCTCAAGTATGAGGGGAGATTTTCCCCCACCGAGATGCGTTCTTGTGACGCGATCTAAAATCGTGTGGGCGAGTCAGTGCCGCCCAAAGCGGATAGTGTTGAGGTGCGGTGATTAAGCCCCTTGTCTTGCGGTTCGGGGCAGACGTGCGGGATGCTGGGCATCGATGGAGTTTCTTCGGAGACTATTGGCTACTCTTTTTTCTTGGGCTGAGCTACGGGACGGAGATCCCCTTACGAGCTTGTTCGGGCTTCTTAGAAGAGCATATATAAGTATATACCGCATACAAGTACCCACTCCTTGGGTTTTGGCTACTCTCCTTCCAGGAGAGGCGAAGATGCGTGGGGTATGACACGTGCTTTCTGCGTCCAGCTTCTTGTGGTTGGATGAGTCTACTCTCCTGCTATAGGCAGCGAAAGCTCGACGAGAAGTACATCTTCTCACCGTTCCTAGCTCCTTGTGTTAGGACGAGTCTTCTATCTTTCTCTTGATGTGTTGATCTATTAATCTTTACTGCACCTATGGTTGTACTCCTTTCTATTCCTTGTTCTCTCTACTGCTCACCCTTCGGTACCTTCTTTTTTGCTCCCTCGAGCCTTCGGGGTATCCTATTGAGTATTTTTATAATCACCCCTGCTTGGGCTTTGCCCGCACATGGTGTGCCCTTGCAGACGACGGACAGGTGGAGCATGACTTCGGTGGAGTGTAGGAGCTTGGGAGCTTGGACTGCGTGCGGTGGTCGTGGATGGGTTCCAGGTGGCAGACCCGTCAGATGTTTGTTTTTGTTTACCTGTTGCTAGGTTGTGGCACCTTTTCTGGTTGGGCGCTTGTTTTGCCCCTTTTTCCTTTTCAGCACTTTACTTGTATCTTGTAGAGGTTGATGCACTTTGTGGTATATATATAGCAGTTTCCCTTTGCTTTTCTTTTTACTCTGCACTGTTTCATTGAGTTTGTTGTGTGTGTGTGCACAGGTGCTTAGGCAAAGGCCTCCCCGATTTGTTGTGGCTTCGGCACTGGTCGCCAGCCCCTGGCCTATGGAGGCGAGCTTGGGGTAGTTTCAGCTCAAGCCTGGGTAGGGTCGGGTCGTGACAAAGTGGTATCAAAGGTGGTTCGTTCCTTGGGACGTTGTGCGGACGTCCCTAAAAGAGGAATTGGTTGGGATTTAGAGCAACAGTGTTAACGTGTCTCGAGAGAAGCTCTCAGGCCAGGGAGTCTAGTGATGGTGCGGCGGCCGACGTATCCATTCACCAGGACCTTGATAACCCTCTTGTCAACTCGACATTCTGAGACACTTGTTGCAGGGAAAATTTGTTTGTGCATCACATAGGACTGAGTCTTTGACTGTCCTTCTTGAGTCAGCTCCCCATCGTTTTGTTACTGGTATATACATATATGCTCATTTGACCGCGGCACTCCTTGATAATATTCAGGATGTCTCCGCGAAGACATCCAGCCAGGATACCAGCTTTGGTTCATGATGACGACCCTGTGAGCTACGAGGCCACAGTCCAGGACCCATCATGCGAGCCCCTTCCTCCGGGTGGGCTGGTAGTAGCACCCCCACCTGTTGAGCAGCAGACAGTTTCAGCAGAGTAGGCTGAGCTTGAGCGCAGGTTGAGTGTGCTCCGTGAGTTCCAGCGGTAGGGACCGCTGAGGTTCAGTGGTGAGCCAGACCCTCAGGCAGCAAAGGTTTGGCTCGAGGTAGTGGTTCGCCTTTTTAGGCTTGTGCAGACGCCGACAGATTAGAGTGTGGCTTTAGCAGCCACCCTTTTCCATGGAGCATCTCGGTGTTGGTGGGGTCTGGTGACTCAGTTTCTTGACGAGTCGTCACTTTCATTGGGGTGACTTTCAGTTGTTGCTCCGTGAGGAGTTTTTCCCCTCCTTCTTGTGCTCCATTCGGATTCGGGAGCGTCTGCAGTTTCAGCAGGGAGGGATGATGGTGGCCGAGTACGTGGATAGTTTTGCAGACCGTGCACGCTTTTACCTGGACTTGGTCCATGACGACAACCTCCGAGCGCAGAAGTTTAATGCAGGGTCTCTGCTGAGAGATTCGTGTTATCATAGCACCCTTGGGCATTCCCATATATGCCGGGGTGCTAGATCATACGCTGGTGACAGAGGGATTCATGTCATGTTTTGCGGTTGGTAGTGGCCGTGGGCGCGATGGAGCTGGGACGTCTGTCGTAGCTAGCAGGCGCCGGAGGACAGGACCTCGATGCAGGTGGCCTTCCCACTTCCAGTTTCGGAGACGTGGTCATATACCACTATGGCGAAAAGGTGTAGGGCTTCAGCCGAGGATTCCCTTCCGTGAGTGGATCCCAGGACATGGTTGTACACTACAGTGGCGCCGGAGGGCATCAGGGCAGCCCAGAGAGCGTCGGTGCTATGCTTGTGATGGGCGAGGTCACTTGGCATGAGACTGCCCGACCCGAGTTGTTGGGAGCCTTGGGAAGGCAGCAGGCGCACCACCATGGCAGAGGCAGCGCCATGATCGGAGTAGCGCCCAGAGAGGTGGTGCTAGCAGAGGAGCGGGAGGAGCTGGAGGTGGGGGACGACATTACGAGGTCTTCCCATCACCAATAAGCGGTCCACGTCAGGCTCCGGGAGCTGACAGTTGGGACCACGGACAGCCGCGAGCTTTGGATGTCTACGATCCTACAGAGCATGGGATGGTGAGAGGTACCCCTTGCGACTCTTCTACTTCTTGCAGTAGAATTGATAGGCTCTGCGTGTGAAAGACGTTTCTCCCTGCTCCTTGTTTGAGGTGTTACCAGGTTGACGCAGGGCGTCGGGTGTAACCCTGTGTTGTTAAGGTAAAAGGCGTGAGACCTTTTCCATTAGTCGATGGTGTTGGATCCTTCGCATGTTGAGCGTGTAAGAGAGCATCGACTGTGGAATATTGCACGACCAAATATCCTTGGGTGCTTCACCATATGGATATTCTGAAGGAGGGAATCATCGGGCCTTGTCGCATGCCCGAGCGGTGATTCTTGTCGTGTCGTACGACGTAGAGGTTTGACCGGGGAGGTGATCTACCCCCCGAGGGCCTTCGGGCCGTTTGAGACCGTGAAAAGGGATGGTGAGGTTGTCTACCGCCTTGCCCTAACCCCAAAGTCCGGAGTGGGTGCACGAAATCGGCAAGGGCCGACCTCACGTGAACAGATCCATCTTTTGGTCTGTGTGCGGAGGCACAGAGCTGTGCGTGGGTTCTTCGGGGTATGGGAATGCTAAGTGTGGGCTTAGTACCCTGTGTTGCTCCCTAGTTTTTCTTTTCGGGGACGAAAATCTTGAAGGAGGGAATGATGTAAGAACCCGGTTTTTGCTGTGAAAGACTTTGAAATATTCTTGATGATATTCCAGAGCAGTGCCTTCAGACGGCGTGCGATTCCGAGCCCCGGAGTGGCCGAAATTAAATTTTCAGTGCGTTCACACTTGAAACGCCAAAAAATGGGATAAATCCTAAACGGAGTTCTGGATCAGAGATCCGAGCGTACGGATGGGTTCGGAATGGGGTGTTTACCCTAGGAGAAACATAAAACTTGTCAGCGCGGGATTTTTGGACCCCTCGCTCTCTTTCGGAAGGTTAAACGGATAAATTAATTAATTAATTTATTATTTTAATGGAAAAACACTAGTATCTCTTAAACGGTGGTTCATATTGGAAAACTGAGGGCACCGTTGAGTTTGGAGCATTCCGTTTATCCTAGGAGGGGTGTAAGTTTTGCGGGCGCGGCCCGTCTGTGAAAAATGGCCCCAGGGCCGTTTTCGTAATTTGGCGGCCTCGAGCGCTATGTTCAGTAACTTTTGAACGGAATCTCGGACTAAAATTACGAGACCTCCGTTGTGCTCAGGAGGTGGTGTTTACCCTAGGTGAGGCTTAACCTCGACCCCGTCGGGAGTTTCGGATGCGGGTATTTTCGGGGGTTTTAAATTAATTAATTTGTTAATTAATTTTATTTAAACCCTCCCCCTTCTCCCTTGAACCCCCCTGGCAGCCCCTCCTCTCCCTCTCCTCCTCCACCTCAGGCAGGGCGGTTCCGGCGAGGCAACTCCAGCAAGGCGGCGGATCGTGCGGCGAAGCATCGGGCGAAGCCCAACGAGGTAAGAGGTCTTTGTTTGCATTTTAATTCCCGAACCATCTTTCAACCTCAATTTTATGCGCCGATTTTTGTTCAATTGTCGAATCAAACCCCTTGAGCACATAGTAGTTTTTATGAGCTATCTGAAACATCTTTTGGATTCGGTTTAGGATTTCTGAGGAACCCGCAATCATTCGCCGAAAATTGCAGGTTTGTGGAGGAGTTTCGGGTTGTTCCGGGCGGCGGCAGCCCAGGGTAGCGGCGGTCCGGCGGCTACGCGCGCCGGTCCGGCGGTCCAGGCCGAACGGAGGTCGGCGGTGGTGCGGCGAGCAGGCGGCTGGCCGAGGCGGAGCGGCTGTAGGTGTCGGCGATGGCGAGCGCGGAGGCGCTGGGTGAGCAGGGGACAGCTTCGTCGGGCAAGTCGGGCAGGCGGCGCGTCGGTCGTGGCTTCGGAAGGCGGCGCGGCGGCCACGGCTTCGGAAGGCGGCGCGGCGGCCACGGCTTCGGAAGGCGGCGCGGCGCTGGGAGCGGCGGCGGCAGGCCGGTGGCGCCGACAGGGCGTCGTCGAGAGGGAGAGGGGCCATGAGGCGGCGGCCCCGTGCGGCGCAACAACGACCCGCACTTTGCGGGTCGTTGCGTGGAAGATGCGACCGACCCTCGTGGCCGGTCGATGGAGAATCCCGTGCGGCGGGCACGCGGGTGTGAAGGGGAGCGGGCCGTGGAGCGGCGGCCCGCGGCTCGGCGGGACAGGGCCAAGCTGCTGGGCCGCGGTCCAGCGGGCCGGCCGGCGCGGGCCGGCCCAAGCAGGGCAGACCGGCCGGACCGGGCCGGTCCGGCCCAAGGGGCTTTGCCCCTCGGTCTTCGGACGCCCATATTTCAGGCTACGGGCGTCCGTTTTGCGTGCCGTCAGTGGCAGCGCGGACCTTGCGTCGTGGGGAATGTTTAGATCTAGTTTCGGGAATTTTTAATTCCCGAAACAAGGGGCCGCGGAGGCGCGACGTGTCCTTAAGTGGGCGAGCGTATTCCCTGAGTTTCTTGTTTTGAGTGGCACGGACGCGTCTGACGTCTGATTAAAGTGCCGTCAGTGGCGTTGGAACCCTGGTGTTGAGGCGGAGTTTTCCAGTATGGTTTCGGGTGCTGAATCCAGAGTTGAGGCGTGGGCCCCACGACCCGTCTTTTGAGCTGTGTGCCGCTTTTAGCGACTTTTTCACCGGACGTCCGTTCGGGGCGTGCGAGCAGTCGTTTTTTGATGTTTTTCTGAGGGGATTGCAGTGGTGCAATCCACCCGCCCAAATTCGGCACGATGGTGCGGGGCCCACGAGGGTCGTTTGGGCGTCGACGGTGATTTTCCATCTTTATCACCGGGCGACCGTTTTGGACAAGTGAGTAGTCCATCTTGTGTGCTTTTTCGAGAAGATCCCAACGGTGCGATCCGTTCGTTGAGTTTCGGGAACGGGATACGGGTCCCACGTGGCCCCGCTCGTGTGTGGTGCGTCGGGATGCACCTTTTTCTCCAGATATCCATTTCACTCAAGTGAGTAGTGATTTTAACGTGTTTTCCTGAGGGGATCGCAATGGTGCGATGCGCCCGACTGTTTTCGGGGCAGAGGCTCGGGATCATGGGACGTCATTCAGGCGTGAGGCGGTGTTGGTGACTTTTCCGTCGGATATCTGTTGGAGGCGAGTGAGTAGTCGATCTCGCGTGTTTTTCCGCGAGTATTACAAAGATGCAATCCGTTTGGTTGTGCGGAGCCTCTTCCGTGATATTGTTAAATGTGGAAACACGGAAGGTGCTCCCGTGGTGGTTCGCCCTACCTTGTTTACGGCGGACCCTTGGCGTGTGATCGCGCACTCTTGGGAGAGTGATGTAATTGGTCGACGAGACGTGGTTGGCCGTGCATGGGCCTTTGAGGTGGCAGGTTAGAGTTGTTACGTCACGCCTTCACGTTGACGTTGGGTGTCGTGTGCACGATAGCCTATGGGCTGGAACGTGGTATACTCTGGGAGTATACGTGAGCGCTTGGAGGTACGTGTGGTTTGTACCTGAGATGTTCGTGCGATTGGTTGGGGTTGGCTTGGGACCACACGTCGTGTGAGCCCCATGTGCGTGCCATGTTCTGCCTTACGTACTTTGACCTCCCGCAGCGTAGAGGGTCCCTCTGTGTGTTTGTTTGACCAGCAGGGTGGAGCTCTTCCCCTGGCTCTATGCTCGTTTGTTGACCAGCAGGGTTGAGTGGTCTCCCCCTGGTTTCATTCTCGATGGATTGGCCGGTAGTGGTGATCGTGACACTCAGTGTTGGGGCAGACGCTACACCTCTTTTGGGAGAGCTATTCTGGAGTTGGGTGGTTGCGCGACACCCACTCCGAGTTCGGTTGGCCAGTGTTGTACCCTTCTGTAGAGATGGGAGAGCAGTTCTGAGTTTTACCCTCCAGCGAGACTGGGCAGTGGGTTACTCGTCGACTTCCTCGGGCTTACCCTCCAGCAGGGCTGGGCAGTGAGTTGCCCACTGACTTCTAGGGTTTACCCTCCAGCAGAGACTGGGCAGTGGGTCACCCGACGCTATTAGGGTCTACCCTCCAGCAGAGACTGGGCAGTGGGTCACCCGATGCACTTAGGGTCTACCCTCCAGCAGAGACTGGGCAGTGGGTCACCCGACGACCTCTTAGGGTCTACCCTCCGGCAGGGCTGTGCAGTGGGTCGCTCGTCGTCTAGTTCCAGGTCTACCCTCCAGCACGGCTGGGCAGTGGGTCACCTGTCGACTTAAACCAGGTCTACCCTCCAGCAGGGCTGGGCAGTGGGTCGCTTGATGATGTATTAAGGTCTACCCTCCAGCGGGGATGGGCAGTGGGTCGCCGGATGATGTATTAGGGTTTACTCTCCAGCAGGGCTGGGCAGTGGGTCACCCGATATTTTGGTTATGAATTACCCTCTAGCAGGGCTGGGCAGTGGGACACCCGTTGACATTCCAGACTCATTCCTTCCGACTAGGCTAATCTGTGGATTTCCTCCGTGATTACCGGAGCGGGACCCTTGGTTATACGGGTCAGCGTTGTGATGGATTTGACTTTGAGGAGACCTCCCGACTGCGGGGCAGTGGCGAGTTGTGGTTTGACGTTCCCCTATAACTCTCAAGTATGAGGGGAGATTTTCCCCCACCGAGACGCGTTCTTGTGACGCGATCTAAAACCATGCGGGCGAGTCAGTGTCGCCCAAAGAGGATAGTGTCGAGGTGCGGTGATTGATCCCCTTGTCTTGCGGTTTGGGGCAGACGTGCGGGATGCTGGGCATCCATGAAGTTTCTTCTGAGAATGTTGGCTACTCTTTTTCTTGGGCTGAGCTACGGGACGAAGATCCCCTTACGAGCTTGTTCAGGCTTCTTGGCAGAGCATATATATGTATATACCTCGTACGAGTACCCACTCCTTGGGTTTTGGATACTCTCCTTCCAGGAGAGGCGAAGACGCGTGGGGTATGCCATGTGCTTTCCGCGTCCAGCTTCTCGTGGTTGGATGAGTCTACTCTCCTGCTATAGGCAGCGAAATCTCGACGAGAAGTGCATCTTTTCACCATTCCTAGCTCCTTGTGTTAAGACGAGTCTTCTATCTTTCTCTTGATGGGTTGAGTTGTTACTCTTTACTGCACCCTTGGTTGTACTCCTTTATATTCCTTGTTTTCTCTACTGTTCACCCTTCGGTACCTCCTTTGTTGCTCCCTCGAGCCTTCGGGGTATCCTACTGAGTATTTCTATACTCACCCCTGCTTGGGCTTTGCCCGCAGTTGGTGTGCCCTTGCAGACGACGGACAGGTGGAGCGTGACTTCGGTGGAGCGTAAGAGCTTGGGAGCTTGGACCGTGTGCGGTGGTCGTGGCCGGGTTCCAGGTGGCAGACCCGTCAGCTGTTTTTTTTTTGTTTACCTGTTGCCAGGTTGTGGCATCTTTTCTGGTTGGGCGCGTGTTTTGCCCCTTTTTCCTTTTCAGCACTTTACTTGTATCTTATAGAGGTCGATGCACTTTGTGGTATATATATAGCAGTTTCCCTTGGCTTTTCTTTTTTACTCTGCATTGTTGCATTGAGTTTGCTATGTGTGTGTGCACAGGTGCTTAGGCAAAGGCCTCCCCGAGTTGTTGTGCCTTCGGCGCTGGTCGCCAGCCCCTGGCCTATGGAGGCGGGCTTGGGGTAGTTGCAGCTCGAGCCTGGTTAGGGTCGGGTCGTGACAATTCCTAAGGGTAAGTTACTATTCACTGAAAATTGTGTTTATTCTATCAGACTACAAATATCACCCTAATCACAATCGTGTATGCCTATTTTCCAAAATTCAAAACACAGAAGTGGAAAATTTATGTTTAATGACAAGGTTATTACTATATCCTAAATAAATAAGTGTTGTTTCAACGAGAGTAAGTGCTTTATAAAATATAGTAAATCTAATTAATTGATAGTATTTTTGAGAAACATACCATAAAATTGATGGGGTGCCATACTTATAGTTAAACCATAACTTTAAATCAACCTTATTAAAATTTATTCAATGCATTTTCCAAGAATTTCCATGATCTTTAGTTTATTATATTTATTTTCCATGACATATTATAATATGAATTTCTGATTAAAAAAGATATTTCATTCGTTTTCATTCTCTAAAATATACTTTATATTTTAAAATTATCATTCACCTTCTTAGTTTCACATCATATATAAAAGGAACCTCATTCATGCTAATAATCAAATTATAAGTAATTTACAATATTTTCAACTTAATTTTACAATGATCATATAAAATAAGTCAAATATTCATAAAACACATCATTCTAAAAATATTTATTATGGAATATCATAAAACTATGTTCATTAACCGTGTTAGAATTTTAACTTATTACACTACTTCAATTTATTAAGATAAACCAAAAAACCCCCATAATTCAAATAAAACCAAATCACAAAAAATTAAATGTTGAGTGATATTAATATTTCCCATATTAAATTAAAATTCCTAGAACAACTAAAATTCTAAAATTTTAATTTGAAATCATTTTCAAAATAAATAAACTAAATAAAAATAAAATTATCAAAACATTTACTCAACCTTGTAGTTAATTTAAGAGAAAATATTATTTTATTTTTTTTAGTTCAACTCATGTAACACCAAGAAAGAAAAAATATATAACAGTATTAAAATTAACTTTCAAATTAAAATCCCTAATTTTTAAAAAAACTACTTTCATGTATATTATACCGTAAAATTAAATTTAAATTAATTTTTAAAACAAATTCAAATATTAATTTTTAAACAAAATTCATAACTTTCAATAAATGTAATAAAATTTATTTTAATCAAGTTATAAAAAATAAAACTATTTAAAAAATTTCATTTGTCCCTCCCTTAGTTTAATTAAAATAAATATTATTAACACATTTTTTTAAAACATAATTTTCTAATTATATTTCATTATTCATTTAAAAAAATTTATGTTCATATACCCATTTAAAAATTATAATGTTTCATGAAAAATATATCAGTCAATTGAAATAATTTTTTTCATATCACCCACTTCTTCATAGTCAAGTAAGAAACTATAAATTAATTATTGAAGAAGAAATATTTTTTTAATATAATTAATATACTATAATCCCTTATACCAAATTACTAGATAAGTTCAAATATTATTTTATAGAATAATTTAATCCTTATTTTATTTTATTTTTCTAATTTTAATCAATTAAAAAATATTATTAAGGTCCAAAACATATTGATATAACTAATACATAATCACACATACCTAGAGTGTCTATGAATGATTTATAAACCACCTTAGAAAAAATGTGTTTTAATTATTACAATGTTGTCTAGACAAACACATGGTTTACCATAAACTTTTTGACATATTATATTCACCTAAAAATTATTTTATCCTAAATAAAAATGATTTGGTAAGATTTTTAACAACACTACCTGAAGTGTCCCACTTTTGGTCAAGATATACACTAACCTATGACACACTCTCCAAACATTAGTGGTCAAAGAAAATAATAATGGGTAAATATAAATAATTAAGGAATAATTTATTTTTTATCTAACTCGGTGTATATATCATATTTATATCAAAAATACATCATAAATCACATGCATTTCAATCATACAAAACCCATAAATAGAATAAAATAGGGTCACGTAATTGGGTGTTGTACTATTTAAAAATATAATATAAAATAAAAAAACACAAATTTATATATGAGATATGTATATTCACGTATTCCACCCACTCAAAAAGATAAAAAGATAAAATTTCCCATTGTTTTATATACAAACATAACCCATCAACTAGCCCACAACAATTATTAAGAAAACCTATATTTTTTTCTTGACTTCCATGACCCAATGACACATATATGTACCACTAAAATCATTCCTTTGAATTTATTTAAAATTATTTGTATCATAAATTTATGGTAGTGTACATATAGAAATAGTATCATTCAAAAATATGGGTTTGTTGGAAGATTTTTTATTCTATATTCATTCTCAAAATATCTTTACACTTATTCTCAAAAAACTGGTATATTTTTTTACTAATATTTTACTTTGAAGCTTAATAGGAAATATTATTTATTTATTCAAAGTGATTTCAAAATTATAGTTATATTACGGACTATATTTATTTTAATATAAATGAATTATATTACTTGGTGAAATTTAGTATTTCAAATGTTAAAAAAATATCTCACTCTTATAAAATGTGCCTTATTATAGATAAATATTACAACAAATTTGGACTTAAAATATTTATATTTCACAATTGTGACATGTATCAAGTTAATATTATGCCAAGGAAAAGTATTGTGTTCCAAATCACAAAACTAGTCGAAGTGAAGTTATAAGACTATATAGAAAAATCATGTTTTTACACTTATTAATTAGAATAAATTATAATTCAATATTATATAAGTAATTTTCATGTATGGTTAATCTTATGAAATGTTAGAATTTATTTCTTACTCTTATTTAAGTATATTTATGAGTATTTTACTATCATGAAAGTATACTATTTTCACCAAGGATATTTTATTATATGTAATTATTTAAGTTAGAGATATTTCTCAGTGATAAGTTTGTTTTTTATGAGTTCATTGGCCTATTATTATATTTTTCATTTTTTGGAATTTTTTATAATCTATTTTTCTGATTCTTGGGGATTTTTTTATTGTTTTGGAATATTTTATCGAAATAATTTTTGAATTATAAAATAGAAATTCAGTTGAAAATTATATTATTTATCATATTGATAATTTTGGGATAGATGGAAATAAAAACATCAATGATTGTTTTTAATCTTTTCATTTACATTGATCAATATGATGATCAACTATTATATTTCGATATAGATCAATATTTTTTATAAATTTTAATTATTATTCTCTAATCTGATTTGTACTATTTTAATATATTTTTTTATACAATTTCTTAATCTATGTTATATAAATTTCAATTTTCTATAGAGTACGCACTATTTTTACTGAGAGTAGGTTTAAGAATAATGGATTTTTTTCTATAGAGTTCATAGGAAAAATTACAGAAAATTATTATTGAGTGCCGGTTGCCTTTACTCATATAAGAAGATCATGGTTTAAAGGATCTTCCAATTTAACTAATTAAACTTACTGTAATATCCTCACTTTATTTTTTTTTGTAAGAGATGTTTAAGTTATAAAAAATATCATTCCTCTTGTTTCACTTCTCTTTTATGGGTTGTTTAGAGGTTTGTTTTTTGTAGTAAAGGTATGAGGAATTGAATAATGGAGTTTTGATGAAGGGCTTTGTTGTGTGGTGGATAGAACTCTACAACCAGCTAGCTATTGGAACCCATCGCCCAGCTAATGGGATTCTATTATAACTATTGAATTCTAAAAACCCCACCGACTAATTGATGGTTCTAGTTGAACCCATATGGTTCTACCATTCCCATCAACTGGTCAGTGTGCCCAGTATAATAGTGTAATTAATGCACCCCATTGAATTTTATCCCCATATAGTTTCTACCCTCTTTAAAACCCAAAGATAACTCTAATACACATTTTTTTTCTCAAATTTGAGACCTCCTCTATAGTCCCTAGAGATCTCCCACTCATCTACCCTTGATACTACAATGTTAGATCAATCTGAAAACACTATAATAATAATATTAATATTTATATATACTGATTTACTCTTCCTTCTTAAGAGATGACCATATATCTATGATGTATCTATGTTTTCTATTTTGATCCATTGATAAATTCTTCTTTTATTCAAAATTCAGTGGTAGATATAGAGATTGATGACGTCTCTTAATAAAAATGAGATCTTTCATTGATACGGGTTGTTTTAATAGAATGTGTATTTAAATCATTTTCCTATATCTCTTATTGATTGATTTTTTATGATGAAACTATAATCTATTGATGATCCTTTGGTATATTAGTTATGTAATCAGCATGTCGAGGATGTACCACTAACTGAAGTTTTATTCCTTTATAAATTATGGTCATTTCTAGGTAAGTAATCATTAATCATTAATATAGAGATTAAAATATTCTTGAATCACATCTTGGAACAATTTTATGATGATTATTTGATAGATAATTGATGAACAATGACTAGACCTATGGATCTCTTCTATAATTGATTGTGAATTCATGATTCATTTTTAATAAAAAAGGATGTGTTGATTCAACATCCTATCCTTCAACATACCTCAGAACTAGTCTTATTGATGTGATCTATGAGGTATGTGATTCTAGAACCACCCATCTTGATATTTAATATCCTTGAGTCTCTTATCTAAACCTCATTATTGATAAATCGGGACATAAAATAGGCAAACATGATAAGAGATATGTTCTCTGTGGATCTAAAATGTGATTTGGGCATTAGTCTTTGACTAAACTTGTAGTTCCTTGTCAACAACCTTGAAGTGGGAAGTTCTATATGTTTTGATCCCTTTTATACACTTTTCACCATGATTCATATTGTTTTTACATATCTTATTATCCCTATTTGATGTTGTTTTCTTGTGGGTGTGTGTACAGCTTATGATTCCAATATATGATTCTTGATTCCATGAGTAATTATAGAGTATATTTTTACCATTATTTATGTTTATCGCATGTTGTTATATATTTATATTATATGATCACGATGTCATATTATGATTGTTTTATTATTCTGTTCCCTATTATATGTGTTACCATGTTGTTGGAGATTTTGTTCTTGGTATTCATAATGGGTGGAACATCATTTTACATTCACCCCTAATAGAGGGAGCATTCATAATGTGCAACAACAATTTTGAAAGACCAATGAAAGGGGTAGAGGCATGCTAACCTTATTGTTCGCTCTGAAACTCGATGCCTTGAGGATACTGAGTTAGAATCTTGAACTCTATTCCTTGTAGATATATAGTATCATGTACACTCAATGAATTGGTGATATATAATGACATTTCAGTAGAATTTTGGATAGTTCTTGATAAATTCAAACATCATAGATCATCCTTCGGACATGGAGTTTAAGAAGTTATAGTCAGGCCTCGTGGTGTCTTGGTTATCACATGGGTGCTTTGTATGTGTTTTTTTAATATTTCTTGATCATTTATTATTATCTTGTAAAAAACATATTGTACATGTGAACACTTGTTAAGGACACATTGGTGGTGTCCTACAAGATTTCATTACTTAAACTCTATATTTTCATCTTGATGTGTATGAAAAATGTATGTATAAGGATCCAAGAAATTTAAAGGGGCCCATGGAATATAATTGAGACAAGAATCATTGAGCTAGGAGTAGTACCAGGATGTACTCCATTGGATTTACACATATTTTAATTTATTTATTTATTTTCATGAACTTATACTAGGGTTTGTCTTGAAAAATGGGAACCTAGTTTATTTTTCTTTATTTGTTGTATGACCTGAGTGTCATATGATACTATATTCTACCACATCATTTACTCTAAGTTGTATTATAATTTATTTATATTTTTAGTGTACAGATATGATATTGAGGGTATATTCTACACACTGATGGAATTCAGACCCTTACTGTTAGTCGGTATCCTCTTGCATATGCTAAGGCACGCATGAGATCATTTAGATATCTATATTGGAATCGATGGTTCAATTAGGGGTGTTAGACCCACAATGGTATTTGATTAAGTGGAATAAAAAATTTCATTGGTGGCCATGAACCTCTACAAAAATTATTATTACATGTTCTGGATTTTTTTATTTTTTTGTAATATATAAAATAAAATGTGAAATAATATAATAAGAAATGGTTGGTTAAATTTTTAAGTAATTAAATTTTTATGTTCTCAATACCCCCCAATAATTGTGTAAACATTTGGTATCAATTACCAACCATGAGTTCTAAAACATTGTAATTTATAATTGATTATATTTTTTTATTTTAATTAAAATATTTAAAAGGATAAATATATATATGTAAAGAGCTATATTTATATAGATAAAATTATGGGTGTTAAAAAATAAGAAAATCATTTATATCAAGAATTCTTTTTGAAATTATTTATGAATTTTATCAATGTTTGCCAATATGTATTGATGGATGAGACTCAAGAGGGTTTGAATTGACTGAAATGAAAATACAAAACAAAATTTAAAAGGTAAATAAGAACCTAAAAAATATTTATAGTAGTTACGATCATAAAGATTATATGTCTAATAATCACACCCCTCTACTCATATAGAGGTATAAAACATGATAAATCAACCTTTATTTTCAAGTGGAGTTACAACCCTATTACAACCTGACTTTTTAAGTGAAAGCACAACCAATACACAATTATTCTTTTAGAGCAGAGGCACAACCAATCATATAGAAACATACCTTATATGGTTGTATAACAAATATAGTAATTTATTGTTTGAGGTAAAAATAATGTTATTACAATTACACTATAGTGGAACGAATAAAGAAAATATAATGAAAACCCACAAAACCATATTAAAATAGATATATATTAGATAGATATAGCATCTCAATCATACTTGATAATGAATCTCGACATGATAAATCTTTAAAAAGAGTTAAAGTAGAGAGAACATTATGATTAAAAAGTTTCTAACATTTTATATCTCCTTTTGGATATTCTCGATCTCTATTTATAGAGATATATTCAAATAATCATCATCTTCAATTCCTCATAATCATTTAATAGTTTATTCCCTGAAATATCATTCATAGATACTGATTAAAATATCTAAAATAATATATTTGAATAAAAAATTAATTTAAAATTAAATAAACTTTCCTTAAAGATCCTAATAGTAATTGTATATTCGAAATAATCTATATAATTTTAGCATTGAGAATCTTTATTTAAATTTTCATTAAAATTACACTAGGTTCATTGTGAATGATATAAGTAAAACCCTCAAAATTATATTTTATAAAAAATTAGAGTGTATCTACCATAAATATTTATTGATAATCCCTTATCAACTTCATACATGAAAGTAATCATGTAATACATTTGGAAATACATAAAATTAAATTATATAAATGTGTAAATGTAAATTCATACTACAATGTAATATGAAAGTTTCATATCTTTACCAAAATCTCAATATATAAAAGTAATTTTCAAAATAAATGAAATTAATAAGATTAATTATGTAAGGATTGTATCTGAGTTTGAATTCATACATAAATGTAAAACATCAATACTTAAGAGTAAAACTTCAATACATAAGAGCCATCTCAACACTTATCATGTATAGAAAGTCATAATGAACCCCACTCAAGTAACCCAAAGTCGGTGTCTACTTTATTACAATGGAATATATACAAGGGGTCAAATCACCAAGTAACATTCAGTTTAGTGTTCTTGGAGATCCAGTTACATACATGAAACCCATTTTACATTAGGGATAAAAATTAAAATATGGTAATGGAAAACATTTTGAATCCTTGAAATCATTCCAAGAATTCTTATTCATATCCAAGGGAATGGAAACAAAATAAGGGTGATAAAAAATCTCAGTAAGGGTTTTTTAAAGTAGAAGATATCTTGAATCAGTAGTCATAATAAAAATGGAAAGGTAAATAAAACTAAAAAAAATCCAATAATCAATAACATAAATATCATTGGTTGATAATATATAATCAATATGTCAAGGTAAACAACGGAAAAAAATTCATTTGATAAAAAAATGAGAATGAAATTAATCCATAGATAATATCAATGAAAACATATCATGGATAAAAACTGAATTCTCAATGAAGTAAATTTTTAATTATTGGATGTTGTGATCTCATACATCATGATAACTCCACTACCAAGAACTTTTATAAGATAGTTTAAAACTATGAATAAAAACCCCATTTAATTTGGACAACTAATTTTTATCATGAGACCTATAAATGAATTAAGGGTATATATAATTATGGGCCCCACCAATCACTACAATTCTAAATCATTCCTCATATATGAATGATCTATTTAATTCATCAAAAATGTTCATTAGCAATAAATATCTATATCGATTAAAGAATATAGATTTATTAATATTTACACTGTAATCAAAAAAATTCAAAGTATACACTATTTTTAGAAATGGTATATAGTTTATAAAATAATCAAATAAATTATAAAAATAATACAGATAAAAAATTATTGTATCTTATGATGGATAAATGGTAATATTCATTCAATTAAAGTAAAACTATCTTAAAAGAAAGTGATATTTTTAAATAGAATCTTACATCTTTGGTACCTTTTAAATTATATCCATTTGAAAGAAAAAACATGAAATTGAAAATTAAATATCACGAATAAAAAAACTTCATTTTAAATACATAAATGTGGAATTATATACACCACATAAAATTGAATTGGTGTATTTAATAAATATGCATCGATGAAATGGAAATTGAGGTGAAATCCATTACCTTACACTAACCTTTAGTTGAACATTATTTAATATCCAATATAATTATTTTATGAATGGTATTTATTTATAATAGAACCATATTAAAATTTATAATATCATATATGATCCTCTTATAACAATTTACCACCACTTTGTTAACAATTCATCATTATTTTCATTGTTTTGGGTGTTATTGTCTGGTTTTCTCATGATTGTTTTTCCATGAAATTTTAAATTATTATAAATTTGATATTAGTAAATCAAATCCAAAATTATAAAAATATTTTAGAAATAATTTTTACTTAATATACACATTATTAGTACCATTTTTGATTTTTGTAAAAGGAAAATGAATCGTATCTCTTCGTGGAGGCGGTATCTCGTATGTACGCCCAAGTGATGATTTCAATCCCTTAACGAGTGAAAGGGGTAAGGAAGTGGGTGGTATATTAATTTTGAATAATAAATATAATTTCATATATATATTGAATATATTCATAGAATATATCCTTTATTACCTTTTATGAAATGTGTTGGTAAAAAATCACATCGCTTCTGAGATGTTAGTCAATCGTACACATGATCGAAGTTTTTGTATCCACTATGGAATGAAAAGTAAAAAGGTATATGACATAATAAAATTAAAAAATTATACATATGTTAAAAATATATAGTCTATATATACATCATTATATCTTTCCATGATAGGTGGTTATGGAAAATGAATTACATCAATTTATCCATATGACACACGTTCGGCGGTTTCGTTTCTTGATTGATGGAAGAAGAGATTGATATAGATTATTCCATTAACAAACTAATATATCTGTATATGGGATATATTGGTGTTATTATATCCTTATTATTGAATACTATTTGAAGTATTTGTAATAATAAATAAAATAAAAATTCTTTTTTAAGAATGTTAACTCCTCTTCGAAAAACATCTTTATGTTTGCAAAAAAATCCTTCCTTGGTTGGATTTATAATTAAAAAAACGACTATAAGATTTTGGTATGGAATTAAGGAAGTTATTATTCAGTTATTGGATAAAATAAATGTATTTGTAAGTGTGGGTATAAGTAGGGTAGGACACACTTGGAATTTTTTAAAATAATGAATTACACTAAATTTGTCACATGAAACAAGGCTAAAAAATATACCATTAGAAAAAAATATTAATATATAAGGTTGACATATGTCCATAAAATATGAATTGGACTAGTTTTAGGTCATTGTTTACTCATATATCATTAGTTTAACCACCTGGTGAATCCATTTTCACATTAACTGTGGTAATTAAATTTTAATTTTTCACTATTTATTAAAGTAAAAAATTCATTAAACATTATTAGATGATATTAATTATCATGATTAGAAATATGGAATCCATTTCATTAAGTTCAACTCACATAAGTGGTAGAATTTAATTTAAAATAAAACCTTGTACACGATGAAAAAAATAGTTTTCTAAGTGAAAATATTTCAAAAGTATAAAAAGTTTTTAAATAAAAATATAATTGATTAAAATGACCTAAATTAAATTAATTTTAATTTATTTGATATAATTTTTCTATTATTATTTTTAAATAGAACATGTAAATTACTTAAATGAAAAGGAATTTTTTAATAAAAATTGGCATTTTTAGCTATTCATTGAAAAATTAAAACTTTTAGAAAAATACCAAAATATCACCCTAAAATAATTTTGATATGGTGATTTAAAAAATGAAGTTAATTTTAATAGAATAAATTTTTTATGTTTAAAAAATAAATTTTAACATAAGTTTGCAAGAATCAACGAAAGGGTTTTTAAAAAAATATATTTTTATTTGAAATAATTTTTACTTTTAATCTTAATCAATAGATTCCCAATTAACATGAGTAAACCATATATTTTTCATAATTTATTTAGTATTATTCATACCTTCCCAATTAACATCTAGGTTTTAATAGTACAATTTGAATAAAAATATTTTAATAGAGTATCATGTTGTGTTTAAACATGGTGTTGGGTGCATCAAAAACTATCAAATATATTAAATTTATTTAAAATTAAATGTATCTTAAAAACTGAGGGTGGTATATTGTTCCTACCTAAAAAAATATTTTCCTCAAAACTTCAAGTATATTTTGTTCTAAACAAATGAGGGTTTTTTCTTCATAACATATTTTGGTTCCCATGTTTATTCCTCTATTTTATGATTTCTCCAATGTACCTTTACCAATCACGTCATATGACTCCCTCATACATTCTCTCTAGTATCTAGATTATGGGTGGTGTCTTTATAGTAAGATAGGTCAAGTTTCAATCATATTTCTCTAGATTTGACAACACTCACTTGTTATGGCATGTAATTCCATAACAATGACATATACAACACATCATGTACTTTATATAGGTGTGGTGGCATTGCCAACCGGTAAGCCTCAGCTCCAATCCTTTACAAATTTTCAAAGGGATAAATGTACCTGGGTCTCTGATTTCCCTTCTCAATGAACCTTATAACACCCTTATATGGATGTACTTTCAAGAAAATGTGATCTCTGATTTGAAATTCCTAATCCATCCTCCAATTGTTGGTATAACTCTTGTGCATCCTTTGAGCCACTTTAATATGAGCCTGAATAGTCTTTACTATTGTTGTTTTCTCTTCAAAAGGTTTTTACCCTACAAGTTTCCTTTCATCAACTTCATCCAAAAAAGTGGGAATGTGATATATCTTGATATATAATACTTTATATGATTCCATTTGAATACTTGAATGGAAACGATTATTATAGTAAAATATACCAAAGATAAATATTGATCCCAGATACCTTGAAAGTTCTGTGAGAACGAAATCGACATGCCCTAATTTATTTTAATAGTACTTTTGGAATGTACATCAGTTCTAAGATGGTAGGAAATTCTCAAATAAAACTCAGTATCAAGATCCTTCTAAAGACTTCCAAAATTTTGATTTAAAATGGTGATCACAATTCATACAAAATCAAAACAGGTGTTACATGAAGTCTTTATAATTCATTAATATAGGCCTTAAATGGAACTCAAGAGGTAAATCTTTTCTAATAGTGAGTAAATTTGTATATTTGGTTAATAAATCAATAATAACCCATAGTTTATCATTGTTTATATGATTCTTTTGGGGTCATGTGACAAATTTCATGTTATTTTCATCTCATTTACATGCATGTATGGGAAAATGCTGCATAAATCCTCTAAGATTTTGCCTATAAATATTAACATATTGACAAATCAAACATCTGGACACATGATCAATAATTTCCCACTATATGTTATTTGAATATAAATGTTCCTTAAAATCCCTATATATATTGTTAATGTCATAGTGTATAGATAACTTTAAGCTATGATCATCATCTGACGGTTCCCTTTTTAGCTTCAGCATGGAAGGAACACATAATATCTTTCCAAATTTCAGAATTCTATCTTTTCAAATGAAGTATTGTAATTTCCCATCATTCAAGTATTTAATTTTATTCTAAAAATTCTCATCATAAGATTAATAACCTTTTATCTATTGAACTAAATATGGTTTCAGAATCATTTTAAAAATGTTTGATGTCTCCCCCTACTTAATAATGATCATATCCATATTTACTATATATATGAACATTGGATCCCTCTCAATACTTATTTGGTTCAAAAATAAATGATATTTCTTACTCAATGAATCTACTATCTTATTTTCTTTCCCTGGGTTTTAGTGTATTTAAAAAGTGTAATACTTTAGTAACCCATGTTATCTCCTTTTCCTTGTGTTGAGCTCTTTTGTGAAAATATATATCTTTAGCTCTTACGGTCTGTACATATAAAATATTTCACCATAGAGATAATGTATCCATATATTCGAATAAAATATTATAGTTTTCAACTCAAGATCATGGGTTAGATAGTTTGGTTTGAGATTCATCAACTATATTGATTCATATGCAAAAAAAAATTTAATTTTGAATTTACAAACAACCAATTCCCTTCTTCTTTGCATTACTATATATCAAAAACCCATCATTTCTAGACGGTATAGTCAAAATTGGAGAATTAACTATTCACATATTCAGTTCTTCGTAACATTCTTCACATTATTTTGTCTAAAATAACTGAACCCCTTCAAGATAAATATTGGTTAAAGGGTGAGATAATCAGGAAAAATTCTAAACAAATCGCTGATAGTAACCTACTAAACCAATGAATCTGTGTACCAATATTGCGTTCATTAGTGTAGGCCATTCTCTGACTGTCGTTTTCATCATAGGATCAACAGAGATTACATACTTGGAGATAATATTTATGAAAAAAGAAACTTCTTGAAGTCTAAAATCATAATCACAAAATTTTCTTTTTAATTATTTCCTTATAATATTCTTCAGAATAATCCGAAGGTGATGATCATATTCATCATAGATTTTATAATACACCAATATATCATCAATGAATAAAGTAATCATCAAGATATTCTGTGAACACTCTATTCCTTAGGACTATAAAAACATAGGATTCAATATTCCATCCAAATGGAATTATAATAAACTCGTAATGTGAAAACCTCATTTAGAATGTTATCTTTGGAATGTATTCTTTTATTACTCACAATTAATGATACCTAAAAAAGGCAACCTCTAAAAAATATTGAGTTCCGTGAATTTGATTGAATAAGTCATAAAGGTGAGGTAGGGGATGCTTTTTATCTATCATAATAACATTGATTTCCCTATAATTAATTCATAGCTTCAGGGATCCATATTTCTTCATCACAAAGAGAAGAGGGGATCCCTAAGGTGACACACTAGGGAAAATAAATCACATATCAAACAAATCCTCTATTGTTTCTTCAACACCACTAATTCCACATTGGGAATTCTATTGGGAGACTTTTATATTGTTATTGTATCAAGGATTAAATAAATAGAAAACTCAACTTCGTGTTATGGTGGATGTCTTGGTAATTCTTCAATAAATACATCAATATATTCGTGTATAATATTTACATTTTAAATTTGAAGATTACCATATCTATCCACATATTTTATTTTCAATTCTCTACTAATAATATCTTTTAAATGATATATTGGTGGTGGATATAGAAATGACTTGGATTATGAAGTATCTACTCTAAAGATAATGAATTCTATTTCTTCATTACAAATTTTAATTTCCTTCTCCGTGCAATAACTTTTTTTCAAAATATTTTGAAACCAAGTACATACAAAGGATTATATCAAAGTAAACCAAAGGTATGATAATAATGTATATGAATATATAATGTGTATGTTTCATAATGGGGACTTTTAGACACATCTATATTGTTGTGAGACTTCCACAGTGAGTTTTTTCTAAGATAATCCTACTAAAGGTGATAAGGAAATATCTAATTTTCTTATAAAATAAGGAAGATATAAAAGGGTGTAAAGATCCAAAATGAAATAAATAATTTGATAATTTATGAGGATTTGATTAAAGTACCTTCCACCACATCATTGGGTACTTCCACCTCATCTTTAGGGATTTTATAATCTTGTACTTCTCCCCATGGGATCTTATCTGGTAGATTCCCTTGATTCTTGGGACATTGGTCTGAATGATTCCCTATTTATTTGTAGTTTAATCACATGATAATAGTTTTTTCTTCATTCACTTTTCATTTTTTCTCCTGATTACGCATATATATTCCCTTATAAGAAAATCGTATTCCCTTAAAATATTTATCATGATGATTCTTTCCAAAATTTTCACAAGATGAAAATTATTTCATTATCTTATTCCTCTTTGACACATTCCCTTTTTCATGGTTCCTATTAAACCTCTTATTTTCTAGATTTTCCTTGGTCATATAGGATCTATAAAATTTCTTCTCCATTTTTATGGCACATAAAACTATTTCATCATATGACAAAAAAAATTGAGAGGACATATCCCTTTTTAGAATTGGATTAATCCCTTTGAATAAATTTTCAATCTTGTATTTTGTGTTGTGTATATAATTAATTTCATAATTAAATATCATTTTAACTACAGCCTCATACTTGACAACACTTTCATGTTATATTTTATTTAAACTAATGAACCTTCTCTTCATTTCAGTTTGTTTCTCATGAGAGAAATATTTTTAAAAGAATGTCTTCTTAAAATCATTCCATTCAACATATTCTATTTCTGATTACATTCGAGTATTCTAGATGAACAAACATAATTTATCAACATCACTTAAAAGTTTAACATTTTCATTTTCATCACATCCCAAGGAGAGATATATCTTTTCAAGGGACCTAACCCATTTCTCAGCTACCATATGAATAATAGTCTCACTAAATGATGGGGGATACTTTCATATGAATTGATCCAACATAGGATAATCACACTTTGAAAAAATAGTTTTCTCCATTTAGGAAAGTTTTTTTTCATAATATGATTAATTATCCCTAATATATTCATGATCTATATAGTTCAAATACAAGTTGTATTGGCTTTCTCAACAGGGCAATCTCTACATTAGCCATGGGTATTGATACCCTTCTTTCTTCTAGGTTCCATTTCTAAACAATGACATATACTGTATTGGATCATAAAATTATTAATTTTAAATCATAATGTATAATTATAAATATTATGTAATATTTAACATAAATTGAAAAAAAAATATCCTTGGAATCATAAGCATGGTTTATTTTGGGACATAGTTATATTCCAATCCTTCATAATGGTTTGTAATGAAAATGTGAAATATTTTAATAATATACCTTGGGAGTATCAAACCACGTGTGTTTCAAGGCCCATTTTTGTATACTAGGTAATGATAAAGTTAATCTTGACATTCCTTTTTCGAGTTATTACCCCTATATACTTTGATTCCAAATCTATGTCCACATGTAGTATCCCAACCTGGATGTATTTCTAGGAAAACTACATAACCTATACCTTATAAAAATTTGAGGTATTATCGGAGTATATAATAGTTTTATGTTCCCTAATCTAGATTTTCCTTAATCTATTTTCCATGATTTCTAAAAAACATTATAAAACACCAATTATAAAAACATCGACTATAGTAACAGAGATCTGGTGTCTAATCTATTACAATGGAATAGACATAAGGAGTCAAACCCCAAAGGATGGATCAGTTTATTAGTCTTGGTGATCTAGTTAAATACATGATACCAATTATAAAATGTTGATAAAATATAAAACATAGTAATGTAAAACATTTAGAATCCTTAAAATAATTTTAATAATTCTTCTTCATATCCTAGGGAAAGGAAACAAAATAAGGGTGAGATCAAATGCTCTGTAAGGGTTATGTACCGCATAAGCTATCAAGAATCTATAATTCATAATAAATATGGAAATATAAATATATTAAATCTCATTAAATTTAATCAATAACTTAGATATCCTAATTATATTAGAAATAATAAATATGATAAGATAAATAACTTAAAACAAATTCCATTTAATCAATTGACTAATAATGGAATGCATGAAGAGATAATATCAATGCTAAAATATCATGGATAATAATAATAACTGAATTATCATTGAATTAAATTATTAATTATTTTATTTCATAATCTCAATAATCATGAAACTTCTACTATCAAGACCTTTCACAAGAGAGTTTGAAACTATGTGTAAAACACCATTTAATTTGGCCAACTGATTTGTCACATGATATTTGTCGATTCATAGAGGGGATATATATTTTAGGGTCCCATATATCACTTAATTTTTAAATAATTCATTATATATAAAATGGTATATTTAATTAATGAACAATATTCCTTATCAATGAATATTTTTATTGAGTAGAGAATATAGATTTATCAATATTTCTTCAGTTAATCAAATAAATTTCAAAGTAAACACCATATGTATAAAGGTTATAGAGTTTTATAAATAATAATATTAATGATAAGAATAATATTGATAATAAAATTAATGGATATTATGAAGGATAAATTGTAAGATTTATTTAGTGAAAGTAAAATCTATCCCAAAAGAAAGTGAGATTGTAAAATAGATTCTTACCTCTTTAGTGACTTTTAAATTAAAACCCCTTTAAAGAATAAACATGAATTTAAACACTAAAAATCATGAATAAATATTTATTTATGTTCAATATGTCAAATGGTTAGTATATATACCACATAAAATTGAATAGTTTCATATTAACAAATATGTCTCAATGAAATGGAAATTAAGATGAAATCCCTTACCACACAATTTAATTTGGTTAAAATTGTTTGAACCACCTGCATAATGGTTTTATACATGTAATTAATATATACCAAAACCATATTCATTTTTATAATATCATATATGACCCTCTTATAACATTTTACCACTCGTTTCTTAATAGTATTTCATTTTTTCATTGTTTTTTGTGTTAATTGCCTTATTTTCTCAAGCTTATTTCGTCATGCATGTTTCAATTATTAGAAATAGGATATTAATAAATAATATATATAAGGATAATAATTTTATAAATATTATATTTACCAATTATATAAATAATTATAACCATTCTTGAAAGTTTTACATGTAAGAAAAATAACATATCTTCTTGCAGATGTTAGGCCATATGTACGCATGAGCGATGATAGTATTCCCTTAATGAGTGACATGGTTAGGAATTGGATGATATATAAATTTTATTGAATCAATTTAATTATATATATTTATATAAAATATATTCATCAAATTTATTCTTTATTACCTTCCATGTAAATCAATAGTGAAAGATGAATCACATTTTTTCTCAAGGCGGTAGTCTGTCATAGACGTGAACGACTTGATCGTATCCCCCATGGAATGGAAAGTTAGAAGGTGTATGTGAAAATATAATCCCAGAAGTATAATTATTTTAAAGATTATATATATGTATATATAATCCCTCATTATATCCTATCATGAGAGGTGGTGAAGGAAAACCAATTACATCGATTCGCAAGATGGTAGTTCGTCGAGCACACGATTGACTATTTCATTTCCCATTTGATGGAAGAGGACATGGATATAGGTTATTACATTAACATAATAGCATCGAATTATATGGGATATATATGTTATATTATATCATCATGATTGAATAATATTTTAAGGAGGTCTAAGAAGAAGGAAAATAAAAACCATCATTTAATAGTGTTGCTTCTTCATCAGAAAGGTTCTTTAAATTTGCACCAAAAAACATCCTAGGTTGAATTTCTGATAAAACCAAGGAATTAAGGATGTTGGGAGGGAATTAAGTAATGTATTTTTTTAGTTATTGTTTAAACCAAATGTATTTGGATGTTTTAATAGGGGGAGAGTTGGTGTCCTTTTACAAGTGGGGGAGATAACACACTTTGAATTTTTTTAAAAATGAATTACCCCCATGTTATTATGAGACACAAGGATCCTAAATAGACCATTATAGAACCCTGGATTCCATATGTTGTAAATATGTATATAAAAAGATAATTTTCCATGTTTTGGTTAATTTTAGACCCTTAGCTTCTTAGTTTAACCCTCGATAAAATCATTCTCTCCTTAACAGTGGTAATTAATTTTACTATTTTCACTATTTATTATGGTGAAAAATGAAGTTAAACTTACAAGAAAATAATTATTATTATGATTAAAAATATGGAAGCTATTTTATCTAATTTAAATCAAAGAAGTGTCCGGATTTAATTTTTAAAAAATTCCATAGGCATGGTGAAAAAACAGTTTTCCAAAGGAAATGTTTTCAAAGGTATAAAAAGATTTTATAAACAAATGAACATATTATTGATTCCAATTACCTAAATTTGATTAATTGTACTATAATTTATCTATGTTTTCTTTCAAATTTATTTTAAAAAATATATAAATTGTAAATTATTTTAATGCAAATGATGTTTTTAATAAAAATCTATATTTTTTACTATTAATTGGAAAATGAAACTTTTCAAAAAAATACAAAAAAAACCCACCCGAAGATAATTTTGATATGATGATTTCAAAAATTAAGTAAATTTTACCAAAAACATTTTCTAAAAGTTTCAAAAATTAATTTTCAAATAAGTGTGCAAGAGGCGATGAAACGGTTTTAAAGAAAATATTTCTTTTTCTCAAATAATTTTTTTCTTTATTCTTGATAAATATATACCCAATGAACATGTGTGAAACATATATTTTTCATAATTTAGTTAGTATTATTAATACCTTCCAAATTTATGGCTAGTTTATAACAATAATGTATAAATAATAATATCTTAATAGAGTATCCTGTTTTGTTTAAACCTGGCATTACGTACATCACAAGCTATCAATGAGATTAAATTTATTTAAAAGGAAATATATCATAAATTATTAGGGAGCTACAATAGGTCTTCATAATTTATATCTAAAATCCATCACTTTCCCAAAAATTGAAAATTTCATTTCTTAATATCATATACTTAGAAAAATACTTCAATAAAAAATAGGAACAAATCATAGAATAAAAAATAATAATAGATATGAAAAAATATAGATAGAATAATAATAATTAATAATATAAAAAATATTAAACCCCATAAATAAATTAATAATAATCTAAGAGTGGTATAAGTAATTATCAGAACATAAATAGATTGACAGGGAGGCACTCAAAAAACTCTGTATTTTTTTAATTACAAAATCTAAAAAATGCTTCCCATTTTTTTAGATCAAAAGGGATTAAAAAAAACAATAAGGGTTTGAAATATAATTAATAAGAATATCCCTCTTTATTTAAAAAATAAAGATCATAGGAAACAATGACTGTGTGAAGATTAAATAATACTGCTTTAGAAATAAGAAATGTCAATCATAGAATACACAACAAGCTCAACACAAATACCAATATTTAAAATAAAATCTCCCCCTAAACTCATGAATAATAAAATATATACCAATTTTTAATGAAATAAAAATAATATTAAAAATATTAAAATCTCTCCATTAATATAATATTTCTCATATTTAAATGTTAAGACAGCAATTCACATCATGCAAACTCATTCGGTATAAAATAAAAACTACAAGGATCCAGGGTGTTAATTAATAATATTCAATGAATTATTAAATATTTTCTAAAGATTAAATACTAATCCTATATAATTATATATATTTATGTATATATATATATATATATCAATGAGAAATTTTCTCATCCTTCCATAATTCCAAGATCATATTTAAACTATTCATATATCACACCATCCAAAGGATTTGAAAATATATTGGTCAATTGTTCTTCAGTAGGAACAAACTCTAAACTAATATCTCATTTTTATACATGATCTCTAATAAAATAATAACTCAATTAAATATGATTCATTAGAGAATAATTGATTGGTTTCTTTAAAATGGATATGTCTGGTGAATTATTTTACATAATCATAATCCTTGTGAGATGAATATCAAAATCAAACAATGTATATTTAATACAATGAGTTTGTGAAAAGAAAATTTCTATTGCGATATACCCAACTTCAACCATTTATAAATATTTTCAAATTTGATTCTTTAAAATCCTTGAAACCTAAATTTTACTAATAAAATAACACATACCTATGGGTTTTTATGTCAATATTTCATCCTCTAATGTCGAAATTTTAATAACTCTATAATTAAAAATATTTCATCCTAAGAAAAAATTAACCATTGATAATAGTACCATTCACCTAGTTTATAATTCACTTTACCACATTCAAGTTACTTTCCTTTGGTTCAACCTGGTATCTTACACAGATAAAAATTTTCTACATAAAATAAAGTGTGCTAGTTTTAAAATATGATAGACTTCCAATCATGCTTCTGAAAGTTTTATGATCAACTATCACTGTAGAGACCCGTATCTTGACGTACATTGACATTACATTACTTTTTCGGAATACTTAGTACATTACAAAAACACACACACAAGGACCGTAATAGTTTAGTGTCTTTGGAAACTCGGAACGTAATCTTCTAATCGTGGTGAAAGATCTTCAATATCTCCCATAAAGATCTCCTTTTTTTTACCTAAAACCTTTCTTTATATCCTGGGGAAAATAAAACATAAAATAGTGAGCTCAAATGCTCAGTAAGGGTAAACAAAAGAATAATCAATCACTTCATATTCATAAGAACATAACTTTTGGAAATCTTAACCTGCAAAAGAGATCATAATTTCATAACATGGGATAAATCATAGTAGTGAAATGAAATCCCAAAAATCATAACTTAAAACATGAAACTTTGTGGCATACACACATAATCATAGAGAATCATTTCTTGTTAGTCAAGACTAATTGCCAAGACTATCTTAGTGGACAAAGTCCCTTTCTGAATCGAGTAACCCTCGTTTCAGTCCTGTTTCACTGAACCGGTATAACCTACCGTTCCAGCCCTGTCTATCTCATGAGATATAAAATCTTTACCCAATGCATTGGAGGGAGATATAGGTCCCACCCATCTTATAATGAATCCTTTCTTATGTGTTCCACATAATCATAAAACATACATCATCGCATAACACATGTAACAAAAATGGGATTCTTGAAACATCATGACATCATAAATCAATTCATATAAGATAAAGGAATTCATAAACATAATTCCATCACAACATAGTCAAATCAATGTAAAAATATGGATATAAACAGAATCCTTTATTATCTTAGATGGAAAATAATTTTGATAAAACACTTGAATTGAATTCTTGAGGAAAATATCCTTTCTTCTTCAAAATCAATTTCTTTTCACAAAACATCATGAAATTTTAAAATAAAGAGATTTTATTGAAAATAGTCATGAAATCTTTTAGAGGAAGCTTCATGAAAATAAGGCTTTATAAAACAGTAGAAATCCGTTCGTGCCGTATAAGTTAAAAAAAACATTCTTCGTACTTTTGTCGGAAAAGTCAAAAAGTACCTCGTACGAAAAACGACAAAAGATTCCTTTCATACGTATTACTAAAAACTCACCGAAGGGTAAAAATGGATTTAAAAAATTTTAGGTGGATGGAAATAATATTACATATTGAGTAAACATGGATGTGGATGATAAAATACACCCCAGTAAATACTTACGAATAAACAATCTCGGGTAAAAATGAGATTGTGATATTTCCCTTACCTTAGGTCCGATTTGCTTTGTACGTGTCCGAAGCTCCTGTATAATGGTTTAAATAATGTTATTGACTTATTCCAGAATCATATTCATTGTTATGATATCATATATGGTTCACTTATGACATTATATTACCCGTTCTTTTGTAAATTCCATGTTAAAGAAGTGTTTTGGGTAAAATCGTTTCATTTTATCGTAGGTGTTTTGACTTGTTGTTCTTGACATTATTATTACTTATATCATGATTTACTTACTTCCAGAATATAAAATATGATTTATATATCATATATATTCAGTATATATATATATATATAAGATAGATAAATGAAATGAAAAACACCGTTCATGGAGACGGTAGTCCGTACGTACGCATGAACGCTGTTTTCCTTTCCTTATTGTCTTGAATGGAAGTAAGTAGATGACATACATATATATATATAAATAAATCCAGTAGCTTTATAATGTCATATATTTCATTATTATTTCTTATATATACTTTATAATCATTCTTAAATGGTTAACATGGAGAATGAATCTCATCGCGTCGTGGAGACGGTAGTCCGTACGTACGCACGAGCGATGATATCATTTCCATAAATATTGAATTGAATTGGAGTGGATTATACAATATATCAGAATCAATATGATATTGTAATAACTATGTATAGTTATTCTTTACACCATTATACCCATCCATGTAAGGTGGTGGTGGAAAATAGATTACACCACGGCGTGGAGACGGTATTCCGTACGTACGCACGCGCGGTGATTTCTTTTTCCATAGGATGGATAGATGGTGAAATAGGTTTGTTTCATACTTATAATAACATATCAGTATATGAGTGATACTGATGTTATTACTTCATAATGAAACAACCTAATAAGAAGAAGTGGAAGAAGAAATAAAGATGAAAGAATTGGTAACGGTAATTACCTCTTCTTTGAAGCGCCTCTTTGAGACCTCCTCTTAGGGTACTAAAATTGGTCTTTGAGGAAGACTAGAACCTCTAGGATGTTTCTAGGGAAGTGGAGAAGAGATTTTGGCAGGGGTTGGCCGAGCTTGAGTGCTCAAATTGGTGTGAGGAGGAGGGGGAGGAGGTGTCCTTTTATAAGGGAGGAGAGGGGCACCTTAGGAATATCTCAAAATATTATTTTATTATAATGTCAAGTTCGGTTTTAATTAGCTCCAAATTTATTTATTTCGAGGATAAGGTGGGTATGGGTCGAAATCCGCTCATCCAATAGAATTTAGACAAGTTTAGGTTCCTATTTTAACCTTATCATTTAGATTTAACATTAAGTTAAATAATTTTACTTTTACCATGTCTTCTTGTGTTCTTATACTATAAGGTTAATAAACTTACTATATCGAGCCAAACGAACCCCAAATTGTTTATTATTAATACATATATCCTTATCTAAGTCATTTGGCCGAACCTTATATTTTTAGGAATAAAATAACAATTAATAATATAATATTTGATTTAAAAACTATTTTGTGTCAATTTTGACACTATTTGATATATGATTTTTGTGAAAGTCATAACAGAATTATATGTTCGAACCAAGTTGATTAAATCAACACTAATATATCATAGTAACCTATAAAATTAGTGGAATTCATAAAAAGTCTCAAATTACATTCATTTGAGTATTTATAACATCAATTATGTTAATATTTCTTTAAAAGGGTAATTACTGCATCATCGTTGTGTCATAAATAAATTAATTTATTTAAAGTCTAAAAATTATAAATAAAATATCATTATGTAGGAAATCGTTTTAGCTTTCTAATGAATATTTATAGTCGAATTTATCTTATGTATAACCCCATATTAAAAATGTTTTAGTTATTAAACTTTGATTTTAACTATTTTAACTATTCATTAAATAATATAATATTAAATGTCATAATCTAATCCAAGTGGACCTAAATGGTCATATTTTATTCCTAAGTTTGTTTTTGGTCGAATTACACTTGTCCAATAGAATTAGGACATGTTTTAGGGTAATAGTAATATCATATTTACCCTTAGTTACCCTATTTACTATTAACCGCGGTAAAAAAAGTAAAAAGTTACTATTCACCAAAAAATTATTTTCATCTCATTGAACCACATTTTAGTCCTTGATATTAACCGTGTCTCTCGGATTTTCGAAATTCCATTCACAGAAGCGGCAAAATTAAGTTTTATGAAAAATTCAGTTTTTTAACTACCACTTAGTAGTTTCACTATTCATCAAAAATTGATGTTTTTCAGAACAATGCCAAAATTTCATCCTAATCTATATTTCATATTCTGAATTCAAAAATGAAATCTATTTTACCAAATTCATAACATAGAAGTTGCATTAATTAATTTTATAATTAAATCCCGCTGTTAAAATAAATAGCGTGTTTTTAGGAAACAATATATATCAAAAGATTGACACTTGATTATGTCTGGTTTAAATGTGAAATTACAACCAATGACCAACATTGTATTAAATTGTAAAAATATATTCTAAATATACTTTAAAACCACTCAAATTAATGATTTATCACTATTAATTATTTCGATTAAAAAAGTTGTTTTTAATTATAATTTAGTAATTTTCACTATTCATCAGAATATGAAAGTTATCCGAAAAGTACCAAAATTTCACCTTAGGCTAAATTCGATACTCCGAATCCAAAAATGAAGTTCATTTTGAAAAATAAGATTTACAGAATTTTAAAAAGTGGTTATTACTATTCATAACGGCTAGTTTTAATAATATTTTAATAGCACATCGTTGTTTAGTGAAACTCGGTATTACGTATTACACACGCTATCGAGGAAGGTCGCGATTGTTTGTAATGCAAGGCAAGACAAGGATGTGTGTTGTGCAAGCTCCTTTTGGTGTAGCGTACAACACAAGACATTAATAAAATTAAAAAGAATATATTTTTTTTTATAAAATCTTGGGCTGTTACATTCTACCCCCCTTAAAATGAATTTCGCCCTCGAAATTCGTCGGGGTTATAAATGGTTTACTATTAGAAAGTTTCTTTAATAGAAACCCACATCGTAAAAAGGAATATCAAAACCAATCTTTAAAAACAAAAGTATGAAACGTAACGGTTACCCAAATAAACTAATCATTGGGTTTCCACATAGGTGAAAATATGGATATGGAAGAGAAATCTAACCATCATGTTCTGATGGAGAGTGGTAGAGAACATGGCTATGGAGAAGCCAGTAATCACAAATCCATAGATTTGTGATGATATAAGGTACCATCTGATTCATCAGGTATAAGATCACTAGGACAACATTTTTGGTTTTCAAGATCATTTCCCCTAAAGTTGAAAATTTGAATTAGAATAAATACTTACTTTATTTTGGTACAATCTCACTGTTGTTCGTGCCTTGAACAATTTCCACTTCATCTCTTAAATAAATGAAGTTGAATTTGTTATTCGTGAAGTGTTAGCAGATCATGTGATAGAATGACGGGTCATTCCATCTGTCTCAAACAAAAGGTTAGAAAAAATTATATGCATAAATCGATCTATAGTGAGATTAATCATATATGGTTCCTAAAATGGACTTATACTTCATATATCATACTGCTTAATATAATAAAACTAGTTTCTACTAAACAGGGACTTCCTGTAGGCCAGTGGTAGGCGATAAAGGCCAGTCGCACTTCGGTTGTGGGTTCGATTCCTACAGCCTTGTCCGAAGCGATGGGCTATCGCCCGTCCTGCAGGTTGTCCTTTTTCCAAAACTATATTACTATAACATCCCATCAATAATATCGAAAAAAAAATCTATCCTTAAACAATACTAACTTACGTCCAACACAATCCATTCCAATCTTTAGTCCTATCCATAATACTGCAGTCCATTCTCATAACATAGTGAAAACGATTACCAGAGATTTAATACCATCGTTGATCCCCATATATCATAAGATATATCTTGTTGGACACATTCCAAACATTCAAAGGCCTTAATCTTGTACTCTCTTGAATACCCATTGAACCTTAGTGAAAACTTGAATGCAGTTAAAATTTAACACTTTCCACATACCAAAATCCTCAAAATTCTATATACTCCAACCATGATATCACTTAGTCCTTATATCAATCATGAGCTCATGAATACTATCAAACATTAAATTTTCTCCTTATCCCTTTATTATGCGCATATCATCTACATTCCAAAAATATCTGAATAACCTTTCATGGATACTGGTAACATTAATCAGACAACAGTGTAACAATCCTTACATGTCTCTTTATTCTACAGTACCATGAGATTACTTACACAACATTACACATGATAAACATGTAATCATTCCACTACATTCTTAAACCATTGACCGAGCTTCAACAATTCGTTCATCTCACATATCATTTGTAGTCTCTTCATCATCATCCACATAAATACTTCCCATACGATCATACTGATTATCTTCATGAGACTTTCCCTTAGGGCATTGGTTTGCATAATGCCCGTACATTCCACATTTAAAACATTTAACCATTGTTGATGTCGTAGCAATACCATTATCCTCATCCCTGGTGTTAACTGAACCTTTTCCTTTGCACTTACTGGCTTTGTGTCCTTCTTTTCCACACCCAAAGCATCTTCCAGTTCCTTTGAAACATTCTCCTTGATGCCTCTTCCCACATGAATTACATAGGGGAAATTGAACTTTCTTTCCTCTATGATCATCATGAAACTCCATCTTTCTCTTATTAGCCGAGTCAGGAAACTTACCAAATTTTACTTTATTGATCATATTATGAGATTGCTGATTCGGCATAATAATTATGTTTGGACTTCCAAATCCCATTTCATTATGAAGAATATCATTCCATTGTCCATCATATCCTCCATTATCGTGAATCATCTTGTTTCCAGCCATTTTCTAAAACCCAAAAAGAATAGTGTGAGAGGCAAAAATCATGCTAGGGAAAACAACATAATAAAGGGGGAGTACCTTCAATATCTAACATCTTAGGTTTAATTCTATGATCGTTAGCGTAGTTCTAGTACTATAACTTATACGTCTACTTAACCTTAGGGACATCCCTAGACATACCGTAGAAATATCTCTAGGGATCTCACTAACGTTTTCGCATCCTAGTTTCCAAAGGTTGACTAAACCTTTCCTCTGATACCAACTGTAGAGACCCGTATCTTGACGTACATTGACATTACATTACTTTTTCGGAATACTTAGTACATTACAAAAACACACACACAAGGACCGTAATAGTTTAGTGTCTTTGGAAACTCAGAACGTAATCTTCTAATCGTGGTGAAAGATCTTCAATATCTCCCATAAAGATCTCCTTTTTTTTACCTAAAACCTTTCTTTATATCCTGGGGAAAAGAAAACATAAAAGAGTGAGCTCAAATGCTCAGTAAGGGTAAACAAAAGAATAATCAATCACTTCATATTCATAAGAACATAACTTTTGGAAATCTTAACCTGCAAAAGAGATCATAATTTCATAACATGGGATAAATCATAGTAGTGAAATGAAATCCCAAAAATCATAACTTAAAACATGAAACTTTGTGGCATACACACATAATCATAGAGAATCATTTCTTGTTAGTCAAGACTAATTGCCAAGACTATCTTAGTGGACAAAGTCCCTTTCTGAATCGAGTAACCCCCGTTTCAGTCCTGTTTCACTGAACTGGTATAACCTACCGTTCCAGCCCTGTCTATCTCATGAGATATAAAATCTTTACCCAATGCATTGGAGGGAGATATAGGTCCCACCCATCTTATAATGAATCCTTTCTTATGTGTGCCACATAATCATAAAACATACATCATCGCATAACACATGTAACAAAAATGGGATTCTTGAAACATCATGACATCATAAATCAATTCATATAAGATAAATGAATTCATAAACATAATTCCATCACAACATAGTCAAATCAATGTAAAAATATGGATAGAAACAGAATCCTTTATTATCTTAGATGGAAAATAATTTTGATAAAACACTTGAATTGAATTATTGAGGAAAATATCCTTTCTTCTTCAAAATCAATTTCTTTTCACAAAACATCATGAAATTTTAAAAGAAAGAGATTTTATTGAAAATAGTCATGAAATCTTTTAGAGGAAGCTTCATGAAAATAAGGCTTTATAAAACAGTAGAAATCTGTTCGTGCCGTATAAGTTAAAAAAAACATTCTTCGTACTTTTGTCGGAAAAGTCAAAAAGTACCTCGTACGAAAAACGACAAAAGATTCCTTTCATACGTATTACTAAAAACTCACCGAAGGGTAAAAATGGATTTAAACAATTTTAGGTGGATGGAAATAATATTACATATTGAGTAAACATGGATGTGGATGATAAAATACACCCCAGTAAATACTTACGAATAAACAATCTCAGGTAAAAATGAGATTGTGATATTTCCCTTACCTTAGGTCTGATTTGCTTTGTACGTGTCCGAAGCTCCTGTATAATGGTTTAAATAATGTTATTGACTTATTCCAGAATCATATTCATTGTTATGATATCATATATGGTTCACTTATGACATTATATTACCCGTTCTTTTGTAAATTCCATGTTAAAGAAGTGTTTTGGGTAAAATCATTTCATTTTATCGTAGGTGTTTTGACTTGTTGTTCTTGACATTATTATTACTTATATCATGATTTACTTACATCCAGAATATAAAATATGATTTATATATCATATATATTCAGTATATATATATATATAAGATAGATAAATGAAATGAAAAACACCGTTCATGGAGACGGTAGTCCGTACGTACGCATGAACGCTGTTTTCCTTTCCTTATTGTCTTGAATGGAAGTAAGTAGATGAAATACATATATATATATATACACAAATCCAGTAGCTTTATAATGTCATATATTTCATTATTATTTCTTATATATACTTTATAATCATTCTTAAATGGTTAACATGGAGAATGAATCTCATCGCGTCGTGGAGACGGTAGTCCGTACGTACGCACGAGCGATGATATCATTTCCATAAATATTGAATTGAATTGGAGTGGATTATACAATATATCAGAATCAATATGATGTTGTAATAACTATGTATAGTTATTCTTTACACCATTATACCCATCCATGTAAGGTGGTGGTGGAAAATAGATTACACCACGGCGTGGAGACGGTATTCCGTACGTACACACGCGCGGTGATTTCTTTTTCCATAGGATGGATAGATGGTGAAATAGGGTTGTTTCATACTTATAATAACATATCATTATATGATTGATACTGATGTTATTACTTCATAATGAAACAACCTAATAAGAAGAAGTGGAAGAAGAAATAAAGATGAAAGAATTGGTAACGGTAATTACCTCTTCTTTGAAGCGCCTCTTTGAGACCTCCTCTTAGGGCACTAAAATTGGTCTTTGAGGAAGACCAGAACCTCTAGGATGTTTCTAGGGAAGTGGAGAAGAGATTTTGGCAGGGTTTGGCCGAGCTTGAGTGCTCAAATTGGTGTGAGTAGGAGGGGGAGGAGGTGTCCTTTTATAAGGGAGGAGAGGGGCACCTTAGGAATATCTCAAAATATTATTTTATTATAATGTCAAGTTCGGTTTTAATTAGCTCCAAATTTATTTATTTCGAGGCTAAGGTGGGGATGGGTCGAAATCCTCTCATCCAATAGAATTTAGACAAGTTTAGGTTCCTATTTTAACCTTATCATTTAGATTTAACATTAAGTTAAATAATTTTACTTTTACCGTGTCTTCTTGTGTTCTTATACTATAAGGTTAATAAACTTACTATATCAAGCCAAACGAACCCCAAATTGTTTATTATTAATACATATATCCTTATCTAAGTCATTTGGCCAAACCTTAGATTTTTAGGAATAAAATAACAATTAATAAAATAATATTTGATTTAAAAACTATTTTGTGTCAATTTTGACACTATTTGATATATGATTTTTGTGAAAGTCATAACAGAATTATATGTTCGAACCAAGTTGATTAAATCAACACTAATATATCATAGTAACCTAGAAAATTAGTGGAATTCATAAAAAGTCTCAAATTACATTCATTTGAGTATTTATAACATCAATTATGTTAATATTTCCTTAAAAGGGTAATTACTGCATCATCGTTGTGTCATAAATAAATTAATTTATTTAAAGTCTAAAAATTATAAATAAAATATCATTATGTAGGAAATCGTTTTAGCTTTCTAATGAATATTTATAGTCGAATTTATCTTATGTATAACCCCATATTAAAAATGTTTTAGTTATTAAACTTTGATTTTAACTATTTTAACTATTCATTAAATAATATAATATTAAATGTCATAATCTAATCCAAGTGGACCTAAATGGTCATATTTTATTCCAAAGTTTGTTTTTGGTCGAATTACACTTGTCCAATAGAATTAGGACATGTGTTAGGGTAATAGTAATATCATATTTACCCTTAGTTACCCTATTTACTATTAACCGCGGTAAAAAAAGTAAAAAGTTACTATTCACCAAAAAATTATTTTCATCTCATTGAACCACATTTTAGTCCTTGATATTAACCGTGTCTCTCGGATTTTCGAAATTCCATTCACAGAAGCGGCAAAATTAAGTTTTATGAAAAATTCAGTTTTTTAACTACCACTTAGTAGTTTCACTATTCATCAAAAATTGATGTTTTTCAGAACAATGCCAAAATTTCATCCTAAGCTATATTTCATATTCCGGATTCAAAAATGAAATCTATTTTACCAAATTCATAACATAGAAGTTGCATTAATTAATTTTATAATTAAATCCCGCTGTTAAAATAAATAGCGTGTTTTTAGGAAACAATATATATCAAAAGATTGACACTTGATTATGTCTGGTTTAAATGTGAAATTACAACCAATGACCAACATTGTATTAAATTGTAAAAATATATTCTAAATATACTTTAAAACCACTCAAATTAATGATTTATCACTATTAATTATTTCGATTAAAAAAGTTGTTTTTAATTATAATTTAGTAATTTTCACTATTCATCAGAATATGAAAGTTATCCGAAAAGTACCAAAATTTCACCTTAGGCTAAATTCGATACTCCGAATCCAAAAATGAAGTTCATTTTGAAAAATAAGATTTACAGAATTTTAAAAAGTGGTTATTACTATTCATAACGGCTAGTTTTAATAATATTTTAATAGCACATCGTTGTTTAGTGAAACTCGGTATTGCGTATTACACACGCTATCGAGGAAGGTCGCGATTGCTTGTAATGCAAGGCAAGACAAGGATGCGTGTTGTGCAAGCTCCTTTTGGTGTAGCGTACAACACAAGACATTAATAAAATTAAAAAGAATATATTTTTTTTTATAAAATCTTGGGCTGTTACAATCACTACTGAAAAATAGGCATTTAGTAGGGGTTTAAACCACTACTAAACCTCTTCCTAGTGGTTTTTTTAATTTTTTTTATTTTTTTTATTTTTAAATTTCTGTAATTACTATTTTTTATTATATTTATATATTATAATTCTCATAATTAATTTATGTTTTATTTTTTGTTTTATTATTATTTTATTATTCTCGTAATTAATTTTTTATTTTTTTAATTTTTTATTTTTTTATTCCCATAATTATTTTATTATTATTTTAATATTAATTTATTATTTTCTTATTTTTATTAATTTTTTAATTCCGTAATTAATTTATTATTTTTTACCATGTATATACATATGCACAATCATGCATATGCCATATATAGAAATTTTATGTTGGTAAGATTTGAACCCCTAACATCTTGCTCATTCTTCAAAGAATTGACCACTCCAAGAGGTTCTTCATGTGGTGAATAAAAAGAATTAAATATACTTATATATATGTTGATTGAAAAAATAAATAATACATAACAAATAGATACAAACTAAATGATTAATAATTAATAATTAACAATTAATGTATAATAAATATATAATGTATAATATATAATATATAACTACTGTAAAAAATAATTAAAAATAAATAAATATTTGATAAATAAATAAAAAATAAAAAAATAATAGATAAGAAATTATAAATTATAAATTATGAATAAATAAATAATAAATATATAATGAATATATAATATATAAGTAATTATTAATACATTAATAATAAATAAACAACAAAATAAGGAAATGATAAAAAAAATAGAAATAATAACTAATATATAATATTTAAATAAATAATAAATAAATAATAAATAAATAAATAAAGAATAAAAAATAAAATAATAATAAAAAATAAACAAATAATAAATAAGACATTAAAAATAAATTAATAATAAAATAAAAGTACATTAATAAAAAAAATAATTAATGTATACACAATAACTAAATACTAAATAATAAATAAATAAATAATATATAAATAATAAAATAATAAACTATTAAAAAATTAATGAAAAATAAATTATTAATAGGTAACTAATCAATAAATAAAAAATAAATAAATAAAAAATATAAAATAAAAAATAAATAAAAAATAAAAAATAAAAAATAGTATATAATTAGTATATAATTGATAATCAATTACTTAATAATTAATAAATTATCAATAATCAGTTAATAAATAAATCTTAAATAAACAATAAATAAATTAAAAAAATAAACAATAAATAATCAATATTAACTAATAACTAGTAAATAACAACTAAATAAATACTAAATAAAATGTCGCTTATAAATTAATAATAAATAGGAATTAAATAATAAATAATAAATAAATTAAAAATAATATATAATAAATAAATATTAAATATTAAATATTTATTTCAAATTAATTTCATAACGAAATAGATCAATAAATAATAAATCTATAATAAAATAATATTAAAATAATAAATATTAAATAATAATAGAATAAATAATAAAATAATAAATAATAAAATAATAAACGTATATAAATATCTATAAATATATATACATATAACAAAATTTACATAAATATATATAAATATACAATTATATTACATAAATATATTTAAACAAACTCATATATGTAATTTTATATTAATATAAATATATATAAACATGAGTAAATATAAAAGTATCTATATTTATATTTACACATATATGATATAAAAAAATATAATTCTAAATATGTATAAATATTTAAAAATGTTTATAAATATAAAAAAAATATTTATAATTTCATATAATCATATATATATATATATATAATTGATAACAAAACACCAAAATATGAGAAAGCACAATAATTTCAACACTATCAATTCAAAGAGAATGTAAATCAATTGAATAAAATCATAAACGACATATAAATCATATGAAGACACTCTTAGACAAATATGAAATCTCATCGAATGTGTATGATATATATGTACATAGATTTATTTAAATATATTATATATTAATATTTATTTACGTATATTAGAATATCCATGCCTTCCTGAATGGCCTAAAGGCCTTCATTTTTTATTAATTTTTGATAATCCCCCTTTTAAGGGTTTAAGGTGAACCCTTATATGGTACGCAGGCTTCGAGACATTATAGGACCCGAATGTCTTAAAGGAATTCAACACAGACTATGGCTACTTGAAACTTCCCCTCCTAAGCATCGACATCGTGATCAACACTCCATCTTAGCATGGTTATTCAGCTTGTTGTCATGTGCAGAAGTGCACAGCCTGGGTAACGATAGAAAATGTAATACCCTCTCATTCTTCAAAATCTATTATCTCTGCTCTATTGAATATGCCTTGCTCTGAATCCTCATCTAGGTCTTGTTCCTTATAGAATCTGTCTAGTTTGCATCTGCACATTAGGTGGCCTAAAGGCCATGATGTGGCCTAAAGGCCTTAAGGGGGCCCGAAAGCCTTATTGACCCAAACACCTATATATTTAATGATAATGATATATTTATATAAAAATGCATTTACATATGATATATACACAAAATATTATTGAAACACTTTTATATTTTCATATTTCTCAAATACGCACACAAATATTTACAAGCATATGTATTCATTTACATATATTAGAATATACACTTAAATATAGATTTTCTTATTGACACACACATGTTTATATATAAACATTACTAGTATTGTTATATATATACATATTAATGGATTTTTATAAGGTAAATAAATTAAATAATCATTTATTTTAAATGAAATGAATAAAGACATTTATTTCCATATTGTTTATATGTTTAAAAATACATTTCTATGTAAATATGTATTTATGTATGGCACGACCTGACCCAAGACAGGGCTCGAGATGCAACTACCCCAAGACTGCCTCCATAGTTTAGGGGTTTTCAACAAGCGTTTAAGGCACAACAAACTCAAGGAATATTTTTACTAATAACCTATATGCACGCACGCAGCCAACTCAATGTAGAAGTGCAGAGAAAAGTAGAAAAAAAAAGATGCAACAACTGTAAAGTAAACTGAACATGTGTGAACCTCTAGACGTTACAACAGTACTGTAGTGAGTACTGAAATGTAATGAGGAAAAACACATGCCCAAACAAGAATCTGGTCCCAACCTAAAGACAACTGGAAAAAGTATCCGCTGAGAGAGCCTAGCTCATGTATCCCAACTATGACCACTATATGCGGTCCACGCAGCCTGTATACCTCTGCTCCTCTATAATTACTATCAATTTGTACACCATCTACAAAATACACGATAGGTGTTGGGAAAATACCATGAAGGGGTGAGTATATACATACCCAGTAGAACACCCAAAAATGAGAAGGGGGCAGTAACAGATACAACAAAAGGGAAGATAAAATGGAACAAGGTACATTAAAATAGGATGGAAAGAGTGCAGCTAAACCCAACAAGATTGAAAGTAGGATCATCCACACACAAGGAGCTTGAAGTGGTGAGGATGTGACCCCCCCCCCCCAATCGAGTAATCGTTAACTATAGATGGAAAGTATACCCTTCCAACCATGAGAAGCTGGACAGAGAAAACACATTCCATACCCCGCGCATCTTCACCTCTCTTGGAAGGAGAGTAACCAAGACCCAAGGAGTGGGTACTATAGTAGGATATATATATATATATATATATGCTCATTCAAAAAATCCCAAATGAGAGATTAAGAGAATTTCCATCTCACAGCTCATCTCACGAAGGTGAGTAGCCAATAGTTCCAAGGTAAAACAATCTTCAATGCCCATCACCTCATGTATCTACCAAAGAGACACAAGTCAAAGGGGCTCAAATCACCACACCTTGATACTATCCACTTTGGGAGGTACTGACTCACCCACACGGTTTTAGGTCGCGTCACAAGGACGCATCTTGTTGGGGAAAGCGCCCCTCTTTCTCATTAGTCCTTAGGTAAGTCGAATAATTACTCGCCACTATGTATCACAATCGAGGGTCTTCTTTAAATCATCAGGCACTGTACTGCCCAGCCCATTAGGAGGGTTATCCCAGTATCATCAGGTAACACGCTACCCATCCCAGTTGAATGGTCAACCCAGTATCTCTCCTCAAGGACAACACTACCCAGCCCAGCTGAAGGGTCATCCCAGTATCTCTCATCAGGGAATACACTTCCCAGATCAACTTGAGAGATGACCTAGTATCTCTCTTTGAGGACTCCCTACCCAACCCAACTCAAGGGACATCCTGGTATCTTTCATCAAGGACTACACTACCTAGTCCAGCTTGAGTGTCAACGTGGTATGTCTCGTCAGGGAATACACTACCAAACCTACCTAGAGGTCCTTCCCAGAATTTCCTCAGGGACTACACTACCCAGCCCACCTAGTGGGTCAGACCAAAATCTATGGTAATCCTATTTGATGTCTTCCATCATCAAGTTTCGTCTCTTTCCGTACTTAACCAGAACATCCACATTGTATCTAGAATTCTATTTATGAGGTTACCATAGCGTTCTACATGAAAAGACACATATGATATGCATCTTGTGGGCTGAAATCCAAGTTCAAATCAATTAGATATGATGGATTGAAGTTTTATTAATGGTAACCAAAAAGTATACAGTGTGTGGCCCCTATTAGTTGACTGGCCATGTCTCTGACCGGTCACGATCCCTATCCCATGAGTAAGTGCACACTATTTAGGTGTAAAACAGGGCATGTCCTACCAAACTGGGTACCGGTCCATGTCTATTGGTCGTGTTTGTATATTTTGGTACACGGCATGATGGTCCACACAGGATGCTTCCCATGTGACAAAGTTGTTTCTTTGTACTCAGCACAATGAATTTTCATGGTTTTGTTCTCTATCATATGGATTGTCTCACATTGGGAGGTGGAACATGGGTTTTCAAAGAGATTACACATCATTCCATCATTATCCCTTCCCAAACTCAATGCCACTACTAAGGGAGGCTACACGTTGTGTGTTCTTCATTGAACGCGGCATGTAGTCAATATTTTCTCTAGAATCTCTTGTTTCTCTCGATTCTTCATATGCACACCAAATATTCTATATCCATAGTCAATGTCACCTAAATATACTCCAAAAACACAGTATATGGCTTAAGAACATGGGATTGCTTCACCATTTTTTGTGAATCGGCCTCATTCAAAAATTAGGGTTTTTCTTGATCATCCATTTCTCACTGCGTTTTGTTCCTTGTAAAATTGATGTAGAATATTCGTATTTTTCATCCAAACGTCGTTTCATTTCCAAATCCATCCCTTTCTCACAAAACCATTGTTGTTCCATGATTCTATCTTATTTACGGGAACCCAATCGAGTTCAAGTCACCCTGCAATCGTCGAACCAGGATCCCCGAAGATTCCATGGTGAAGAACGTGTCTAAATTGAGGGGTAAAGGCACAAAAATAAGGTTTTGTATCATTTTCTAATATTTCTTATCCAACTGATAATAGTTTTTCAATTTGGGTTAGAAAAAATGGTAAATAATGAAAAATCAGTAATTGGGCTCATGCATGGTTTGAAAACAGGGTATCAGGTTGAAGAATCAACTAACAACATGCCCAAATATTTTATTATATGCATAAGAACACCAGGAATGAGTCTTACCTCGATTGGATCATTTCTTTATTATGAGGAACATGTTCTCTGATGAATGAGAAGGATCTGTTACGTTCTCCACATCTTCATCCATTTAGATATAAGGATTTATCATTCAGTCTTCGTTGTTCTTCATTTTTCAACTAAGAGGAGAGGATAGGACAGTTAGTCATTGGAAAAAATAGGTTTGTGAGGCCAACTCTTAATATTCATGCTTATATAACCATTTATTATGTTAAAATGGTTTAAGTAATTAATTGGATAAATTAATTCATTCAATCACTTAAACATCCCTATAGACGCCGAAAAGTTCGTAACTACTAAAGGAAGTTTCAAAATGATGAAGCTAAGTCATATTCAGACCCGGAGGCCCGGTCCGGAGAGCCCGGAAGTGCTGTGTGAAATAAAGGAGGATGAACGCGGAAAAATGTGGGCCACGTAAAAGGAGTTCGGGATTCGTGAAAGGTCCTCGGCGCCGGCGCGCAATTTTTTGCGTGCCCCCGCCCGCGTGGTTAACTTTTCACATTGCCGTCTCTGGCGCGAAAAATTTCACGCGACGCCTAGATTACACGATTCCAGAGGCCTATAAATAAAAGGGGACCCCTTCCATTTTAGGGTTGTAGAATTTGAACTGGCTCTCGTGCGCTAAATTGGACTTCCACACACACAAGATGACCTTCAGGTAATGACTCTTTTCGCACAACCTTGCCTCAGGATCCTCCTTTGCGCGCAATCCCACTGGCTTAAATAAAATTCCAAACCCTTCAGGGTTTCTCCCTTGCATGCAATCCGTTCTGTTGCACGCAAAAAGGTTCAATTGCGCGTAATCCCTTTATTGGGTGTGGCCTTACCTTAGGGTTCGGCCTTTTCCACTCGTGTGAAATTCACACCCTTTGCGTGTGATCCTCCTAGCTACGTGCAATCCCTCTACCCCAATTATGTGCCATCCCAGCATTTTGCGCGCAAACCCTTTCTTTGCACGCAAACCCCGGGACCCCTCACCTTAATGCCCACCGGGTGCCTCCCTGCATAGGCGCCCGATGTCGTCTATACCGGGCATGCCCGCCATGTGATGTTTTCCTGTGCGGCCTTCCAGGCTCGTATGAAGTGACCTCAAGGTCCCTTGGGCGGTGTTTCCCATTGGGTTGCTTTTCCTCATGCTTCTTTTCATAGGCACGCTAACGACTATTGCTTCTTCGCATGGCCACACTAACGTGGACCCCTGGATGGTTCATTCTGCGACCCCCCTTCACAATGGCCGTACCGATGCCTTCCCTCCCACAAGGGGTAGAGGGTGCCAGTTATATAAGACCTAGGGGAGTGGAGTGAACCCACCTCATCCGAGCTGAAAGACGTTAAACTACCATGCACTTCGTCCTCAACACATGACGTTAAACCGTGATTCGGCCATGTGCTTCTCACGTAGGGTCCCCCCCGTCTTGGACATTATTTACGCCACTCGTCACCACGGGAATGGAATATTCCCCACATGGAATGATATCCTCCCTCTCGGAGTGGCGTTTGTCCACGGGGAAAGGGCATCCACCTTGGTGTAATCCCCTAGACTCTCTTGCTGAAGGTATCACCCATGCACCTCCGAACTTCCCCACTTCCAAGGCCAGTGGAGGGCGTGATAGGGAACGAGGCATCTCCTTTGTTCAGTCCCAAATCCCTCTCCCTCTGCGCTTTGTCGCACTTTGGGCCTCCATCCTGGAGTAAGTCCCAACATCATGGTCTGCTCAACGCGTAAGCCCCTCTTCACTTCTCACGGACTCACCCTTTGCTACGTGATCGTCTGGTCCCTATAACCTCTTGTTTCTCACACCGAGCAAGACTCACGTGAGCTTAGAGTGAGCACTGACCCTGACCCCAGCTTCATCGAACTATGAGGACTTTTATCCGTGCTATGGCATGGTATGTAGGAAGCCTCCACAAGTTTCAAGCCCACCACTTGGTCATTCCGACCCCCTTCACGTCGGTTCTCCATAACCATGGGCCACCTCAGAGCGTAAGCCTCAAATTCCCCCATCCCGCATGACGTTAAACTGTATGTCATCCCGCATGATGTTAAACTGCACCACCCGAACTACAAGGACTTTGATTCTTGCTAAGGCATGGTACATAGGAAGCCTCCATGAGGTTCAAGCCAACCACCCGGTTGTTCCGGCCCCTTCGTGTAGGTTCACCAAATATTGTGGTCCGCCTGAGAGCACAAGCCCCATATCCACCATTGTGGGCCGCCTCAGAACGTAAGCCCCATATCAACCATTGTGGGCTGCCTCAGAGCATAATCTCCATATCCACCTTGGGCCGCCTCGGAGCGTAAGCCCCATCCATCCTGAACTATGATGAATTTGATCCGTTCTAAGGCATAGTAAGTAGGAAGCCTCCTTGAGGTTCAAGACCAACATCCATGTCCCATCCTGACCTTTCCCTTGAGCCCACATGCCTCGGAAAGCTCATGCCCTAGCCTAGGGGTCTTACTCCCTCCGGGTCCCATCCATGTGTTCATTCTCACGGGACACCCCTTTGGGCGTCCCACCATATCATCGAACTACACATACTTTGATTCCCTTCAATGGGGATACGTAGGGAGTCTCCTCAAGACTCATGCCCAAAGTCGTCACCCATCATGATTTTTACCCGGGCTGCCACATCCCGGTGGGATCATGCCACTTCACTCCACTCCACGGCATCCGAGAATCCGCCCACGTGCTGGCCCCAATATCGGTGTTCCCTCCAGGGGGGTCTTTAATCTGATCCACTCTCAGTGTTCTGATTAGTCTGATCTGTCTTCGTTGGATGTTAAACGTGTGGCATACCCCGTGTTAAACATGGGAAACTGAGGAAAACCTCATATACATGCCTATGGCATACAATTCCCCGCGTTCGATGTGGGATACCTCAGGCTTATATGCCCTCGACAAGCCCTATAATAAGGGATAGAAGACAGACATGCCTATACCCCAGCATCAAGATGCACCAATGACACCTCAGTGTGACCACTCTTCTAACCTAAGGTTGCTTCCCTGACCAGACCCCTTGTAGAGTCTCGACGGAAGCAGCGTAATTAACTGGTGTCCATGAAGATATGGCATCGGGAATGAGATTCATTAATACGTCTTTAATCTATGAGGGAGACCCAGACTAGGTGACGAGATCCGAGGAGGAATCCACAGAAGGAAGAATTGACATCCCATCATCCCAGTTTCTATAAAGTGGTAGACATCCCTGAATAAGGAATGGATGTCCCCCACCTTTGGAAGGTGGGAATGCGGGGAAACAAGCTGCGCGTCCTCCCCCGCGTGACGGATGTGTGCACGCCCTGGCAGAAAGCGTCGAAAACAGAAAATGGTGAACTCGGCGTGAATCTCTTCTCCTCAATATGGAGACTGGTAGCGTTTGGGGTGTCAGAAGATTAGCATGTCACTAGGTCCGGGCACCCATCACTCGGACGTGAAACCTACTAGGGGTTGGGGTAGTCAGGACGTTGAGCACTCTGTTCTGCGACGTTGACAGTGTGGATCCCTCTTACCAACCATGGAAATTGGAATGGCGTTGGGCTACTGGTTGTCGATTTCTATTCCTATTAGTATTATTGGGTTCATCTCCCTGCTTTCAGGAATCAGATCTCTACATCTGGAGCTCGATCTCCACCTACCCACCGGCGCAGGGGTAGGGGCAGTACCAACGCGGCTACCTTACACGGTTCTTCCTTTTCCACAACTGCTTTGACTGCCACGACTACCAGGAGCTCACACCCCCTCTCCCTATCAGATATTATCCAATAGAGGGTGATCAGCAACCTCGTGCGCAGGTACGAGGAGGAAGGGGTCATCCCCACCAAGGACATGGCATGTTTGGATCTTGAGGCGGTTGCACCTCACCGCCATCGCTGCCCCTGAGGGCCACACAGGGAGCCGCTGCTCCCCACCCTGACATTCAACCTTTTTGGGAGATTATCCCCAGAATGCCTCAACACCTCCCTTCCCTACTCCAATGAGATAGGGTATATCTGGGTTCGCCCGACTAGAAACCCGCTTCAAGTGTTCACGGCAAGGGCCCCCGCCAGTCTGCGTTGATGCTGCTACCCGAATCCCTTGGAAGAGGAGCAGGCAACCCATGTACCTGCACCACCGGCTCCAACCCACCTGACCAGACGCCAGCATCGGGCACGAACGGAAGAGGATGATCGCCTCGGGGCATCAACATCAGTAGCCACTGTGTCCCGGGATACTGCTGACTCCTATCATCAATCTGACGCACAGAGAGTACTTGGAATTTTTGTCATTGTTGGGATTAGTTTCCATGACTGATATCATGAAGGTTGTTGAATATTGTGACAACCGGGTCCCGGTGACAGCACAAACACCCCACTTTAACATGGTCGTCGGGTCTTGGCCCACCAGTTGACCCGCAGACACATGGTCCCCACCCAAGGGTCCACCCACATGCTTGAACGGGTCATCTGACAAATGAAAGTCCCCACAAGCCAACACATGTCCTTTCCAGTCCATTGTGCTTTGTCCTCACTCGCACACACCCTGGGAAACTTCCCCGAAGGTCACCCATCCTGATCACTACTCTAGGCTAAGCACGCATAACTGTGGAGTTTTAATCAGGCAGGCAACCCTTTATCATTTTGGGGTGTTACAATCACCCCCCCACCCCTTTAGAGCACAACATCCTCATTGTGGGCCCTACATCTCAACACAGGCAGTGCTCCGCGCTTAAGGCTGGGTACCACCTCTGATCACTACTCCAGGCCAATCATGTTTAACTATGGAGTTCTAATCAGGTAGCCTCTCAAAAAAGATGGTGCACCTTGTTGAAATGAGTCATATAATTTATCCATTTAACCCTTTATCATTCTGGGGCATTACAATCACCCCCCTTTAGAGCACAACGTCCTCGTTGTGGGCCTTACAACTCAACCCAGGCAGTTCTCCGCACTTAAGGTTGGGTACCATCTCTAATCAGGTAGGCATCCCTTTATCATTATTGGGTGTTACAATCACCCCCCCCCCCCCCCCCCCCTTAGAGCAAAACATCCTCATTGGGTGCCCTACATCTCAACCCAGACAGTGCTCCAAACTTAAGGCCGGGTACCACCTTTGATACCAAATGTGACAATCGGATCCTAGTGACAGCACAAACAAACTGCTTTAACATGGTTGTCAGGTCATGGCCCACTAGGTACCACCAGTTGCCCCATAGACAAGTGGTCTGCACTTAAGGCTAGGTACCACCTCTGATAAGGTAGGCAACCCTTTATCATTTTGGGGTGTTATAATCACCCCCCCCCCCCCCCTTAGAGCACGACTTCCTCATTGTGGGCTCTACATGTCAACCCAGGCAGTGCTCCACACTTAAGGCTGGGTACCACTTCTGATACCAAATGTGACAATCGGGTCCTAGTGACAGCACAGACACTATGCCTTAACATGGTCGTCGGGTCCTGGCCCACAAGGTACCACCAGTTTCCCCGCAGACACATGGTCCCCGCCCATGGGTACACCCACATGCCTGAACGGGTCATCTGACAAATGACAGTCCCCACAGGCCAACACATGTCCTTTACAGTGTTCTTTGTCCTCACTCACACACACCTTGAGAAAATTCCCAAACGTTCACCCATCCTGATCACTACTCCAGGCCAAGCACGTTTAACTGTGGGGTTCTAATCAGGTAGGCTCTTGAAAAAGATGGTGCACCTTATTGACATGAGTAATATCATTTAGTCATTTAACCCTTTATCTTTCTTGGGCGTTACAATCACCCCCCTTTAGAGCACAACATCTTCGTTGTGGGCCCTACATATCAACCCAGGCACTGCTCTGCCCTTAAGGCTGGGTACCACCTCTGATCAGGTAGGCAACCCTTTATCATTCTGGGGTGTTACAATCACCCCCCCCCCCCCCCCCTTAGAGCACAACGTCCTCATTGTGGGCCCTACATCTCAACCTAGGCAGTGCTGCACACTTAAGGCTGGGTACCACCTCTGATACCAAATGTGACAATCGGGTCCCGGTGACAGCACAGACACCCTGCCTTAACATGGTCATTGGGTCCTGGCCCACTACGTACCGCCAGTTTCCCCGCAGACACGTTATCCTCGCCCAAGGGTACACCCGCATGCATGAACGGGTCATCTAACAAATGACAGTCCCCACAGGCCAACACATGTCATTTCCAGTGTGCTTTGTCCACACTCACACACAACCTGAAAAACTTCCCAAAAGGTCACCCATCCTGATCACTACGCCAGGCCTAGTACATTTAACTGTGGAGTTCTAATCAGGTAGGCTCCTGAAAAGGATGGTGCACCTTGTTGACATGAGTCATATCATTTAGTCATTTAACCCTTTATCATTATGAGGAGTTACAATCTCCCCCCTTTAGATCACAACGTCCTCGTTGTGGGCCCTACATCTCAACCCAGGCAGTGCTCCGCACTTAAGGCTGGGTACCACCTGTGATACCAAATGTGACAACTTTGTCCCGGTGATAGCATAGACACCCCATATTAACATGGTTGTCAGGTCCTGTCCCACCAGGTTCCACTAGTTGACCCATAGACACGTGGTCCCCACCCAAGGGTTTACCGACATGCCTGAACGGGTCATCTGACAAATGACAGTCCCAACATGATGACACATGTTCATTCCAGTGTGATTTTTCCTCACTCACACACACCCTGTGAAACTTCCTAGAAGGTCACTCATCCTGATCACTACTCCAGGCCAAGAATGCTTAACTGTGGAGTTCTAATCAAGTAGGCTCCCAAAAAGGATGGTTCACCTTGTTGACATGAGTCATATCATTTAGTCATTTATCTCTTTATCATTCTGTGGTGTTACAAATATCCACCTTTATTCAATCCCATGTGCCCAACCTGATTGATTAGAAATACAAACTCCTCAAAGAGTTGTTTTAAGGGGTTGGTTATGGTTATGTATAGACCATTTGGGGCTATGACCCAAGGAACACCCTCAATCATGGGTTGTTTCCCCTCCCTCTAATAGAATCTTTCATCGATATAATTCAACCCATAGGATTCAAACATGGCCTTATTGGTGTACAATTTCATAATTTTTCAATTAACATAGTACTTGATGCATTGATAGTGTGATGATAGGATCATTGCTTGCTGATGAGACCAAGGCCTTCCTAGAAAATCATTAAAGGTTGTATCCTACTGAACAACAAGAAATGTTGAGTCAGATACATGGTCTCTAAAATGAGCCCTGGTATTTATTTGTCATATTGGATTTTTCATTCTTTTGTCATATCCCTACAATGTTAGAGAGAAAGGTTCTAGATTATCCTCAATGTATACAATAAAGAAAAGTTTCAATACTAGAATTAGATTTACTCTTGAGCCATTATCGATGAAATCTCGTATGGAATTGATACCATTTATCCTTCTAGACACGTACAAGGATATGATGTGTCCATATATAACAACATAATTATCTTGATCCGAAAAGGAGATCACCTCATGAAATTATGAAGAATCATTCTCTATCTAGTAAACCTCAGCAGTAGTGACCTCATATTCAGACTCTTTAGGGATTAACAAATCCTCTATGAGTGCTTCCCTGAGATCTTTTGATAAACTTTGGGCTTCTAGGATTGATAACTTGGTCGGAACTAAGGATAATTTCTTCAGAATGTCATACTTTTGGCCTAAAGGTCTGCGCTTCCTAGTGCGGGGGTTTCTATTTCACATTTTCTTTAGGGGATTAAGTTATTTACATAGATGGATCATTCCTAGAAATAGGAATTGATGTTTATCCGGTTTTTGGTGGGTTGGACTGAACAAACATGTCTACCTTCTGAGAGTGGTTTCACACATGTTCCTCTTATATTTGATACTCCAAAATGATTGGGTTAGGGAGGATTTTGTAATGTTATGGGCGATTTACCTATTCCTTTTGGACTCACTAATTTTATATTCTATGATTTTCCAAAATACTTGTAGCTTGAGTAGTTCATGGATAGAATTCTAGCTTCTATCATGACTATGTATTCCTCTATACCCTCAGTGCATGTGGCTTATTCCTCTAATTACCAAATCGGGTGCATGGAACTTGGGATCATACACTGAATAATCATATGATAAAGAATCCATTATAATAATGTAATTAATGGTTCCATATATTAATTCCTCATTTTATGATTTTTCTTTTTGTCTTTCCACTTTTTATGCTACAGTTTGGAGGGGTGGTGCCCATTGTTTTGATACTAGAGGCATCAATTATGAGATCTTTCTAGAAAACTTGGGCCTTAGTACAGTTTTATCTTCCTATATTTTCTCCCCACCCTTCCAGTTAGATCATTTCTTTAAAGACATGATTTTATAGGATTGCAGTGCCAGTGAACTTAGTTGTGTCATAACAGAAGTGGAAAGGGGCATAGTTGGCTACTTTAACTATGCTCAGATGATTTAATGCATTCATTTTATTGTATTTTGGTTCATTCGACCACTAAATTTGTGAAATCCTTTACTAAACACGTTTTCCCACTCACCACATTCCATTGGAGTAGTATTGGAGATATTCTCTACTTGTGATGGTGGTTTTCCCAACCTTACATGCCCAGAATCTATAATTTTTGTAGGATGTCTTTAAAAACGAGGCATTCCAAAATGGTGTCCTTAGTATCTGATTAAAAGGTCAATAATCTATTCAACTACCAAGATCTACTTGGTCATGCCTCTTAGGCTCTGGTAGGTGGTGTAAGTCATTTTCCATAGCTGATATAAAGTATCCACAGACTTTCTCATCTCAAAATAAGTAAACTATATTCCTTTGATTCTAAAATTCATTTCATATGGGTCACCTCTGCTCATCTTGATGTGGTGGAGGTTTCGGTTAATTATTAGTGAGTTCTGCATGATATGGAGTGGGTTTGGAGCCAGTATCAGCATTGGGTATTCCTTAAGTGTGATAGATACAACCACTGCCTTTCTTGTTCTCTTCTCTGAGGATGATGGATCCATTTAGGACGTTATATTAGTTCACTATATGTAATCTTCCATTTTTGAAAAATTTCAGCAAGATCCCAAAAACTGATTTTATATCTAATCGTGATGATTAGTGGTTACAACTCATTGTGAAGGTCCCCTATACAAAGAGAAATAAAATATTCTTGGTGAATTTGTAGGCTCAGGGAGTAAGACAGTAATTTCCATCTAGTAATGAAATATGATACACTATCATTATCATATTGTTTTTAATTTGATAGGTCAAGGATTATTTTATTTTTTAGAATCGAGGTGAATTGGAAGATAAACTTCGGATAGATTTATTCTTATGCTATGATTGACTGGGAAAGAAAACTAGTGTACCATAAGAAAGTCGGACCCTGTATGGTTTTCATGAAGCATCTAAATTTTACTACTTCTTGTTGTGCATCGGTTCTCATCATGGGATCATAATGAGAAAAAATGTGCATTAGATGTTCTTTTGGGTGTCTTGGTCCATTGAATATTCAAAACATATGACTCTCAAAATTTGTTGATGTGGGATTTCAGTACCCATTTAGGATAAGGTTTTTTCTCGCTGTACTGATGTTTAATGTTCCTCTATGGCTTCCAATTGAGGTACCAATGACTCAATGGTGTCTATAATTCCTTGATGACTATTTTCAAGAATAGTATGTTGAATAGGATTGGAGATAGGTGGATCATATTACACTATATCTACCAATATGTGGGGATGAAACCCATCAAAGGACCTCTATTGGGGGTTTGCCTGAATTCATTCTGGTTGTTTCCCTAATGGAAATAATTATCAAAATAATTCTATAATTTGGTTCAAGTAAACTGATGGTCTAGGAATAGGGTTGAGTGGAAGTCCTCTCTCTACTTCATTCACTGGGATATACCTTTGTTTCTAAGGTAAACCTATTTCAAGTGAGAGTTGAGGCTCTGCTCCTGGGGAATACTCAGTATTGATGTTTCCATTGAGAAAATATATATTGAGTATCCTCGACTATTTAATTTGTTCCACCTACCAGGAGAGCCTTTCTTAGAGTCTAAGGGTCTATACATCTTCAGGAGGAGGGTCATTTAAAAAATTTCTTTTACCCTTTTCTTTTTTGTATATTTACTAAGGAGGAAGTAATGGATTGGTTGATGGAATCCCCAAATTTAGAGTAAGACTCTAGTTCCAGGTGGGCACACCCCCTTCATTTTTTCTCTGTGTGGACATAATTTTAAATGGAACCATCCCTTTATTTCTCCTCTATGTTGGCTCCAGCTTCAACACCATCCACAAGATTGAAATCCATGACGTTCACCAATATAAAGAATCACATGACTCCTATTGGATGTAAAATTATTGGAGTCTCATTGATGAACATTACTTGAACTTTTCCTCCCTCTCTAGGGTACTCTTCCAGCTTCTTGGAAAAGAGTGACTCAGAGGAAATCTCCAAAAAAACCTTTTTGTATGTCACCCTTTTGAGGTATGCGAGTCGCGGGATGGGATGAATTGGGAGACATCATTTCTTGGTGTCCTGCTCAAATGGGAAAATATTGATTTTCCTTGAGGATGGGGTTGAGATAAATATTCCCCCATCCCTATGGGATGTGGTTTCCTCCATTATTACATTGTCATGCCTCAGGATGAATTTATTATCTTTTAAGGGGGGTTTTGTGTTAAAATTCCCCCATCCCTATGGGTTGGGGCTGATCCCATACTATGGAAACTACTGTCACTATCAAACTCTTTTGATATGGTGCATCCTAGTTTGATAATGAGTTGGGTGTAATATAGGATCTATATGAGAATTTTTCACTTCTGAGGGAATCATTAATGTATGTTGATTAGTCTTCCTTAAGAAAAAAGATTGATTGATGTTCTCAGTCTCTTGATTCAGTAGTTTTTTATGGTATTCTCTTATCTATCTTGATGATTTTGAGGCTCACTCAGGGTCACTAACTAATGAGTGTGCCATCTTTCATGAGTAATGGAATTGAATTATAGTCTCCTAGGAGTAATGAAATTATACGTTATCACCTATGGTAAATTATTTTGACCATTTCGTGGGTGAAATACAAATCTCCTTGTTTGCCCAATCCTTAAATATGAACTATGAGTATGGGTTGGATAATAAGATGATGTAACTTGTGAAATTCATTGAGTCGTCCCATCTGAAGATCTTTATATCACTTCTCTGAACATGGTGACAATGTAGACAGAAGGGATTCCAAGTCGATTTGGATGGAGATGATCTCCCAATATTTTAACAGGGTCTGTATACCCATCATAAGGAAATAAATTTACCTTCATATGGAGGATATTTTTCCATATATTTAAATTAATGTTGTTTAAGTATTATTCTGAAAATTCCTCTAGAATGTCGAACTAAGAAGTGGTTGAGGTCCCGAACCTGATGGTTACACTATCCCCAACAAGTTTTTATATATTATTTTTCAATTCTTCTATAATATATTCCTTTACCTGGTATGTCAAACTTGGGTGGATTTTGACTATTTCATCACAAATATCATGGCTAGTAGCGATCTCCTCAACATAGAAATAGTCTTGAGCTAGTTTAGAGGATGATTGTTACCTCAAATCATCTTCTGATTGAGATGGGATATTTTCTGTCAAAGATAGGTTGTCAGACATTGCTGGACATATATTTAGAAGGGCCTTAGAATATAATGTCCTTATTGTATTTGATCTAGTAAGGGTAGGGTATTCTTTTTTATTGATCTTCTATCCATTAAGAAGGTTACAATAGTTCTCATCAGGATATGTGATCTCATGATGGATCAAATTATGCCCATGATTAATGTTTTGTATAGATCATTCTAGGAAGGACCTCTAGAGCTGCTGGTAGAGGTGCTACAAGGAGGACCTAAATTAATTATGCTTCCACTTCCATAATTGGGTAACAATTCAACATGATCATGGGTTACCATTGATAGATGTTTTATGGACCCAAGAACACTACATTGTAACCGAACAAAGTCATGAGTTTTCTTTGGAATTTTGAACTACCCCTGGTGGGATTTGTTTTTCAATGTTATCCCATGGGAGGATGGAATTATATACATTGAAAGAAGGTTCCCATACATGGTAGCAGGTTCAGGAGACTCTTGTGTTGTTTCCCGATCATGTTGTCGCGTTTCTGGAATTTTAGTAGGGATATATACATGTCCTAGAGAGTACCCTGAAATGGTACGATAATCACTTTTTGGAATGATTATTTGTTCCCAATCTAGATTTCCATTTATCATGAAATATTTCCAACAACCCTCCTGGATGGGAGCAGGAATATATGTATTCACCTGAGTAAACCTTCTATTATACGGATGAGTCACCCCACTTAAGGATGTGTGGTCATGGACCCTTATCCTATCTATTAGTTTTGAAAATATTACAACATGGAAGGTTTGTAGGATGTGGTCCGGAATTGATTTTAGACCTTACATCATTTTTAGTATGTTCTCAAAAACATCATTAGCGGTAATGGGTATATACACCCATTCTAGTGTTGGGGCTATAATATGGTCCCACGCCTGATTAGTAATTGGGATTTGTTGACTAGTTCCTCCATTTTCATCTATATTTCTTGGGAATGATTGATATTCATGATAAAGTATTTGTATATTCTCATATTTTTCCATCATATTTTCCATAGATTCTTGATTTTCATGATAAGGTATTTGCATCTCCTTAGATTTTTCCACTACAGTTCACTACTGGGCTTGATATGTATGAGCAAGGATTTTCACATTCTTGTGGTTTGCTACCAAATTTGACTTAAATTATTCATATTAATGAGCATGGATTTGAATATTCTTATGGTTTGTTGTTTTATTTGAATATCAGGGATCATATGAATGGATAGGGGTTTGCATCTGCACATATTTTGCAACCATATTTTCCCAATGGGTTTGTTATGCGTGAGAAGGTATTTTCATCTACCCATAGTTTGTCACCATATTTTATTGGTGGGATTCATATAGGTGAGTAGGTATTTTCATATTATCATGGTTTACCACCATATTTTACAAGTGGTATTCATTTTAATTATAAGTTATTTCCATCTATTCAGATTTTTTCATTGTCTTTACATGATGGTCTTGATATGCATGAGCAAGGATTTTCATCTTCTCATAGTTTTTCACCATATTTGATTGTTGGGATTTTTCCTTTGGGTTTAAGGATGATATCCTCTTCCATATTATTCAAATTTCCCTCTCCATAGATTTCATTAGGTGACTATTTTTGAATGACATGGTCGGGGGGCCATGGGACTATTTCCTCTTTATAGTGAGGATGTTGGGCCATGCAGAATTAGCAGTGACGATTGCTGGTAGGAAACCTTGGGAAGTACCCCTGAATTTTTGGGATAAATTTTTTGGTTAAACCTTCATCATCATACCTATGGTAAGGTAAGAAATCATTATTGCATTATAGGGATTGGATTCTAAAATGGTTTGAGAAAACTGTGTGTGTGGTATGGTTCTAGACCACCAACATTCATTGAGTGGTCAGTTTGTGGGACTTTATATATTGGAGGGTCTATCAGCCTACCTCTAGGTTTTTAAGAGTACCATTTTTGTGGAAGTATCAAACCAGTGTCTTTGAGACCCAAAATTGAAGACGCTAAAATGGCAATGGATTCCTATGTTTGGTTGAGTAACCTGCTTGGGCAGTGGATAATATGCATGTAACACCCGAGATTTTTATGAGTAATATTTTGTTTTTATATCATCAAAGGAAACTTTCACTACACACTTTCTTGGCTTACTTTACACGCAATCACGGCCTTCCTCGATAGCTTGCGTCGTACGCAATACTGAGTTTCACTAAACAACGATATGCTATTAAAATATTATTAAAACTAGCCGTTATGAATAGTAATAACCACTTTTTGAAATTTTATAAATTTTATTTTTCAAAATGGACTTCATTTTTGGATTCGGAATATCGAAATTAGCCTAGGGTGAAATTTTGGTATTTTTCTGAAAACTTTCAATTTTTGATTAATAGTGAAACCACTAAGTGGTAGGTTAAAAACTGAATTTTGCATAAAACTTAATTTTACCGCTTCTGTGAATGGAATTTCAAAAATCGGACAGACACGGTTGATATCAGTAAGTAAAATGTGGTTCAATGAGATAAAAATAATTTTTTGGTGAATAGTAACTTTTTTCTTTTTTTACCGCAGTTAATAGTAAATAGGGTAACTAAGGGTAAATATGATATTATTATTACCCTAACACATGTCCTAATTCTATTGGACAAGTTTAATTCGACCAAAAACAAACTTAGGAATAAAATATGACCATTTAGGCCCACATGGATTAGATTAGGACATTTATTATTAATTTATTTAAAGAAGGGTTAAAATAGTTAAAATCAAAGTTTAATAAGTAAATCATTTTTAATATGGGGCTATACATAAGATAAATTCGACTATAAATATTCATTAGAAAGATAAAATGATTTTCTACATAATGGTATTTTATTTGTAATTGTTAGACATTAAATAATTTAATTTATTTATGACACAATGATGATGCAGTAATTATCTTATTAATGAAATATTGATATAATTGATGTTATAAACACCAAATTAAATGTAATTTGAGACTTTTTATGAATTACACTAATTTTCTAGGTTACTATGATATATTAGTTTTGATTTAATCAACTTGGTTCGAACATATAATTCTGTTATGAATTTCACAAAAATCATATATCAAATAGTGTCAAAATTGACACAAAATAGTTTTTAAATCAAATATTATATAATTAATTGTTATTTTATTCCTAAAAATCTACGGTTCGGCCAAATGACTTAGATAAGGATATATATATTAATAATAAACAATTTTGGGTTCGTTTGGCATGTTATAGTAAGTGTATTAACCATATAGTGAAAGAAAACAAAAAGACATGGTAAAAGTTAAATTATTTAACTTAGAGTTAAATCTAATTGATAAGGTTTAAATAATACCATAAACTTGTCTAAATCCTATTGGTTGATAGGATTTCGACCCATCCCCACTTTATCTTCTAAATAAGACCCTTTGTAACCATTATAAACCGATTTTGACTTTAATATAAAATAATATTTTGAGATATTCCTAAGGTGCCCCTCTCCTCCCTTATAAAAGGGCACCTCCTCCCCCTCCTCCTCACACCAATTTGAGCACTAAAACTCGGCCAACCCCTGCCATTTTCTCCTCTCCACTTCCCTAGAATAATCCTAGAGGTCCTGGGCTTCTTCAAATACCAATCTTAGTTCCCTAAGTGGAGGATTCAAAGAGGCGTTCCAAAGAAGAGGTAATATCCATTACCGATCTTTTCAATTTCTTTCTTCTTCAACTTCTTCTTCTTTAGTTGTTTCATGATAAAGTAATAACATCAGTATTACTTACATACTGATATGTTATTATAAATATGAAACAACCCTAATTCACCTTCTATCCATCCTACGGAAAAATGAAATCACTGCGCGTGCGTACGTACGGAATACCATCTCCACGCCGTGGTGTAATCTATTTTCCACCATCACTTTACAAGGATGGGTATAATGGTGTAATGAGTAACTATTTATGATTATTATAAAGTAATATTGATACTGAAATAATATATATATACTCCAATACAGTTCCACGATCATAGGAACGATATCATCACTCGTGCGTACGAACAGAATACCGTCTCCACGATGTGATGCGACTCGTTCTACATGATCATCATTACATAGTAATTATATAAATTGAATGAATAAATATGATATATGTTACACTAATACCATTCTGGATATAAGGTATCTATAACCTTAAAAGAAGAATAAGAATGTATTCGGAAAAACACACATAAGAACAAAAGGCAATAAAGACCCGAGTAACAAGTAACAATGAAATATTACTATCAAGAAGCTAATAATATGACCATATATGATATCATATCAATATGTATGATTATGGAATAAGTCAATAACATTATTTAAACCATTATACAGGAGCTTCGGACACGTACAAAGCAAATTGGACCTAAGGTAAGGGAAATATCACAATCTCATTTTTATCCGAGATTGTTTATTCGTAAGTATTTACTGGGGTGTATTTTATCATCCACATCCATGTTTCATCAAAATGTAATATTATTTCCATCCACCTACAATTGTTTAAATCCATTTTTACCCTTCGGTGAGTTTTCAGTAATATGTATGAAAGGAATCTTTTGTCGTACGAGGTACTTTTTGACTTTTCCGAAAAAAGTACGAAGAATGTTTTTTTTAACTTATACGGCATGAATGGATTTTTAAAACATTATTTCCAAGAAACTTACTTTAAAAGTTTTCAAGTTTATTTTTAATCAACTTCTTTTATTTTAAAGTTGTATGACATGTTATGAAAGGAAAAATGTTTTTGAAGTAGAAAGGATATTTTCCTCAAGAATGGAGTACAAGTATTTTATCAAAATTATTTTCCATCTAAGATAATAAAAGGGTTATGTTTTTATCCCTATTATTAAATTGGTTTGATTATGTTGTGATGGAAATATTTTTATGAATTCCTTTATCTTATATGAATTGTTTTATGATGTCATGTTGTTTAAGAATCCCATTTTTATTACATGGGTTACGCTATGATGTATGGTTTATGATTATGTGGCACACATAAGAAAGGATTCATTATAAGATGGGTGGGACCTATATCTCCCTCCAATGCATTGGGTAAAGATTTTATATCTCATGAGATAGACATGGCTGGAACGGTAGGTTATACCGGTTCAGTGAAACAGGACTGGAACGAGGGTGACTCGGTTCAGAAAGGGACTTTGTCCACTAAGATAGTCTTGGCAATGAGTCATGACTAACAAGAAATGATTTTCCATGATTATGTGTGCATGCCACAAAGTTTAAAGTTTCATGTTATGATTATGGGGATCTCATTTTCACTTTTATGATTTATTCCATGTTAAGATATTATGATCTCTTTTGCAGGTTATGATTTTCAAAAAGATATGATATGATTTTTATTTCCTTTATTTGCCCTTGCTGAGCATTTGAGCTCACCCTTTTATGTTTTCTTTTCCCCAGGTCAGGAATATGGATATTAAGTAAGATATGCTAAAAGGGACCCTAGATATGATGAAATAAATGGGAGACACTGTAGAAGATTTATGAACCAGTTGTTTATGTTTCCCAGTTTCTAAAGACACTATACCTATACGGTCCTTTGTGGTTTTTTCATATGTTGTAATAAGTGTGCTTCAATTTTGAAGTATTAACAATGTATGTAAAGTATGGGTCATTATAGTTGGTATCAGAGGAAAGGTATAGTCAACCTTTGGAAACTAGGATATGAAAGCCTTAGTAAGAAGCCTACGGATAAGTCTAAGCATAGAACACAATCTTAGTGTTTTAGAAATGGCCATGAATAACCTAGGATAAGACCTTAAGCATGAAAATTTTATTCTTGAATTATGTGGTTTTCCTATTATAATTAGTGTTGCTCACACTATTCTTCTTGGTTTTAGTCAATGGCTGGAACCCGAAGGAACCGTGTTAATGCGAAATGCGATGGGCAATGCAATGATTGTCCCCCTGAGCAACCAAACGATATGGGAGCTGGAGTGCAAAATCTTGTAGCCATGCTCACACAACTTTCTCAAGCTATGAATCATGCAGGACTTCCAAACGAGCAAAGGAAGGAGCAACATTCTGTTGAATCCTTCATGAGGCAGCGTCCACCGTCTTTCAGTGGGTCTACTGATCCATTAGTTTCTGAACAATGGATTAGTACTACTGAAAAGATATTTTCAGTTCTTCAATGTTCTGAACATGATAAAGTCATCCTAGCAGTGTATCGTTTGGAAGGAGATGCTGATCAATGGTGGAATCTTATTAAGAATACGAGGCAAAGGGATGAAATTGAGTCTATGGAATGGGACGAGTTCAAGAACATATTTTTCAATAAGTACTTCCCTCATATTCTCTGAACAAAGATGGAGAAAGAGATTCTTGAACTGAAGCAAAGGGATGATGAATCTGTTGGTACCTATGAAGCAAATTTTACAAGACTTGCAAGGTACGCTTCTGGTATTATTATCCAACCTGAGAGTAAGATCGATCGATTCTTTAGTGGCTTAAAACCAAGTCTTCGAAGGGCGTTAGCCAAAAGGGACTTCAATAGCTATGAGGAAATCGTTCGATGTGCTCTCAAAGTCGAGATGGAGATTGGAATAACCCATCAGTCACATGGGTTTGATAAGAAGAGGAAGATGGAATTCAAAGAAAAATCTAAAGAGCACACGGAAAAGAAGATGAGCTTTTCCTTATGCTCAATGTGTGGAAAGAAACATGGTGGGAGTTGTCTTAAAGGGACAAGTAAATGTTTTAAATGTGGAAAGTAAGGTCATCGGGCATTTGAATGCCGTGATAATGGGAAGAAGATGTCTAATGACACAAACAAAGGAAGGGATACACATAATGAACCTACTACACTTTAATGTTTCAAGTGCAAGGAGATGGGGCATTATGCCAATCAATGCCCAAATCCAAGGGTTGATGATGATGGTCGACGTCAACGAAATCTTAAGGCTAAAGACAAAGGAAAGTCACATGCAATTTCTATCAGCGATGTGGAGTACGATAACGAAGTGGTGAAAGGTACACTTACCATCCACTCTAAAGTAGAAAATGTTTTATTTGATTCTGGATCCACCCACTCTTTTATTTCTAAAGAATTTTCTAATGGTATCACCGTATTACCTCAACAATTAGATTTTGAGTTAGCTGTGACAACACCTAATGGCACAACAGTCGCATCAAAAGTTTATAATTCTTCTCCGATCGAAGTTTGTGGGAAAGTGCTTCCTGCAAATCTTGTGATCCTTCATTTAGTGGAATTTGATGTGATTCTTGGCATGGATTGGCTTTCTCTACATGGAGCTCATATCAATTGCCAAAGAAGGGATGTCACATTTCATATTCCAGATCAATCTACGATCGTATATCAATGCAAGGATGAACATAACCTTCCAGTGGAAATTTCTTCCATCTTATGGGTATTGATTCCACTAAATGAAGGTTATTTATCTCAAATGGTTGGTGAGAAACTCACGATTAAGAATATGCCCATTTTACGGGAGTTTGATGATGTCTTTCCGGAGGAATTACTGGGTCTTCCACCAAATCGTGAAGTTGAGTTTTCAATAGAACTCGTACCGGGTGCTTTTCCTATTTCAAAGACACCATATAGAATGACCCCAATTGAGTTGCAGGAATTGAAGAAGCAACTCCAAGAGAATATTGATAAGGGATTCATACGCCCTAGTGCGTCACCTTGGGGAGCACCTGTTCTATTTGTTAAGAAGAAAGATGGATCAATGAGACTCTGCATTGATTATCGAGAACTTAACAAGATCACTATCAAGAACAAATATCCTCTCCCACGCATTGATGACTTATTTGACCAACTATGAGGATCTCAATACTTTTCCAAGATTGATCTTCGTTCAGGGTATCATCAATTAAGGGTCAAAAGGGAGGATATACCAAAGACGGATTTCCGTACAAGGTATGGACACTATGAATTTATAGTGATGCCATTTGGTCTTACTAATGCCCCTGCTATCTTCATGGATCTAATGAATGGAGTCTTTAGAGACTATCTTGATCAATTTGTGGTAGTCTTTATAGACGATATTCTTGTCTATTCAAAGAGAAAGGAAGAGCATGAAGATCACTTGAGAATTATATTGAAGACCCTGAGAAAGGAGAAGCTTTATGCCAAATTTACCAAGTGTGAATTTTGGCTTCAAAAAGTTGCATTTTTGGGTCACATAATCTCAAAAGAGGGGATATCTGTGGATCCAGCAAAAACAGAGGTTATCGAAAGATGGTCGAGACCAACAACAGTAACTGAGATCCGAAGTTTTCTTGGTTTGGCTGGATATTATCGACGTTTTGTAAAAGATTTTTCACGATTATCTAATCCACTCACCAAGTTGACTCGGAAAGGAGTTAAGTTTGTCTGGGCAGAGGAATGTGAAGAGAATTTCAAGGAGTTGAAAAGAAGGTTATCCAGTGCACCTGTGCTCACACTGCCTTGTAGTGGAGAAAGGTTTGTGATCTACAGTGATGCATCCAAGAAGGGATTGGGGTGTGTTATTATGCAAAATGATATGGTGATAGCTTATGCCTCACGACAGTTGAAAATCCATGAGAAAAATTACCCAACACATGATTTGGAGTTGGCTGCGGTAATCTTTGCATTAATGATTTGGAGGCATTACCTTTATGGTGAAAGGTGTGATATTTATACTGATCATAAAAGTTTAAAGTATATTTTCACACAAAAGGAGTTGAATATGCGTCAAAGAAGATGGTTTGAGCTGATTAAGGATTATGAATTCTCAATCCATTACCACCCTGGGAAAGCAAACAAGGTGGCAGATGCATTAAGTCGACAAGACCATGCTAGTTTATCCATGATGAGGATCACAAAAGATCCAATATTTATGGATTTACATCGGATGGATCTTGGAATTATAATGGAAGGGGAAAAATCTTATCTTTATCAAATGAATGTTCAACCATCTATACATGTGAAGATTAAAGAGGCACAGAAAGAAGATGTCGAGTTACAAAAGAAGGTGAGAAATGTTCCTGAATTCAACCTTGATTGTGATGGGATAATAAAGTTCAGGAATCAGGTTTGTGTTCCTCCCATCCCCGAATTAAAGAAGGAGCTGCTGGATGAGGCTCATAGTTCTTCATTCTCTATTCATCCTGGAAGCACGAAGATGTATAGGGACCTGAAAGATTACTTCTGGTGGCATGGCATGAAAAGAGATGTTGCTGAGTATGTCTCTCGATGCTTGGTTTGTCAACAAGTTAAAGATGAGAGACAGAAGTCTAAGGGGATGTTACAACCATTACCCATACCCGAATGGAAATGGGAAAACATCACTATGGACTTTGTCACAGGACTTCCTAAAACATCCAAAGGAAATAATGCTATCTGGGTCATAGTTGATCGTCTTACAAAGTCTGCACACTTCATTCCTATTAGAGAGGATTTCTCTCTAGATCAGCTTGCCAGGATATATGTAAAGGAAGTGGTAAGATTTCATGGAGTACCACTTTCTATTATATCTGATCGGGATCCGAGATTTACCTCGAAGTTCTGGCGAAGTCTTCAGCATACTCTGGATACAGAGTTGAGTTTCAGCACTGCTTATCATCCCCAGACAGACGGTCAGTCTGAGAGAACAATTCAAACCCTAGAATATATGTTGAGAGCTTTCTATATGGATCTCAAAGGAGGTTGGGATCAACACCTACCTTTGGTGGAATTTTCTTATAATAATAGCTTTCACTCCAGTATTCAGATGGCTCCTTATGAAGCTCTCTATGGAAAGAAATGCAGGACTCCAACTTGCTGGGATGAAGTTGGGGAAAGAAAGCAATTAGGACCCGATCTCGTTGATGAAATGGCAGAAAAGGTCAGATCTATTCAACAACACATAAGAGCAGCTCAGAGTCGACAGAAAAGTTATGCCAACAACCGAAGAAAAGACCTAGAGTTTGAAGTGGGTGATAAAGTGTTCTTACGAATATCTCCCTGGAAGAGGGTTATGAGATTTGGAAAGAAGGGGAAGTTGAGCCCTAGATATATCGGTCCTTTAGAAATACTGGATTGTGTTGGGAAGGTAGCTTACCGATTGGCACTTCCACCGAATCTCTCTCAAGGTCACGATGTGTTCCATGTATCTCTCCTGAGAAAGTACATACCAGATCCTCCACATGTACTCAGCTCAGAAGTTGTACCGCTGGAGCAAGATCTTTCTTATGAAGAACAGCCGATAGAGATTCTGGATCGTAGTGAAAAAGTCCTAAGAAACAAGACCACTCGATTGGTGAAAGTTTTATGGAGGAACCACCAACTTGAAGAAGCTACATGGGAGCTTGAGGATATGATGAGGGAGAAGTATCCTCATCTGTTTGTTACAAAGTGACGAATTTCGAGGGCGAAATTATTTTTAAGGGGGGTAGAATGTAACACCCGAGATTTTTATGAGTAATATTTTGTTTTTATATCATCAAAGGAAACTTTCACTACAAACTTTCTTGGCTTACTTTACACGCAATCACGACCTTCCTTGATAGCTTGCGTCGTACGCAATACCGAGTTTCACTAAACAACGATATGCTATTAAAATATTATTAAAACTAGCCGTTATGAATAGTAATAACCACTTTTTGAAATTTTATAAATTTTATTTTTCAAAATGGACTTCATTTTTGGATTCGGAATATCGAAATTAGCCTAGGGTGAAATTTTGGTATTTTTCTGAAAACTTTCAATTTTTGATTAATAGTGAAACCACTAAGTGGTAGGTTAAAAACTGAATTTTGCATAAAACTTAATTTTACCGCTTCTGTGAATGGAATTTCAAAACTCTGACAGACACGGTTGATATCAGTAAGTAAAATGTGGTTCAATGAGATAAAAATAATTTTTTGGTGAATAGTAACTTTTTACTTTTTTTACCGCAGTTAATAGTAAATAGGGTAACTAAGGGTAAATATGATATTATTATTACCCTAACACATGTCCTAATTCTATTGGAAAAGTTTAATTAAACCAAAAACAAACTTAGGAATAAACTATGACCATTTAGGCCCACTTGGATTAGATTAGGACATTTATTATTAATTTATTTAAAGAAGGGTTAAAATAGTTAAAATCAAAGTTTAATAAGTAAATAATTTTTAATATGGGGATATACATAAGATAAATTCGACTATAAATATTCATTAGAAAGCTAAAAATATTTCCTAAAGAATGGTATTTTATTTGTAATTGTTAGAAATTAAATAATTTAATTTATTTATGACACAATGATGATGCAGTAATTATCTTATTAATGAAATATTGACATAATTGATGTTATAAACACCAAAATAAATGTAATTTGAGACTTTTTATGAATTAAACTAATTTTCTAGGTTACTATGATATATTAGTGTTGATTTAATCAACTTGGTTCGAACATATAATTCTGTTATGACTTTCACAAAAATCATATATCAAATAGTGTCAAAATTGACACAAAATAGTTTTTAAATCAAATATTATATTATTAATTGTTATTTTATTCCTAAAAATCTAAGGTTCGGCAAAATGACTTATATAAGGATATATATATTAATAATAAACAATTTGGGGTTCTTTTGGCATGTTATAGTAAGTGTATTAACCATATAGTGAAAGAAAACAAAAAGACATGGTAAAAGTTAAATTATTTAACTTAGAGTTAAATCTAATTGATAAGGTTACAATAATACCATAAACTTGTCTAAATCCTATTGGTTGATATAATTTCGACCCATCCCCACTTTAGCTTCGAAATAAGACCCTTTGTAACCATTATAAGCCTATTTTGACTTTAATATAAAATAATATTTTGAGATATTCCTAAGGTGCCCCTCTCCTCCCTTATAAAAGGGCACCTCCTCCCCCTCCTCCTCACACCAATTTGAGAACTCAAGCTCATCCAACCCCTACCATTTTCTCCTCTACACTTCCCTAGAATAATCCTAGAGGTCCTGGTCTTCTTCAAAGACCAATCTTAGTTCCCTAAGTGGAGGATTCAAAGAGGCGTTCCAAAGAAGAGGTAATATCCATTACCGATCTTTTCAATTTCTTTCTTCTTCAACTTCTTCTTATTTAGTTGTTTCATGATAAAGTAATAACATCAGTATTACTTAAATACTGATATGTTATTATAAATATGAAACAACCCTAATTCACCTTCTATCCATCCTACGGAAAAATGAAATCACCGCGCGTGCGTACGTACGGAATACCGTCTCCACGCCGTGGTGTAATCTATTTTCCACCATCACTTTACAAGGATGGGTATAATGGTGTAATGAATAACTATTTATGATTATTATAAAGTAATATTGATACTTAAATAATATATATATACTCCAATACAGTTCCACGATCATAGGAATGATATCATCACTCTTGCGTACGTACGGAATACCGTCTCCACGATGTGATGCGACTCGTTCTACATGATCATCATTACATAGTAATTATATAAATTGAATGAATAAATATGATATATGTTACACTAATACCATTCTGGATATAAGGTATCAATAACCTTAAAAGAAGAATAAGAATGTATTCGGCAAAACACGCATAAGAACAAAAGGCAATAAAGACTCGAGTAACAAGTAACAATGAAATATTACTATCAAGAAGCTAAGAATATGACCATATATGATATCATATCAATATGTATGATTCTGGAATAAGTCAATAACATTATTTAAACCATTATACAGGAGCTTCGGACACGTACAAAGAAAATTGGACCTAAGGTAAGGGAAATATCACAATCTCATTTTTATCCGAGATTGTTTATTCGTAAGTATTTAATGGGGTGTATTTTATCATCCACATCCATGTTTCATCAAAATGTAATATTATTTCCATCCACCTACAATTGTTTAAATCCATTTTTACCATTCGGTGAGTTTTTAGTAATATGTATGAAAAGAATCTTTTGTCGTACGAGGTACTTTTTGACTTTTCCGACAAAAGTACGAAGAATGTTTTTTTTAACTTATACGGCATGAATGGATTTTTAAAACATTATTTCCAAGAAACTTCCTTTAAAAGTTTTCAAGTTTATTTTTAATCAAATTCTTTTATTTTAAAGTCGTATGACATGTTATGAAAGGAAAAATGTTTTTCAAGTAGAAAGGATATTTTCCTCAAGAATGGAGTACAAGTATTTTATCAAAATTATTTTCCATCTAAGATAATAAAAGGGTTATGTTTTTATCCCTATTATTAAATTGGTTTGATTATGTTGTGATGGAAATAATTTTATGAATTCCTTTATCTTATATGAATTGTTTTATGATGTCATATTGTTTAAGAATCCCATTTTTATTACATGGGTTACGCTATGATGTATGGTTTATGATTATGTGGCACACATAAGAAAGGATTCATTATAAGATGGGTGGGACCTATATCTCCCTCCAATGCATTGGGTAAAGATTTTATATCTCATGAGATAGACATGGCTGGAACGGTAGGTTATACCGGTTTAGTGAAACAGGACTGGAACGAGGGTGACTCGGTTCAGAAAGGGACTTTGTCCACTAAGATAGTCTTGGCAATGAGTCATGACTAACAAGAAATGATTTTCCATGATTATGTGTGCATGCCACAAAGTTTAAAGTTTCATGTTATGATTATGGGGATCTCATTTTCACTTCTATGATTTATTCCATGTTAAGATATTATGATCTCTTTTGCAGGTTATGATTTTCAAAAAGATATGATATGATTTTTATTTCCTTTATTTGCCCTTGCTGAGCATTTGAGCTCACCCTTTTATGTTTTCTTTTCCCCAGGTCAGGAAGATGGATATTAAGTAAGATATGCTAAAAGGGACCCTAGATATGATGAAATAAATGGGAGACACTGTAGAAGATTTATGAACCAGTTGTTTATGTTTCCCAGTTTCTAAAGACACTATACCTATACGGTCCTTTGTGGTTTTGTCATATGTTGTAATAAGTGTGCTTCAATTTTGAAGTATTAACAATGTATGTGAAGTATGGGTCGTTATAGTGCATGTTTGTGTGAGCTAGTGAGATTCTACTAGGGATAAAAATAATTGTTCTAAAGATATCCTAAAATATATGTGAAATACAGCAGCAAGAAAACAACATTAAGTTATAATATATTGTAAATGATTTTGGGAATAATTAATTTTTTTGTTTGGGCCTCCTTCATTTTGTATGTGAAATGGGCCTGACATGAAGGTGAAACTATCAACTTTGTTAAGGATTCACATCAGGTTCACCATATTTGTTTCAAATGTAGATGTGTCGTTTTTTTAATTTACTCTTGACGGATTGATTGTGGGGTGTTTAAATGTTACACAATCATTTATGTCAGGTTTACCATTTCTGAATAGTCTGAAACAAGTTTCGTTGATGGCACCAGAAATAGCCAAAGGCTCTCATATCCATGATGACTCATGGAACTTCTTTCCAAAGGTAAGAGTTCACTAGGTAACTTGGAAAACAACACTTAATAATTCACATTAGCCAAGATGATGGGAGGTCGAGCTCGTCACGCCCTTTTGGGGGGAATTATTCCCTACTAAGAGACTCTCATATAGATTTATGACATGTTTGTGAATCCTTGGTTCATACCCAAGTAGGAAATGGGTCACCCTAGGGATAACAATCAATTATAGGAATTCATGGAATTTAGAATCATTTGAATGTATCTAAGGTTCTTCCTCAATGGATATATCTCCATGTATCTAAAGTTATCCATCAATGGTATTTATTTATGGATGAATTTGAGATTTTTGGTCATTTATAATTATGATGATGGTTTTAAGTCACACAGTAGGGAAATCTATAACTTAACATCATTTAAGGAGATATGAGTTGTTTTGATGTTGGGATCGGACCTATAAAATGGGCTTCCTACATATCCTCATAAAATGAATAAGAACTCATATAGTTCAGTTCCACTTAACGGGACACATAACACCTTCTAAGGTGATGTGGTAAGGACTAAACCATGTAGTGTAATGTCATGCAACAAGGATGACTAGGTGGAATGATCCTAGTTAAAGTTTTGTGTGAGACATATTCCAAGGCAGCCTGAAAGACCTGGAAGGTATTTGGTCTCCCAGTTGGGGATATGATCTCATCAAGAACATGGTTCAACAAGTAGGGTGAAGAAATGAGATAAAAAGGAATATGGCCCTCCAATTTAAATGTGACCATTTTGGGAATATGTCCCAGAGAATATTAGGTTGAACATGAGGTATTGTTTTTGGACCTTAGGGGGGATTCATATGTATCCATGTTGGTCATAAATCAAAGCCCATGTAGTTTGGTTTTGGGATGGGGCATACACCTAGGAGGATTCCCATGGTTACTTCATCAGGAATATGGACCTTTGAATGTTTGTGTCACATGGAGTATGGCCATTTGAGATAATGAGAGAACAATTACATGGTTTTAGGGTTTACAACTAGGATGATTCCCATTTGAATGAGTATGGTCGGGGATTAAAATGTATAGAAGGCCTATATATGTTTGGAACTAGGAGGAAAGTACCATCTCATGGTAATTTGGAGATTTGTTTGGGGCTTAGAATTCAAAGGATTCCCATGAATGGTTGGGGATTATGCTTATGGAGGAGGATATTTTGAATTTGGGATTATATGGATGTCATGATCAACATTAACCTCTAAGACCATGTTATTCATGCTCGGTGTGAGAAAAAATAAGAAATGATAGATCTAGAGAACCAAAAAATATTTTTTTTTCTCAAGTATGAGGTTTGGGCTCAAAAGATAGGGAAAGAGGGGTGGCCTCTGATTTTCCCATCCCTTCCCATTTTATACCCTAGACTCGTAAAGAGATCAAGAGTAAAACCAGCAGATGGAAAGACTAGGAGATTACTCCAGGAGAGATTCCCTTCTAATTGGTTTCTAATAAATAGAGGATTATAATACATTAAACCTCAAAGGAAATGGAAATCATGATTCCCTCACCCCCCACCCCAACACCTAGAATGGAAAGTTCAACATGAGTACCTCTAATATCAAAACCCTCATTACCATGGGAATGAAAGGGCAATATCATGTCTAGGATCTCCCTTGTATAGGAGGATATCATTAGGACCTCATTTACCATGGATATGTATGATTGAGAGGAATCACTGGTGTGCCTAATGCTCTGACTATAAATATCTCATGGTTTTTGGAGATTCCTTGTATTGATGCCTTGTAAGAAGGCCCCATTAGGGATTAGAGATTCCTATAAGAATCGTTGACAAATAAGGTCGTTAGGGCAGTTTATGGAGGGTCCAAGGTGCGACTGTATGGTACATTGGAGTCAGGTAATGACATTGGGGAATCATAACACCAGAGGATTCCCCATTCCATGTAGATTTTTTCCATGAAGGATAAGGTTACCTCCACCAAGAATTTTTCTATGCGGGTGTGGGTGGCCTTCACATAGCACTTTGCTATGCAGCCCTAGGTTCTACCAACATAGTTTCCTCTTATGTGGGCTTGATTTTCTCGCATATAGAATCTTCCAATGCAAGGAAGGGACCCCTAAGTGTATATTATAACTATTTGGGGTCATGTATCACATAGAGATAATCTATTAATTGTTTTTAAAGGATTTCTATAGAGGTTTTTGGGTCTATGGATCACCAAGTGAATTCCCTTTCTTTTCCTTAATGTAATGTAGTATTTTACCAAGTCAAAATCAATGTATTTCTCACCTTTTCTCAGTCTTTAGTATATTTTTTCATGTATTTGAGTCTCTCCTTTTTTAGATCCCCTCTTGGGTTTTTTATAGAGGATCTAAGAAACTGACTACCAGGATGGTTGATCATCCATGGTGGGCCATAGGGCCTTTATTTTTGGGAGACTAGGAAGGAAGCCTAGACCCACAAATTATTTCCTCCATGGGGGATGGAAGACACTATCCTCTCCCATAAACAACTTATTTTTTGTGGGGGTGGTCATTTGTGGGAGTTCAAAATCAACAACCTCACCCGAAAATGACTTATCATTCATGGGGGATGGAAAATATTGTCCCCTCCCATGAACAACTTTTTCATTTGAATATGATGAAATAAATCCTCCACATTCATGAAATAAAACCACATCCAAAAAACTATTTTTTTCACAGGACACCATGCGAAGCAGCGGTCTGCGTGGTAGGTTTTTATATGCGGACGAAGCCCCTCTTTTGTGGCTTAACTTCCTTGAATGATTTTCTTCAACTCTTCTTTAGTTTTATTGTTTTTACCATTAAAATTTTCATCAAAGTATTTTAACCTTCCATATAGAATTTTCAAGACCCAAAATACCCAAACATCAATGAATAATTCTAATAAATTTAAATCACTTTATTTTAAATAGTAGTATTGATCACAACACATAGAATGTGGCACCTTTAAAAGAATAAAAACATGAATTAAAATTATTAATTTTTTTCAAATCACATGAAATCCTTTATTTAAATTCAAAATAGTCAAAAATTAAATAAATTCCATAAATTTAGTTTTAAACCTCATGTTTCCAAACCAATTTTGTAAATAAAAACTCAAATCATATAGATTTAATATATTTTAAATATATAATAACATAAACCCTTCTATTTTCAAATAGATTTTGAAATTTTTAAATTAATCATAAAACATTTATGAAAACTAATAATTAAATCATTTATAACCACAAAACATTGAAAACACTATTTTAAATCCTATTTCATTTTTACAGAATAAAAAACTCTTTATTTCTAAAAACTTAGAAATAAATATTTATGTAAATGTTTAAACATCCTAATTTTTTAATTCCCAAAATACTCATTAGACTTAGATCACTTTCAATGTATATCCCAAAAAATAATTGTATTTCACTTATCCATTCATCAAATAATCATACATAGATCATTGAAAAATCATGTAAAATATATCAAAACTCATTAATAAATACATAATCAATCTTATTACCACAATGGAACACTTTGGGAAAATTTAATGGTTATTATAGACATCAAAAAAATTAAAATAATTTATCATATATTGAATGAAATGAAAAATAATATTATTTTTCTTGATATTAAATTGTCAAGATACCTCAATCTAGAAAATTAATGTCGAATCCCAATAAAATGATAAATAATACAAATAAATACTTGAAATACTAAGTACATTAAGGTAATATAAGATTATGGGTCCAGCATATTCGATTGAGGTCATCAATAATCATGGAATGGGGTTTGAGTATTGATCAAACTGGAGATCAAGGAATGGTTTTTGTATAATATCATCAATTTTGGTCTAGTGATTAGGGAGAAGAATCCTCAGGAGGGGGGTGTCAAGTATCCAGGTCGAGACTGAGGGGGAAGGTGGTTTAAAAAACATATAGTTGTAGTTTTTATTAAAACCACTTATGGAGATAAATTCATTGATTTATGTTGAATATTACACTGAAAATGACTAGAAAACTTCATAGAAACATTTGGAGAAAGTTTAAAAATCCCTAATAAAATCTACCACCATTAACTATTAATCATGTAGTGTAAATAAGAATAGTCAACCTATTCTTCAACACCCATATAGATTTCAAACCATAATTAACTAGAATCTAATAATATAAGGATTTAGAATTATATTCTTTAGTGTTTTCCAATGATTCTATTTTTCTAGGGGATAATTAACTGGAATAATATCCCTACATCATACATCTATAACAAATGGTAGTAAATATTTTACCTTTCAAACAAAATTATAAATAATTTCAGGTATATCAGATTTAATTGTTTATTACAACCATCACAATTTTTATTTCTAGTCATTAGGTCCATTGAAATCATATTTTCATAACTCTCTATTACTTTAATTATTTTTTTGGGATTCCATTTCTTCTTTCAATCTCTTTTTTAAGCACTTTATTCTATTTTTGAATGGCCTCTAAATCATCACAATCCTTTTCAATCATATTGCAAGTAGTTTTTTACCCCCTATTTTTAGTTATTTTACTATTTTGTGTTGTGATTTTGAGATATTAAATTTCTTTTTAAGTTTTGGGATGTTTTGGGGAGTTTTTAGATATTTTTTAAGGCTTTGGTATGTCACATAGTTAGAGCATGGTTAGTAGAAACCAAGTGAAACATTCTAGGTGACCATGTGGGTGTATTTGAGGGAAACTGGGGGTGATGGGTTAGTACTTGGGTTTTCCTAAACTAGGAATATATTAGGAAACTTTCAAAAAAATTATACATTATTTATTTTCATATTTGAAATACAGTTTTCCAAACCGTGTAGCAAAACCATACAACCTTAGTTATCATCTAGTATCACCTACGAAATTGGCACATAGTTTTCTAAATTTTTTTTTGTAATTAATTATGATTGAAAACAATATTCTAAATTTATTTTAAGTATTAAAACCCCCACTATTACTCAAATGATTAGTTCTCTTGAATTCTAAGGTTTATTTGGAACTTTTGGGATTTTTATCACTATAGAGGTTGATTTCAGTGGATTGTTGGGTGTTTGACCTACAAAATCAAGTGTGAGGGTTTTGTTTCTACCTCCCCTTTTGGATATTCTCATTATCTATTATATTAAGCCCTATAATAGGGATTATTTACCTAGATATGTGGTTTATGATGTATTTTTATAGGTTTTACCTATGAATCATTAAAGGTAATGCGATGAGATTCTAGATCGGAAAGATCGCTAAGAGATTCCTAGAAATGAATGTTTTGAGGTTGGTGGTTTTTCTCACTATACACTATTCTTATATGTTAAAGGATTTTATTTTAAAAAATAATAATGGTTTCTGTGTATTGATAAAAAAATCATGATGATTCTCCTTTTTTTTATTTTCTTTGAAACAATAGATTATGTGATTCACCCACAACATGTTTGATGAGATACTTGAATAAGAAATTGATTCCAAAGAAATTTTTTAGATGTGAGAACATGGAATGGGAGTGTCTTGTGTGTGTTAATGGGGAATATTAGGGCCTTGTTAGATCATACTTGGATATTGTGTTAATTTGGAAGAACACTATATTATACCACCAAGTGAAAAATTGGGTTCGTATGGATGGATTCTGCTTACGAGTTAGGACTATTCAGTGGAAATATAACTATGATGTTATGGTCATGTCATTTGGTATTTGGGGCTTGAATATTTCTTAAAGTGGATCTGGTCATGGTTCCACATCGATGCCTTTATTTTTACTAGAGTTTTAGGCCCTTGTTGATGTAGAATTATTGGTGTATAATTTACTGTTATGACTCTTATTATGTTTCAATTTTATTATAAAATTATATTATTAATTGTTTTAATATCTTTCCTTAAGATCATTTTATTATTTGAGTAGTCTAGAACATGTTGTATTTTTTAAGGTAAATCATCCCCCAATAATTAGGTATACACTTGGAATTTATAGACAGCCTTTAGTGTCCAGGGGATTTCACCTAAGGTAAGTGTAACTTATATCCTTCCCAAACCAATGGTTTGGTTTGAGGTGTTACAAATGGTATCATCTTAGTACGGTCTATCAATTAGAATGATAGGTTTGGAGATAGGATGTGTCAAAACTGGAAATATAATTCATAAAAATGTGTAGCTAACCTCTTGATGAAAAAAATATTTTTATCAAGGTTTTTTAGGTAAAAGAATTTTTTTTGGGAACTTATAGGTGTGTGTTCAACTCATCATTGTGGGTTTAGTCGATGAGCATGTAGTATCATACATTAGTAATGATACTTTCTATTTGTATTTTATCATCCATTTTATATTTCTTGACTTTTATTTCTAGAAAACGTACCTTCATTTTTCTTATTTCACTATGATATACTCTATAAACTATGATGATATATTTATATGATTATTTGGTGGTTCTTGACTCTATAGTTACAAAAATATTCCATTAGTTAGGATACAAAGACGCTAGCGAGTGGGAGAGGCTGAAAACATGGTTCCACATGAAGCACAGGTGAACCAACATCATTTTTGGTGTATTGAAAAATCATTCCAAGATATTAAAATGGGAAACTAAATTATGGAACCAAATCATATGGATCTCTCATTGTAATTGAATAGATATAGCCCATAGATATTTTAGAGTTAATTGGTACTTGATAAGGAATAAGTATGGAATTGTGGGATGAAAAAAATCTTTCATTTCCTTAAATATTTGACTGAAATTGAGGTTAAGCTAGCGGTGAACATGATTAAGGACACGAAATTATAATGGTGAGACCTGGATATTCAATATAATCTTGATCAAGTCCATACTTGGAAACAATTTTAGGAATTTTTTAATAAATGGTACTACCAAAACTCATTTTTAAATAAAATATGATAGTCTTATTCAATCTAAAACAAGTAACTCTTTTAGTAACAAAATATATGTCCTCATTTACTTATTAGGTACAATTTTCTCTAATGGTAACTGCTTGCGAATCTCTCTAGGAGCGTATATTCTAGCTGGGTCTATACCTAAAAATTTTCACCAAGGCTTTCATGTTCTATATTGAAGGATACAAGGATATGGTAAACAAATTGATGGATGATGAAAAGGCTTTTTTGGGATCTAGATAGTAGGAAACATATTTATCCTACTAGACACATGTGAGAAATCCATTATGGGGAATAAGCACAAAAGGGGAATCTATTCTTAGTATAGAATATCACTAATGAACCAGACCATCATATCAGTGTATTTCTATCCATGTCACAATCATGAATTAGTTTTCTTTCAATGTGGCTCATTCAGGTACAAGAAGATGGAATGTATGGAACCATCTTGAGAGTGTTACAATTGTGGTTGAAGAGGATACCAAAATAGTTATTATAAAAAACCTCAATACTGAACCATTTGGAATGTCTTTAATGTCTCTTAGGCCTCTCATGATCAATTAGGATGACCTCATAAAAATAGCTCTCTCCCTTAGAATAGATAAAGTCAAGATGATTCTAGGAACACCAAGGTAGTCCAAAAGAAACCACCATAATAGGGGAATAAGAATTAATCAGTGGGAGATGGTCAATAACTATATGAAGGTGAGTAGAAAATTATATATGAACAACCAAATCCCCCTATGGTGGGAGATACCATTATTCTCAACTCCTCTTTAATTCATGTCTTTTCTAACATTATTTCATCCCATTACATCATTAATTCTCACATGATAAATCAAATGGGGTTTTATATAGAAATGATTACTCGTGTTTTGAGCATCAAGAGGCCTCACAGACAACAGAAATATAAAGGATTTAATTGTATATAATTATTTATTACCATTAATGAAGTATATTTTTGTGGTAATATACTGTCTTAGAGATAGATATTTTTATTTAATATTTTTAATGGAATGGTTGGTGAAATTCAAAACTTATATCAACTATTACACATGGAGGGTAACATTTTCATCCCTTGATGGTGTTTTTTGTTTATCCAAATGTGGTTGGTATATAAATACTATCGAAATAATACCTCTGGTGACAGTGGATGCAATAAATTCTTACTTGATAATAATGACAGCCTTTGCTGTTGTTGATGAAACTAAAAATAAGAGTCTTAATACTATAGTAGATCAACATCCTGATGTATTTTTGTGTGATTTCATTTGGTTTCCACCTTAATGGGTAATAGAATTTTCTGTTGATCTACTTCTAGGAATTATTCCTATTTCATTGTCATCATACAGGATGGAACTAATGTAATTTTAGGAATTATTGATTTAGATAAAATAATTTTAATGAAAGGGATTAATTAGACCAAGTACATCATAATGGGTAACTCTAGTTCTATTTGTGAAGATGGAATAAGGTTATCTTCAAGTATGTGTTGACTATCATAAACCGAATCAAGTTATAATCAAGAATTGATATCCATTTCCTCAAATCAATGATATATTTGATCAATTAAAGGGATTCATATGGTCATTTAAGATTTATCTATAATCAGGGTATCACCAACATAGATTTTGAAAGAGGATGTCTAAAAGATAGCTGTTTAAAGCTGATATAGTCACTAAAAATACCTAGTCATGCTCTTTGTTCATATAAATACAATTACTATTTTCATTTAATTGATGAACTGTATCTTCCACAAGTACCATGAATAATTTTTCAGGATTTTTTTTTAATGATATCTTCATGTAAACTCAAACCAAAAATTACCATGAGAGAAATGTGGAGATTATATTAAGCACATTTCTCGAATTCCAACTCTATGTTAAATTATCTAAGTATGAATTATAGATATAATAAGTTCATTCCCTTGGTTATATAATTTCAGATAAAGGCATGTCATTTGAAACATATAATATTTATGTCAACAATTGTTTTGGAAGCCTCATAAAAATGACTTTGAGATAAAAATATTTCTAGGACTATCAAGCTATTGTCAATGATTTATCAATGATTTCTCACATATTCATTCTTCTAAGACTACATTGACAATAAAGGTAATTAAATTATTTTAGAGTATTGATTATTAGATTTATTTTTAGGAACTAAAGACTTGGATTACTTCAGAAAATGTTATTATCTTGATCGAACCAGGGGACGGTTATGTTGTCTTTTAAGATGCGTGTGGGTATGGATTGGATTTATTTCTTATAAAGTGAAATCATATCATAGTTTATAGATCATAAAAATTTCTAATACAAGAGAATAACTATATAACAGATGACTGTGAATTATTTGTGGTGGTCTATGTCATCAAAAAATAGTGTCAATATATCTTTATTGAAATGGTCAATGTGTTCACTGATCATAAAGGACTGGAATATATATTTTTCCAATGAGACTAGAATATGAGACAATGGAATTGTATCGATTATCTTTAGATTGTTTAAATTGAATTTTTTTATACACCTTGGAAAGGGAATTAATTGGATAATTAGTTTATTCATAAGTTGTATAATCAATTGGTTTGAGAGGCCTACGATTATTGGAAATTAATGGAGGTAATTGCTGATATTTACTTGGAATTGGCTAGGTAGAAAAATGGTGTAGTTTTCTTTTTTATCTCTCTTATTCTGTACATGGTTGAATAAGTCAAGGGGGATAGTAATCAAAGCTTGATTTTATTATAGTGTGGTATAACCTTAGAGGTGTGTAGACAATTGATGGATATATAGAAGATGAAAATTCTATGTCTTGTTTTCAAGATAATATCCAAGTTCCTCCATTTTTCTAGGATTAGTTTCTTTCTACTTATCACCATTTAAAGTGGGATATCCACCTAGGTACTCAGAAAATGTATAAGGAAATAAAGACCCTTTTTTATAGGTATAAAACATAAGATAGTTTCTTATGTTATGATATTTCTCACTTATAAATATTTGAAGGTTGAATATTAATGGATAGATGGCATATTACATTCTATGATTATACAAGTTTGGAAATGGAAACATATTTCCATAGACTTTTTCACCAGCCTGTTGTAGACACTTTGAAATCATGATGTTTTTTGGGTGATTATGGACTGACTCACTAAGTTGGACTACGTAACTATAATTTAATAATCAAATGAGGTAGAACACTTGGTTAATATTTATATCTGGGAATTGGTTAAGTTTCATAGTGTACTAGTTTTTATTATCCCTAACCAAGATCCTGTATTTACCTCATGGTTTTGGAATTCCTTACAATAATCCCTTGGAACCATGTTGACAATGGGCATGGAATATCATCCTCAAATGAATATATTGTGAGGGAATATGATTCATACCTTGGAGGATATTCTCAAAGCCTATGTGAAAGAATTTAGTGGTTCATGGGAATACCATTTTCATTTTGGAGAGTTGTATTATAATAATAGCTATTAAAAAATAATGCATATGGTTTTGTTTGAATATTTATAGGTTCATCAATGTGGTTATCCATTTTTTTTGGTCGATACTAGGTAAACATCACTAATTATACCAATCCTCATGCATGAGACTACTGAGAAAAAACAGATGATTATGAAAAGGATGAAGATGGATTAGAGCCATCAGAAATCCTATATAGATCATCATCATTATCCATATAGATGATTATGAAAAGGGTGAAGACAGACCAGATCCATCAAAAATCCTATGTAGATCATCATAATTATCCTTTCTCTTTTGAAGTGGTCGATCATGTATTATTTGGAGTTTCTATGAGGTTGGGGAATCATCTATTGGTAAAGGAGAGGAATTTGGATACTCAATATATTGGCCAATTAGAAATTATAGAATGAATTGGTGAGGTTTCTTAATGGATATCTCTTCCATATAGATTTATTTTGGTTCATTTTTTCCCATTTATTGAAACTAAATAAATATCAACTCAATCCAAACCAGGTGATTAGTTGGGATCTTGTGAATCTTGAGCCTAATGTGCCATTTATCCACATCTCGGTTCAGATTTTGGATATGTAAGACTAGGTATTTTTTGGAAGATGGATTTCAACAATGTGAGTATTATGGAAACATGTTCATATGTAGGAAGTGTATTGAGAATTATATAAAAATATGATGGATCAATGTCAATAAAGATTATAAAATATTGACATCCTAATGCATTCAATTGATGAAAAACACAATGGTGGTGAGAATTTCAAACCCCTGGTTTGATGTATTTTACTATTTTAAATTATATTATTAAATAGTTTAGTTGTGTTTTGGGAGGTTCAAGAATGTTTTTGATGTTTTGGAAGGATTTGGGATTCCACATGGTTGTATAATAATTCATAGAATGTAGAACTTCCCAAGTAACCATGTAGGAGTGTCTGGGTTAAACTTGGCAGACACACAGTTGTCATGCCAATTGACTTAAATAATGCATAAACCATGTGAATTTATAATTTTTTATCACTAGTTAATTTCATTGTTAGAACATTATTGTCTAAATAATACATCCAAAACATGAATCCATGGGTGTCATCCTATAGCACCCACACAATTGGTGCACAACTTTCCAAATTGTGCAACCCAACCGTGTAATGTAATTAATTAAGTTAAAAAATTATATTATTAATATGTTTTATGTACAGAAACACTCATTAGTCCTCATGTGATTAGGGATATCTACTTACAGATTTCCTTTGGTTGTTTTGGGTATTTTCATAACTCTTGAGGTTAATTTTAGTGGATCATTGGGCATTAGACATAATAAATCGAAGGTAAGGGTTATATTTCTCCCTATCATATAGGATCTTCTAGTTCTCTCTTATAAGGACCCCTATAATGTGATTCCATCTTCCATTTTTATAGTTTATTATGGTTGTTGATATGCTTTTCATATAAATAATTAAAAGGAAGGTGAGGATAGTTTGGATTGGTGAGATCATGAAGTGATTACTAGGAACAAACATTTTGAGATATGTTAATTTTCTCCCTCTACACTTTTTCTAGAACGTAAATAATTTTTTTTAAAGAAACAATTATTTTTATTTCTAGATAAAAGCCCTTGATAATTCTTATTATTTTACTATAATTGAAACTATATGTTTTGGGATTCTCCCACAATGTGTTCAATAAAATACTTGAATGACAAATTTATTTCCAATAAATGATTTGGGTGTGAGAACTTTGAATAGGTTTGTGTTGTGTGTATTCAAGATACATATTAGGGCCTTGTTGGATCATACTTGGTTGTTATACTAATTTTGGATCACTCTGAATTATACCACTACATGACAACTTGTTTCTAGAGGGATGGGTTCTTCTTGTGAGTTATGACTATTCATTGGACATGTGGGATTGAATATCACTTATTGGGAATTTAAATTGGGTGTGTGAATGTATGGAATCGGTGGCCTTTGTAGTGTGATTTATTTTCACTTCTAATTTATATGTGTATCTTTGTTTTATATTTATAGCTCTTATTTTATATTAAACTTTATCTAATAGAATATTGTTCAAGTGGATTGTGTGGGAATCCTTCAGGATTGTCTAATGAGTAGTATACTCATCCCACACATATACAAATTTGTGTATATATAGACACTATTTATCATGACATATGAAAGGGGAAGGTCTCCTACTTTAATATAGAGTAACCAATGTTGTGGTTTTTTAATTTTGGTGTTAGATCATGGATATGTATTGCAGTGGAGTTGGTTATGGTTCCACATCAGTGACTAGGTTTTTTGTGTGTTTTGGTTCCTTGTGGATGTACACTTGTTGGTGTCTATTTTGCTACTATAACTCTTATTTGGTTTCTCGTTTATTATGAAAAATGTTAATTAATTTTTTTTATCATCAATCAGGTTCATTTTATTTTATTGTGTTTTTTATAATATTTCATAGTATTTTAGGTTAAATCATTCTCCAATGATTACATATACCCTTGTAATTTATTTCCACCCTTTGTTGTCTTGAAGATGTCACTGAAGGTTTGTGTCACTCCTACCTTTCCCAAGTAGATGGGTTGAGTCTATTTGGTGTATTATTTCTCTTCATATTTTCATTTTCTTGATAAATAACCTTGTTTTAATAAGTAATTTTATTATTAATTTTATTTATGTTACTTACACAACTCAAAAATTCTAATTGTATCTATTTTAAACTTTTAAATCATTTATTTCAACTCCTTAATTCTTGATTTATTTGAATAAAATTCAATATTAGAATCAAATTCATAATCAAAACCAAATTCACTAACCTCAATTATAGTTTCCATGAAGTACAAGTTGGAATATTCCTTCATGCTTTAAAATTATTTACTTAACTTAAAATCACCAATTCAACTCCATCATACAGTCAATTCTTATTTCCCTTTATTCTTGAAAATTTTATTCTTCATTTCATTCTTTATTCTTGGAAATCATTTTTTTATGTTCCCTTTCATTATTCTCTCCAAAAAGGTAAGGTTTAATGTATTAAACATATAATTATAACTACTTTTCTTATGGACTTCATGACCATATCTTCTATAGACTATTCTAAATTGTATTTTGAAACCTTTATTTATATTTATTTCCTTGTAGAATCCTTTAAATAGTTGAGATAATTAATCATTTTCAATTCCTTATATCTCATAATAAAAAGAGTCATATGAAACATTATTTACATTTTTTAATGTTACACTTATATTTTTAGTTGAATATTATTAAGTTGTGTTCTTAAAATCCAATTAATATTGTAGAAGTGAACTGTTTAGTTTATCAGTTAGTACTCAATGTTATTTATTTTATAAATGGATACCCTATTAGTGTGTCACTTCTTTATAAGTGGTCTAATAATTATTTTAATCATTAAATTTTTGTATGAAGTTTTACCAAGAAATATAATTTCATTCACAATGCTTGTGAATCTATGTATCATTGGTATGAAAGACTCATTTTCTCCCATTTTTAACCCCTGGTACTCAAATTAGAACATTTCAATCTAGTTTATTTTCAACATATCTATACCATTATTCGTTACTTGAAAAAATATTAAGTATCATTAGTAGTTTTTCAATTTGAAACATGATTAAAAGATTTTGGCTAATATAAAAATAAAAAATATTCATGCTTTTGTAATTAAGAACATACATTGTTACATAATTATTAGTGAAAGAATCTAGTTTAGTCTTAGTAAATTTAGAAAATTTTCTCATTAAAGTCAAATATTTAATGCTTAATTTCTTGAGGTAAGATTCTATCATATATTTATAATTTTAATATCCATTCCCATCAAGTAAGGGTGTCCACCATAGAATCCAACCATCATTAGATCTTTGTTCATCCATCTAGAATGATATTTCTATTATATTTTTTAGTCTAGGATAAGTTTAAAAAAATCTAAAAAACCATTACTTTGATACCAATTGTTTAGTTTCTTGCAGAACAGTGTGGCACAACTATTATTACAAGGGAATAATATAATGCCAATTGTTTTTCCCTGATGTAATGATGGTTCAGAGAATATAGGGAGGTCAATTGAATGAAATAAAAATATAAAACAAATTGTAAATAAGAACACAAATGATATTTAAGTAGTTCATATCAAAAATTTATTATATCTACTATTTTTTCCCTCTATTAATATAATCGTATTATGCACACTAAATAAACATAACATTTAAAGGGGAGTCAAATTATTCTTACAGCATGATTTATCTAGTGGAATCCCAACCTACCTTTTATAGTGAAGGAACAACCAACTATAAACACATACCTTTTATAGAGGTATAACCAATACAAAACTTTCTTTTTTTAGGAAAATCATAAACTATATACAATTTCACCACCATGGAATAAATAATGAATATAAAATAAATCCCCAAAAAATATATTTATATAGATATATATGGAAAAAAATATAGCTTATCAATCATACATGATAATGAATCCCATTAATATAAAGCTTTTATAAGAATTATAGCATAAAGACAATCCTGATCATGATGTTTCAAACATTATATATATCTTTCAGTTTTTTATCAATATCTATATATATATATATATATTACAATAATCATTATATTCAATTCCTCATAATATTTGGTGATTCCCTTTCCCAAAATATCTGTCATAAATACTTATTCAAATTTACAAAATCATTCTTTTGAATAGTAAACTACTTCAAAGTTTAATGACCTTCATTTAAGATTTTATAGTAATTGAAGCTTCAAAATAATCTCTATAATTTTATAATTAAGAAACTTCTTTTAAATATAGATGAAAATAACTCTATTTTCATTATAGAGAGTACAATTTAAATCTTTTTAATTATCTATCATAATAAAAAAGGTTATTTATCGTGAATAGGGATTGATAATTCATTATCATCTTAAAACATAAAATTAATCTAACAAAACTTATAAAAATACATAAAATTAACTTTTCTATGTAAAGTAAAATTCTAACTGCATTTCAAAACATTAGTGTAACACCGCGATATTTTATGATATATTTCTCTTCAAAAAAAATTCTTCAATATCTTGTGATACATGCAACCTCAAATCTAAAGGAGCTGTATTATAATAAACTATTATACATTAGATATTAAATTTATGGAATGGATAATAAATAAAAAAATTCTAAAAAAATACGGATAAAGGATTTGTATAAAAAATATATATTGTTAAATAATTAATCAATATTTAGTAAATTCATTATATGCATTATAAAACCTTTTTTACTCAAAATGGTTCTTATAGCCTTTTATGGAAAAAAAATATAATCAATTCATTATCGTTTTATTAAAATTATTTTAATAAATGAGCTTAATTGTTTAAATCATCTTATAAAAATTATCTTAGAGTGAAGTTTTTAGAAATTTCCTTACAAATTTATTTTTCGATGAATAATTAAAAGTTCTATTTTTTATTAAAATTTTGACTTTTCATTTAAAGTATTTACAAAGCTACATTTTGATTTAAAATGGTTTTAAAGAGAAAAATTATATAGTTTTAAATTTTTATTAATCTAATTATGGTTGTTATAATTAATTTTATGTTGAATTTTGTTATAAAAACATTATAAACTTAATAAAACCATTTTTCTGCAAAACTATTTTGCATGGTGTATTGAGGATTTAATTTAAAATTAAATAATTCCACATCTATTTATTGAATTTGATAAAATGGGTTAAAAATTTGGAATCATGATGTTCAAATTTTATTAATATTCTCTTTTTTATTTTTTTTCATTAAAAATAGTAACCATTATAAATATTTGTCACCTCGATAAGGGTAAAATGGGTAAAACAAGGTTAAAATGAGATTAGGTATCAAAATCAATCCAAAACTTGAATTTATTTAATTTTATGGGATTTATTAATCCATAATCATCCCAAATTATATTATTTGTTATTTTTTTCAATTTTCTAATGATAATGAAATTTATATTATTTTTTGTTTCTAAAATTCCAAAATGTCACCCTCTTGAATTTAATCTCTCTAAAATGTCTACATAAGAATAAAAAGAGGATAAGTACATTTATAAATTTTTATTTTAGATATTAATTAATTTTTTATCAAGTTGATTTATTTTTTAATTTTTACTGATGACATAATTACCTTAAATGTTTACACATTTCCAATAGAGTGCTTGTGCAAGCAGTAGGAAAATCATGTAAATTATTGTAAAAACTCTAAACGTAATATTGTTTCAATAAGTTATAGTTCCCCATGAATTTTATATATGAATAAAATATATTATGGGTGTTTTATAGGTTTATATTCGAATTTAATCACCATATTAATGTTTTTAAAGACAAATTAATAGAATAGTGTCAAAATCGGCATTAATGATATTTTATGAAAAATATTATTTTATTAAATTATTTAAAAATCATAAAAATATAGAAAGAGAAAAAAATTTATTATATATGGTCTAAAACTCCATACCTTATCCATTTATAGGCCTATTTTTACCTAATAAGTAAAATTATAACCATTTAAGATTTATAATCGTCGTTATCGTAGTTATGGTTAAAACTAGTTAATGAAAGAACTGAATAAAAATATACGGTTTAAAATGACCCCAAAACCTATATAAATTTTATTGTATGATGTTAGTTTGACCATATCCTATTTTTATTTAAATTATTAGATATTTTCCCTCTCTTATAAAAGGACACCCCTTATCTCTTTTATTTAAACCTTCTTGAGAAACCTAGTTGGAAAAAAACCTAAAAATATATTTTAAACTTCCATATACATGAATTATATATAATAGAATTCCTAAAATACCATTTCAAGAGACCTTAATAAAAGATCTAAAGGTGGCCAGTCGAAGGAGAGGTAATCAATTTACCCGACCTAGTACAATTTAGTTCTTCTTCTAAAACATCTAAATTTGTGGTATTCATAATAATATAATAAGTTAAGTATCCTAAATATTATTAAATTTTATTAATATCATTAAATAACCATTATAAAACCTCTATTCCATCAAAGGGGTAGTGAAAGTATCACCCAAGCATACATGTGGACTTTCGCCTCTGTTTAGCGATACAATTCATTTTTCATCACCATATTTATTGGATGGTTATTATAATGGATTAGAATTTTATATGTGACATTAATGATATAATTATAATTTTTAATTATAATATCAAATATCCCTTCTTAACTTCCCATATGTTGTAAAATGACAACACCGCTCATGCGCACGTGTGGACTACCACGTCCACGAAGCGATGGGATTCTTTTTTTTCATTTCTGTTTTACTTAGATGGAAAAAATTATATATTTCAGGAATATATATATGATATATATGATATACTTATTATTATTTAAAGCATAATTATTATTTACTTTTCTTTCATTCCATTACTCAAAGGTTAAAACGCCGTTCATGCATATGTACAGTCAACCGTCTCCATGAACAATGTAATTCATTTTTCAATATCTATATTTTTTAGAGGAATATAATTATATATATAATAATTATATATGATATTAATATCATTTTTACTATTCTGGATATGATATAACCATGATAAAAGTACAAGTACCAGAACTATCGAGCCAAAACTTCCCTGAAAAATGAAATAGTTAACACCCAAAAACAATTATTTTTATAAAGAGTTATTAATAAATGGGTGTAAAAAATAATTTTAGAAATTAAAAAAATGAAAAATAATTTAAATAATAATAAAACAATTCTATATTATTGTATTTAGTTTATCTCTAATTTATTTTATTGGTCATGGAGTCAAAATAGACTTACAGATCAAAATTTATGTCTGTTTGAAGTTGGACATCTGAAAATGGCCAGTTGAGGAGATTTTTGAGAAAAGTCAACAATTTTGTGCATATTTAAAAAATTACATGAAATTACTAATATAATTTCACAACATAGTTTTGAAAGAAAGGTGAAGTAAAATTCATAATCTCTATACATACTTAGGCCATTCTTCAAAAAAATGTGAAGTTCATGAAACTCCATAATGTTGCGCGACCCAACCCAAAATTGCACTACAAGGGATAAGTTACATGACATAGAAAAAATGCCTAAAATATGGAATAAACCCCTCTTTTATGGGTAGGTCCCCTGGGATTATATTACTAGATCTATCATTCTTATAACCCATGGTTGTGTGATTCATGCAACCCCAAAATCCCAAATTTTCACAAAATTACCACCCAAAATCCTTCGATGCGTGGGATTTTTTTAAGATATTTTCACGCAAATTTCTCCATGGGTAATATAGTTTTATGAAAATTCCAAAACATTATGAAACTACATTTTCTCACACCTCCAAAGTTGTGTGACATGGTTCTTTCAAAAATCATGCTTGTTGTCCATGCCTCCTACAAACTCCTCTTCACGTTACACATCTCCCAATTATAGGAAATGGTACACAGTTCCACAATGTAGTGTATATTTGTGATACATAGTGTAAAGTTTCATGACTAAGAACATAGTTTCATGAAATAGTGAAATTCTGTGTGATTCATTGCATAGTTGTGTGAAATAGTATTTTAGACATGTACACATATCACTAACCCCCATGAAAAATGGAGAGTCATACTATGAGATTATTTAACCAAGTCAATGACATTTTGGGTTGCAACCTATACCACCCCAATGTATACCCTATATAATATCATGATTCAAGGTAATCTTATACACTCCCAAAAATAACTTGAGTGGGTATACTCCTCTTATTCTCTTTCATATGTCATGAGTTGAGATTATTATCTTGGTTTCCTCAAATTAATTGAGTTAAAATTCTCCTAAAAAAATTCCATAAATCCCACCACCTAAATCCTATGTCAAGTTGAAGAAGAAAGGATCACCTTGGTATAAGTTCCAAAAAATACATTTCAGTGCATCTTCCTCCTAGTAGTCTTAAATATATTATGTTAAACAATAGTATAACCTATGTGACAATAATTTCATTCCTTGTGTGGTGATAAAGAGATTCCGTACATGTCTGGCATAATATAGTTCATGTGATGAGCATGAGATGACACCTACAGTCCCTTCCACATGACTCTAAACTGTAGCACCCCTATAGGTATTAGATTCAAGACCTTAAAAGGAACCTATCAGTTGAATTTATTATTTTAATGATCAAAAAATTATGATTATAATGATATTAATAAGATTCCTATTTTCTAGAGGAATATCATATTTTGAGACAGGTGATAAAATTTCTGAAGTATGAGACCCTTTTGAGATAGACACTTCCAACTTGAGACACCATTTCCAATGACTCACCACCAGCATAAAAATCATTATAAGTTTGAGATACCACCATTATGTCACACCTCTAGAATGTTTTACTATTGGACTGAAAATTTTACAAAGTCTAAGACACAATCGGTCAACATACCGTCAGGGAGTCATGACGATAGAATGAAAATTTGTGTAATTATGACATATCAACAGATGATGCAATGTTAATGTCATACCACCAATAAAGAATTCTGGCTAAGTCTAAGACACTATTAGGCCACATACTATCATACCAAATACCACTACTTGAGATGCTGCTAGCATAGTGAAAATTTGGATATGTCTAAGGTACCACAAGTATCATGCAACCAAAACAACATAATGCCATAGAGATACATCATCAGATATTGAGAAACCGCCTCTATTTTGTTAACATATATTATTAAATCATATTATTCTAATGGATATATTTATTAATGTTAATTCCATTTAATATTTTCAAGATTGTCTATTAAATTCTCAAAAGACGGAATTAAAAAGAGTATTAGAATGTGTGGTACGAGGAAGCATCTGATCGGTATATTCTCATTGTTACTAGTAATAAAACATGCAACACACTCCATCATACAAAATAGAGATATGAATGGAGTAAACCGATAGAAAGCTGATAGAACACAAATACTGAATATACATAGATTTGAACCAGATTGGAAATAGGGAGAGATAACCTATTAATATCATTCAACTGGAAGACAAACTTTACATACACATATTATTATTTCATCCATATTAAAGAACAAGAGTCTTCGACACTCTATTTTCCTAATGTTTTCAAGAGAACCCGACTCAAGATTTACTTCCAAATCAAATAAAGAGTCACAAGATTCATTGAAATAGATTGATCACTTCTAAACTATACTATTATAGATTTCTCTATTATTTTTGTATTTATTATGTTTTAATAAGTGTGTGCGCATACTCTATTTTATCACCCAAAAACTGACTCATGTTCTGAACTATATGATATTTGATATTTTCTCAAACTCTTTTCAATTTTATTTATCCCATATATAAGAGTGGTAGATATGCTTGTGTATATTTTTTACCTTTTATTCAAAGAATAACTATAGAAGAGATTGTGTGTGACCTAGAAAATTGTAAACTATTGTAAAACCAGATCCAATGTGTGGATCATTGTTTTTATTTTATATAAACTTCATTGAGGTGTGTGATCATCAAGTTGAGAGGAATAAGTCTCGACTTGAGACTGAACCTCTTTTATTAAATCTTTTCATTGTGTTATGTAATTTTGTTTTACTTTATTTCGGCTTTAAAAATAAAAAAAATATACTTTGATAATTTATCTTAATTTGTTTTCATAAGGTATTTTGATCATGTAAAATTATTTTAAAGGATCTAATAATATTTTATATTATTTATCCGAGACCTAAGAAATATTTAGAGTAATATTTAGAAATATTAATATCTATATCATATTACTTTTTTTGATAAAATGGGTTGTATTTAAATTTTATGGGATTTAAAAGTAATCCATTTAAACATAAATTTTTATTGGGTACTCAGTTTACCCACCTCTTAAGATACTCACTTCGACCAACATTTGGTATCAAAGGAATTATTTCTTTGGTATTAATGTTTTTCAAATCGTTCTAACTGTGATATTAGTTGTACTTTAAAGATATTAAATTTTTTTATTTCTAAATTTATTTCTTTAAAATTGATAATCGACAAGAAGGTTATGATACCAACATACCTACTTTATTTAGTGGAACAAATTATTCTCAATAGAAGATTAAAATTAAAATACATATATAAATCATTGGTTTTGATATTTGGGCTACAATTGAAGATGAATATATTATTCCTGATACTGCTAGAATTACTTGGGACGATGCTACTAAATAGGATTATAATAGTAATTATTAAGAAATTATTTATTTGTACTGTGATTTATGATATGCGTAATTTAATAGAATAACTATTTGTAAAACTTATTTTGTGATTTGGGACACCTTTTTTTTCACGAGGGAACTTTAAATGTTAAAGAGATGGATGTTAATACTTATACTGTTAAGTATGATAATTTTGATATGATGTCTGATGAATCCTCTTGTATCTCAAGTTTAATGGGATTTTCAACACAATGAGATCACCTAGAAAAGATTTATATGACAAGGATCAAATTATGAGATTGTACAGATGTTTGTAAAAAAGTTTGAGAGCTTCATTAGTTTACATTAGAGAATCATGTGACATAATTAATCCTCCTATGAAAGATTTTATTGGAAAACTTATGATGTATGAAGATGAATTAAAAGTAAACCATGAAGAAGTTGTGGATCCTCAAATAAATTTATTATATTTCATGAATACTTTACCTAAACAACTAATGGTAAAATAAAAGTAGAAAATACTTTCCTTATATTCAAGTGATAGTGAATCACCTTCTTACAGTTATGAGAAAATGGCTCACCTATCTAGAATATTTAATAAGATCTATAGGAATAATTTTTTTCATAAAATAAAAATATAAAGAAAAGTATGACAATAGAGGAAATTTTAATAAATATTGGAAGAAATATGATGATTCAAAATAAGTTATGTTTAATTAATATAAGATAAAAGGACACATAAAGTATGGATATCTAAATATTAAGCACAAAAGGAGATATTATAATAAAAATGGGATATAAAATAAGGCTATGAAGTCCACCTATAGTGATTTTATAGATAGATCCAGTGATTTAGATTCTTCACCCAAAGATAATCTAGATAGATCAAATTTTTGTTTCATTACTAAATTTAATGAGATATCTGCTTTACCTTCTATTTATAATATTTTTCATGTTCACAATTCTAATGATTCTAGCAGTTAACAAAATTATGATGATGATGATGATGATAATATGTCAAATAAATAATTATTCAAATACTATAACATGATAGAGTAATACATTAATCAATTAAAGAATAGGTACAAAAGTATTAAAATATATCATGCTCTAACTACAAATAGAAAACATGAGTAATCTATAGAAAAATAAAAATTGTTCAACTTCTCAAAGAAAACACTGAACTTCAACTATCAAATTTGAAATTGAATAAATATCTTCATAAATTTAAAAATGGTTGAGAGAAACTCAAACAAATTTTTAGAAAAAAAAAATCTCTGAAAAATGATAGTGGAATTGGATATGATCATGGACATAGAATAATATCTATAAGTACATTTTTTCCAAAAACTAGGCCTGAAAGTTCTATTTACAATCATTTTTCAAAAAGAAATAACAATGTTTTTATTTCAAATATTCATCAATATATTTATAGTATCCCATCAAGAAATTGTGGGTTCTTGAAGCTCTAATTTTTAACTTTTATTGACCCAAACAAATTTAGGTACCAAAATAATTTCTTGGTTAAAAACTATATTGTAGGAAAACTGCTTAAAGACCTCCAGTAGAAGTCTATAATACTTGAAAATTGGTTTTTCAATACATATAATAAGAGATTATTCAAGATGAAAGAGACTCAAAAAGTTGTATGGTGGACATTCCAAATTTATTGATATTTCAATATGAAAAATCCTTGTCCTATGCCAAATTGGTGACAAAAATTCATTATTAATCTCTAAAGTTTTATATATTGATACTTTAAAGTATAACATGCTCAATATTTATCAGTTATGTGATGATGGATTTTATTTTATGTTTGAGAATGATTCTTGAAATATTTATTATTCTAAAAATGATTTAATTTTTATTTCTCTGAGAAAGGACAATGTTTATGTCGTAGATTTAAATTCTTTGATTTCTAAAATGTTACTTTATTAAGTTCCTTTCTCAAAGAGTCATGCATTTGGAATTGGATACTCATCCATTGCAATATTCACTCACGAATAAAGATATATAATAAAGGTTTAGTTAGGGATCTACCTAATCATGAGTTCCCAACTGATGATGTTTTTATCCCATATCAAAATGGGAAAAAACACAAATTTTTATTTGAATTAAAGAATGAAGTGTAAAATTATAAACAAATTGAGTTGGTTCACATGGATTTGTTTTCACCTTCTATAGTATTTATCCAAAATGGTAAGAACTATTTTTATGTTCTTTTATATCATTTCTCTAGGTATAATTGGGTATATTAACTAGATAACAAAAATTAATCTTATTCTTACTTTACCAATTATGTTAAGTTTGCATAAAATCTTATTGGAATTAGTATAAAAACCTTAAGGAGTGATCATGGACATGAGTTTGAGAATCAATATTTTGAATCTTTTTTCTCAAAAAATGGATACAATAATAACTTCTTTACTCATAGGACCCCCAAGTAGAATGGATTTTTTGAAAGGAGAAATAAAATATTACAAGAGATAGCACAGGCCTTGTTGAATGAGTACGACCTACCTATCTATTTTTGGGAAGAATCTGTCAATATAGCCTGCTATATCATCAATATTGTTTTTATTAGACCTATCCTTAAGAAGAACCTTTATGAGATATGGAACAATAGGAAACCTAATTTTAATTACATTAGAGTTTTTTGGATTCAAAGTCTTTATTCTTAATACTAAGGACAATCTTGAAAAAGTTTCCTCCAAAAGTGATGAAGAAATTTTCATTAGTTATTAAATCTCTATAAAACCATATAGAGTGTTCAATAAGAAGACAAAAATTTATAGAAGAATCATTTAATTTCATATTTTAGTAAAATTATCCACATAATCCTAATACCTCCTTATAAAACCTTAAGGATGATTTTTCTTCTATGAATTTAAATTATTAACCCTTAGACTCTGCTGTAAACAAACCGGAAAAACCAACCAGTTCTATAGAATTTCTAGAACTTCCATAACATTAACCTAATAATCCATAAGTGAATATTCCTTCTTTCTCGAGAGATGTTAGAACAATTAAGTTTCATTCTTTATATTTTCTGTAGTTGATATAAATAGAGGTACAAAAACTAGATCTTCTGTTAGAAATTAGGTTGAACGTCAACATTTCTTGTCTCATCTTGAACCTAAGAACGTCAATAAATCTATTTATGATGAATTATGGGTTATAAAAATTCAAGAAGAATTAATATAGTTTTAATGAAAAAAAGTTTTGGAACATATAGATAAACCCAAGGAAACATTGAATATTGGAACTAAATGGGTGTTTAGGATAAAGCGTATGAGTCAGTCACTATAGTTAGAAACAAGGAAATACTTGATGCTCAAGGTTATAGTCAGTAAGAAGGAATATACTATGATGAAATTTTTGCTCCTAAGTCTAGACTTGAATCCATAAGAATAATTTCTACTTTTTAAGTACATTTATATTTCAATATTTATCAAATGGATTTCAAGAGTGCATTATTAAATGGTTTTAGATTTTAGGTTGTTTTTGTTGAAAAACACCCTAGTTTTTAAAATCCCCATATTCCAAATCGAGTTTTTAAATTAACCAAAGCTTTAAATGATTTAAAATAATCTCCTATATATTTCAATGATAGGTTCAAAACATTCATATTTCAAAAGTATTTTCAAAATGTATAGATGATCCTACTCCTTTTATAAAATGAAAATATAAATATGAATTAGTAGTAAAAATATATATTGATGATATTATTTTTGGATCTTAAAGAAATTATCTATGTACTGATTTTTCTAAAATGATGCAAAAAAATTGAAATGAGTTTAATGGGTGAAATTAAAATTTTTCTTGGATTTCAAATTTTTCAAAACAAATAAAGATTCATTTTAAATCAACATAAATATTTAAAATATATTCTAAATTTTTTTGACATGGATAGAACTAAGAGTTGTGATACTCTTATGAGTACCACCTATAATTTGGATATTAATGAAGTTGGGAAGCTAGTTGATCAAACCAGTTACAGAGGTATGATTGAAAGTATTCTCTAATTGACTTCTAGCCAACTAGATATTATATTTAGTGGGTGTATGTGTCCTCATTTACAAGAAAACCCAAAAGAATCGCATCTTGTTGTTATTAAAAATAAATCCAATACCTTAAGTATACAACAATTTTAGGATTATTTTAACCAAGTGGAAAATAATTTGATTTAGTAAGTTATTATGATTTTGATTTTGGTGGATATAAGATAGATAGAAAAAGAACCTCTGGAATATGTCCCTTTTTATGCAAGTCTCTAGTTTCATGGTGCAGTAAAAAGAAATATTTTTTTGAATTGTCTACTACTAATGTTGAGTATATATCTTTAGGTAGTTTATGTGCACAAATTTTTTGGATGAAACATGCTCTAACAGAATATGGATATCAATTCTGACATTTCCCCATAAATTGTGACAATACAAGTACTATTAACATTTATAAGAATCATGTTTCCCATTCTAGGACAATACATATTTATATAAGATACAACTTTTTGAGAGATCATTTTTAAAATGTTTATATCACTCTTGATTTTCTCATCATAGAACATTAGTTAGTTGATATATTCATTGTGCCTTCAAATTCAAATAGGATGAACTATAACAACCATGATTTAGGAATGATAGATTTTGGTTGAGTTTGATTTTTCAAACACACCGTTATGATGAAACACTGTTTTGGTGACACACCATTATGATGAAACACCATTATAGTTGACATTTTATTGGCTTTTAATGTTGTTTTATTATCATTTCATTACTATGTAATATTTTTTCTTTGCATGCCTTTTAAATTTTTTCTATTTTTCAGTATTCTGAACTGGCTATTTATTTCATAGTTTATGTTATTTCCTATAACTAGAAACATGCTATTTCTTAGATTTTGATTTCAATAAAAATTATTGTTTTTATTTTAGAATACCTAATATACCAAATGATATTAAAATGAAATTATGTCTATTCCCAGTATACCTTGAGACTCATCTGATACTCCCATGTCATTCTCTCTTAAGCCTCTTGAAACCTTTATTCTTCTACATTTCAAACCATCTCCTCACTCGATCGAGTTTGCCAAATTTTTTGAATGCCAATAATTAATCATACATCCATGTATTAAACTTATGTATCAAGATCATTGATGAATAATAATAAATAAATGAGTAATCATTCTCTAGTTTTACCAGTTAATATTGATCTTGCTAAAAATATTGTTCTTGAAAAAGTAGTTGAATTTAAGTGGCTATTTTTGAGTAGGTATTTAGTACTCAAATTACACAATAATAAAGTATGGTTAAAGTGGTTTTCATCTAAAAAAAGAAATTTATACCCTAAGCTATTTTATGATTTTTAGAAACATTTAGATTTTTCATTTAATAAATATGGTATTTATTAGATCAAAATTCATGTCAAAGGACAATTATTTAGGTTTTCAACTAGGAGATGGGATAAATGTCTCGGTGTACCTCATGACGGAGTTTATAATGAGTAGAAAAAATTATTTCAGAAGTTGGTGATTTTTTTATATATGAGGATTACCTTTTTATGATGACTAGATATGGAATAACTAGAAGGCTTGTTGCCTCAAAGATGGATAGGGAATGTAAGCTTCTCTTTAATTTGGTGTGGCACATGTTATGCCCAAGAAAGGTTGAATTTGAAAATCTAAGGTACCAAGATGTGTATCTTCTATCTATGATGATAGAAGGTCACCATATCAATCTATATAGATATATCAAGGTTCATATGTGTGATATGACCAATCCATCATCCAGATCCAACTCCTAGATCTAACCCAATTTCATTTCTTCCATGTTGAAGTCTGAGGACCAAGTAGATGAGGATGAACATTCTATTACAGACTATGGTTGTTTTTTTCAAATGATTTCTACTTGTTCAAGGGTAAAGATTAGATAGAACCCCTAGAAAAGAAACTTTTTTGGTGATTTTGAAAAGTTATATACTAAGTATAATCTAGTTGATCAACCAACCAGACCTAAGGATGAAGTTGATCAAGACTTAGAGCCTAATGAAGTAGTTGAATTATCTGATGAGGATAAAGAATAAGTTATTTTTGAATAAGAGGAAAATTAACCATCTGTTGATATGTGGAGTGATTCTAATCTACCTCTAAAATCTTCTCCAATTACCTTCTTAGCTCCTATTCCACCTAAGAGACTTATAAAAAGAGAAATATGGGTTAAAAGTGATGAAGAAGCAACTGAGGCCACTAAACAGGATTAGTGTAATATTTCTAAATCGACTAAAGTAGATGATAATGATGATAATGTGGAAGAAGAAAAGGAAGAATAAGATGAGAATGGAAATGGTGAATGCGGTAAAAATGGTAAAAGGGATGCAGATGATGCTTGTAATGGTGATGATGATGATTCTAACCCTAATGGTGTGAGTGGACGAATTAAGAAGAAGGAAGTGGAGATGCCTCAAGTGCTTCAGGGTGGACTTGTTGAGGGGGGATAAATAACCATATATTGAAATATTTCATGAATATCTAGTTTTTGATTAAGTTGAGGCCAATTATGTTTCTATTGGTCAAATAGTTTCAAATTCTGTTGTGATGGAATAGTTAGGTGTGATTACTATTATAGAATAGCATGTGGCTGAGAAAGAGAAAATGAAGATTCCATCCTCTGATCAAGGAAGTGATATTATATTGGATTTTTTAGCTACTGATGAACCACAATTTGATAGTTTTATGCAATTATAATCTTCTGTGAAAGGAAATTGATGTTTCTTATATGATAGTGACACCTTATATTGTCAAACAAATTAAAGATAATCCTACCAATGTTAAAAACACCTTGAAGAAAAGATATCAGATGGTCTGAAAAATATTTAAGTGTTAGTTATACCTACTAGGGTGGTACCTCCTTCTAATACATTTATCTGAGTTATGCTTCTGAATCAATGGGTTGGTCCCATGGAAGAGGAATGGGGAAATTTTTCTAGTGTTGTAAGGATTCCACAAAGTCATGATTGTAATGACCCAATGTTTTATCAATGGAAATTCATTTCTTATAATTATGTCATATAAACACATTAAGTACTATGTGACCTTTAAACAGAATATTATCACTTCTGTGATTTAAAAAAAAATCGGACATACACAGTTGTGATCAGCAAGATGTTTGGAGTCTGATAAGATAAACTTAATTTTTGGTGAATAGTAATCGGCCATTATGAATAGCAATCAACCCTTATGAATAGTAATATCACTATTATGAATAGTAAATCATCTAATAGAAAAGTAACCTCAACCTTGAATGTATAAATTTAATCTTGGAATATTATAAGTGATTATATAACTATAGTTAAAGTATTGGTATTTTTATAAGTCATAAATAATTAATTACAATTAATTAATTAATTTAAAAGAAAATTTATTTTCCTAAAAGGTGTTCATAAATTAACAATTTTATGTCTTCTGGTATTAAGAGGATTTTATAAGACCTTATGTAGTTTTTGAAATCATTATACTCAAGAGTCTTAGTCAGAAGCAACACTTTTGACCATTTATTAAGAAGAAATAAAAAGTACATATAACAGGTGGGAGAGATCAAACAAGTAGAAATGTCCTCATCCACCTTACAACAGGCCTAGATATCATAATAAGACATATCATTATAAAATAACTTATTGTTTTAAAATCAGTATTTTTCAAGTATATTCTGATTTTTATTAAAATTAAATTAATCATATTAATAAAATTATTTTTTGAAAAATGGGTTTCATTTTTTTATTCTACATGTCAATAAATATTTAGGGTTAGTTTTAGGGATTTTTCTAAAATACTTGAATTTTTATGAATAGTAAAATACATTAGTTTACTGTATAAATACATTATACATTAATTCCACTATACTTGAAATCTTAAGTGATGTAAGCACCAAAATATAGAATTAACGTGCACTTATTAATATTTTTTCATGTAATCATCACTCTTTCTGGTCTTGAGGGAAAATAATAAACTAAGGAATTAAATATTATGAACACCCCTCCTTACCTCTTCTCATCACTCCTATAAAGCATTTTTTCTTTCCTAAATTATGCCCAAATCTCTCCCCACGATCATCCCCCACATCCAATAGCAATTAGTCTCTTCAAAATACAAAATACTCTCCCCTTAAGAGGATTTCAAGGAAGATTGATTCGAGAGGAAAATTCCTCTTTTCTATTTTTTTAGTTTTCTTTCAAGTTTATTTGTTTTATTTTCTATCATTACCTATTCTCATCTAAATGTTATGAAATATCTAGTACCTTATATGTAATGTAATTTTTTTATGATAATGGAATAATTTTTTATAATCTCACCTTTACCCTTCTTTTATTTTTGTAGTAAAGACATCATCTAAGATGTACTAATTTACCACATTCAAGGACGATGGGTTTTCAATTTCCATCACTATCTTAAATTATGGTTATGAAACCATTTTCATTGTTTTAACAAACCATAATATATGTTTTATGTCTCATCTATGGTTATGGAATCATTTTTTACACATGGTTTTAATTTATAAAACAAAACGTGTTCATTGTGGTTAAAAACCAACAATTAACTAAAAAGGTTATCAATAAAGTTTTACATAATGATTAATCTTCAATCCAAGTAACCAAATGAAATTTACAATAATTTAAAACTATTTATGTTAAATTATAAATAATAACTCAAATTTTGTACAATCACTCTCTTCATACATGTGTCCGAACATGAATATAAGTAACTGATCATTAAAACCTAGGAACCAAACAGACCTGAACAATGAAATTGAACCTTATAACCAATAAAAAAGGTATTGAATGAACTTAAAAAAGTTATAATGAATCTTTAAATATATAAGGGGCTCTAGAATTATTAATTAATGAGCCTAATTTTATTATTCAGGTCATTAATATCAAGGGAAGAACACCATCAGACTTAAAGTAAGGGATCCTCTCTACTTAACTTTTATTCATGAATGTCTTTTATGTTATGACCTTTTATGTGTAATGAATAATGATGGGGTATGATTTATCACCTCCCGCATACTTCCCTCATGTTTTATAAGTGATTATAAACCCCCTTTCTCTCTCATTAAGCCCTCTTAAGTACACCATATATTATGTCGATAATCTGTAAGGGATTCTACCAAAACAACCTTTGTTCCTTCAGGTTGCCTTATCTTAATTTTACCAAATTAAAGTTATCATATATTTTTATGTGAATATTATAAATTCTTTTTACATGTACCAAATTAATTTATCAAGACCCTTCCATCATTATCTTTCGGGGCTATACATGTTTTTTAATGATTCCCTTTTAAATACTTCCCGATAAGAAAACTTGTTTTAAGGGAAATTCCTGAATTATGACCTGATTTTAGGTGCACTATATCCTCTATTTTAATCCACCATTGTATTTATAAAATTATTATTCTTATTATGAAAAACTTATTGGTTAACTTATGATTTAGTATAAAATATTGTTCCCTTTTCTATTTTAAAGGCTCTATAGTATTTTCCTTAAAACCACACAAAAATGTTTTAATGCTAAAATTTCTTAAATACTCTTCTTACATGTTGTCAATTATAATTGAAATCACACCCCATGATACATTACTATTTTACCTTATTAATTTCTATGTATATTTTAGTTCCTTTCTTTCATGGATACTTTTATGATACACCCATTTGTTATTCTTTATGACATAATTGTGGTACCTAACTCTTTCCATGGGTAACCCTTATGTTTATTTAAGATTGATTATGTATGATTATTTATGTCTAAAACATATGTATGAAAAGTAAATATGTTTTTTCCTTGATAGAGCTCCAATTCATTGGGTAACATTGAGTCTCATGAGACGTTATGTGTGATGGTTTTGGTAGTTAGTCTTGGCTTGTGATACCATGTGCACCGGTCTTGGTGGTTAGCCTTGGATTGTTCTACCATGTGAGACAGTCCTGGAGGTTAGCCTTGTATTATGCTGAAGCCATGTTTTATTTTGTTTCCACATTATTATGACTCCATGTTTATATTATTCTGTGTTTATATGTTATCGTTCCACGTGTTAAATTCCTTTTTACATCATCATGTCATGCCTTATATCCCATGTGCTAATGCTTTGTTCTAATGGTTATTCCCTTACTAGGATTTTACCTCATCCCTTGGTTCATGTTATCCCCAGGCTATCCTCTACAGATGTATGAGAACAATTTAATATAGTAACTCATTATAGAGTTTAAATAAAAATTTGTTTTTATACTATTTTATTATGTACCTAGTCTTCCAAGACACTAGAATTTATGATCCTTGGCTTGTACTCTGATGTATAATTAAGCATAAAATCATGTAATGTTATATGTAAAAGTCTAGGATTACTATAGTTGGTATCAGAGGGAGGTTTATTTATTTTTGGAGATTAGGAATAAAGAACTTTATTAAGAACCTTAAGGATCATTCTAAGTATAAGAAAACACCCCTAGATTTTGGTAAGTCTAAAGTAAGTGGTTAATCAAGAAAATACATCCCTAGCTGGATAAAAACAGGTATAGGTGGCTATAGAACAAATGTATCTAGGGGTAAAACCCAAAAACACTACTTTGAGATAGACTCAAATGAGAACTGGTTCATGAAAACGGGCCTTGCTACACTCTTGGTTTGAAACTCCCAGTGGATGTGGTTTGGTAAATTCATAATCTTGGTAAAAACCATTATTAAGGGAATGAAAAAAAATCCCATAAGAATATTAGTTAAGTAATATATCTAGGATAATCTATATTTAAACATAGGTATTCACAAGTTAGGATATACTTATCCATTACAATTTTATCCTCTTATGTTCAAAGTTTCCTTTTTTATTCTCAATAGATACGTATTCCATCCCTCGAATTGTATGTTCTTTTTCATAGTTAATGGAGGGAAATATAAGAACACGTGCCAATAATGAATGTGATATGGAATGTGAAGAATTCCCTAATGATATTCCTAATATGATGGGAATGGATGCTCAAAACTTCCTTGAAGTACTTTCTCATCTAGATCATGTTATTAATTATAACTTGAATCATTTGGAACAACCAACTCCCCCAAGGAAATATTAAGTTTCCATTGAATCCTTCATATGGAAAAGTCCTACCATGTTTAGTGTATCTTATGATCCCCTCCTCGTGGAAAATTGGACTAACTCCATTGAAAATATATTTTTTGTCCTCCAATGCTTAGAAGAAGAGAAAGTTGTGCTAGCGGTCTATCATTTTGATGGAGAATCTGATCAATGGTGGAAAAGTATCCAAAATACGAATCCCCAAGAGGAAATTTATTCCATGGTTTGGGAGGAATTCAATATAATTATTTTCAATAAATATTTTCAAATAACCCTTCATATTATGATGCATAGAGATTTCCTCAGACTCAAGTAGAAGGAAGATTGGTCCATCAGGGAATATGAAGAAAACTTCACAAGGCTTTCATGATATGCCCCTGAAGTTTTCTTGAATACTGAAAGCAAGGTGGATCACTTCTTTAGTGGACTAAAGCCAAGTCTACGAAAAGTTTTGGAGATTCGAGACTTCAACAGCTATAAAGATATTGTTTGTTGTGCCCTCAAGGTTGAAATGGATATTAGTGAATCTCAATGGTATGGTGGGCCTAGTGAAGAGAAGAGGAAAATGTAATCTAATGTGGGTGGTCCTACAAATAAATTACATGATGTATAGAAGATCGATCATTCCACATAGAAAAATTGTGGGAAGAATCATCTTGGGAACTGTCTAATGAGGACCAAGAATTTATTCAAATGTGGAAAGCTAGTACATCTGGCTAAAAACATCCAAATAGATATGAAAAATCTCACTAATGTGGAAGAAGAAAGGAACGTTTAGATAAACACTCATCTAGTGGTGTAGTGTTACAACTTCAAGGAACATGGAAATTGTGCAAAAAAAATCCCTATGCCAAGGTTTGATGGAGGAAATCAACAACAACGTCCAAGGAAACAAATAAGGGCTTATGCTATCACTACTCATGAGGTGGAGCTAAACAATAATATGGTGAAAATTAAACTATTTATTCATTCAAGAATAAGAAATTTATAATTTGATTTTGGTTCTACGCATTCTTTCATATCTTGCAAGTTTAGTAGAACTATTCAAACACCACCTCAAAATTTTGAGGATAAGTTTTCTATGAGAATAGAAAATGGGGAAATTATTGTGTCCATGGTTTATAACACCTCCCAGGTTAATGTTTGTAGACTGAACCTCTCGGAAAATATTTTCATAATTCCTTTAGTGGAGTTCAATGCAATCTTGGGCATGGATTTCCTATCATTATACAAATACAACATCGACTATAGAGAAAGGGAGATCACTCTTCACATCCTGAAGCATCCACTAATTCTTTACACGTGTAAGGAGGAAGATGAATCTACATTAGAATAATTTTATTAAGTGTGGATATTAATTCCTTACGAGCATGAATTTATATCTCAAATGATTGAGAAAAAGGAGAGAATTGTGCCTGAAGACGTGCCCATCATGAGGGATTACACTGATGTATTCCCTAAAGAGTTTTGTGGTCTTCCTCTTGATGGATAGTTTGAGTTCTCAAATGGACTTACTCATGGATCTCAGCCTAAATCAAGGACACTTTATAGAATGTCCACTATTGAGAGGGGAGATCTGAAGTAGTAGTTACAATCGAATCTGGATAAGGGTTGCATACGGCCAAGTGCTTCACTATAGGGTACGCTGGTCCTCTTTATCAAGAAGAATGATGGATCAATGCCCATATGCATTTATTATCATGAACTTAATGAAATAATGATAAATAAAATGTATCCCCTTCCTTGGATAGATAACTTGTTCTATTAGATTTGTAGAGCCAGTCATTTCTCTAAGGTGGACCTTCGGTCGGGATATCACCAATTAAAGGTGATGATGGAATATTTTCCCAAGAATGCCTTTAGAACGAGGTATGGACACTATGAGTTCATATTTATTCCCTTTATACTCACTAATTCTCTATAAAGTTTCAAATATTTAATTAATAGAGTCTTTAGATATTACCATGAAAAATTTGTGGTTGCCTTTATTGACGATATTATGATATACTCCAAGAGAAAAGAGGAACATGAGGAGAATTTGAATACTATGTTAAAGACATTGAGAAGGGATAAGTTGTCTGAAAAGTATAGTAAATGTGAGTTTTGGATAGAGTAAGTATCATTCTTGGAGCCTATTATCACCATCAAAGGGATATCTGTGGACTCTTCTAATACAAAGGCGATTTAATAATGGCTTAGTCCAACATTTTTAATAGAGATACGCATATTTCTGGGTCTAGTCGGGTATTATGGAATATTTGTGAAGACATTTTCATGATTGTCAAACCCAATGAACAATCTAACACGGAATGGATCAAGGTTTTTCTGACCTCAAGAATGCGAAGACTGTTTTGAGGAGTTGAAAAAGAGGCTACTCACTATTCCAGTAATCACACTCCCAAAAAGTAGAGAACTATTTGTTGTGTACATTTATTCTTAAAATAATGGATTAGGTTTTTTTCTGATTCAAAATGACTAGCTGATAGCCTATGCCTCAAGATAGATGAAAATCCATGATCAAAACTGTCCTAATAATGATCTGGAGTTGGAGGTTGTGATCTTTGCATTAAAAATCTGGTCGCATTATCTCTATGGGGAGAAGTGTGAGATATATATAGATCACTAGAGTCTCAAATATATATTCACACAAAAATATCTTAATATGTTCTAGCGAAGATGGATATAGATCTTCAAGGATTATCACTCCTCAATCTTCTATCATACAGGTAAGGCAAACAAGGTGGAAGATGCTCTAAGTAAAAGGATCATGCATCTTTATCAATGATGAGAATTGAAAAGGATATGATCTTATTAGATTTTCCAAAGATTTACATGGGAATCATTATGGGAGTAACATCATCAATCCTTTCTCAAATGATTTCTCAACCATCCCCCATGGATAAAATAATGGATGCTCAAAGAAAAGATGTTGAAATTCTAAAAAGGGTGGAAGCTATCAGAAATGGGAAATCCTTTGAGTTGGAGATTGAAAAATATGAATTCCTAAGGTTTGGTTCATGATTATATGTACCATATGATCCAGAGGTATCTTCTAAATGACTCACATAGATCAACCTTCTCTATTCACCCAGGGAGAACAAATATGTATCGAGATCTCTGAGAGAAATTTTGGTTGCACAATATGAAGACATAGATTGCTGAATATAACTCAAATTTCCTCGTATGTCAACAATTAAATGATGAAATAAAAAAGTATAAGGGGATGATGAAACCGCTACCCATACCAACATGGAAGTGGGATAACATCACCATGGACTTTTTCACTAGACTTCTAAGGACATCTAGAGAAAACAATGTTATATGGGTAATTGTGGATCATGTTACAAAGGCAGTTTACTTTATCATTATTTGAGAGGGATTATAATTAGATCAACTTGCATGGATATATATCAAAAAATTGTTAAGGATACATGGAGTACCACTATCTATAGTATCCAATCGAGATCCGAGATTCACCTCAGAGTTCTGGAAAAGTCTCCAACAAGCTCTAAGAACTGAACGAATCTTCAAAAAGGCATATCATCCTCAAACTAATGGACAATATGAGCGATCTATTCAGACACTAGAATATATATTGAGACCATGTTCAATGGAATTAAAATGAGGATGTGACCAACATCTTCTATTGGTCTAATTCTCCTACAAAAACAGTTTCCACTTAAGCATCTGAATGGCACCATACAAAGCCCTTTATGGGAAAAGGTACAGAACACCAGCATGTTGGGATGAATTCAATGAGCGTAAGCTAATAAGACATGAAATGGTTTAAAATAGTAGAGAAGGTGAAGATAATTCAACAGCACATCCAGGAATCCCAAAGTCAAAAAAATAATTATGTAGAAAATCATCGAAGACACCTTGAGTTCAAAGTTAGAGACATGGTATTTATACATGTATCTCTATGGAAGAAGGTCATGAGGTTTTGGAAGAAATTAAATTCAATTCCTAGGTACATAGTCCCCTTAGATATTCTTGATCGCATCGGGGTTGTGGCCTATCGACTGGAACTTCTTCCTACCATGTCCAAAGTACATGATGTCTTTCATGTATCCCTCTTATGGGAGTACATACCATACACCTCACATGTACTCTCTTCATAGGTGGTACAGTTGGAGAATGATCTTTATTATGAGGAGCAGTCAGTGAAGATATTGGATCATATAGATAAAGTTCTAGGTAACAAGACTACTCACTTGGTCAAAGTACTGTGGCATAACCATAAGTACGAAGAGGAAACATGGGAATTGGAGGAGTAAATGAAAGAAAATTACATGAACCTATTTATGTCTTAGAATGAAAAACTAAATTTCAAGGGTGAAATTTCATAAGCGGGGAATAATTTAATGAGCTAATGTTTAATCAATTGAAATTCATTTCTTATAATTATGTCATATAAACACATGAAATCACAACACAATGAACTACTAAGTACTATGTGACCTTTAAAAATAATATTTCCACTTCTGTGATTTGATTATTGAAAATCTAACATGCAAGGTTGTAATCAGTAAGATGTTTATAGTCTGATAAGAAAAACTTAAATTTTGGTGAACAGTAACCTACCCTTATGAATAGTAACCTACCCTTATGAATAGAAATATGAACCTTATGAATAGTAAATATCCCAAAAGAATAGTAACATCGCCCTTGAATATATAAATAAAATCTTGGAATATTATAAGTGATAATATGACCATAGTAAAAAGGGTTGGTATTTTTTTAATTCATAAATAATTAATTACAATTAATTAATTAATTTAAAAGAAAATTTATTTTCCTAAAATGTGTTCATAAATTAAAAATTTTATATCTTCTCATTTTAAGATGATTTTATAAGACCTTATGTAATTTTTGAATGCATTATAAATGAGTTATAGTTTTAAAATCCATCTTTTTGAGGTAAATTATTATTTTGATTAATAATTAAATTAATTATTTTTATAAAATTATTTTTAAAAAATGAAGTTCATTTTTGGATTCTGCACGTCGATATATGGATAGGGTGAATTTTTGGGATTTTTATGAAATACTTGAATTTTTTGTGAATAGTAAAATACATTAATTTATTGTATAAATTCATTATAAATTGTTAGGGTGAATTTTTGGTATTTTTATGAAATACTTGAATTTTCATGAATAGTAAAATACATTAAATTACTGTATAAATACATTACAATTTAAATCCACTATTCTTGACATCATAAGTTATGTAAGCACCCAAATATTGAACTCACATGCACTTATTACTATTTTTGGTCATGGAATAATCACTATTTTTGGTCTTGAGGGAAAATAATAAATTAAGGAATTAAATATTATGAAAAACAACTTCTCCTCTACTATAATTTTCACCCCTACTAACCACTTCTATTCACTCCTATCAAGCCTTGTGCCTAGCCTAAATTCTACCCAAATCTCTCCCCAAGATACTCCCCCACATCCAACAGCCCTTAGTCTCTTTAAAAGACCAAATCCTCTCCACTTAAGAGGCTCTCATGGAAGATTTATTCTAGAGGTAAATTTCTATTTTCAATTATTTTACTTTTCTTTCAAGTTCATTTGTTTTCCTTTCTATCCTTACCTCTCCTTATCCAAATGTTATTAAAATACCAGTACCTTACATGTACTGTAATGTTGTTATGATAATTGAATAATTTATTATCATCTCTCTTTTAACCTTTTTTAATTTTAGTAGTAAATACACCATCCGAGATGTGTTAATTTACCACATTTAACGACGATGGGTTTTCAATTTCCATTACAGTCTTAAATTCTGGTTATCAGACCATTTTCATAGTTTAACCAAACCATAATAAATGTACTATGTCTCATATATCGTTCTAGAATCCTTTTTTACAAATGGTTTTTATTTAAAAAACAAAATGTGTTCATTGTGGTCAAAAACCACCAATTAACCCAAAATGTTATCACTAATTCATTACGTAATGATTAATCTTCACCCCAAGTTACCAAATAAAATTTAAAAAATGTAAACCTCTAGATGTTCAATGATAAACTATAACTCCAATTCTGGACAACCACTCTCATCATCCATTTGTCTGAAAATGAATATAAGTAAACTGGTCATTAAAACCAAGGAAGAAAATGGACCCAAACAATGAAACTGAACCTTATAACCAATCAAAAAGTTCTAGAATGAACATAAAAAGGTTATAATAAATATTTAATTATATAATGTGTTCTGGGATTGTTAATTAATTAACCTAATTTTTTTATTCATGTCATCAATATAAATGGAAAAAGACCTTCGGACTTAAGGTAAGGGATCCTCTCTACATCACTTTTATTCAAGAATGTCCTCTATGTTATGCCCTTTTATGTGTAATACCTAATTATGGGGTATGATTTTTCAAATCCCCTATAAATTCCTAATGATTTATAAGTGATTAGAAACCCCTATTCTCTCATTAAATCCCCTTAAGTACACCTGATACCATGACAATAATTCGTAGGGGATTCTACCCGAACCTCCTTTGTTCCTTCAGGTTGACTTATCTTCCTTTCACTAAAATGAAGTTATCTTATATTTTTATGTTCATATTATAAAATTTTTTTACATGTACCAAATTCATATATCAATACCCTTCCATCATTCTCTTTTGGGGATACACATGTTTTTAAATGATTCCCTTCTCAATACTTCTTAATAAGCAAACAAGTTTTAAGGAAACTTCCCGAATTCTTACCCAATTTCAAGTACACTCTATACACTATTTTAAGCCCCCATTTTTTTATAAAATCTGTATTTTTATTATTAAAACATTCTTGGTTCACTTATTTTTTTTATAAAATATTTTTTCCTTTTCTATTTTAAAGGATCTATAGTATTTTCCTTAAAACCATGGAAAAATATTTTAATGCAAAAATTTCTTAAATACTCTTCTTACATGTTGTCACTTATACTTGACATCACATACCATGATATATTCCTAGTTTCACTTATGAATGTCCATTTATATTTTAGTTCCTTTATTTCATGGACACTTGTATGATACGCCCATTTGTTATGTTTTATGACATGATTGTGGTACCCAATTCTTTTCATGGGTAACCGTTAAGTTTATATAATATTGATTATGTATGATTATTTATGTGGAAAAAATATTCATGAAAAGTAAAGACGGGTGTGCCCAGATAGCTCTCCAATGTATTGGGTAAAGTTGAGTCTCATGATATGTTATGTGCAACGGTCTTGGTGGTTAAACTTGGCATGTGCTACGAAGTGCGACGGTCTTGGCAGTTAGCCTTGGCTTGTACTACCATGTGCGATGGTCTTGGCAGTTAGCCTTGGATTCTAATAAAGGCAAGTTTTATTTTTCTTCCACATTATTATTACTCTATGTTTATATGATTCCTTGTTTATATTTTATGGTTCCATATGTTAAATTCATTTTTATATCATCGTGTCATGCCTTCTATCCCATGTGTTAATGCTTTGTTCTTATGGTTTTTCACTTATTGGGATTTTAGCTCATCCCTTTGTTCATGTTATCCATAGGTTATCATATACAGATGTATGAGCACAAAGGAATATAGGATCTCATTGTGTAGTTTAAATAAAAAGTTGTTTGTTTAATGTTTGATTATGTACCTAGTCTTGTAAGACGCTAGACTTTATGAACATTGGCTTGTACTCTGATGTAAAATTTTGCTTAAAATAATTTAATGGTATATGTAAAAGTCTCGGGTTTCTAGAATGATAGACCTGATGTTCGAATTTAAGGTGATCCTAAGGAATCATTGATATCTCAAGTAGATTTTGATGGGTTGTTAGAAAATTTCTCTTCTGTTATAACCCTTTCTCCTGAACCTAATCCAGATCCTTCTATTTTTCCTTTAGATATAGTCACAATATATGAAATGAAAGTATTTAGTGAACATATTTTTCTTAATTTCATAAGTGTTTGATGAATCAGTCTCCCCTTTTGACTAAACTTAGTGAAAAGGATTCCAGATATCTCTTTGAGTTGGTTATTAAACATATCCGACCAAATATGATGCATCACAGATGAGAAGTTGATATTGATAATAAAATAATTGGAAATTATTTGGAGTATTTCAAGGATATTATTGAGGAATTTAAGTCAACCATCACTGATTCTATAGAAGGTATCCTTAAAAGTATTAAGGATAAATATTTAGATACTTATATTTCTTCTACTTCAGTAGTAGATGTTAACCAAATCCAGATAGTTGTGAGAGAAGAAGTGGCAGCTACCTCTAGTAGTCCCTCAAGTATAGAACCTTTGATTACTTTATTAATTCTGAGAAAATTTAATCAAGGAATTGAACATGTTTATATGAAAATTAGGAAGTATGTCAAGGATATAAGTCATAAAATAAAATCTATTAATATGTCTACCAATCTGTGTTTCTCTCATTTTTATACAAATCATGATATGGATGCCAATTTTAAATTATGTGTAAGAAATTTAAGGATGCCTCCATTGACTTATGATTTCAAAAAAAAAGTCAGATATATCAAGGAGATGACTCTAGTGTTAAACCATTTTATGGAAGAGGTATACGATTTATTTAGTGGAATGGGAAGAGGTGGCTAAATTATAATGGATTTCATCAATCAAATGAAGTCATTTCTACATGTTCATAGTCAATCTATCATGGATTAGGAATCTTTTCCAATTACTATTCAATTGTCTCCCAAACCATGAGTTGGTCGAGATCCTTTTATACCTTTTCCTTCTATGTTCAAACCTTTTCCAATGTATCCTGCTCAATATTTGAGACAATTTCAGCTAGTTTTTATTATGTAAGATCATCCTTGGAATGCAGATAGACTCTCATATGGTGTTCCATCTATTTTTCCTCAAGCTGATTCTATTTCCTCAGATAAAGTGCCATAGAAATCCAAGGGTAAAGGAAAAGAGACAATTGAATCCTCTACTAAACCTTAAACCTTTTTCATTTGTTCTCTTAGACTATATCTATTTGATGGAACAACAATTGTAATAACATTTTTTCTAATCATGTTGAATATCTCTATTAACTATTATTATGTTTGGTTACTTTTATTGTATTTACTATCTTTACTATGCTAATATTTACCATTTTTATAATCCCAAAAGGGGGATAATTTTTATAGAATATTTTGGAATATTTTTTTGGATTTGTATTGGAAAAAAATTATGGAATTTTATGTATTCCAGTGATGTTTTTCTTTGATAATATCTATTTTTAATCTTTCAATCTTTGATTCGTGATACTTACCTTTGATACATATCTTTTCCTATTTTTTATTAATAACACCCACACGTACTATGAATGATAAGTTTCGGTTTATATTTTTGGATATCTTTTTAATAGCTTTGGTGACCTATTTTTAAATTTATAATATTCTTTGTTACCATGATTTGTGATCCTCAAAATGGGGGAGATTGTTGACCTCCTTGTTTTAATGATCTCAAAATCATGATTCTAAAAAACTTAATAAGTTTTTTATTTTCTATATTAATATCATATTCTAATATATGTGATAAAATTTTCTAAGTATGAGACAAAATTAAGATAGACACTTCCAATTCGATAAACCATAGTCTATGACTCACCGCCAACATAAAAATCTTATTAAGTCTGAGATACTGCCCGGATGTCACATCGCCAGAATGGCATAACATTGGAATGAAATTTTGACAAATTATGAGACACCATTAGTCGACATACCACTAGGATTTCATGCCTCTATAATGAAAATTTTTCTAATTACGAGATACCTCCAGATGAGGCACCACCAATGTCATACTACCAACACATAATTTTGCCTAAGCCTAAGACACCATCAAACCCCACACCATCAGACTACACACCACTACTTGAGATGCCATTAGATTAGTGAAAATTTATCTAATTATAAGATACCACTAGTATTATGATTCCATAATAACATACCTCCATAGTGAGACACCATCAGATCATGAGACGCCTCTAGTCTATGACACTACCACTATTTTCTTAACTTATCTTTTTAAATCACATTATTCAAATGGATATATTTATAGATGTTAATTACAATAAATATTTTAATGATTTAATTTTCAATGATCAATAGAAATCATTTAAGAGCGTGTCAGAATGTATAGGATGAGGAAGAAGCCAATCGGGATATTCTCTTTACTGTTGCTGATAAAAAAGTGTTGAACACTCCCACATGAAAAATAGAGAGATACATGAAGAAAATTGATATAAAGATGAGAGATATCAACTAATAAAAATACATATATATGAACCTGGTTGAAAATAAGAAGATTTATCATATGAAAATCAATTGACTGGAAGACCAAATACACACACACACATTTTCTTCTATCCTCCAGATTAAATAATAAGAGTCTATGACACTATTGTTTCATGATGTTTTCAAGAGAACTCAACTCAATATTCACTACTGAATAAAATCAATTTTCATAAGATACATTTCAAAAGACTGAGTACTTATAAACTCTACTCGTCTAGATTTCCCTGTTAGGTTTTTATTCTTTACATTTTGAGTTGTGTGTGGATACACTATTTTATCACAAATACACTATATATTGTACTGAACTGGAAGATACTTGATATATTCTCAAACTCTTTCCATATTTATTTCTCCAATGGAAATGAGTGGTAGAGGTCCTTGTGTGGTATGTTTATCTTGTATCTCATGAATAGATAGGAAAGAGGTCATGTGTGAATTATACAGTAGTAAACTATTATAAAACTTGATCCAAGTTATGGATCATTGAGTTTATTTTTCATAAACTACTTAGTGGTGGGTGATCACCAAGTGAATAGGACTTAGTCTCAACTTGAGACTAAACCTATTGTATTCAATATTTTTATTGTGTGATTGAATTTTGTTTTACATTATTTTTTCTATAAAACTAAAACTTGTTTTAACTGTAAACAAAATATATACTTTGATAGTTTATCTTAAAAAAATTTCACATAGTATTTTGATCAAGTAAAATAATTTCAAAGGATATAATAATATTTTATATTATTCCTCTGAGGCCAAATAAATCATCAGTAAAATATTTTAAAATATTACAATCTATATCATACTACTTATTTTGATAAACTGGATTGTATTTAAATATTCGGGGGATTTCAAAATAATCCATTTTAAATAGGAATTTTTACTGGTTACTCAATTCCCCCCCACCCCACTCTTGAGATAATCACTCGAACCAACACTCTATGTCGGCCTCATCTTTAGGTGTAATCCTTAATCTTACTCCTCAACCCATCATCGAATTGAGATTCCATTATGTCCCGATATGAGGAATAAATCATGGTAAGCCCTAGTTTGTAAGTCCCAGATGTATCATTGTTGAACCCAAGTATCCCCCATGGGACCCCTCCTAATTTGTAATCCTAAATTATATTTCATGAACGATAAGTGAATTTAGATTCCCTCATGTCATGACATGAGGGATAAATAATGGGAATGCCTAGTGAATAAGCCTCACATGTATCCCTACTGCTCCAAAGCAAACCCCATGGGCCTCCTCCTCATGTGAAATCCCTAATCATATTCCTCAAACCATCAGAGAGTCAGGATTCCCTCATGAACTGACATGAGTAAGAAATAACTGGAAACCCTAGTGTGCAAGCCCCACATGTATCCTTGTGTCTCCCAAGAATCCCCAGGGTCTTTATCCTTAGGTGTAATATCTATTCATATTCCTAGATCCATTGGTGAGTTGAGATGACACCATGACCCAATATGAGGAATAATGAATGGGAATACCTAGTGTCTAAGACCAAAATGTATCCCTACTTCTCTTAAGTTTCCCTCATGGGTCTCCTCCTTAGGATTCATCACAAATCATATTCTATTTCCCATCAACATGTTGAGATTCCCTCATGACATAACATAAAGAAGAAATAATGGGAATCCCTATTGCACAATCCCCACATGTTTCCCAGTTACTCCCAAGAATATCTCATGGGCCTTATACTCAAATTTAATCCATACTCATATTCCTTAACCCATTAGCATTTTTAAATTCCCTTCTTACCCAACATGAGGAAGAAAGAATGGGAATACCTCGTGCGCAAGCCCCACATGTATCCTTATTACACCCAAGCTACCTCCATGAGCCTCCTCCTTATGTGTAATCCCCAATAATATTCCTAAAACCATAATTATGTTGATATAAACTCATGACCCAACATGAGGAATAAATAATGTGTTACTAAATGAAAAATCCCACCACATAATTTCCTTGCACATGACATTAAATCGTGGCCTTACCCTAAGAAATGAACATGGGATGCTCTATGTGATAAATGTAGGATTCCTCATGTGATAAACATGATATGCCTCCTATGATAATCATGATATGATACCCTCATCCCATAGGTAGCTTCCACATGTAATCCCCAATCACACTATCACTGCTCTTCAGCTTCCCCTGGGTAGCTCCACACACAAAAGCCACAATCACACCAACAATACTCCCCAGTATCACCCCGGAAGATTATAAATATAAAAATAACTAATACTAATGATTCTCCTTAGTTCCAAATAGTAAAATTCCACATGAAATCCCCATTCACACCTTTGATTCTTTTTATCAACACCTGGGAAAACCAGTTTCATAATCTCAATCATACATTCACTTCTACATAGGAGCACCAGGGTAGCCTAGTTGTTTAAGACCCATCACATCATCACTTTTTATTATAATCACCCATGTATCATAGTTGCATATTCCCCATAAAAACCTTCTCTATTGCATATCATCACCAGGGTAGCCGAGTTACACAACCCCCATTCACGCTTTCTCTTATTTAAGGCAGCACCCAGGCCGCCACAATTCATAAGCCCCACTCGCACCTTCACTACTCCATAATAGCACTGAGGAATACTCATGTGTAAGTCCCAATTATTTTTGATTTGTATGACTTTAAATTATTTATAATATCATACTATTCATATGATGTAAAACTACATGATAATTTCATAGTTTAATGATGTTAAACTATATGATAATTTCCTCAATAGATTATATTAAATTATAGCCTTACCCTTTGAGAAAAACATAGGATTCCTTATGAGATAAGTGTGAGTTTATCCCATATATTCCAAGAAATATCCTACATAATCCCCCCACCATCCCTTTACCACTCATTTCATGATATAAGTATCATTACCACAAAATGTTAAACCGCGTGGACAGTTCCTGCTACATGACCTTAAACTGAGAACTCAAACTACTTGGTTTTGATCCATGTATCCTAGAAAGGTACATAGGACACCTACCTATGGTCCAACCCTAAACCTATAAAAAATAAGTATGTCTCCAAAATGAGAGTTTATAACCCAAAAAATGTGATCATTCTCCACTAGGGGTGCACTTAAACCCTCACTACCCAAACATCAGGTCCCTACAAGACTTTAGCATCTATATTTGAATATAACCCATATATGACCCAATACATGGTAAACATACATGGGGAAACCCCCAAAATACTTTAAACTTGTTTCCATATCCCCAAAAGGATTTAAACTTATGAAAAAATCTCCACAAGAACTTAAATCTAGGACCATATATCTATAATACCTTAAACTTGTGACCACACATGCACAAGACCTTAAACCTATGTCCATAGCTGATGCATCATAAGTGATACCTCTTGTGATAAACATGATATTCCCTAGGCATAAATCCATGGATTCCTTATTCCCTAGGTGTATGTAACCCCATTTTGAACATGATATTCCTTGGGTATTACACATAATATGCCTCATATATGAGATTACCTCAACTCTAGAAGAGGATGAATTTTATAGATGTCCAACACACCCAATGTCCCCATTTGTCCAAACATGTCTAACATAACCATCATATCCGACCATTGGTAGTTGTCTTATTGTAACATTTGTAGTTTAATTAACCGGTGTCAACCTTGAGATAACATCGGGAATTAGATTTACATACATGTCACAAATCTATGAGGGAGACCCAGACTAGGAGATGTTCTCCAAGAAGGAATACATGGAATAAGAAATTGCATCCCATTATCACATTCCAATAAAGGTTTGAAATCATTAACCTTATAGGTATTGGTATCCATCCTTTATAATTTGTGAATGTGGGTATATAGTCCTTGGATACAATGAGGCAAAGAAAAGTGCATCCCAAGCCCAATGTGTGCCCTGATGAAAATTGTTAGAAAAAAGAATTTATAAGTGTAACATATATGATAATAAAAGTTTGTAATTGATTCTGGAATAGAATTATAATAAACTTAAATTTTTTATACCAGATATTATTTAACTTTTTAAGAAAGTTGAACATGAGGTAATGGAATTATATTATAATCTCATTATTTATCAATATTTTATATAATTAACTTTCTAAGGAGGAAATTGTCTGAATTATCTCTCAATAATCCAAATAATTTTCTTATCCACTAGTTTCTTCTACAGATTACATATTTTCATTTCATTTTCATCTATTTTATAACACAAGAGACTGGAAGAATTTTTTTAAGGAGACCAACCATTATTTATCTCTTTATTTGAAAATCATTTTTCTTCCATATCCATGTTTTTGAAAAAAAATTCAAGAATATTTTTTTTATTTTCCTATGCTTATTTAAGCCTGGTTGATTTTTTAAGAAACTATTAAAAGGAATATTCTTGTTTTTTTATCAATGGGATTCTTTTGTCTTTTTACCAAAAATGTGGAAGGAAACTTGTTTTAACGTACACATGATGAATAGAATTTCCTGCTAGTATAACAATTAAATTCTTTGAATTTTCCTTTACAAGATTTCTATGTTCTTTTAAAATAATGTTTTTCCTTAATATTTATGAAATTTTTAGATTTTAAATATTTTTTTCAAGAATAAAAGGGTACTTCCATCATGAAATATTCCAATTGATCATTTGAAGTAATTTTTAACCATGGTGAAATAATTTAATGTTAATTTGGATTTACTTGGGACATGATCCAATGATACTATATAGTTTTATTTTTTGGATGTATTATGATGATGATGATTTAAGGATGATTTTATGAAACTTTTTTATTTACCATGGTTTAATTAAGTTATAATGACATTATTAAACTTGATTCTTTTACACGTGTTATACTATGATGAAATGATGACCTATTTATGAAACATATTTCCTTTCCATAGTTTATGATATGATGAATGTTTTATTATCTTTTGGAAAACATATGTATGATTTTCATTGTATGAAAGGATGTCTTGGAATTATATAGTTCTCCAATTAATTGGTTAAATATAGATATCTAATGAGATAATAAGGAATATAATGGGGATAAAACATAGTTTAGTAAGGGACTCTATCCACTATGATATTATTATAATTAAACCTAGACTAAGGATATGATAGAATGGAGTGTGAACCCAGTCCTCTATGATAGTATTATAAGTGATCATTCACTAATAAATGATATTATATGCTTATGTTTATTCCAAAAACTTATGTCTTATGCCAATTTTATACTCTCATAGATCATGTTCTTTGATTCCTTTATGATTCATGTCTTATGAACTACATAGATTAATTTCATGATTCTTGATTATGATCTATGATATTCTAGGTAGTGTTTTAAAATGTTAATATCATGTTATAATTACCTTAGGCTTATGTTATGTTTAATTGGTCATTGATATCAACCTTGTTTACCCTTACTGAGCATTTCATCTCCCTATTTCTTATGTTTCCTTCTCTTGGGTAATGAAGAAAGGTTTTAAGTATTATATGTCTAATAAGTGTTCTAGTTATGAATAAATTAGTGGGAGATTAGGTAGATATCTTGTGAATATGTTGTTTATGTATTAATGTTTTAAAATACACTAAACCTATATGATTATATCATAGATCATAATATTTATATATGAAAAGTATGGGTTGATAAAGTTGGTATCAAAAGAAGGTTTAGTTTGATTTCAAAAATAAAATGAGAAAACTCTAGTGATAACCCTTAGGATAATCCTATATATATGAGAATTTATGAATTTATGGTAAATAAAGGATTGCAGTTTTCCTACCAAAACATATCTATCTATATACTATAATTGGATACTATTTATCACAGATGCATCTAAGGGTAATAACCTCGAAAATATTTGGTCGAGTATATCTTGACCATCTTTATTAGTTAATGGTGAGTATTCCCTTACTGAATAATGGTTTTTTACACTCTTTGGATATTTTCTTGGTTTTATTAAAATTTAACTTAATAACCATTATGAAGGATTAGAATAGATAATGATCATGGATGACCAACATTAGACCTAATGAATCATTGATTGAAAATAAGGTGTCAAGATTTAGAAATACTATAAATGTTTTTTCATGGTTATATGGTTTCCCACTAAGATTATTGTTACTCAAACTGTGATTTTTGGTTTTCTTTAATGACTAAAACCTAAAGGAATCATGTTAATGGTAAATGTGAGAGACAGTTCAATAATTGTCTTCTTAGGAAACCAAATGTTATGGGAGTTGTATGTGAAATATTTGTAGTATTCATACATAAATTTATCAATCAATGAATCATTATGAACTTACAAATGATAAAAGGATAGTAAAATGTTCGGTTGATTCCTTCATTAGATAAAATTCACCTTCTTTTAGTGGGTTTTTTGATCCATTAGTTTTTGAGTAATGGATCAGTACCAGTAAAAAGATATTCTTTCATTCTCTAGTGTTTGTAACAAGGCAAATTTATTTTAGATATTTATCATTTAGAAAGTGAAGCAGATCAATTGTGGACTCCTATCAAGAACATGAGGCAATAGGAATAAATTGAATCCATATAGTGGGATTCTTTTAGGATATTATTTTTCAATAATTACTTTCCTAAATTCTTTATATTAAAATGGAGAAGGAATTACTTTAGATAATATATAAGGATGATTAATCTATTAGCACCTATGTGGACAATTTAAGACTCGCAACGTATGATTCTAGTATTATCATCCATCCTAAAAGAAAAATTGATTGATTCTTTAGTGTCTTAAAACCAAGTCTCAAAATAGAATTGGTTATAAGAGACTTCAGTAGATATGAAGAAATCATTCAAAGAGATATCAAGGTGGAAATATATATTAGAGTTAACAATAAATATCATATTTTTTATATGAAAAGAAATATTAAATTCAAATTAAATTCTAAAAATCATAGAGAGAATAATATCATATTTTTTTATGATTGAAGTGTGGGAAGAAACATAGAGGAAATATTCATAAGGGGATAGGAAAATATTTTAATTATGGAAAGGAATGTCATTAAGAAATCAAATTCCAAACTGATGGGAAGTATTTATCTATCAATTTCACCCACACTCTATTATTTCAAATGTAATAAGTATAGTAATTTTGGTATCTAGTTTTCAAATACCAAGGTTAATGATGATTAATGATGTGAGGGACCTATTAATACTAGATAAAAATGGAAATATCAGATGGTCACTTTTTTTTATGTGAGGTATGATAACAATTATGTGAAAGGTACACTTATTATCTAATAAAAAACTACTAATGTTTTATTTAATTCTAGATCAACCCACTATTTGATATCTGAATAATTTTATAAGAGCATCACATCACCACATCAATGATTAGATGTTGAATTAGTAGTGAAAACCCCTAATAGTACAATGATCACATCCCAAGTCTATGAATCTTATCTAATTGAAGTTTGTGGGAATGTTCTTCCTGAAAATCTCATTATTCTCCCTCTAGATTAATTCGATGTTATCTTAGGCATAGATTAGATTTACTTAAATAAATCCCATATCAATTTTTGAAGAAGGAAAGTCATGTTAGATATTATAAACCAACCTATGATCATTTTTCAGTGAAAATTTAAATATAATTTTTTTATGGAAAGTTTATCCATTATATAGGTCTTTATTACTATTCAAAAGGGGCGTTCATCTCAGATGGTTGGGGAAAAACTCAATATAGAAGGTATTCCTATTGTATAATATTTTGTTAATTTTTTATTAGAATAGTTACATAGCCTTCCTAAAAATCATGAAGTTGTGTTTTTAATAGAACTTTTACTTAGTTATACACATATTTCAAATATTTCATATAGAATGGACATGATTGTGTTGTAGGAATTGAAGAAAAGGCTCTAGTATAATCTTGATAAGGGATTCATTCATCCAAGTGAATCACCTTGGAGAACACCTATTCATTTAATTAAGAATAGGGATGGATAAATCCAAATATCAAGTGACTATCATGAACTTAAGTAGATCAAAATCAAGAATAATTATCATATGCCTCATATTGATGATTTATTCAATAAACTATGAGAATCTAAATATTTTTCCAAGATTGATCTCGAATCCAGATACTGTCATTTGAGGGTTAAAAGTGAACTTGTACCCAATACAACCTTCAATATAAGGTATGGACACTATTAATTTATAGTTATTCCATTTGGTCTTACTAGTTCTCTGATATCATTATGGATTTAATGAATAAAGACTTTAGATATTACCTTTATAAGTTTTTGGTAGTCTTTATAGATGATATTATTATATATTCAAAGATAATGGAAACTCATATATATCATTTGAGGATTATTTTGAAGACCCTGAGGAAGGATAATATCTATGAAAAATATTAAAAGTGTGAATTTTGGCTAAAAAAGGTGTCATTTTTGGGATATATAAAGGGTATATAGGTGGATCCATCAATGATATAAATTATTTAATGGTGGATAAAACCATCCATTTTTATTTAGATCTATAGTTTTCATTATTTGAAAAGATATTATCAACAATTTATGTATAATTTTCACATCCATATAATCTAATCACCACGTTAACTCAGAAGGGATCCATGTTTATTTAGATAAACGACTGTGATGAAAATTTCATGGAACTGGAGAGACTGTTATTCAGTACACATGTTCTTACATTACCTTGTGGTGGATATTGGTTTTTAATCTATAGTGATAAATCAACTAAGGAGTTGGGATACTTTCTCCTAAATAATTATATAGTCATATATTATGCCTTAAGACAATTGAAGTTTCATGAGAAAAATTACCCAAATCATGATTTAGTGTTAGCTATAGTAATTCATTTCAATAAATATATGAAGGCATTATCTCTATGGAGAAATGTGTGATGTATATATTTATAATAAAATATTAAAGTATATATTTACTCAGAAAGAGCACAAGATTCCCTAGAGAATATGGTTGGATTTGATTAAAGATTATGACTAGTCAATACATTAACACCTTGGGAAAGCTAACAAGTTGGAATATACTCTAGATAAAAAGGATCATGATAACTTATCTATGATGTGGATCATAAAATTTCCAATATTTTAGTATATTTAAAGGATGGAATTTTAAATCTTGATGGAATAGTGAAAATCTTTACTTTCTCAGATGAATTTTCAACCATATAACCATGTAAAGATTAAAGAGGCAAAAAAGGAAGATATAGAACTACAAAATAAGGTTATAAATATTCCTAAGATCATCTAGGAATATACTGGAATGATAATTTTTAGGAACTGATATGTTTTCCATAAATACCTAACATGAAAGAGTTGTTGGATGAATATCATAGTTCATATTTCTCTATTTATCCAGGAAGTATAGAGATGTATCGAGATTAGAAAGAGTATTTCTAGTGAGATAACGTGAAAATATATATTGCATAGTATGTATAATAATGTTTGTAATGTCATAAGGTTAATGATGGGAGATGTAATAGTTCTATGATGTTACAAATATTACCCATACCAAAATATAAATGGGAAACAATCACCATATATTTTGTCTCCAGAATCACCAAAATGCCTAAAGGCCATAATTGTATTTGGGTTATAGTGGACTGCCTTATGAATTCATAAAAATTTATTTTTATTAAAGAATATTTATTACTTGATAGAATTTCTATAATATTAATTAAATAATTTGTATGGTTTCATGGAGTACCATATTCAATTGTATCTGATCAGGATCTAAGTTTTACCTCGATTTTCTAGTGAATTCTTCAGAAGGATCTAGATGTATAATAGATTTTAAATACTAGTTATCATATAGATATAGATGATTACTCAAAGATAACCATTTAAACCCTTGAGAATATTTTGAGGTCTTGTTCCATGGATTTCAAATGTGGTTGGTATCAATACCTTCCTCATGTCAAGTTTTCTTAAAATTATAGCTTTAACTTGAGTATTCATGTGGATCCTTTTAAATCCATCTATTGGAAGAAGTGTAAGAATCCAATTTTATGGAATTAATTTGGATAAATAGTGATATTGGGACATAATCTAGATAATAAAATGGAATATAAATCCATATCCAATCAGTCTCACATTGAAGAAGCATATAGTTGATAGAAAAATTATCCTGTCAGTAATTAGTGAAATATTGAATTTGAAATTAGTGGGAAGGTATTACTATGAATTTCTTTTATATAATATGGTTATTATATTTTTAATGAAGGGAATAATGTACCTAGGAATATTTTTTCCTTCCATGTTCTTGATTAAGTAGGGATGGTGGCTTATCACTTGATTCTTCCATCAAATCTATTTGAATTTCATGATTTGTTCCATGTACCAATCCTAAGGAATTACATAGACGATCCTTCAAACGTATTGACCAAAAGTTTTAATTCTAGAGAATGAACTTTACTATGAATAAAAACCACTATAAATCTTGGATCATAGAGATAAATAGATATTGAACAAGGCTACCCACCTGGTTAATGTTCTCTAGAGGAATCGGAAATTTAAAGAAGCTATATGGAAACCTGAGGATATGATGAAACAAATATGTCATTACTTATTTATATCATATTAATGGAACTTTGAGAGATAAATTCTTTTTAATTGTGTTATAATTTAACTCCTAAAGATTTTATGATATATTTCTCTTCAAATAAATTTTCTCCAATAGTTTGTCATACACGCAACTATGAGTCTAAATAAATTGTAATATAGTGTACTATTATAACCTAGTTTTAAATTAGAAGAATGAATACTAATAAAATAAATTGAAAACAAATTTACTAAAGTATTTATATAAATCCAATATATTGAAGAATAAGTACTCAGCTTTTAGTAAATACATTATATGGTTTAAAAATACATTTTTTCCTCAAAAATGATTTTTAATAGTTTGTGTGAGAAAATAATATAACTAATTAATGACACTATAAGAAATTTTATTTGATAGAATGAATTTAATTTTTGAAATCATAGTTTCCAAACTATCTTATGGTGAGTTTTTTTATAATTTTATGACAATATTAATTTTTCAACGAAGAGTGAAAATTGCTGATTTTTATTTAAAATTATATTTCCATTTAAAGTATTTAAAAAGTTACATTATTTTTAAATGGTTTTAAAATTAAAATTTTTTCATTTATATTATTAAAAATACAATTAATTTTATATTGAATTTTGGTATAAAAACGTTTTATACTTAAAAACATAATTTTTATGGAAAACTTATTTTCATTTTGTATTAAGGAATAAATTTTAAATTAAATAATGACACTTATATGAATTTAAATTTATAAAATGGATTCCATATTTTAAATAAATTTTTTAAAATTTGGTAAATAGTTCCTTTTATTTTTTTTTGTTCAGAATAATAACTATGGTAAATATTTGTTGCCCCAATAAGGGAAAAATGGGTAAAATAAGTAAAATAGGGTTAAAACAGTGATATATGTTCTAAAAACTGTCCCAAAACAGGAATTCAGTTAATTTTATGGGATTAATACATACACATACATCCCAAATTTTAATATATGTAATTTTGGTTTCATTTTACATTAATAACTAAATTTATATTATTTTAAGTAAAGAAAATTCCAAAATGTTACTCTCTTGAATTCAATATCTCAAAAATATTAATATAAGGATAAAAAGAGTATAATTTAGGTTATAATTTTTTATTTTGAATATTAATTAATATTTTTTATCATGTTAAATTATTTTTAATTTTTTTTAGAAAATAATTACCATAAATTCTTGCACAATGTTGATAGTGTTTGTGAAAGTAATATTAAAATTATATAAATAATTTTAAAAAACTATAAAACTAATATTGTTCGGGTGAATTATAGTTACCAAATAATTTTATAGATGAATAACAAATATTATTAATGTATAAAAGTATTTTATTATAATTAAATTACTATATCTATATCTTTAAAGTAAAATAAATTTAATCGTGTTAGAAATGACATTGATGATATTTTATGAAACTAATATTTTATAAAATTGTTCAAAACATATAAAAATATTGAAAGAGGACATTTATTACGATAAAAAAATCATCCCTTGGAAATTTACAAACCATTTTTTACCTTATAATTAAATTTATAACCCTTTAGGATTGAAAAATGTTGTTATCATAGTTAAGGATAAAATTGGTTAATAGAGGGTTTAAACTGAAAGATATGGTTTAAAATGAAAGTACAACCCATCTAAATTTAATTTGATTATGTTATTATGACCATATAATATTTTTAATCATTATACTTGAGAAATAAATAATTTATATTTAAATGTTTTAATTAATTCCAAGTGTGTCTTTTACCTCCCTTATAAAAGTAAATCCCTTATATCTTTTCTTTAAATTTTTTTGAGAAACCTAGATCAAAAAACCCTAAAAACTACTCTTACTAAGTTCTATATCCATAAAATAGAGGATTTTTCTTCTTAAAATACCATTTCAAGAGTCCTTAAGAAAGGATCTAATGTAGGTCAACCGAAGGAGAGGTAACCATCTTTCCCGACCTCTTTCAATTTATTTCTTTTTCTACCTTCTCATAAATTGTGGTGTTCATAAAAAAAATATTAAATTGAATATACTAAATATAGTAAAATTTTATTATGATCATGAAACCACCATTGTCCACCCTATATTACATCAAGTGGGATGTGAAAGTATCTCTCATGCATATGTGTGGAAAACTGCCTCCACATAGTGATGCAATTCATTTTCCATAACCAAATTTCAGGGATGGTTATTATGAAGGCTTTAAAGTTTATATGGGATATTTATGAAATAATAATTCTTATATAATTATATTATCACATATACATTCTGCCTTTCCATCTTTCATAAGACAATAATGATGCTCGGTCGTATGTGTGAACTTGCACCTCCACTAAGAGATGTGAATATTGTTTCCCTTCTACTTGGATAGTAATAAGGATATATTTAAGAAAAATATAATATATATATATATTATATAATTATTATTATTGAAATTTGAGTTATTATTTACCTTTCATTCATTCCATCCATTTAAAAGTGAAAATAGTGTTCATTCGTACATACAACCTACCATCTCCATTATCAGTGTAAATCATTTTTCTACCTCAATGTTTTATAGATAAATATATATATATATATATAATGAATATATATGATATTTATATCATAAAATTTTTGGATATTATGTAACCATGATCAAAGTATATGGACAAAAACTTTTGAAACAAAAGTTCCATAAAAAAATGAAACAGTTAACACCTAAAAATGAAACTTTAAATCATGATTTATTAATAAATGTGTGTTAAGATATTATAAGTAGAACATATATGATAATTTAAGTATATAAATGATTTTTATATAGAATTATATTAAATTTAAATTTATTATACAAGCTTTTAGAGTGTTTCTAATCATGTCAAACTTGATGTAAGGGATTTAAGTTACATTCTATTTATTTATTATGATTTTTTTTATTAATTTTTATATGATGAAATTTTGTGACCTATATATCAATAATAAAAATAATTTTACTCCCCATTTTTAATTTCAGGATATTACTTTCTTTACTTTCATTTTCCTCTCTTTTATAACTCAATAGACATAAAGAATTGTTTTTAAGGAAAACTAACTTTATTTCCCTCTTCGGTCAAAAATCCATTTTCATCCATATAAACATTTTCTAAAAATGTTTTCAAGAATGGTATTTTTATATTATACTATTATTTTTAAAACCATTTTTACAAATGATTTAATTTTTACAAAATGGTTTAAAATGAATATTATTGTCGTTTTCCAAATGAAATTATGTAAATATATTATCAACAAGTTTTTTATATATACAGGTTTCCAAAGACACTAAACCTATATGGTTTTTGAGTAAATAATAATGTTATATATTGAATATTAATATATTAATCTTTAATCTTTATTTATGAAAATTATGGTTTTCTATAATAAGATTAATATCTCTACTGAAATTTAAATATGTAAAATTAAATTCCAAAATCTATGAAATACATAAGAGTAGGTACGTAAGGGTCATCTCTAACTATGGATTTATATGTAAAATAATAAAATTTAATTCATAAGAGTAAAAATTAAATATATAAGATTCATCTCAACAATTTTCACACATATATAATGGTTCATACTTGATACGTAATGTTTGACACTTTTTAAAAATTCCAAACATTAAATATGTAATATCTTTTACTTAGAAAATTCAGTCAAGACAAAATATGAGATATCATAGAAAAATAAATAAACAAATAATGAGATAATAATAATAATTAATCATATAAAAAATATTAAACATAATAAAAAAATAAATAAGTAAACTAAGATAGGTATAACTAATTATTAAAACATAAACAGAATCAAAACATAAATAGAGTGATAAGGATGCACTCAACAATCAAGCCACATATGATTCTTATATGTGAACATGAATTATAGATTATTATACAAGATCTATAATATGAACTAAATTCTAGCTACATGAATATATTTATGTGTGGTATTATCCCTAATGAGTTTAATAGAGTTTCTCAATGTTTTTTTAATTAAAATAATATTGGAAACTATTATCATTTCTTATGTAGGAATAAAAAAATTATAAAATTGAGGCATGATATTTTCAAGATAATGTTTAATAATTTTATAAGTATTTAGGGATAAAATATCATGTAATTTAACATTAGACTCATTTATATTAAAAAAATGTTTCTACCTTAAAATTTTATACTTCTGATTCAAAAAAAATTAAAGGTGTTAATAATTTATGCTTTTAAATGGAGTGGAATATCTAATTCTATTAGACAATATAATCCAACGAGCATGTACCCGAGTGGTAAGGGCTCCTACTTGGCATCCAAGAGACCCAGGTTCAAAACCAGGTGGAGGTGAATTTTTAGGTACTGTAGCAGTTACTATAGTAGTACAATAGTAGTACTGTAGCATTCAAAACTATTCACCTGATTTGGAACTTTGGGACACCAGTTTGGGCCTATGGGTCTCAAGGGCCTTCAGGTCATCAAAGGCCTTTGGGCCATAGGGACTTCGGGCAACAATGACCATGGAGTATCCTAGTTCACATAGAACAGGCCCCAGAAGAGGATCAGAGCAACAAGAGTAGCAGCCACCAGATGCAAAGCTAACTGGATTGAAAGAATGACAAGGTATGGTAGTCGCCATCAGGACCAGGCACTGTGCAGCTTTGTATGGGGAAATGTTTGTCGATCAGCAATTCAAGGTTGGGAGCTAGGTGATCAAATGACGCAGAAGCTGGGGAGGGGAAGTTCAAGTGGGCTGGGCCTACAGGTCATGTATTGGGCATGGTATGCCTCTGGGCCTTCGGGTAATGTAATGCGAGTAAGTCGGGCCTTGTGCCTTGGGCCTACGATTCATGTACATGTTCCCCTTCAACCCTTAAAAGTGTATTTTCCATAATAAAATAAAAAAATAAGGACTTTGGGTCATTTGAATTAGACAATATAAATTGGTCAATAAACTAAAATGAATATTTTTATTGGAACCTTGATGATGTATAAGGTTGAAATTTAATCTAAATAAAACAATTAAAATTGTTTGGGAAATAAAATAGAGTTCTTAAAGTTACATTAAGAAAATATTAAAAAAATAAAATTAAGTAATTATAAAAATCTTATCATTGAGGAAATAACAGTCTTAACTTTTCAAATAAACTTACTCTTATGGATTATAGATTCTCTAAAATGTATAATATAAGAAAATATTTCGAAAAAACATTCTAATAAATTTTAAAAAATGATGTGATATCTAAAGAATTTAGAAATTATGAATTCAATAAAATTGGTCACATAAATACTATTTTTCTAAAATTAAGTTTTATAAAATAAATGAAAAGAGAAAAATAAAAAGGCTATGAAATATACTTGGAGTTCATGTAATGATTCAAGTGATACTTTTAACTCTAAATATGATAAAAACTGCTCAAATTAATAATCTAATATGTTCTTTATGGAATATACTGAAGAGGTAAATTATATTTACTATATTATTCTTGATAATGATCAATATTATTATGATAATCGTAATGAATATTTTTCAATTGTTAAATTGAATTTTTATTACTTAAAGAAAAAAAATTAATTAATTAAGAAATATTATAATACTAATGTTATAGAAAAATATTATTTATAAACAAATCAATATTAAATGTAATTATATTCATATTATTAGTTTCTAAAATTATATAACAATTAATTACCTTATTTATTAAATTGAAAACTTAAAGTTGGTTAATAATAATTTTACCAAGTGTAAATCATAAAAAAACAAATTTTTAGTGAAAAGTATACTTAAAAAAAATATAAAATTAACTATTCTAGTAAAATATTAAAATCATTATATACATTATCTCATTGTTGAATCTATTATAAAAAGCATGTCTATTATTATATGTTATCATTATGTTTTATCTACTTTATGGAAATAATTGTATCATGACGTTGATTCAATATTGTTGTATGAAACCTAGTTATTTATTTAAATAGTTAAAAATCTTCTCAATATGAAGGGGAAATTTCCTTGGGGAGCCTCAAAGTGGTGGTGACTCTATCTTCTCATGGGCTTGGGTTTTCTCATTTGAATGTGTTCCCTCGCCTCCTCAGGAGTGGCACGGTTCGAGTCGGTGTCAGCGTACTCATCTCAATATCGGTGTGACTCAAGGATGGATGCCAAGTCTTTTGATCATCATCATTGGTGCATTGGCTCGGTGATGTTTCATGTGAGGCTCTGGATTCATCATCTTAGATTGTTGGCTCATATAAGGTATAGATCCGGCATTGACTTCCCTTTCGAATGCTATAATGTGGATTCGGCTGCAGCATTGGCTCGGTGAAGGGGTAGATATGGCTTTGAAATCCCTTGTGAAGGCTATGGTGTGGATTCGGCTTCGACGGTCTACATTTTAGAAAAACAACTTCTAGGAGAGTGTCTCTACATTGGATCTCGGCTTGGCATTGGTGGGAGAAGACCTTGGTTTGGCTGGTCTCATTTCAGGCAAGACTTGGTGCTGGCCCCACTGTGGCACAAAGGGGGAGGGTCACTTGGTTCTGGCCTTGGCATCCTAGTATATACCTTTCTGGTTTGATTTTGGTGAGTTTTTTATATGGTGTTGATTGTAGTGAAGTGATGGAGCTATTGGTTCTCTATCTAGTGTGAAGTTTGGATTGTGTTGTTGTAGAATTTTGGCATCATATTGTGACTTTTATGGTGGTGAGCTCCTTGTGGCCATGTGGTTTGAAGTTTGAGGGTCACTGTAACTATTCTCTTACATGGGGTTTCTCCAAATGGGGCTCAGAGTAGTGTTTTTCTCCTGGTCCTTACAATTCAAATTTGGATGTTTTAGAGGGTATAGATTTTCCATCGGTACTAGGCTCGTGCAGTTATGCATGTGACATCTTTTCATGCATCGATGAGTAAGAGGAAACTGACTGACTGGAAATTACTTTTTTATTATCAAAACACTTTTAAATAGAAATTGAGAAACCACAATATCTATATGGAAACCACATAACAACCCTCGTAGAAAAAAACCCCATAACAATCTACATGATCTGCCCCTCCCAAGAAACTGCTCCATGTCAAAAAGCCTTCACCAAAGGAAAACCCTTCGGCAGGAAGTCTCGTGAAAAAGTGCACGGGCACAGAACCGATGGCGAAGACATACCCTCTCTATCATCCAAATCCAAAAGGATTGAACCGATTAAGGCTTCATGATCTAATCCCCTTCCAAATTAGATCCAAGAGATTTCTGATTATGAAGTACCAAACATCACAACAAAACCAAACAAAAGGTGATAAAAAAGCATACATAGCACGTACAAGAGTTCCACTAAAGCCAACCAACCAATACTAACAACATAGATATAGTTGTTAAAGATTAACTAGATATTACAAAAGTCTATTTCACTAAACAATTTTCAGGATAAAGGTGAAACCTCAGTGGCTGGTGCCTCCATAATAAGATCTTCAAATCAGAGAGCCAGCTTGTCTCATGACTGAATGTACTCCTAAAGAATAATATTCCCATTAATATAGCATCCAACTAAGATCAAGTCATGTCTATCTATCCTGACTTATTAGTACTCATTTATAATTATCCTAAGATGTCTCCCCGTTATTTTAGTGGCTTCTTCTTCAGTTTAATTGAGAGACAAAACTTGTTCCACCATTTCTTCTTCTGAGCTCAAGATTAACTCCAAGGATTTTTTGAGCTCAACACCTGCTTTGTAGTGGTTTACCATATGTTTGGATTTCAAATTGTTCATTGACCATGTCTTTATAGAAAGAGGAAAATAGGAGTAATCTTCACTCTCCTTACGAATTCCCTCCAACCCTTCCATGGAGGGCCTGACCGAAGAACCATCTAAATCATGAACTGTAACATTAGTCTCTTTATAATCATTGGAAGTTTGGACATCTGAGTTGAGGCTATAATCCTATGATTCATAATGATTGGACTCGTGATCAATATGATCATCGTGAACCACATTCAACACAACTGCCTAAATTTGTGTGTTTGTGACCTCCTTAGAAGCACACTCTAGAGTCAATCCCCCCCCCCCAATCTAATCTTGTGTCATCAACCTCAATACACTGAAAACGATTGAAAACTTTAACATTTGTATTGTCTCTTTCCAATCTCACCACACTTGTTGCCTTCGTCTAGCCCTTACTACCTTCACTATATACATATCCCCTTTCATTGTTTTCCTCTATATCCTGGTTATTCTCAATATATTCTTCTACATTAACCACTTCCATGGAAACCTCATTAGAAGCTTCCAAATATTCGTTCCTTGGACTCGTGGATTCAAAAAAAATTAGGCCCAATGTTTTATTAGTAGTCAACCCAGGGCTTGCCAACCCCCTACCCTCTTGTGGATCCAAATGGATGGGCTCCAATTACTTGTCATGTTTGGAGAAAACAATTCCTTACGCAAGTTCTATATGTCTCACATTCAGTCTATACACATATCCAATTTCATAGCCCTTACCCTTGCATCCCAATGCTACATCTGGCTTCTGTAAAGGGTTCCGCCCAGCCCGTGGTTCACCATGAATTGACTCAACAAACAACACACACCCTTTCCCCTTCCCAGAGGACCCATCCTCACCACTGGTCCCAGAACCTTGTTTTCTTGACCCACGTCTAAAGGCCTCTGAAAAATGGCCTAGACTCATATAGACAGAACAAAAAACCACCCAATACTCATACACTACCTATTTCCTACAAAGGTATTCCTCTCCAATTGTAATCTAGATAAAATCAGGGGTTGTCGTGAAACATTGACCTCAACACATGCTCTTGGATTTACCAGATGACACACCACCTTGGTACCACTATTAGAACACAAAAACCCACCTATGAAATTACCAAGAATCCTGATAATTGATATATTCTGAAAAGGCAGAGTAATATTAGGGAAACTCACCGAATTTCCTCCGAAGAGGAGTCTCGTTTCATGTGATATTCTTAATTTGTTATTCTAATGTATATTATTTAAAAAAATAATTTAATAGGAGGGTTATTTATATTTTTTCTCAGAGTAAATTTTATAAAGAGAGGATTTATGATGTATGTAAAATTAAAAATCAATATAGGTCTTATTTTATATCAATTACCAAGGCTAATAATTCTAGGCCTTTGGAACTTATCAACGTATATTTTTCTAGACTATACAAGATTCTAAGTATTGGGGGAAGACTTTTATTTGTTTCCATGTTGATGATTCCCCTATATTTACCTGGGTTTTATTTTGGTGACTTGAGAGTGAATATTTTATTATATTCATGAATTTTTGTAATCCTTCTCAAAAAAATATTCTACCATTAGTTTATTGAGAAGCGATCATGGAGGTGGGATTTAAAAACTAGATTTGAATTATTTTTTTATCCAATAATGGTATTAATAATAATTTTTATATATATAGAACACCTCAACATAATGGATATTTTTAAAAGATAAATACTCTTATAAGAAACTATTAAAGTTTTTGAGAATATAACCTTCCAACTCACTTTTAGGTTGAAGATATTAATAAAACATGTTATGTCTTCAATAGAACTTTAATAAATCATATATTAAAGAAATATAATTATTAGAAATGGAATGGAAGGAAACCAAAGGTTTACTACTTTAAATTTTATATATATGAATTTTATATTATTAATACTAAGGATAATCATATGAAACTTGATCGAAAATATAATGAAGAAATCTTCCTTGGTTATTTAACTACTTTAAAATATTACTGACTCTTTAATAAAAAATCAAGTATAACTACAAAAATTTTTAATTTGAGGTTTAATGAAAGTAACCCTTTTATTACAAAAAAACTATTATTAATGTTATTTTTTATTATCTTGATAATTTGAGACTTTTTTATCATATTGATAAAAAGGATTAATTTGATAATTTTCAAGTAAAATATAGTCTTAAACAGTTTAAATTGATTAACTAAGATTGTACGAACTATATATCCTAGAAACATAATAGACCTTCATTAAAATATAGTTATACATTGATTAAATATAATATTTAATACTATATGGAATCTTTGAAATATCTCCATATTCTTATAATTTTTATCTCAGTTAGAACATAAAACTAATGTCAATGCTTTACCCTAAGATAATCAGATTTAAACTAGTAAAAATATCAAAATCATTTGAAATGGAATAAGATTTTATATATAGTTAATAAAACCTTATAATATCATATCACAGGTAATAAGTGGATCATTTTAAACAATCAAGATAATCAAGAGGTAATCGCTACAAATATAGGCAGGATGGTAACTCAATATTATAATTAGAAATGGGGGGTATCTTATGAAGATACAATTGAACACATAACTAAATTAGAATCTATTATGAATCTATTAATTATGAACCTTATGAGGAATTCAAAAAAATGTTAAATATAATTTATAACTGGTTTTAATTTTGAAGAGGTTTATATTGAATAGTCTCCTAGTTTTGAAATTTCTCATTTTACAAGTTCTCTTTTTAAATATACTAATAATTTATATGGGATTAAGAAAGATCAAATATTTTTATATGAAAGTTTAAGTTATTTTATATTGTAAAATATTTTTATTTTGGGAAAATCTAAGCCTAATTTTATTAATAAAACATGTTAAAAATATATTTTACTCATTAAAATTTATGTTGATGATTTTATTTTTTTCTAAAAATATAAATCATAACAGTTATATTTCTATGATCATTTAAAATGAATTTTAAAAGATCATGATAATTTCATTAAATTTATTTCTTGGATTTCACATTTATCTAAAATATTTTGGTATTTTTTTGAATCAAATTAAGTGTATAAAGTATATTTTAAATATTTTTCAACTTGAAGGTAGTAAATATTATATTACTCCAATGTGCTCTATTATTAATCTTAACATGGATGAACCAGTGAAACTAGTTATAAACATGTTATACATAGAAATAAATTTAAGGTTATTATATAATCATTCTAGTAGGTCATACCTTATGTTTTAATATTTTATTTATATTATATTTTAATGAAATCAAAAAAAATATCATTTAAATATTGTTAAAAGGATTTTAAGTTGTTAAAAATGTAATTTAAATCATAGTTTTCTTTTCCCTTAATGAATTTATTTTGTATTTTGATGTTGAACTTAGAGTTTGTAGGTTATAATACCTATGGAAAATTTCATTTTTGAGAAATATGTTTTGTTTAATGATATAGTAAGAAACAATTTTTTCACTTTTATATAGTTGAATCAAATTATATTAAAACTGAAAAAAATGTTCACAATTATTGTATATGAAATACACTTTAAAATATTATGATTTTAATTATGATCGTGATCTAAATAAATGTGATAACAATATCTCTATAAAAATACATAAAATTTATAAATCCTTTTTAGAATTTAGAATATAGTAATAAAACATAATTCATAATATGAACATTCTAAAAAAGGTTATGTATCTTTTCAATTCAATGATAAATTAGGAGGCCTCAAATGAATAGATACACTGGGGTGAGGGATAATTATTTATTGAATTTATCTTCCATTAAAATTATGAATTAATGCTTCATTAATTTATTAAATTAAAAATCTAGTATTATTAACTATATTTAGTGGTAAACAGCAAGAAAAACAATATGCATAAAAAAATCAGTTACAAGGTTCACTGATCAAAGTAAATGACTACATGTTTGGTATAACTCAGAATCACTTCTGTTCATACTATTCATAAGAAATATCTTGTGAATACAAATATAAATAGTATATTTTTACACTCATTAGAAATAAAATCTTTTAATTTATCAAGTGTTCTCATAAATTTTCATAAATGTGATAATGTAAAACAAAAAATACCATATTCTTGAAACTCTTTTTACTCTCACTGGAATTATTATCTTTTAATGATTGTTCACTTTCTAACACATCTCATAAAACTTCAATATTTAGCTTAGAGATAACATATTATAGGATTAAAACAATAATAATTTATTAGAATATCTATGAAAAACCCAAAGAATAATAAAATCCCTTCATATGTTAGAGTAAATTATAAAATCCAAGTAATCATACTTCAAGAAATGATTTAATGAAAATATTCCTTCAATAATTCTCCTTTACCTTATCAATTTATCATTTATGGGTTGTTCCACAATGTTCTCTTTTTTCTAGCACCTTTAGTATACTTCACTCTCACTAATTTTTTAAAAATAATATATATATATATATATATTATTTAAAAAACATGCTTTTTCACCTTAAATATAGTGTTTCAAATTAAATTGGTCAATTTCTTTTATTTAATCTCAAACCAATTCCCTAAATGAAAATAACTTTGAAATGTTACCTTTCATTTTCCAAATATCTAAAACCTATTTCTCCAATATGAAATCGTAGCACATGAGCCTCAGCCCAGTTGGTGAGGTGTCCTTAAGTGAATACCCAAGACCCGGGTTCAAAACCAGGTAGAGGCATATTTTTGGGTACTATAGCAGTACTGTAGCAGGTACTATAGCAGGCATTGTAGAAGTACTATACACTGTACAGGTACTATAGTAGAACTGTACGCTATACAGGTATTGTAGAAGAACTATACAATGTGTGGTACTGTAGCAGGCACTATAACAGCTAATGTAGCAGGTACTGTATGGTACTCTAGCAGTTGGAACTATTCACCTTGGGCCACCGGTTTGGGCTTGGAGTTCTTAAGGATTTTCGGCCACCCAGGCCTTCGGGTCATTAGGGATTTTGGGCCACCTTTAAGGCCCTCAGGCCACCTCAAGGCCTTCGGGCCACATGCAGTTTCCCTAGACACACTACAAAAAAGGAGTATCCCCAGGAGAAGATTCAAAGCAAGTGCACTCACCAAAGAAGAACCAAATGGATTATCAAAATGAGAGGGTGTGGCTATGCCATCGGTACTAGCCTGGGCTTTCACAAGAAGCCTAGACAGACGGCCATGAAAAGGTAGAGAGATACTATCATGACGCAGATGCTGGGGAGGGTCATTTCCTTGTAGATAGTCTGGTTAAATTCCCTATGACCTTCGAGTCATGTAATCTTCTAAACCAACGGGTCTTGTAATCTCTGAGCCTACATGCCTTGTAAGGGTTCCCCCTAATCCCTTGAAAGGGGGGTTATCAAAAATCAATAAAAATGAAGGTCTTTGGGCCATTCAGGCCAACATGAAATCGTACATAATTTTTTATAAAAATTATATCAGCTTGAAAAGACACTCTTCTAGAACATTAGATAAACTATGACATTTTATCTATTAATGTGATCCTAAAGTTATACTTCACAAATCAAGGCATGTCCCCTTGATATGTTAGCTTCTTCATTTCGACTAATGTGGGAACTATCAATTTAAAACTTTTAAAACAAGATAGATTTCTTAAAAACATAAAATTTTAATAATATTATATTTTATCAATAAAATTTCATATAATAATTCTGATGAATTTAAATTTTATTATGAAATGTTTTTATCTACAGCACTAAAACTTCACTTATCTCGGTATTATTCACATTAAAATAGATATAGTCATTCTTATGACTTCTTCAAAATGTTAAATAAACATTTAGATCAACATTTAATGATACTTTTATTGAAATTTTGGTTAAAAACAAAATAAAAACCTAAAAATATTATTTCTAAAAAATTCCAATGTGGCATGAATTAGGATGTGGTTTTATCCTTAGGATAAATGTGGTCCATTTGAATGACTATGGTCACTCTATTATTTTCCCTATATTTCTACTTTCCAAAATCTAGTGGCCTTTACCACTATGGTCTAGTATTTTGGCTCCTTGATCTTAGTGGGATGATGGGATGTCGAATATTCCTTCCTTGGATTCCACCTTGGAGCTTATCATCTCATTTAAGTGTCCCTAACAGAGTTAATACATGTTTATTAATCTCATTCCTAGAGCCATATTGAAGTGTGGATTAGTTAATTACACTACTTTATATCATGAAAAGGTGGATACCCTCAGTCAAATCTGAATATGATTTTGGAAAATTAGACATGTTGGGAATCTGTAAATCTTCATCATTCGAAGTTAAGGGTATTTAATGAATGTAAAATATGAATTAGAGAACCAAGGTAATCTGGTATCCTCTAAAGGTAAACTTAGATCAGGGACATAAGTCATCCAAGACATGATACAAAATGCATTTCATGTATATCGCATGAGGTAATAATTCTTATATATCAAGAGGGGTCAAAATTTTAAAGTCTTATAGGGGACTATTTGGTCAGAGGTTTAACATATTGTATGTATAGGTTTTTCACATATTTAACATATTTTGGGGATAGTTCAGGCAAGGGTTTAACATCTTGTTGGGATAGGTTATTTACAAGTTTAGAATCTTGTGGGGATAGTTCGGTCACAACTTTAATGTCTTTTGTGGATAGTTCAGTCATATTTTTAACATCTTATAGGGACATATTAGTTTAAATGGTGAGGGGAATTTCATGCTCCAGGAAGTTCTGGAGTTTCCAACCCTTAAGGGATAGTGAATTTTTTAATGTTATGATTAAATATTAGGGAGACATCCTATGTACCTTATCAGAAAATAGGGATCAAACCCCATGTAGTTTGAGTTCATAGTTTAAGGTCATATGACAAGACTGTTCAATTAATTTTAACATCATATTGTAGGGTTACTTGTATCATGGAAGATTAAAACACAAGGGATGGTGTGGGCCTTATGCATGTGGATACCCATAATGAAGGGTATCATCTCATTTTAGTCAAATGAGTTATCCAATATTCATCGCATGGGGTAAGGATATAGTCTAACATCATATGATGGGAACATTGTGATGCAATTTATTTCATATAACTAGAAGGTGGGTTCTATACATTTTAAATTCATATATCTCAAATGCTTTTGGGAATTACACCAGTATTTTCTCAATCTTTATAGGGGAAATAGGATAGAAGGATATGTAAGAGGCCCTCATAGATGTAAAATCAAGTTGTTTCTATTGATGATTCTACCCTAAGGGAAAATGTGTTCACTGCATATGTGATTTTGGATAGAAATAGGTGTAGAAACTACTAATTTCATGAAGATTTCATGGTTTCCAAGTTTAGTATGCCTATAATTTGGAGAAAGAGGTGATGATGCTTCCCATATTGTTCTTGGATAAACATTTCTAGATTTTTGGTTTAATGAAACCATTCATGCAGATGATTGTGTCATGAGTAAACCTAGCTTGAATATGAACAAGACCCATGAGTAATCAACTTTTACAAAGGTATATCTACTAAAAGGAGGTATCATGTGGGAACCTGTGAGGTTGGTTTAAAAAAGGATGTGGGTTTCATGAATGAAAACAATTGAAGGAGGGTGATTTTCAAAACATTAGATCCCTACTTGGGGATGATGTCTTGATTCCCAAAAGGAAGGCTTCAGAAAATATTGGAACCTCATAGAACCCTATGTGGTGCAATCCATATGTATTTATCATGGAGGGTTGACCTTTGATGAAGTTCATCTCTTCTATGTGTTTGAGTTCTAAGAACTCGTGATAGGTCATTCATGGATGATGGATACCTATAGGGATATATCACCTCTATTTCATGTGAAGGATGAAATTTCAAAAATCCATATCTTATAGAGGAATTAAAAAGGTTTTTTAAACTTAAATGAGGGTTGAAGGGGTTATTTATAGGATATGAAAAGGTGGATAAAAACATTTCATGAAGTATTACCATCTCCACATAAGAAAAAGTTTTTTGGTGCTCCGGTTCCCTTCGTGAAACCCTGATCTTTCATGATGAATGAATCATTCAAAAAGATAGTTCCTTAGGTGTGTGTTAAGAATTTTTTTACCCCATATTTTCATCAAATCCTTGTTACAATACTTAAACCATCCTAGGATTAATTGTTTTCAATGAAAACAAATTCCCCCTCAGAATGGGATCAGATGCAGGATAGGAGGATTTGATTCTGGGGTGAACTCACAAAAAACTAGTGATTTAGGTTCCTTGTTCATGAAACTTGAATAAAACCATGTCTTATAAATACGGGAATAGGCCCCAAAGTGCACCATGAGATTCTCATGAATTATCCGTCGATAATATCATTTTTTGATACTCACAACTTTCAAAAGAGTTCTATGACTAAAATCCTTAGTGCTCGTGATACATTTCAACTTCACGAATGAGTCTTCCATGAATTCTTCAATGAGAATAAAATTTCATGAGGCCCATATTCCATGAAGAACAAATCTTCATGAACAATATTTTATAAACTAGACTTTCAAATGTTTTAAATTCTTTGAGATGGAATTTGAATGTGATGAATATGTTGTTTCTCAAAGGAGGGAGATGGATGGAAATATATTAATTAGAGAGAGTTTCTCGATTGTGTCGAAGCATTAAACACTCTCTGAGCTAATGATAGGGGATTATAGAGATTATTCACTATTCTATAGGTTTTCATTCTATAGCTTCAGTCTTTGGGATGATGAATCAATATCGAGTGCTAACCAAGATGCCCGCCTATTAGTTCATTAGTTACCTAGGTTGTATTATTGGAATAAGAACACCATTGGTTACTATGTCAAGGACCATGATTTGATTGTGGCTAATTCTCTATAGAACCCTAGGAATATTGTCAATGGGGAAGATCTAGATATATAAATATCAACCCCCCCCCAGTGATATGATAGAAACCTTAACCAAGGATCAGTGTATCGTATTTAGGGATGGAATGAATAATGGGATTATCTCCATGGTGTAAATTTCACAGATGAGTGGTCCTGGGAATACTGGGTATGCCAAACATGTGATGAATTTTAAGGGGGAATAAAAATAGTCAGTTTGTACATGGCTTTGTTAACTTCTCAGTTCCACATATAACACCATCTAGACATCATGCCCGAGCTGTTGAGAAAGTGGTCACCAAGGAACAACTATTTTTACATGTATCATGGGGAGGTCGGCATCAACCTATGGGACTTGTATCATATCATTGGAATCTACATCCAGTGGGACATGTATGATGAATTTATCTTTATAAAGAATGTATTTGAGGACCAAAAGAAACTTCTAGCACTAGAAAGGGATTTACTGAGCATAGTTCAAGGGGGTAAGTTTCACAAGACTAGGATGAAGTTCATGTTGTCTAAGAAGTGGTTCAACATATTCCTATACAAGACTAATTTTAGGATTATAGGGAGAAACCACTGGTTCTTGAGAGTAATGCAGCATGAGAAGGAGGCTTTATATTGGGTTATCCTAGAGGATATCTAGTTTTACTTATGGGGATACAGTGTGAAGGCCCTTTCCCCAAGGTTAAGAATACAGAGGTTCATTTTAGTGTTATTTTTTGGTGGATCCTCTCTATCCATGATGCTCACATGAGGGTGCAACTCAACATGTCCATTATGGAAACAATGCTGGTGATAGGGAATCACAACAAACTATTAGTTTTGGTGCTAGTGGTACTATACAATGTGTTGAGGCACATTAGTAAGAGGAATACCCCCCTCTATGTGTGTGGTCCATTTCACTTTTTTTATAGATGGGCTGATGCACACATTGGAGGTTATGAGTATCAAAACCCCATATGTCCTCATGGGACCAACACACATCCATCGATACTGAATATTTTTTATATTTAACCCCTTCAACTATAGAAGGTTGGTTCCATAAAGAGGAAAGGGTTACTAGAGTAGTTTATCTTATATCTATTCTCCATACCAACATCTAAAATTATGGATGTTGGCATGGGGTAAATAGAGTATTGGTTGTACCTCTTTTCCTTTCAAGGTGGGGTACCGGTGGTCTTAGTAGACTAAAGATTTGTTTTTGAGCTATACACCTTGTAACAACCTGATCATTTATAAATAAAATTCATTTTCTTTTAATGTCTTAGGGATATAGAAAACACTCACTCTATTTTTTATTATTATTTTTGGTTTAAATGACCATTAATTATCATTACCATTGATAATATAATCATTCAATAGTGATCACATGGTTGATATAAATATAAGTTATTAAAAAATCCTTTCACCACAAACAAAGTAGGGGATGGCCACATCCACTAGACTTGGGCCATACGAAGATCATTTTTCGAAGTTCATAAAGGAGGTAGTGTCACTATGCTTCGCTCTTGACCAATTAAAAGCTGAGATTCAACTCTATAATCTTGAATGGAATCACCTACGAGAGAAGTTCAAGTTAATATTGATTACCACCCAGGCGATGTTATCCAAGCAGCCCCAAGAGTCTATCACCATTGCACACCTTACCCTTAGGTATTATATGGGTGTTATATGGGGTTATGTAACAAGTTATTAGTTACTTATTGTGTAATCCATTTCTATATATATAATTATTATGCCATCAATTTCTTTATGATATTAGTCCTTCTTAAAAAAATGATCCATTTGATAAATTGACTATTTGGGTAAAAATGGTACTTTTGATAAATATATACATCATGATATTGTACTAAGGTTTTAATTAATAATATTATAAAAAAATTTCTTATAAATGATGGTTGTATTAGTTCCTTATCTGTAAATGATTAGGTTATCTGTTTGACAAGAGTTATATTATTTATATGATAAAATAGAAAGTGCATTTTTAAATAATTTATTTTAAGGAATTAATGAGTTTTTGAAATAACTAATATTTTATTAAAATAATATTATCAAATTTATTTTATGAATAATAATTGAGTATATAATTTTTAGTAAGTCAAATGTAATTTTTATTAAGGTTTGAAAACTATTTTTGTCAAAACTCGTGAATTTTCAATAAATGTCATTTTTCATTTTAAAAGTAAAAATTCACATATTTAGAGAACTATTTAGATAAAATGAATATTATTTTTGGAATCATGATTTCGAAATTATACAACGGTGAATTTTTTATAATTTTCTAAGACCGTCAATTTTTTGGTAAAAATTAAATATTGTATATATTAAAAATATGTGTTTTATGACATTATAATGACCCCAAAATGATGTAATAAATACTTTAATGGGTATTATAGGCCCAATATATGTTTTAATTTTAAAATAATGTGATTTTATATTTGTTTTACATATTTTTTTAAGCCTTAGTGAATTCCCAAAAATGTATAATATATTTTATGATTTTAAATTCGTTTCCTTAATAATGTGACTCACCTCCACATAAGAAAGCCTAATATTTTAATATTTTAGGCCATTGATCTTATAAAATAATGTTTTCCACACCTATTTGAAAAAAACTATGTGAAAAAACCATGGTAATGTTTGTGGTTCGGAATATTAAATTATATTGATACGAAAACCTAAGTTTATGAAATATTAAAACATTCCCCTCTCATTTCTTATATAAACCCACCCAAGATCCATCTTATATTCACTAAAAATCCTTTTATCACGTCCCTAATCTTTCCTACCCTCACTATAATCCTCACATTCCACCCCAAGCTCTCAATAATCCCATCTTTAAGCTTTTCAAGTCACACACTCAAGTAAGGGTTTCCTTCATTTCTCATTTTTATCCATGTTTCCTTATACTGTTACACCCTTTTATTTTCAATTAAAATTTATGGGGTATGTTTTCAAACCTCCCACATACTTACCTTATTATGTTTTTATGATGGGATACATCTTTTTATCTCATTAATCCCTCTCATGTACACCTGTTACCATGCTGAAATTTCGTAAGAGTTATTCTATTTTTCCTCTTTCTTGAAGTTTCCTTATTATGTTACGCAATCTATTTACAAATTCCTTGTGTTGGGAAATTTATATCTATTACCTCATTAATTTCCATTTCATTTATATATTATGAGATACCCCTTTATCTCTCGTAAACAATTTTTATGTTTTTTTGTCAAACTGTTATGCTGTCGAAATTGCACAACAATTTTCCATGCCAAAATCTATGTGTAATGAATACCATGCCCATTTCTCTATCAAGGGTATTAAACTTTATGAACATATACTTTTTTAGTGTATACTTTCATGTATTTATTCCACATTCCTATATCATGGAAAAATGATGATGTTGAATGACTCCATTTTATATGATCTATGTGGCACACTTAAGCATGAGATTGAAATGATTATGAACGGTGCACCCTGATAGCGCTCCAATGCATTGGGGAATGTTTATTATCATGATAAATCATGTTGGGAATGGGTTTAATTGATTACATTTAGGAAATTTTCTCACCATATTGGGATAGGGGTTTACCTGATTCCTTTATGTTAATGATGCAAGGTTTTAAGTTGTTCCCACATTTCTATGTTATAATGATCATATTATATCATGCCTTTATGTTAATTTTGATATTATACTCCATTGATATATCTATTTACTAACATGTATTTTATCCTTCATGTTATACATTTTTTACTCCCTTACTGGATTTTATAGATCACCTTTTTCTTATGTTTTTCCTCAGTTTATCCTATGCAATGCTAAGTACGAAGGAATGTTCTGGTCATATAAAAGAAGTTTTCAATGTAGATGTTGTATTTTATGTCTTGAGTTGTCATTTAATGTTACTAAGACCCAAATACACTATACTTATCAATCTTAAGGGTTTTATTAAGTTCAATTTTATGTAATAAATCATGTTTAAGTTTTTAATAATGAGAAGGGTTTTTATAAACCTCATACCAGTTCTCTATCTAATTATTTTGACTTCAGAGGATGACCCCAAGGCATATACTTGTGTTTTAACTAAGATCCACCCCATGGTCTTTTAGCGTATGTTTCCCTCAGATTCCGGGGATGACCTCCTTTTGATGGGAGATTCAAACATTCCGATCAGTTTCTAACGGGTTTGTTCATAGAATCGGAAACATCCAATGATTCCACATCCATTCGAACCTACTTTCCAAAGGTAGGCACTTATTAGTTTTCTGACTGATGAGGCTTAGGAATTTGCATTGGTCAAGAGGATGGGAGGTCGGACTCATCACACCTTTTTGAGGGGAATTATTGTCTACTCTGGGACTCTCTTTATAGATTTAAGTTATGTTCGTGAATCCTTATTACATTACCAAGTATAAAATGAGTTTTCCTTTAGATATGACAATAAATGATCGATATGTAAGAAATTTAGAGAATCTTTTATATGTATTCAAGGTTCTTCATCGATAGAGAATCATCTGTATTTATTAGATATTCTTGGTCAATGGTACCCTTCGACACATTTATATATAAATCTCTTGGTCATTATGATGACCATGCTGGTTTTAAAGCCACTCAGTGGGGCACTTGAAGTTTATTGTCATTCAAGAGGGCATGGATTAATTCAGAGTTGGGATTGAACCCGCAGACGGGCTACCTATGTATCCTTTGTTTAGAAAAGGAATCAGAACCCACGTAGTTCGAGTAAGGTAATATGATGTTTGTGATTGATGGCTCAAAGAAGGATGTCATAATTACTTTTACACTCTAAGCTCACGTGAGTCATGCTCGATGTGAGAAACAAGAGGTATTGGTAAAAATTAGACAACTATGCCATGAAAGATTCAATCATAAGAAATAATGTGGGGCTTATGTATGTATGACTGCCCAGATAAATTAAGGTTAGGATTTACTTTAGGGAAAAAATCCAGGAGCAGAGCCCATAAAGGTATATGTGCTTCATGGAGATTTTGAATACTCTAACTTGGGGCTTACTCATGAAAAGGAGGCCCAAATTAGGAGAAGACTTATGATTGGGTTTTACTCCTGAAAAGGAATCCCAGATCAAAGGTAAATTAGGACTGGTTAAGAGAAATTAAGACTGGGGCTTACTCCTTAGAGGATGCCGATATTTGAGACTGGGGATTAATCCTGAAAAGGAGGTCCAGGTTAAGGGAATTAAGGTTTGGGGCTTACTCCTAAGTAGGATGCCCAAATTAGGGGACTGGGACTTACTCCTACGGAGGATGCCCAGATTTGAGAACTTTATGAATTGGGGCTTACTCCTAAGGAGGATTCCCAAGTTAAGAATTATGACTGGGACTTACTCATGAAAAGGAGGCCTAGGTCGATTGAGTTCTCTCAACTTAAAGGATGAGGTTGAATGAATGAAATTTCAATCTTTAGTGACATAAAGATGTGTAAATCACTAGGTTTTGAGAGATATTCTACAGAGTTCCTTTCAGATAAGGAATCAAAAATCAAAAAATCATTCCATAAATGGATTTGAATAGTGTATTGAAGATTGAATCTTGAATAGGAGAGGTGGAATGGCTTAAGAGTGGTGAAATGGACAAGAAGGGCACCTAAAAAGGTAGGGGCACGCAAGTCCTGGCAGGCGCGCAGGTACTGCGTGGGCGCGCAAGTCCTGGTCGTGTAGGTATGCCTGCGTGACACATGGCGTACTTGCATGACGGTTAACCTGCAGGGTAATACTTGAGAGAATCTTGATTAAAGCCTTTAGAATCCTCTTGAGGTTCTTCCAGAAAAGGGGCGCGCAAGTTCTATTGAAGGAGTAAGGTAGCGCGCAAGTGTGGCCTTTTTCCTTAAGGGTTGACCACTCAGGTGCGCAAGTGTTGATGAGTTTCAACACTTAGTCCTTCATCCCGCTCTTTAGATCTTCCGTTCTTCATAATAAATTACCTTAGAAGTGTTCTGGAAGCTTTGAGAAGAGACTAGGGCGCCGGGAGCTCAAATATGAGTTTCTGGAAAAAATCATCCTCGAATGGGGGGCCCACAGGGTCTATTTATAGGTAGGAGAAGACCCCGGGTGGTTATCACCTAGGTCGCGCAAGTCACTTGCGCGACCATAACGCGTCGTGCAAGTGGACTTGCGCGACTATGAGGGAACTTGCGCGATCTATGGGCAATGTTCTCCTTGTTCATCCCTTTGTCGATTTTTGATATTTTCTTCAAAGGTTGAATCAATTTGTGCTAAGTCATTTCCCTTTACATTCCTTTGGACTCTGTGATGAAAAAGTAGCGTCAACAAAAGTCCCCCCTCAGAGTTGGATCCGAAATAAATGAGGATATGACTCTGAGGAAAAATAATACATCCAAAGGAAAGGCGGCGCGCAAGTCCTGATGGCGCAGAGGGTGGTGCGCAAGTGAGCTTTAGGCACGCAGGATCGAGTCACGCAGGGCTTGGGCGCACTGGGTGTAGGCGTGCAGATAGGCCGCATGGCCTATAAATACGCGGTCAATGGACGTGCTTAGCATTTCGATTCTGAATTCTCGAGCTCTCGCTGCGCAAGTCCTCTTCTTTTCATTGTTTCCTTACCACCGTGCTGCTGTCAAGTTAATAGGACTTGCGCGGTGAAAACATGCCCGACAAAAACTTGCGCGACACATTTAATATTTGTGTGACACATCCATACTTGTGCGCCTTAATGCCTTAGCCATTTTTTCAAATTTTTTCACAAAGTTTATGAAACATCAATCCATTTAAGAGTTAATTTATTCAACTCTTGTGCAGAATCAATGGCTCTTAGACCCGGAATAGTTGATGAACTGGCTAGCAAGCGGATAGATGATATGATGAACATCATTGTCCATGATTATTATACTGTCAAAGATAGAACTCTTCCGGATTTGGCTAAGTATCTGAATAAATATCATCGTTACTTCCCACAGAGCACTTATCTACCTTTGTATGTCTATGGTCATCTATGAGAAGTCACCATTCCAGAAGCAAAGAACTATCTTCCATTTTCATGGTTTCAGAATTACACCAACTTTTCTTCAGCAAATATCTCAGGTGGAGGAGTATTTATTAGTGCTAGAACAGTGGAGAAGGCCTACATGATGCATCATAGCCCTTGTACACTAGATCTGAAAAATCATACACCTGAGCTGCAACCACATTATCATCCTTCAATCTTCCGAAATGCTCAAATGGATCAATCCAAAGGATGGAAGAAAAGTTGGGACTTTCGTCCTGAGGGAGGCGTGAAGCCAACTTGGATGTGGGTATACTGGGTGCGACAAACCTGTGCAGAGTTTGTCGAGGTTCTGAAGGGAGCTGCAATATACGAAGCTGTCTGGGTTGGGCAAAAATATGTTTACAGACATGATAACTTCGTTCCGGAGATACTCAGCTACTGGAGCCCAGTAATTAATTCTTTCCATCTGACTCATGCAGAAGTAGGCATTAGTTTGTGTGATGTCTACAAGATCTCAGGGGATCCAATTTTGGGCGATATGTATGATGAATTCATTCCTCCCAAGGTGACTTGATATGATTCAGAGAAAACTCCTTCTTTAGATAGGGAATTATTTAAGATCTTACACAAGCTTAAGAGTTCAAAGACCTCATTAACTCATTCTAGAAAGGATATTCATCCGGAGGAATGGATGAATATATTTCTTATTGAGAAGAAAGAGAGGGAGCCAAAGGAGAAGGAGCCGAAAGAAAAAGGATTCAAGAAAAAGAAATCCAAGGATAAGAGGCCCAAACGTCCTACCACCTGCCCAAAACCTGAGAAGAGGGGTGCTCCTGGCACATTCTGGACAACTCTAGAAGAAGGAGAGTTCGAGAAGTGGGGATATGAGGTGAATCAAAGAATCCCAAAGAAGACTCATCTGGTGGGATTCTTAGCAATGTGGCTCAGTGTTTATCTCTTTCCAGTTAGGGATTCGAAGGGAGGCGTCAGGCCAGGGACCTTCATCATTGCGGCAAAGTTGGATGAGTGAAAAATGGTTGGGTTGTATACCCCCATTTTAGCAAAGATTCACAGGAGTTTAGTTCATGTCTTCATGGGTAAATATCTGTTAAGAATAGTGGGACCATTCCAAGTTTTATGGGGATGGATCGCCACTCACTTCAGGACTTACAATGTACAGAAGGGATTACAAATTCCTGGAAGTTCTTTCAGGCCATCAGTGCAAGAATTATATGGAGTTTCTCCATTAGATGTTAATGCCTATGACATGAAATTGAGGCTGAGCATGTTTAAGGAATTCAACTTCTTTCCCTATGGAAGTCCTCCAACCGGGCATTTTATTGATGATGGAACAACCTATTTGGATTTGAGGGCATACATGCTATCTTGTAGGGATAGTGTGCTAGTTTCTAGGATTGATGGAGAAATCATATGCGAGGCCTATGCTCTATATATATTTTCACACCAATTCAAATGTCTGCAACAGATTGATGTATCTCCTCCAGTACATGTCAGGTTAGAGCAACATCCAATGGTTGCTCGGAAACTATGGTTGTTGACGTCAAGGGAGAAGACTAGGGCAGTATTTTATCTACCAGTTGAAAAAGCAACACATAATTTGACTAAATATTATGTCGAACACTGGATTTCATCCTACCCCAAAGGGATATTGAATCACCCAGTTTATCAGGTGGGGAAAAGGAAGAGGACTGTAGAGAAAGAACCCCTTACTCATGAAGGTGATGCTTCCCCACCTGAAGTTGATTCGACAGACTCCTCCTCTAGAACTGATTCACTGGATTCCCATGATGGGGATGATGAGGCACAACCAGCGACAAAGCGGTTTTGTGCCTGATATAATCCTCCAGTCAGAATTAGAAAACCCACTCCATCAACTCCTAGTGAGTTACTTCATTGTATTAATTTAATCACTACTACTTTATAAAGCAATAAGTCTTACTTTCTTATTCTCTATTTGTAGTTACAGGAGCTGGGAAGAAATTGAATTCAAAAATTGTAGGGCCTTCCTTGAAGCCTTCATATCTAAGACCAGAGGCTGTCCAGCTATGGCAGAGTTTATATTGTGGTACTTAGACCACCTGTATGGATTTTTGTGAGGGCCTACAACTTCCTGGAATATGGAATCTTATGGATTCTACAAATCTTCAATACGAGGATGACCCCAATGAAGTGCGGGCTTACATCAGAGATTTGGAAATGCTCATATATGCCACTGATGAGTCTGTTCCTATCACCAGGCGGGTGAAGGAAATGATTGATCATGGCGCCACTGTGGGGGCTGGTGGTTCTTGAGATGAGGAGTGTCATGAGTATGTGGCTCCTGAAGATGTAAGTTTTCTTTCCTTATTTGTTTTGCAACGTGATTTCAGTCGAAGATTTGTTACTTAAGGAATCTATTTTCTTCATCTTGCGGCTTGAAAAGAAAGGAACTATGGTTCCTTCGCCACAGTATATCCCTGGTGGTTCTGCCATCAGGGATGCTGCTGATTCTCCTCGCGAACCAGGCGAGATATCTCCAGGCCAGCATGCCATGAATGAGGCGCTGGATATAGCCTTCCATTCGCCAATCCAAGTGCCAATAAGGGAGACTACCGATACTCCCAAAAAACCAAAGAAGCAAAGGCAATGAAGGAGGAAGTCCAAAGATAAATGCTTCATTAGCAGTGGTAAGTCCTTCGAGTAATCATGAGTTTATACCCATGACCACATGGTTACTCATATTTCTGGGGATTGCAGGGGCTTCTTCAATTTCCCCCTTGAGGGAAGGACTGATCCTCCTTCAAAGACCACAAAGGGTACTTTGGAACAATCACAGATCCAAGATTACATGGCTACTCCTGGAGAAGAGCTAGCATCTATTCCCATTATCCCTCCCGCTACTGTTGCAAGAAGAGAAGAACCTGTTTCTGGTAAGTCAACAGTGCTTCATAAAAATGTTTAATGAAACACCGACTGATTTCCATTCTGTGATACTTCAGGTTCAACTCCTGCATTAGAGCTTCTAGCGACTGTTGCAACTGATGCAACTGATGCTGTGATTTTACCTGAAGATATTGTCCAGGGTCAGGGGCTGCAGGACATAAGTCGTCAAGAAGACACACCAAATTCTCCCACTGGTGAGACTAACCAGGATTCTGAAATATCATTGGATGAAATGATGAATCATGGCATGTCTTTCGAAGAATTTTATGATCATGCTAAGTTTTCCTGTGATTTAGAAGACCTTGGGTGTGAGTTTTATCCTTCGCCCAGTAAATTTTCTTATAATTTACACTTCTAATCATGACTGAAAATGATACGTAGTTCCATCGATAGAAACTGCTGAACTACCAAGGCCTGAAGAGGGTGTGGACATTGATGTCAACCCTACAATTGAAAAAACATTATCTCAAGTAGAGATAAACCCAATTAACCCTCTTGAGACCCATCTTGAAGATCCTGTTGAGACTAGTAAATATGGGGAGGAGTCTTCTCAGGTTGTTGACCCACCGTCGGGTAAGGGATAATAATATTTGTGATTGTACTTAATTTTCAAGACAATCGATTCTTTTGTTATCCTTTGAAGCTAACAAAAGCTTTCAATTAATTATGCAGGGCTGTCAACTGCAGTGGCTAAGTCTGGAGGTGAAGCCTCTGCCTCTGCCCCCACAAGAATTAAAAGCGAAGAAGCACAAGTCAGGGGGGAAAGAACAGAATAGGGAACTTCCTAAGTGCATTAATCCCAGATTACCTGCCCCTCTGTGATGATGATGTTGAATCAGACCCAGAGATGCTTAAAGTGTTCATCTTTTCACGATGCAAGGCATGGAACAACATATGGACAATCATATCTGAGGTTCCTTTAGAAGACTTATCATCGAAAATTCCTCTATTTTCCTCCCAATTTGTCATACTAGGACTTGGAGGTTTTGGATATGAAAAGATCCATACCACAGTGAAATAGATCATCTTCAGGAGGAAGCAGGAGCAAAAGTGCCGCGAAGATCTGACCAGGGTGAAATTTTCAGTTAACATCGGTGAATTTGAGGCTGTGGTATCCCAAGCTGAGGCTGATTATACTTCCAAGATGAAGCAGCTGAAGCATAAAATCAAAGAAAAAGTCATTCAGCAGGTGAAACTCCAGCAACAGTTAGATACTGTTACTGGGGAACTTGATCAGCTCAATAATTCATTGGAGGGATCTCAAACGAATGGTATGAAAGCCATTGTAGATGCCAAGAAGTCACTCTATCAAGATAAGAATAGTGAAGTTGATCGAGTGCATGAGCTTCAAGTAGTTTCTGATGAAGCTCGGGATGTTGTACATCAAATGAAGACTTATGTTGATAATCTTTTGTAATCTCCTTGGAAAAGAGAAGAGACTCCAATCTGTGGATTTCCTTCTAACTCTTGTGCATCAATGAAAAACACTTTCACCTTCACTCATTTGTACCTGCATTCTCTTTTGCTACATGATTTAGATTTTACCTAAGCCAATGGGCCTAGTAAGCATAGTTTGATTTTTACTAGTATTAATGTAAATAACCCTACAAACTTCGAACCTTTTAATTGCTCAATGTTACCTAAATCATAAAAAAAGTATGTTTAGTGAGCTGGGAACTTGACTTTTATTCATATTTCCCTTGTCTTTCGTGGGCAGTTTAAAGTCATGCACGTCGGACATAAAAAGGATAATGTTTAAGGTCGAAATAGCTTTGACCGAAATGGATTAGAATTGACTCAATTACTTGAAAATTCATCTGAAAACATATTATCATACTCAAGTATGAGGGAAAATATGTAATCTATGACTTAAGAATATTTGAATCTGAGGAATTATATGAAAAAGATCTAAAAGGAATTAGAAGAAGTAGATTCCAAGAATGAAGTTACCATTATTTAACAAACCTGTTAGGGGGTTGAATTATGCAGGGCCACCTAAGGGCATTGGATGCATAGTTAAATAAAATAGAATCTTTTGGCTAATAAGTCTGTTATGTAGACTGTTTATGCAAGGCCGCCTATGGGCACGTGTTGCATAGTCAGGAAAAAGAACCCTTAGAAATTTACTTTCCTAGTGCTAAAATCCAGTGAAAGTTTATGGAGATTCAAATCTTCCAAAGTATAGAGTTAGCTGTATGGAAAGAGGTACTTGAATATGGAGAAGATATTTCCAAACAAGATTATCGAAGAACTAGATGAATATCACTCCTACGAAGGTCTGACCCAAACGTAGGGAAGAAGAATATAAACCATATACTTGAATACTTTCAGATCATGAAAAATGATATGGGACAAATATGTTAAGGATGGATATTTTTTGTGGATCCCTACATACTGTCATTTAAGACAAATAAGGAAAAAAGAGGCATTCTTCCCAAGAATGAAGTTACCACTATCCAACAAATCCGTTAGGGGGTTGAATTATGCAGGGCCACCCAAGGACATTGGCTGCATAGTCAAATAATAGTATCTTTTGGCTAACAAGTCTGTTATATAGACTGTTTATGCAAGGCCGCGTATGGGCACGTGCTGTATAGTCAGGCAAAAGAATTCTCGGAAGTTTAACATTTTTGTGACTAGAAGTCAAGAAAAGGGTTATGAAGATCTGAAAATATTTAAGGTTAGAATTATGACACATAAATATGGGTATTGTTCAATGTATACAGAGATACACAAATCAATGCTAACCATAATCATGTTATGGCTGGGTCCTGAATTGAAATGTTGGACTTCACTACGTATCCCATAAAGATGAGAATCAAGATATACGTAGTTCTTAAACTACAGTTTAACATCGTGTGGTACAAAAGGATTAGAGATCTTAGTTTAGGGTCATAGAGCTTGGACCATTTTAAGAAATACACAGTGTGTGTTTTCATGGGGACTTTCCAGCCAAGGGACTAAAAGTGGAATTTGGGGTTAGTCCCAAAGACTTGGTGTTGGATTCGAGGGACACTCGAACGTTCCTACATATCCCATAAGGATGGGAATCAAGCCCACGTAGTTCAAGAAATACCCTTTGTACAAATTTGGTTCGTACATGTGAAGGGTGAAAGGGGACTTTAGTACAATGATGGTTTAACCCAAGATAAAAGGTTTGGGCGTTGCCATGTATGCACGTAGTCTTTGAAATGAAACATGATTAAAAAAATGAATGTAAATAATGGTTCCCTCTCAGGTGAGGGTATCAATGAATATTGTAGTTTATTGTCATACTGGACAAAAGTGTTGTATATTTTAACGTCATATAACAAGGACGAAAGTGAACCAATGTAAAGATATTGATTCTAGGGGCGGTTTCATGAATCAACATCGTATGAGATGAAAATGAACCAATGTGAAGAGATTGGTTTTGGGCTTGAACCTTGGGAGGTTGCCTACATACCCAGCCTGGAAGGCAAGGATCAAAGTCCGCATAGTTAAATTAAAGAATGAATTAATGATCAAGTTGTTCTTGGGGACAATGACCTAAAAAATGATGTTGGGACTTACACATGGTTATCGGCCCACAGAGAGTGTTATGGTTGAGGTTTGCTCTAAGCTCATGTGAGTCAAACTCGGTGTGAGAAACAAGAGGTAACAACAACCTTAACGATGCATAGTTTAATGTCATGTAGGACATATAAAGGGACTATTCAGTTTAAAGTCTTGCAGTTAGGACTATTGGTTCTGCACATTTTAGTGTCATGTAGCAGGGACAAAGTACATTTTAATGTCATGTAGGATGTATCACGGACTTTCTGTACAGTTTAGCGTCATGTAGTTAGGACGATAGGGAAAATAGAGTTTAACATCATGTTGGACGAAAGGGGGACTATGCAGTTTAATGTCATACAGGTAGGACAAAAGAGTACACCATTTAATGTCATGTTGGACGCATTGGGGATTTTTTCCACAGTTTAGCGTCATGTTGGATGAAAGTGCGAGTAGTTTAAGGTCATACAGGACCTTTGATGATTATGTAGTTTAACATCTTTCCGGACGTAAGGGACTTTTATACATCTTAGCATCATGTAGTTAGGACATCACAGTTTAACATCTTGCTGGACGTAAGGGACTTGCAAATAGTTTAGGGTCATATGCATGGACCGTTGATAATGCAGTTTAAGGTCATACAGGACCTAGTTGTAGTTTAAGGTCATACTGGACCATTTTGGAGACACAGTTTAACGTCATGTTGGACCAAGTTGTAGTTTAAGGTCATACTGGACCATTTCTGTATAGTTTAACGTCATATAGCAAGGACAAGAAAGGTACTTTGCGGTTTATACAAAATACTTCTTCAAAAATCTGGCATTGGTTAGAGTAGTGATGAGTTCTCCATCCATTGAGATTAATGAATAAGCTCCATTGGAGTAGACCCTATGTATTGAATAAGGTCCTTCCCATTTTGGCTCAAGCTTGGGAGGTTTCTTTCCTGGTATCATTGGAGTTCTGATAACTAATACCAATTCTCTCTGAGTGAATGAACGAAGACAAACTTTTTTGTTAAAAGCTCGTGCTATTCGATTCTGATAGACTTCCAAGTGGTGCAAAGTGAACAATCTTTTCTCATCTAACTGTTCCAATTCATTCAATCTCTTTTGAGATTGTTCATCTGTAGATGATTGATCACAAATGGAAACTCTGAGTGAGGGTAGTTGAACTTCAATGGGTAAGACGGCTTCCGTTCCATATACCAATGAATATGGAGTTGACCGAGTTGTAATGCGGGTGGTAGTCCGATAAGCCCATAAAGCATGAAAGAGTTTATCAGGACATGGCCTCTTATCTTTATCTACCATCTTTTGAAGTATATTTGAAAGAGTCTTGTTAAAGGATTCTATCTGTCCATTGGCCGCTGCATGATACCGAGATGAATTGTTGGATTTGATGTTTTATTATTGATACAACTTCTTCACCTCGGATGAACAGAAATTGGTGCCATTGTCCGTCAATATGGTATGAGGGACACCAAATCTGGTAATGATGTTAGACTTGATGAAGCTAACAATGCATTTAGAACTGACTTCCTTGAGAGGTATTGCCTCTGCCCATTTGGAAAAGAAGTCAATAGCAGTAAGAATGTACTTAAACTGCTTGGCCGTAGCCGAAGGGAAAGGTCCCACTACATCCATTACCCATGTGTCAAATGGCCATGAGTATTTAGCTGTATGAATCAACTCTGGAGGTTGATGAATGAATTTGGCATGCACTTGGCATGAATGACACTTCTTTGTGAAATCGACACAATCTCGTATCATTGAAGGCCAAAAGTATCCAAGACTTCGAATCTGATCAGACAGTCTATGTCCAGACTGGTGGGCACCACAGACTCCTGCATGCACTTCTTTCATGACAGCCATTGTCTCTTCACCATCAATGCATCTAAAGATAACTCCATCAAAACCACGTTTGTAGAGAATTTTCTCTAGGTGATCTGGGCTATCATAAAGAGTAAAATTAACCACACGTCTCCAGATTTGTTCTTTCTTAGCTCTATTAGGTGGAAGTGTTCCATTTTGAAGGTATTCCATGATAGGTGACATCCATCCTGTATTATGGCCATACGGTTCAGGAATGGGACAAATTTCATTAATTTCCTCTGTTCTGATTCGAACATAAGGTGAAATTGCACGACGTTGGGAAATAATGATGGTTGTCTCGTCTAGGTTTGGATCTGCCAGAGCTGTGGCTATATTAGCCAATGCATCAGCTTGAGCATTTTGTGATCTTGGGACATAAGAAAATGTCGTTTTTAAAGGGAATTTCGCCATTAACTCTCTGACGTAATCATACAAAGAAATTAGTTCTACTTTTCTGATGGCATAATCCCCATTGACTTGTTTGATTACCAGGCCTGAATTACCTTTTACCTTTATGTGATTCACTTGTGCTTGAAGTGCTAATTCCAAGCCTACGATGAGAGCTTGGTATTCTGCTTCATTATTGGTACCATCTTCCCACAATAAGAAGGAATAAGGTAACACTACCTTTTCTATAGAAATGAGAACAATTCCTAAGCCAACTTTGTTGAATTTAGGATTTTCCATTTTCTTCCATGTTGGACTTCTGGAAGCACCATCAAAAGACATTTCCCATGCCTGAGGACTTTCTTGAATAAAGAAGACTTCCTCATCAGGGAGTTCAATATCTAAAGATGTGTCTTCCACTAAAGGGTGTTCAGCTAGGAAATCAGCCAGAGCTTGGCCCTTTATCGCCTTTTGAGACACATACTGAATGTCTAATTGCTGCAAAATAACCTCCCACCTTTCCAAATGTCCTATAAGCATTGGACGACTTAGGATAAATTTGAGCGGGTTATTGCAAGATACCAATTGGACCTCGTGATGTTGCAGGTAGTGTCTCAACTTATGAACTGCAAAGATTAATGTCAGGCAGCACTTCTCAATACTTGAATACCGGGTTTCTACTTCAAGCATGGTTTTACTGAGATAGTAGAGACTGTTTTCAATCCCAGCATCATTCTTTTGAGTAAGAAAGGCACCCAATGATTGCTCTAGAGTTGTCACATAGAGGATAAGTGGTCTTCCTTAAACAGGTGGCGTGAGTACTGGTGGACTCAAGAGGTATTTCTTGAGAATATCGAATGCTTCTTGACATTCTTCAGTCCACTAGTAAGTGACTCCCTTCTTCACCAATTTGGTGAAGGGTACACTTTTTCCTGCTAAATTGGCGATGAAACACCGAATATAGTCTAAGTTTCCTTGAAGTCCTCTTAATTATTTAAAATTTTGAGGAGGTGACATACCAAGGATTGACTTGGTCTTATCAGGATCGACTTCAATACCACGATGGCATACAACAAAGCCAAAAAAAATTCCTGAGGTTACCCCAAAAGCTCATTTTAAGGGGTTCATCTTCAAATTATATTGTCGATGCTTGCAAAATATGAATTCCAAATCAGCCAAGTGATTAGAACGTTGTTTGGATTTAACTACCAAATCGTCTACATAGCATTCAACAAACTTCCCTAAGAAGGGTTTGAAGATACAATGCATGGCACGCTGATAAGTTTCACCTGCATTCTTTAAGCTGAAGGGCATTACCCAGTAGAAAAACACACCCTGAGGGGATCTGAAGGCTGTAGATTCCTCGTCTTCTATGGCCATTCGGATCTGATTATATCCGGAATATACATCCATGAAGTAAAGTGCTTCATAGCCATCTGTTTCATTAATTAGAAGTTCTGTAATCTGAACTGGGAAATCATCCTTAGGACAATGCCGATTAAGATCTCTGAAATCGATGAAAACTCAAATTTTTCCGTTCTTTTTCTTTACGGGGATAATATTAGCGAACCATTTGGGATATTGAACATATCTGATGAATTTAGCTTTGATAATCTTATCCACTTCATCTTCGATTTTGGAAGCATAAGTTGGGTGTGTTCATCTTGCGGCTTGCTTAAATCCTCGATGTTCTTCTGGTAAACCCAAATGATGAGTAGCAACATCAGGATCAAGCCTAGGAATTTCTGTATAGTTCCAGGAAAATATATCTCTATTTTTCTTTAGAAAAGAAATATAAATCTCTTTCTCTTCATGATTCATGGCCGCACTGATTAAAGTGGGGCGTGGATCTCCTTTTGTACCCAGATTTATTTCTCTGAGTTCCTCCACAGTGGTAGAGATACCCTCTTCAAATGCTGGAGGAGCATCTCTGAGATCTTCCTCTTCTTCTTCTTCAAGTGTTATTTCTTCCATTTCTACTTTCATTTTATATTATAAAGTAGAATTCTCATGATCCAAAGAGATGTCAAAATTTTCATATCTTGAAGAAGAAGCTTCCATTTCCGACCTAATTGATGATGAAGGGTCTTCTTTGGGTAATAAAGAGGAGATGATGGATTGAGAATCGACATCATTGTTCACCTCCGATGTTGCTATAACTTCTTCTGGACTAATTGGCGAAGCATAGACTTGTTGGATTTCAGAAGATGAAATAAAGACGTCACCATTTGTGCTTTTATCACTGCTTGGTAGATTACCAATTTCTCCCATGTTGTCTGGCTCGATTTCCGTAATTGACATTATGGATCTTTCCATAAGAGTATTTTGATTTGGGTTTATCTTGTCAATTTGACTGATAGGCAACACATAATCTATACTCACATGTGTAAATGGATTTACTGGAATTTTTTCCAAACCATATGGAGCATTAACTTTGGTAATATCCTTTGTTATGGATTTCTCCATTTGCTTCATGTGATAGAATTCCGCCTCAATGTATTGAGACTCACATGTTTTGAACGGGGCCTTATCACCATACAATGTCCCAACTTGACCATTGAAACAATATATGAGACATTGATGGTATGATGAAGGGATAGTCGCATGTTGATGTAGCCAGGGTCTTCCAAGCAAGATGTTGAAGGCTGAGTCTTGATCAACAACCATGAAATATGAATTGGATACAAGATCTCCAAACTGAGTTCTGAGTGTAACTTCACCCAGTGGTTCTTGTTCATTTTTATCATATCCCTATAGCATCATGGTGGAAGGAGATAAATCAGATTCTGTGAGGCCCAATCGACGAAGTGTACGAATGGGCATGAGGGTGACTCCTGAACCATTGTCAATGAAAGCTCTTAGAACATCCACGCCATTGAACTTTCCAGACAAGTACAATGGTCTAATATGTCCATGCACAACATCATCTTTATCTTCATCAGTAAAGGATATTATTGCATGGCATTCTGCAGGATTATTCTCTATGTGATAGACTTCAGCTGCAGCAATTTCAATTTCAAACTCCTGAGGACTTGACAAAGCCTCGATGAGTGCTTCCTGAAGATATTTTGACAGATTCAGAGCATCCAGAATTGATAACTTGGCTGGTACTTGGGCCAAGTGTTTCAATATATCATACTTTTGATCCAGAGGTCTAAATTTCCCAATAGGAATATGTGGTTTAGCAGGTACCTTGGAAGTAGATGCTTTGGAAGTTGATGCATCTTGTATTGGGATAGGAGTTGGCAATATTCCTGGTTTTGGAAGATTAGACCAATTAGATCCATTTACTTGCTGACAGGAATAAGATGGAACCTTCAACCGGTCTTCCAAAATAACTATTCCAGGACTGAATTTTCTATTTGTAGAAGAACTTTCTTTTTCTTGCTGAGCTCGCTGAAGGGCTCTACCACAAGTTTCTGGTGCGTACACAGTTCTAGCCGAGGTAGAATTGGAATAGTGGCTTCTGAAAGATCCACATCTTCCTCTATATCTTGAGCCCCTGGAACTTCCTCTTATTCCTCTGTTTGATACAGGGAATTCGGGCTCATTGAAATCGAAACTTCGACTGGAATATGGATCTTTTAATTGAATCATATTAACAGAACCAAAGATTAACTCTTCTTCTGATGAAGACTCTGCCTGATTAGCCTGTTTAGGTTGTTCCGTTTGGTGGCGCGGTGCCCGTGGCTTTGAAGTAGATGGCATGAAGTCCGCCAAAGTTAAAGATAACTTAGGCTATGACACATACTCATCTTCTTCTAATTATTTTTATTTCTTTGAATCATGCTGTTTATTTGAGGACTTTCCCTCTAGCGAAGAGGGTTTAGCCGCAACATTCATGGTAGAAGACACAATTGGTTTCTTTAATTGTGTTCTCAAAATAGCATGAGTTCGATTGATTGTCTTTCTGACCATCCAATCATCATACTTCTGTGCATTTTTTCTTTTGACTTCTTTCCATTCACCTTCCTCCTCTGGAACTGTAGAAGTGACACATGCTACCTGGTCTGAGGAGCCTTTAATTTGACTTGTCCCTAGTCAACCATCTTTTGCAGGAGGTCTTTGAAGAAAAAACACTCCTGGATTGGATGCCCCAACATTTGATGAAAAGGGCAATAATTATGATGGTCTTCATCTCCTTTCTTGTTTGGCCTCTTGGGTATTGGAAATTGAACCAAATTGTTTTCCAGAGCCAAAATGAAATAACCAGGAACTTGTTCAAATCAGAAAGAGTATGTTTTTATCTTCACATCCTCAAATTGTTTTCGTCTGTGATTTTTTTGATCGTCTGGTCAAAAATTCCTTTGTTGTTGGCGCTCAGAAGGTGGAGCCCTTCGAGAAGATGAAGGTTTTGAGGTAGAAACAGGTACAAGTGCTTGTTTAAGCATAACTGTAGTAGTTTCTTCTTTACCCATTCTCCTTCCTGGAGCTGATGGAATTACACGAGATTTAGCCTTAGCCTGTATAAGGGAATCTTCAATCTACTAAGTGATTGAAGTAAGGTCTCGAAACCCTCCTGTGTATTTCACAGGGATTAACGGCGTGCGTAATTCTTCATGCAGATTTGCCACAAAGATTGGAAACAATTCTTCTTGAGGGAGTGCTAAACTCAAGGAATATGTTAATCCATTCCATCGAGCAATGAAATCATCGACCCTTTCATTCTCCCTCTTCTTATAGTTTTTAAGATTGAAAATTGTTATCTTTTGAAAAGTTGAGCTGAACTGAAGGAGGAATTTTTGACGAAGATCCTCCCATCCGGTAATTGACTGGGATTTCAAGCTTGTATACCAAACAAAAGCTGGTCCTTTCAAGGTTCTCATGAAGCATCTGAGTTTCACTACTTCTTGCTGCTCTAGAGTTCCCATCATAGGATCGCAACAAGACACGTAATGCGTCAAATGTTGTTCAGGATCTCCTGATCCATTGAAAATAGGGAATACAGGGTTCCCAAAACTGGATGGAGGAGAAATTGAATCTACCCATTCAGGGTAAACTTTATTTTCTGGTTGAACTTGTACATGTTTCCCTTCCATATATTCTAACTGAGCTATTAATGACTCAATAGTAGTTATTAACTTTTGAGAAACATCCGGTTGAACTTGGACTTGGGTAGGTGCAATGACTGGAGCTTGGACAGATGTGTCCATTGGTGTTACAACTGATGGTAGAACTGCCAACTATTGTTGCACTTGACCTGTAGGATTAGACCTGTGAGGGTGTACTGAGAGAAGAAGATATTATTGATCCATCTCAGTAGCTGCAACAAATTCTTTTGGCTGACTGACTCCATCATGCTTAAGAAGAAGACTACTCTGAAGTGGTTCTGCATTCAACCTTCTTAATTCCTTCATTTCTTCTTCCTGTTGTGAAAACCTTTGCTCTAATTAGAGTGATTGACCTTCTCCAGAGGAAGGATATGTAAACTGGTTCTTTTCCTTCCCTTTGTTGGATCCTTTTTGGAGAGGGGGAAGTGGGTTACTTGAAGGATTACCTAGGTTCTGATTAATCCTTTGACTTCATGTACGCACACCTTCTTCATTTGTGTTGGTGCGTACATCTTCTTGAGCAGGAACATCTTCATCTGAATCCCCTGAGTGAGCCTCATCTGGTGGATCATCAACAATGGCATTGATGACATTGATTGATGCATAACTCATCGCATCCCTTCTATCAGCATTTCTGTGATTTTGTCTTCTTCCATGTCTTTGATGAGACATTGCCTTTTGTTGATTCGATCCCTCAAGAACTTCTTGACGAACCGTAATTTGGAGGGAATCTCCTGATAATTTGGCTCTTCGTTCCTCTTGAGGTTTCTTCCCCAATCGAGAAAAGACAGACTTTCTCTGAGGATGGCATTGATGATTTGAAAAAGGACCCAGTCCAGTGGACTGGGGATGTTCCTGTTGTTCTTGCTCAACTCCTCGAATCCTTTTTGTTGATTCTGAGGGTTGGTTTAAAAGAGTCCCCAGTCTGGCGAGCTGGGGTGGTTCTTGACATGCTATGTCTGAGACTTTCTTGAAAGTCCTCCTGATCTTGAAAACCTTAGTCTGGAAATTATCTAGATTCATTAACCTGTATCCGCTTTTATCACCTGGTTCAAAAGACCATTGGATGATTTCTGACACTTCTGTCACTTGGTGACGTGCTTGCTCCAAACAAGAGGCTTGTTTAATATTCTAGTTTACTTGATGCAAGAGTAATTCAACAACTTGTTCTCAATATTCTTGATTTTGATAGGAACTAGTTGAAGCCTGTTCTTGGGCAAGCTTTTGATTACAAACAAATCCCATTGACTGTGGCCGGCCATGGGCAATAACATTGCATGAGACCATTTTCGGCGGGCTTTGCTGATTGGAGAGCACCGTGAAATGCATTGCTCCATGAATACCCCATCCTCTGACACGAATACCAGATGGGGAATTGGAAATTAACTAACGCAATCTTCTTAGTGCACCAAGGCATGAACGTTGAAGGGATCTCTGCTGCTTTTCATCCTTCGGATATCGAGATACTGATAGAGATGCCAAATCAATCTGACGTTGTAACCCTTCTATTATCTTAAGATGATTTTCATATTCATCATAAGATAATACTTTCTTTTTTAACTGACAAAGAGTTTTCCATATGTTGATACGAATATCATGAATTTCATCTTCCGTCAACGTTTGTGGAATATTATACAGAGAGTCAACCAGAGGCCAAAACATGACTGGCACTTCACCTCTCTCTAGTTGTTTTCTCATGTTCAGCATTTCCTCTTTATCATTTGATGAAGATTCTTCTACCTGATTTGACCAGAGTTTGTGTTTCCTGGTTGCTTCATTGGATTCAATAGGATTGGTAGAGAAATCATTGATCAAACTAGAAGATGCATGACATAGGGGTGGTTTGGAGAATGACCTACACCCTGGGCTATCTTCTGATTGAGAAAGTATTTCACCTGCCAACGATGAAGCTTCAGACATGACTGGTTTCGCATTTTCAAGTGCCTCAAGATAAGAGGGCATTCTCGGAACTACATTGTCCACTGGAGCATTTTCCGGGCAATGTGCATCACTACTGTGGAGAGGACTTTTGCAGCGAAATTCATCATCATGGGGAGGACCACCATAATGGGTTATAGCAAAATATTAGATCTCCTACTCCTTGGTCTTCTGACCACACAGAGGGTTCCTGTGGATCTCATCTGAAGATGAAACTTCGAGATCGACTGAATTGTCATGAAGCAAGCCTTCATGAGGAAGTGTCTATTGAAGACCTTCATAATTAATGTTCCCACTATTGGGAAATGAGGGAGTAGAATCTTGAATTTCAACAGATAATTGTCTGAGGGCTTCAAGAACTCCAGCAACGAGCAAGGCCTTGTTACAGATTGGCTCTTGATCTCCTGACTATGTTGGGCGGGTCTTTTTCTTAGACGCCTTCTTACTCGCCTTGGAAACCACTTGTTGATGAAAGTTTCTGCTCTGAGCCGTTGTATATGCCTGATCAGAAAAGATGGCCAGGTTAGGCTGACAATCTCTACTCAAATCAGATGTATGTGCCTGACTTGGTGGTCCGTATGATATGGGGGAGTATTCCCCACAACCCTCTTGGACTAGAACAGATGTGTGTGTCTGTTCCGGAGTGAATTGTTGATGTGTCACCCCACTGGTAGGGATAGATTTATGTGACTTTCCTTGAGATGCCACTGAAGTTGTTATAATATCCTGGTAGGAATCCAGAATATGAGCAGGGATTTTCTTCTGCTCTTTCACCATTGATAGAATATGCTTGGTGACTTTAGCTTCCGAAACGGGAATATATGTCCATTCCGGGCTTGGAGAAGGTGTATGTGCCTGCTCCTGCCCTCCTTTTCTTGTTAGTGAATCCTGACAGTACTCAAGTGTGGGGGTAGAGAGTTGAGTCTGCCTCCTATTTGTTGTTGGGGATTTCCGACTAACTTCTCTGAATGCTACCAAGCGAGACTGTTGATAGGCTTGATAAATACTAGCAGGTGTATGTGCCTGTTGATTGCACTTCATCAAATGTGGTTGACGAGATCCATAATATGTAGTCAGACGAGCCTGCTGACTAACTGATGATGTATAAACAGGTGTATGTTCCTACCTATAGTATTCCGTCGGAATTGCCTGGCGGGATTGGCATGATGCTGCCAGACGAGTCTGCTGGACAGCGGAATTAAAATGGGCAGGTGTATGTTCCTGCACATTCCTTTCCACCAAGTTAGGTTGGTGGACTTCTCCAGAGATGGAAGAGATGAGAACTTGCTCACTGTTGATCGGATTCCGCCTCTGGTGGTTTGTCTTTATTTCTCAAGTTGGAGGAACCTGAGCCGAACACCTAGAGTCGGTACCCTCATCATGTTGAGGGTGCACTGCCGCACGAGTCTGGCGGCGATTGTTGGTGGGAGCCCTCCTGAAGGACTCCTGTCTGTTTGAATTAAGGCCCTGAGGGTCCTGCTCATTAACCTCCCCAGAATAAGGGAGCGAATGGTGATTGTGTTCTGGGGATAACGACCCGAAATGGTTGGAGACAGTAGTCAGCACCTCCGGCTTCTTGATCACTGGTTGTCGTTGTCCGGATGACCGATGTGAGTTGTCTACTTGGAGGGCTTATCGGGTAGCCTCCAGAGTTGGGATGGTATTGTGTTGACGGTACTCCTTAACCAGTGCGTTTGATACCCAGCGTTGAAGATGCTGAGTAGGTGATATCGTCCTTAGAGCGGACGACGATCCAGTAGGGGTAGCAACAGTGGCATTTGCAGAAGTAGTATTCACAGGTGTGAACTTTAGAGTATCCATTCTAGAAATACATAAGATCTTGGAAAAGAGTTCATGTTTGATATAACAGATGTAATCAAGATAAATTCATCCACTACATCTTTTGGATGAGCACATATGTCAATGATTGTTTTTTTTGGCCCTCTCATTGAGTTTTAAATAGGGGCCTAATAAAATAGGTAAAACATCATTTTTTAACTTGGTTAAGGATTCATGTCGGGTTCACCATTTTTGTTTCCCTCGGATTCCAGGGATGACCTCCTTTTGATGGGAGATTCAAACATTCTGATCGGTTTCTAACGGGTTTGTTCGTAGAACCGGAAACATCCAATGATTCCACATCCATTCGGACCTACTTTCCAATGGTAGGAACTTATTAGTTTGCGGACTGATGAGGCTTAAGAATTTGCATTGGTTGAGAGGATGGGAGGTCGGACTCATCACACCTTTTTTAGGGTAATTATTGTCTAATCTGGGACTCTCTTAATAGATTTAAGTTATGTTTGTGAATCCTTATTACATTACCAAGTATAAAATGAGTTTTCCTTTAGATCTGACAATCAATGATCGATATGTAGGAAATTTAGAGAATATTTTATATGTATTCGAGGTTCTTAATCAATAGAGAATCATCTGTATTTATTAGAGATTCTTGGTCAATGGTACCCTTCGACACATTTATATAGAAGTCTCTTGGTCATTATGATGACCATGTTGGTTTTAAAGCCACTCAATGGGGAACTTGAAGTTTATTGTCATTCAGAAGGACATGGATTAATTCAGAGTTGGGATCAAACCCACGGACGGGCTACCTACATATCCTTTGTTTAGAAAAGGAATCAGAACCCACGTAGTTCTAGTAAGGGAATATGATGTTTATGATTGATGGATCAAAGAAGGATTCCATAATTACTTTTACACTCTAAGCTCACGTGAGTCATGCTCGATGTGAGAAACAAGAGGTATTGGTAAAAATTAGACAAATGTGCCATGAAATATGAAATCATAAGAAATAATGTGGGGCTTATGTATGTATGACTGCCCAGATAAATGAAGGTTAAGATTTAATTTAGGGAAGAAATCTAGGAGCAGGGTCCATAAAGGTATATGTGATTCATAGAGATTTTGAATACTCTAACTTGGGGCTTACTCCTGAAAAGGAGGCCCAAATTAGGAGAAGACTTATGATTGGGTTTTACTTCTGAAAAGGAATCCCAGATCAAAGGTAAATTAGGAATGGTTAAGAGAAATTAATACTAGGGCTTACTCCTGAAGAGGATGTCGATATTTGAGATTGGGGCTTACTCCTGAAAAGGAGGCCTAGTTTAAGGGAATTAAGGTTTGGGGCTTACTCTTGAGGAGGATACCCAAATTAGGGGACTGGGGCTTACTCCTAAGGAGGATGCCCAAGTTAAGAATTATGACTGGGACTTACTCCTGAAAAGGAGGCCCAGGTCGATTGAGTTCTCTCATGTTAAAGGATGAGGTTGAATGAATGAAATCTCAATCTTTAGTGACATAAAGATGTGTAAATCACTAGGTTTTGAGAGATATTATACAGAGTTCCTTTCAAATAATGAATCAAAAATCAAGAAATCATGCCATAAATGGCTTTGAAGAGTGTCTTGAAGATTGAATCTTGAATAGGATAGGTGGAATGGCATAAGAGGGGTGAAATGGGCAAGAAGGGCACCAAAAAGGTAGGGGCGTGAAAGTCCTAGAAGGCACGTAGGTACTGCATGGGCGCGCAAGTCCTGGTCGCGCAGTTATGCCTCTGCGACACATGGTGTACTTGCATGACGGTTAACCAGCAGGGTAATACTTGAGTAACTCTTGATTAAAGCCTTTAGAATCCTCTTGAGGTTCTTCCAGAAAAGGGGCGTGCAAGTTCTATCGAAGGAGTAAGGAGGTGCGCAAGTGTGGCCTTTTCCCTTAAGGGCTGGCTACTCAGGCTCGCAAGTGTTGATGAGTTTCAACACTTAGTCCTTCCTCCCCCTCTTTAGATCTTCCGTTCTAGGTAAGAAATTACCTTAGAAGTGTTTCGGAAGCTTTGAGAAGAGACTAGGGCACCGGGAGCTCAAATCTGAGTTTTTGGAAAAAAATCCTCCTAGAATGGGGGGCCCACAGGGTCTATTTATAGACAGGAGAAGACCTCGGGCGGTTATCACCTAGGTCGCACAAGTCACTTGCGCGACCATAACGCGTCGCGCAAGTGGACTTGCGCGACTATGAGGGAACTTGCATGACCTATGGGCAATGTTATCCTTGTTCATCCCTTTGTCGATTTTTGATATTTTCTTCAAAGGTTGAATCAATTTTTGCTTTTTCATTTCCCTTTACATTCCTTTGGACTTTATGACGAAAAAGGAGCGTCAACAGTGTATATGTCACATAGTTTCTTGGGAAGGTAGAGGGGGGATGATAGTGATTTCATTGGCTGATGGCCCTTACAGGCTCTTCCAAAAATACATGCAAAGATGGGAGATCACATACCTATGAGACATTTTGAGGTGTTCATTCATTCATGCAGACTCTAAAGAAAGGTCCTTGTAACTGCATGGTTGGGATCATGTTATATCTAGGGGATCACATCGAGGAAGAAGAGTTGGGCCTATAAGGACAATGAAGATAATGGATTCAAGGGATCCCTCTCCCTCAAATAGTGTAACTCCCAAAGGGTCCATAATGATAGGATTAAGGATCCTAAGAAAATTGTTTAGGGCGTAAGGTTATTCTTTTGGGGTGGTTCCAAGAGTGTCTTTTGTGGCCCCGAGAAGTAACTACACTGGGTGTTATCAGTGCATGATGATACAATATTCCTCAACTATTAGATATATTTGGATTTGTTCCTATAGTTCAACTACACTATGTGAGAATGGATAAAATTATAGAGGAATGGTAAGACCTTTACTAGGCTAGGACATACCATGTCCATCTTCTAATATTCCCAAGTGGAGGCCATGATGTATATGCAGGAACTTGAGGATGTGATCCACTCTTGTGGTATGTTGTAGGCCCTGACTAACTGGGTGAAGATGTTACTGGTGGTTCAATTTCCTAAATGTCTAGATGGTAACTATTGTATTGATATAGATGTAAATAATATATTAGATGGGGTTATTGGTCTCTTAAAATTTTTAAAACAATTAATCAATCAATATTTATTAATATATGAATAAATATTAAAGTAAATTGTCCAAAATATTGTGTAGTGGAAATGATATAAACACATTACTTATATATTAGTTTAGATTGCTGAGATCATGTTACACTCTTTAATATTCTCTACTCGATGATAAGATTGGTACTCACAAAGAAAACTAACTTTTAATGGTGTGATTACCTGTTTAAAGATATTTCATTTTAAAATACCTAGATGCAAAACTCTGGCTTTTTATTGGAGTCACAACCTAATTAGACATGAATTTTCTTCTAGAGACTCAATCCAATAACCATTCTTTTTATTAGTAGAATAACTAGGATGACGCTTACTTTTGATTGGGAAAAGCATAAACCAAAGTTAAAAATAAGAAATAAATTAAAGAAAAATAACACTAAGAAAACAAAAAAAAATAATGAAAATTGAAGATATCATATGATGTTGATGATGATATATATTGATGACATTTGATCACTTTATCAGAAATTAATAGAAATATTAAGGTCGTTGTGTGATCGCACTAATGGAATAGTAGTCTTAGAATATCATAATTTTGTATTAATAAAATAATGCTTATTTTCATGTATTAAAAAATCAATCAATTTCTTCACACTACATGAATTGGTCCATGTTTTTCAAATAATCACCAATGGTTATCTTAATTTAACTTTTCATAAGTGTTTCTTAAACTCATCATCATCATTTAATAGTTATAAATATTTAAAATATCAAAATAAATCCTTAATTTTTTATAATTCACATTTTTTCTATTATAATAATGTCTCACTTTAATTCCAACATTAAACTCATTAAAAAAAATTCTAACATGTTCATTAGAATAAATTAGAGTTTTCCAAATATTTTTAAAAAATAAATACACTCCCAATAACATGAAGTGATTTTATAATTCAAAAACTATAAAAACAAATTATAAAATAAATGATATGAGAATTATTATTTCCATAAATATTTCTAAGATATTTTTTTACCCAATAGTTATAGAATATTTGTTATAATATATATTTATTTTACAAGGAAATAGAAAAATTAAAACATATTAAATAAACTTGTAGTTAAACATTTTATTAAAGAAACAAAAAATAATGTATGCTAAAAAATATAGTTTTTTACAAAATAAATAATGTAATGAATTGGTTGTGTGAGGAATAAGCCTTTAGGTTGGTTAAAATATTATTCCATCGAAACACACTATTTGTATACTGAATACATGATAAAATTCATCATGTGGTCAGTTACATACAGTAGCTTGAAAATAACTCATATAATGAGTTTTAGTTCATACAGTCACTTGAAATATACGTCATGCGGTAACTTTGAAATATACCTCATACGTTCACTTGAAAAACATATTATAGGTTTACCATAGTAACTTGAAATCTCTATGTAATGTTCTGACAGTAACTTAAAATATCTTCATGGTCACTTCAAAATATAACTGATGTTCAATTAAAAAAATAATAATCACGATCACTTGGATTAAAGGTAGTTTGTAGTTTTATCTTGTGGTTTAGTTGTGGTAACTTCATAGAGACATGGTAGGTTGGGTTTTTGGTGTGAACAAAAATAGAAGTTGAATCTGAGCATTGTTGGACGATGCCTGGATGTGATGTTATGGTCTCATCATAGGTTGCATGTAGTTAGGATACAACAACTTACATGTATACAAATGATACTACCACCATGAATAATAAAAACAAGGTTTGTGTTGATTCGAGGTGTATTTTCATGAAAAAATGGTAGGTGTAGTCAATCTACTATAGGGAAATAAAGTATGAGGATGAATTAATTATAAATGGACCCATGATTGAAGCTTTAAGGTCACTCTGCTTCTACAAGAGGTGTTCCCTCCTTTAATAGAGAAGATGAACTGCAGAGGGTTCATAAATGAGGAGGGGTGGATAAGAATAGTTCCTAACTCATATTATATACAAAATGATAATGATATATATTAAAAATAGACATAATATAAAATATGTATTTTAAAATTATAACATTTAAAAAATAATTAAACATAATTAAAAGTATTATGACTAATATTCAAAAAATATCACATATGGTAATGAAATAAAATAACATAATTGTTATATATATGATAAAATATTAATTCTATGATATTTTTTTTGTAAGCTTAAATTTTGAGAAAGTATTATTAAAATATTTTAAACATTAACACATCTAATAATATAATTAGAAAAACATTTTTAGTCAATTAACATATACCAATTAAAATTGTGAAATTATAAATTTTTAGACAATTTAAAAAAAAAATAAGTGTGAGGTAATTATAATTTAATAAAACACGAATAATAAATAATTAACATAAAATTCAAACACTAATAATATCTCCATTTTTCGAAATTACAAAATAGAACATTTATTTAAATTTCTAAAACAATCTCCCCATTTTTGAAAATACAAAATATTCTCCCCCTTAAATAATAAACAGTTACAAATGCTCAGAATTAACATAGTAAAACATTTTCCTAAAAGGTAAAATTTAATAATAGTTCTCATGTAAGAAGATACCTAAAACTATATCTAGTTTTTCTCAAGAATTAATCATAATAATCAAAATATCATGCTTCTAGCATACCACATTCAAACTTAATTTTCTCAAATATAACAGAACCATATGGTTTAGTTAATATGTTAGCAAGTTGTTTTTTAGTTGGAACAAACTCTAAACTAATATACCCTTTATTCATAATATCTATTAGAAAATAAAATATAACATCTATAATTTTTTCTCTATAGTATTGAAATGGATTTTTAAAAATTGAAATTTTAATATAATTTTCACAAAAAAATGGAATATTATTAAAGCTAATATTAAAATCACATTATGATTTTTTAATCCAAATAATTTGAGAACAACAACTAAAACCAGCAATACATTCAACCTCATATATACATTTTTTTTTAAAAAAAGTGGGATGTGGTCAAAAGACCAGAACATAGATATTTATTCAAAAGGAAAGAGTCACAAACAAGTTACATCAGACGGAAAGAGGGAAATTTTCTAGAGTCCTTAACAAAAACAGGAATTAGCTCTGGTGGGAGTTCATTCTTCCATGTGATCTCATGAGAGACTCCCAAGTTAGAAAGCCCATCTGCGATCATATTAGCCTCCCGATTGGTATGAGTGGCCATAAAGTTGAGGTCGTTGAGTGAAGCGAGGCAATCCATCCATCTGGGGGTGAGAGACCATGCCAGATGAACATCACCCTTCCAGATGGCTTGTACAATAGTAGTAGAATCACTCTCGATCTAGATATTCTTCTAGTTGAAAAGCTTAGCATAGGAGATGGAATGAATGGTAGCAAGCATTTCGGCCTCTAGCGTAGAAGCATTTCCGCAGCCTCCAAAGAAACATCTGAGGATTCAGTCCTGATGGTCTCTGAAAATTCATCCGCAACCAGCAAGACCAGGATTGCCTTTTGAAGCTCCGTCCACATTTATCTTAATCCATCCCGGAATAGGTGCCTGCCAGAAAACGTCAATAGTGTAGCGAGGCTTCGAGAAGATACCTTTGATGCCAATTCGGTGAAGGGTTTCAAAATCTGTGACAGAATTGTCACAACAATCATTTTGGATTGTAGACGCTTCCATTATAGCCAGCAGAATTCTTAATTTTCCTACATTAAGATTAAAATAGTTATGTTGAAAACGGAGTCATTTCTACCATACCATAGAGTATCCATAAGCTCCTAAACAGTCATCAGAAAGAGATTCTTGATTTGGGGAGATCTTGGGAAATCCAACACTCTTTTCAGTTGAGAGAAAATAAAAGAATCTAAGAGCCAGCTACATCAAAAAAGGTCCAAGATGTAATGCCAAAGGTCCATAGCAGTGTCACAAGATAAAAAAATTTAATTGATGTCCTCGCGATGCTGGTTGCATAATTTAGATTTAGAGTAAAGATTAAAGCCATAAGATTGCAAGAAAACATCAGTTGGAATTTTTTGATGTGCAATACACCACATAAGAGTGAGACGAGAAGGCTTGATCCAGGCTTTATTGAATTTGGACACCCAATTAAAATTTTCATCCTCATTAGGGAAGTGATAGCGATAAAATTTTTTAGAATCTAATAGGCCATTTTGAGCAGGTTCCCAAACAAGGAGATCCTCATTGGAAGTGAAGTAATAATTATCCACAATCCCCTTGATATGATTCAGAAGTTGAGGACCAGGGGAATTGATAATCTCCCTAATTGAGAAATTTGGGGGATTAAGGGAAAAGGTATTAGGCATATCAGAAATAAGAGGGTGGCCAGTTCAGTTATCAAACCAGAAATTTAAAGAAGAATTTTTACTAACAAGCCATCTAGAATTTTCCATGATAGAGTGAAAAGAAGCTTTAATCGAAGGCCAGATAGAAGAAGTCATGTAATTAGAAGAACCATACTTAAGCTTATCAAGGAATCAGTTTTTGAGGAATCTCATGGAAAAGGAGTTGTTATGGATAAGGGACCATGTAAGTTTGTCTTGAAGGGCCTCATTAAAAATTTTAAGATTCTTAATACTGATTCCTCCATTTTCAATAGGTTTACAGTAAGTGTCCCAAGAAACCGTAAACAATTTTCTTTTCCAGAGTACTTCCACTCTAGATGAAATTTCTTATAGTTGTATTGAGCCTTTTTATCAGCCCCAAAGGCCATTTGTAGACCATCATGGAGTATACTAGCTTAGAGACAATCATGGATTTAACAAGGAAAATTCTTCCAGCCATTGAAAGAGATTTACCTTTCCAGGAAGAAAATTGATTTAGAACATGATCAACGATACTAATAAAATAACAAGGCTTGGGTCGACCCCAGAAAAGGGGAACACCTAGATAAGTAAAAGGGAGGGATCCTTCCTTAACCCCTAATACATTGGAAATATGAGTTTTCCTATTTGTGGGGAAGTTTTTACCAAATTAAATAAAAGATTTTTTCCAATTAATGCATTGGCCAGAAACCTCCTCATAATGAGCAATGATGGATTTAAGGTTGTTAATATTTCATTTGTCTCCCTGAAGGAAGAAAATAATATCATCGGCATAGAGCAAGTGAGAGGGAGCATGAAGATTTCTAGAAGCAATGATAGGTTTGATTCGGCCTCCCTCAACGTTGAGCGAGAGTAGTCTACTAAGATAGTCTTCAGTGATAGAAAAAATGATAGAAGAAAGCGAGTCTCCTTGCCTAACGCCTTTGGAGCATTTGAAATAACCCCTAGGTGAGCCGTTAATAAGAACAGAGATATTGGCTGAGTTTAAAATGATTTTTATTTTATTGATAAAGGAATCATTGAATCCAAAACTGGAGAGGACCTTAAAAATAAAGTTCTAGTAAATCGTATCGAAGGACTTAGTGATGTCCAACTTAAGATCAATATTCCCACCTCTAGTTTTTCTGTTCAATAAATTGGTAGATTCTGAGGCGAGGCAAATACAATCTTTTATAGATCGACCTTTAATGAAACCAAACTGGTTCTAGGAGACAATTTTGTTGCTAATATTAGAGAGCCTATTATCAAGAATCTTAGTAATAATTTTAAAGAGAGAATTTAAGAGGGCAATGGGTTGGAAGAGATGAATTTCATCCTCATTGTCAACTTTAGGAATTAAAGTGAGGAATTGAGAGTTTAGAGCATGAGGGATAACCACTTTTTCAAAGAAAGATTTAACTAAATTACAGACATCATTTTGAAGGAAATCCCAATGTTTTTTATAGAAGCCATTGTTGAAGCCATCGGGGCCCGGGGCACTGTCTGGATTTAAACCAAAGATAGTGTCCTTAATCTCAGAATCAAGAGGGGTGCAGTTGTGCAGACAATTATCCTCAGAAGTAACCAAAGAAGGAATAATTTTTGGTAGGATATCTTTGTTGATGTTAGGACCATTGAGAATGTCAGTGAAGTAGGAAACAACATTATTAGAAATATGTTCCTCAGAATCAATGATATTACCCTCAACTCTTAAGAGAGAGAGAGAGAGAGGCTTACAAGCTTTCCTAATCCGTTGAAGAGAGTTGTAAAATTTGGTGTTTCTATCCCCATCATTTAGCCATTTAGTTTTGAAAATTTGATTCTTTAAGTTATCCTTAAAGTTTAGAAGAGAGATCAATTTAGAAGAGATGTTGATTTCATCCTATGGGTTAGAATTGAAACTGAAAGAAGTGTTATTAATTTTAATGAGGGACAAATCATTTTCTAAATCTTGGATATCTTTGTCAATTAAAGCATTTTTATCAGAACACCATTTTTTTAGAATGATTTTAAGATTTTTAAACTTAGTGGTGCACGCAAAGGCATCCTTGTGATTACCCATATTAGTCCAGGAAGAATTGATAAGAGAGACACAATTCGGGTCCGAAGACCAGGCCAAATTAAATCTGAAAGGAAATGAAGGTTTCCGAGAGTTTTGAGGAAAGCTGACTAAGATCGGATGATGATCAGAAGAAAGTTTAGTAGGGGTGGCACACAAGATCTGGTTATAATTATCAAGCACAGACTCATTAGTGAAATCTCTATCAAGTTTAATCTCCACCACACGATTGTAGTAGTGTCTGTACCAAGTGAATTGAGCACCAGTAAGGTTAATCTCAATGATATTATTGCCCTAAATGGAAAATTTAAATTCTCTGGAAGATATAGAGGATAAGGAGTGGCCAATTTTTTTAGAGGGTGAAAAATAGAGTTAAAGTCCCCAACCAATACCCAGGGATCTTGAATCTTGGTATTGATGTCAGAAATCTACTTCCAAAGAGATCTTTGATCAAGGTAATTAGTTTTGGCATAAACAAAGGTATTGTAGATGTGAGTGCTATCAAGGAAATAATCGCACGTCAAAGATTGAGCAGAGAGACTAAAAATGTTGACATTTTGCAGAGAGGAGTGATAGAAATTCCAAAGAGAATCCACATGACCATTATTACAAGCACCCAAGAAAGAGAAACCAAGGTTACATAGATGCATGAATTTGGGGACAAAATTACATTTAGGTTCAGCAATGGCAATCAGAATAGGACGGTGGGTAAAAATAAAATGCTTCAAAACATTAAGAGTTCCAGGGTTTTCAATCCCTTGACAATTCCAGAAGAGAATATGCATTATTATTTACTCTTTGGTATTGAACCCCCTTTCTTATTATTACCAGCAATTTGACCCCTAGTTTTCCTAGGGGAAGTGGTTTGATTAGGGGAACAGATTTTATCCTTTTTGGCCTCAGGATTGGCAATGTTACATCCTTCCTTAAGTTCAGAATTAATCAAGACACAAACAAGATTAATAACTGAAACTGGATTCATAGGACCCAAGTCAGAAGATGAATTATCCACCAAAGAAAGGGGATTACCATCCAAAACAGAGATCCCCTGATGAAGGGTCACCAAATCAGAAGCTGGTTCTGTTTCAGAAGTCTCGGAGATTGATGGATTCACATCATCCACAATATTGGAAGAATTCTGCATGGGTCATATATACATAATATATCTGATTGTTGTTTCATATAACTCCATGAAAATAAATTTTTACTAAGAAAATGACAAATACCTATTATGCATTTCCATTCAATCCTATATCCTCCCAAATCAAAGTCAAAATATGATAATAAATCAATAAAATATTATTTGAATAAAAAAACCAATACTAATGGTTTCTTTTATATATCAAATAACTCTCTTAACATCTTTAAGATGACTTTCCTTTGGATTTGACTAATGTATAGAAATTGAACATACCAGAAACATTATATCTGATCTAGACTCAGTCAAATAAAATAATCATCCTATCATGCATCTATGTAATTTAGTATCTATAACTTTCTATATTCATCCAAATATAATTTGTAATGTTTACTAATAGGTCTTATCATAAACATGCATGAATCAAGGACAAACCTTTTAAAAATATCTTTAGCATACTTATATAGATTTAAGAAAATACCATCTTTTCTTTGATTAATTTATATACTAAGAAAAAAAATTAAATTATCCGATTAAACTCATATCAAAATCACCTGTCATTAATTTCAAAAAAAACAATATAATGTAAATATTTTTTTTAACAAAAAATTATATCATCAACATATATCTATACAAATAAAATATCATCTGAAAACTTATTTATAAACAAGGTAGGATCAATATTTCCTTTTAAAAAATTATTTTTTAATAAAAATTGAGTGATTATTTCATACCATTCTCTATGATATTTCTTAAGAAAATATAAATCTTTATCACATTTAAAAATAATATTTTTAAAATTTTCATTTTCAAACCCAGAGGGTTGTTCAACAAAAACTTCTTCATAAATTATTCCAACTAAAAATTCACTCTTTACATCCATTTGAAATAATTTTTTATTTTGAAAATTAGAAAATGATAATAATGTTTTCATATCTTCAATCATAGCAATGGGACAAGAAGAATTTCTGAATTCAATTCCCACTTCTCATAAAAACCCTTGATAAAGTAGTTGTGCTTTATTTTCAACTATGTTTCCATATTCGTAAAGCTTATTATGAAAAATACACTTAGTTCCGAGTTTTTTGTATTTTTGTAGTTAAAAAAATTCCACACTTTATTTATTTAAAATTAATTGAATTCATCATGAATAGAATTAATGTAATTTGAATCAATTAAAGAATATTCAATATTAATAGTCACTAAATCAGTTACAAATGTAGAATTATCATGGTAATTTAAAAAATATTTTCATGTTCGTATTACAAAATTAAAATTTATAACTACTCTTTCAATAGGGTGATATTTAAGAATTTTTTCCTCGTTAGGATCTATTTTAGAAGATATTTCCACCCCATAAACTTACGAATTACCATTTTCTTGGTCACTATATTCAATAAAATTTAATTCCCCAAATTCACCATTATCTTTATTTGAATCAAAATTAAACTTTTTATTATTATTTTCATTAAAATTAACATGAATAGACTCTTAATACAATAAATTTCTCTTATTTAAAACTCTATATATCTTACTTGTATTATAATATCCTAAAAATACTCCTTCTTCACTTTTAGAATCAAACAATATAAATTATCTTTTTTATTTAAAATAAAAACTTTACAACCAAAAACCCTGACATATCTAATTTTGGGTTTAAAAAATTTAAAAATTCTTAAGTAGTATTATTTTAAAATGGTATAATAGAAACTCTATTTAACATGTGAATACCTTTATTGATAGATTTTGGCCAAAAATATTTAGTCACATTAAACTCAATAAGAATTGATCTAGCCATTTATTGAATTGACATGTTCTTTATTTCAATCACACCATTTTTTATGGTATCCTATAGCAGAAAAATAATACTTATATTCATTGTCTTATAATATTTATCAAATTATAAATTAACAAATTCACCACCTCTATCACTTCTGATAGGGATGATTGAATTTTTTTAAAAAAATTATATGTTTATAGAAAGCACAAAATTTAGTTAGAGATTAATTTTTGTGTGATAATAAATAAATCAATATGATCTAATATAATCATTTATTATTAAAAATAAAAAATTATTTCCACCTAAACTTATAGGTTGAATGGGAGAAAATGATTCTAGAAGTAAAAATTCAATTCATACTAACATTATATACATATTTAAATCTTTATTTATGCTTATTACCCTTTAAATAGGAATGGCACATAAAGTACTTACTTATATATAACATTGGAAATTGTGTAACCAATTCATGATTTGAAAACATTGTAAATAGTCTAATGTTTAAATGTCCAAAATGCTTATGCCAGTGAATATCATATCAATCTATATCTTTTAAACACTTAAATTTTTTTGGTTAAATCATAAAAATAAATAGTGTGAACATTATTGTTTCTATTTTCAGAAAGTAAAACATTCTTAATTTTAATAATCATATATTTATCATTTTTAAATATTAAATTTAATATATCATCATAGAGTTGGGATATACTTATTAAATTTTTGTTTAAACCATCTAAAAATAATAGTATTGAAATAATAAAAGTTTTAGAAAAAAAAACTTCTACAATACCTTTATTCTAGCCTTTAGAGTTATCTCCAAATGTGACTAGGACTCCATCACATTAATAAAAAAATTAGAAATATCACATTTCATGTCTCTATAATACCCACTATCTAAATACCATGAATCTTTGATACTTATAAGGAATATTTCATGAAATGAATCAATCAATTATAATGTATTGGAACCCATACTAATTTTTTCCCAATCAGATTAATAGTAAAAAAATTAATATCCAAAGAGATTTAAAGAAAAATTTTATGGTCTATTTAGAAAACAAGTTGTTCTCAATAAATTTCATTTTATTCCAAAATTATTGTGAAAATATCATAGAACATTCATTAAAATAATTCCCTTGTATTCTAAATTTAAATCATATATCACTTGAAATACTTCCTTTTGATATTTTAACAATAGTATAATTATTCATCCTTGGTGTACAATTTTATAACCAAAACCATTATTGTTATATTTTGGTTTCATTATATATAAAATTTTATCATATTTCTCTTTTCCTTAAAAAAAATAAATAAATTTTCTTTAAAATCATATAATTCCTTTTTCAAAACAACACTATCTTTTTGAATAGATTTTAAATCAGTATAAACTTCTTCATTAGAAGATAAAGAAAATTTATAAATTTCTTATTTACTTGATTGACTTTCTTACATTAATTCTCAACATTATTCATATCATACAGGACAAAATTAAACCTTCTTTCCTAATCTTTTAAATTTACAATTGGATAATATTTTAATCTATCATTATCTTATTTTAGTTTTAATATATCAAAATCATAATTCCTTTTAGATTCCTCATTATGGGAAACATGGGTATTTAAATTATCATATCCCCCTTTCAGTTTCCCATTTTATTTAAATAGATTATTCTTTTAAATTTTTATGTCAAAATATTTTTCAATAATCCTAATACTATCATTTTTCAATTCCTTATTTTCGTTATGATGTTGATTGAATTTAGAATTAATAGAATCAGAATCAAATTCTTTTTCTTTTTTATATTTAGAAATTTTATTATAATCTATATTATAAGGATTAATTTATTGAGTAAAAACTAAATTGGGTATATCGTAATTTTTATCCATCAAGTCAAGGTTCTATATCTATTGTTCACTTCCTAATTAACTACTCGAATCTAAACTATTTGAACAATCTCGTCCTCTAAATAAAGATTTATTTTTATTTTATCATATTTTATTTATCTTTATTTTGATTTTTGAGTCTAGAAAAATAATTAAGGATATGTCCTTTCTTCCAATACTCAATACAGGTTAATTCTAAAACATCATTATTATTACTATTATTACCTTTCATATACTCCTTTTATAACTTCATTTTGAACTTCGACTTTCCACCTTTGTTATTCATAAACTTGAAAAAAATCCTTCTAAAAGGATCTATATCATTATCACTTTCCTATAAAAAATATTTAAAGGAGTTAGACAATTTATTAACATTATACTTAAAAGTTATCCATTTACTCTTTGTAGTCTCTGTTTTAGTATTGTTTTTCAATTCAATTTCATACTTTAGAAAATAAATTATTAGTTCATCTAAATTATACTCTTTAAAATTATTAATTTCATTTATTGTCACTTTCTAGTCATAAAATATTTTTTGTAATGTTCCCAATACACTTTGAAAAATAGAAATATTTTCCAATAATTCATTAAGTTCACTCATACCATTTTAATTATTGTAAGTTGATATAAAATTTTGTTTAATGATTTATCTTCACCCATCTTAAAGTCCTTGTATTCCTCTCATATTATTCTTAGATTTTATATTTTAATATTTTTTCCCATAGTGAGTAACTTGTAGAATTATAAAAATTTGACGGGTTGTCTAACAATATGAAACATGGTTATACATAATTTTACTTATAGTATAGTATAAAAAACATTTACTTTATAATTCAAAACATACATTACCATATTGTTACCTAAAATTGTCTCTAGATCATCTTTAGGTATCACATTTAATTTCTCCATGATTTTCCAATGATCCATACTTAACTCCTCTAGGTATGATTCTATTAGATCTTACTGATACCTATAATCAGTTCCATTAAAAATGGATTTTGATATATCTATATATCATTGGTATTTATAAACTCTATATTCAATAAATAATATTTATCCCTTATACTATTAGGTCTATGCTATTTAGGTTATCATAATAGTTAAAAATAAAAAATAAAACCTAAGGATTTGGCTCTGATACCAATTGTTTGTATCATTAAAAATAATAACAATGTTTAACTATTCATGAGAAGTTCGTACCATTTGATACCAATTTTTTGATTGATATAGATGGAAACAATAGACTAGAGGGGATGAATAGTATTTTAAAATTTTATAAACAAAGAGTCAATCCATTTTTATTATTATATGAATCAATAATGAAGTACACTTTTCAAAATATAGTTCTTCAAAAATTAAAATATGGACACAAAATTTTTATAGTAGTTCATATCACCCAGATCCCAGTCCACTCTTAAATATTATCTACTTAGTGATAAGATCATTACCCACATGGAAAACTAACTTTTAAAGGTGTGATAACCAATTTTTAGACATTTCCTTTTATAATACATGGAGGCACAACCCGGCCTTTTTATAGGAGTCACAAGATAATCTGACCTGACTTTTCTTTGGCAGTCAAAACCCAAGAACCTTCCTTTTTATTGGTATAATAACTATGATGAGACTACATTTTTATTGGTAAAATCATATAATAACGCTAAAAATTACAAAAAATATTAATGAAAAATAAAACGAAGAAAACAAGAAAATAATAAAAAACCAGTAGAGATCAGAAGATTTTGAAGGTGACATATCTTGATTATCTTTAATCAATTCAGAAACAATGAATATAACAATTAAAGTTTCTTAGTAATCACCCCAATATAACCATATTCACAAAAGATCTTAATCTTGCATCATGAAAACCATTCAAGTTTTCATGTATTCACAAATCCATCAAGTTCTTCACAATTCATGCCTTGGTCTCTATTTATCAACTAAACACCAAAGTTTATCTTCATTTCTTTTTACATTGGAATTTCTTAAACTCATTATCTACATTCAATGGTTATAAATATTTAAAATTTGTAAATACACTATTTCATTTTCAAACTTCATACATATTCAATAATAATGTTGACCTATATTAATTTTTTCATTAAACACATTAAAAAACTTATAATATGTTTGTTAAGCTAAATGAGATTCTTTTTAAATAATTAAAACAATTATATATTTTACCACTAACTTTCAGTAATTTAGCAATTTAGAAACAATAAAAAAATGTTTAAAATAAATTATATAAAAATTATTATTTCCATAATTATTTCCATGATATTTTTTACCTAATAGTTTAAAACATATTCAATATAATGTATATTTATTTAAAAAAACAATAGAATAATTAAAATATATTAAAGAAACTTTCAGTTAATCGTTTTATAAAAATATTTAATCAATATAGCATGTTGGAAAATATAAATTTTTATAAAATAAATAAAGTAATTAACTAATCCTGTGATGAATAATACTTACAGTCCATTAATATACAGTGCCATCAAAGTGCATAGTCTGTATACTAAATGTGTAAAAAATCATCATTTGGTCACTTACTTTTTTCACCTTGATAAAACTTCATATGGTAATTTTTAGTTTAAGAGGTCACCTAAAATATACCTCATGTGGTCAATTTGAAATATTCGTCATACAGTGATTGAAATACTTACAGTAGGTTTTCCAAAGTAACTTTAAATTGAAACAAAGTGTTCTTATAGTAACTTAAAATATCTCCATAGTTTCATAAAAAATAATCATGTTATCTTCAAAATATAACTCACGATCACTTAAAAATATAACTCATGGTCACTAAAAAATATTACTCATGATCACTTGGATTCACGGTAGGTTATAATTTTATCTTGTAGTAATTTAGTTACTGTAACTTCAAAGATCCATGGTAGGTTGAGATGTTGGTGTGAATGAAAACAATGGTTGAAACCAATCATGGTTGCAGGATGAATAGATATGATTACAATGGTATCATCATAGGTTTCATGCATGTAGTACGCAACAACTTACATGTATACAAATGAGACTACCTCTAGAAAGAAGATGAACCATGTGTGTGTCGAGTTGAGGTGTTCTTTCATGTTGAATCGGTATTTTTGGTCGTCCTTCTACCCAGAATCAAAGCATGATGATGAATAAATAGTAAAAGGATTAATGACTAATTCTTGAAGTTCATGTTACTTCTATCAGTGGGGATAAAATTGTGAATGGAGAAGATGAACTAGAGATGGTGCATGTGTGTAGAGTAAAAGAGAAGAATAGTGCATAACACATATTATAAATATATTTAATTATTTATTTGATAAAATAAACATAATATAAAATATTTATTTTAAAATTATAACATTAAAAAAACAATTTATTCAAAATTAAAAGTATTTTAACTAACAATAAATAAAAATTATCACATATGTTAATAATATAAGTTAATATAACATATATGTGTGACAAAATATTAATTCTATGACAAATAAAATTTGTAAAAATAAATTTTCATAAAGTATTATTAAAATATTTTAAACTTAAACACATGTAATACTATGATTTTGAAAACATTTATAATCATTTTACATATACCAATTAAAATTATTAAAACATAAAAGTTTATATATTTTAAAATAAAATAAATGTGTGGTAATTAAATTTGAACAAAACACAAATAATAAAGCAATAGTATATAAGTTAAAATACTAATAGTAACTACCTATACTATATATTTTGTTCTTCGATACCCATATTTTTATGTTAAATGCTAAATTTCTTGTTTCCTTTAAGCAGAGAAAACATGCTTGATTGTGGGGAAACCGGTTGAAGCATCATCTGCTGACATAAACTCTAATAAATCCCATGTTGAGCGTCTCCCAACTTGATATGTTATCTATACATTATGATTCTAATAATTATTTCTATATGTTTAATTTTCATTGTTAACTATAAGTCATATTTTACAAAATTTTCATTCAAATGGAAGTACTTCTCATGTTGGGTGCCTAGTCCCTAAAGGAAATGGAAGATCAGGTGGATCACATAGATGAGGTGGAATTGATCAAGGTTTTGGCCTCAATGAGGTTAGTTAAGGAATTTATAACGGTCAAGACTCCCCCCAAGGTTTGGTTCCATAAAGAATCTATTGAGACTCCTACTATGGACAGAGATGATATCTCTTTGGATATAGAGCCCAGCCCATACAAAAGGATTCCTATAGAGGATCCCACTATGTATATGCTTATGACCTTTCTCAAGTATGATCTCACACCACAAAAAGATCCCAATGACTCCGGATTTGAATTTTCTACGGGAGACTAGGTAGTTTAGTGCAGTGAATGGATAAGATTTGGAGCCTCATCATCTACACCCCATGGGACAACCTAATAAGATAGATGAGGTCCCTTAATCACTTGATGGTGAGTCTGGGGACTGTGGGGGCAGACTATGACAGAATCCACATGATGTATTAGGAATTTCTTATCGAGTGGGATCATATAGAGTGGAATAATTTCAATGCCTCCCACTATGAGGATACTTTAGAAGGAACCAGGTCACTTCGGGCAGGCATAACAATATGATTTCATCTTTGTTATCAAATGAGATATCATCATCCAAATTAGGGAACAACTAGTTATGGTCAAGGTAGAAGTGGTGGGAGCGGTATACTTGGTGCTATAGTGTAGTGAGGAGTAGTTTAAGGTGCAGATCCAGACTAATTATGTTTTCCTTGTGGCTAAGGAGAAGTAGGTTGTAAACCCTAAGGCTACTAGTCATGGGATATCTAATTTGGAGCATCCTCTTTCCCAGGTTGAGCCGTAGAAGGTGTTTTTTTTACTTTAATTTTTTTGTAATAAAGGAGAGGCTCTATCCTATGGATAAATCACCTCATCACTCACTATTCAAGGTAATAAATGTATCATTTATTCATTTCCTTGGGTTTTATTTATTCATTTAAAATATTTTTTAAAATACAATCAGCTATAAGTCTCTAAGACCATTTGATTCATGCTCATTGTGAAAAAAATCATTAAATATAAGACTACTCATTTATATGAAAATTCCAAATAAGGTATGAAATGTAAAGATTGGAATGTTGCATTGATATCCTATGAGATCTATAACTTTGGGAACTTGGATGTTGTGATCTTAGGGGTTTGATATGCCTCATTATCATATAGGGTGCATGGGGGATAAACAGTAGGGGTGTTAGAGTTCCACTTGAGAAAGGAAAAAGTGGATAGTTTAAAATTGTGACCTTTATGGTCTGAGTCGAAGAGAGGAGGCAAGTGGGTTGAGGATAACCTATTAACATGTTTGAATCATAGGTTCCAAAAACGTTATAACAAAGAAGAATCATTTGGGATGTTTTCCTGGGTGGGATGTTATCGTGTTTTTCCCATGTGACATCATCATAGGGGATTACATTCAGAGATGATGGAGGGGGATCCCTTGGGTCATGTCACCATGTGGTATTAAATACTATTTTATCTATTCTGTCACCGTTGGGGAGCTCATTTAGAAATGTGACATGAATGATGATCCATATTATGAGTACACAATGTTTGCTGATAGAGGAGTATGATGCTCAAGAAGAATTCAAAAACTCTTAGGGCTACACCATTGTGCATCAGGCATATCAATGGAAGCATTCAAAACTAATGAAAGGCACATAAACCAGTAGGTTGAACACAAACATTAGAAATATATAAGGCATGAGAGTTGATCTTGGTCATGTTCCAAGGAGGAGATTAGTGAGGTCATATAAGTTTGACCAAGGGGTGTTTATTTTAAGTTTGTGCAGCCAAAACCATTGTTTATGACTTTTAAGGGTATCAAATGAGGTCCAAAAGGGGTTATGTATTTAATGGTTGAGAAATTAAGACTATGGCGTGTATAGATTTAAGGTCATTCATCTTGGACAATGAGGAGGTGACGTTACTATCCAAGGTGAAGAAATCACGACATGAAGGCCATCACCTCATCAGCATGAAGGACATTCACCTCATCGATGTCATTAGGGGATCTCATTCATATTAACAGGAATATGGAAATCTAAATTGAGAAATACTTAAAGTATAGATATGATTTGGTGAAGTTGTTTGAGTGGAGTTCCACACTCTAGGTTCTACACTACTGCTCAATTTGAGCACACTTAGGGAGAGAATTAGTGAGTGAGAGTTGGAACCATCATCAAGGTTTGATGTCCTAAAATAGGTTGATGATTAGGTATAGCCTAAGATATAGGATCTAGGCATATCTATATATCCCTTTAGATTGTTAATCAAGCCATACATAGTTCAACAAGTGGTGTTGTAGCTGACCGACACCAAGGGAGAAGGTCCCTTCAGGAAAGGGATAGAGTATCACATGATTTTACATCATGTGATAGGGATGTAAACCATGAAATTTAATGTCTTATGGAAAGGATTATGGAAAAATAGTTTAATATATTATGGTGAGTATTAGTAGGGTCATTCCATTTAAGTTCACGTGATAAGGACCTATGGTGATGGTGAGATGACTTCCCTAGCTAGTAGTAATAGACTCAACATGAACAGAGGCATTAGGGGCCTAATTTTAGCAAAGATAGTATTATATAGGGAAAATTATTTTTTCATGGGCCCAAGATAGTGGGTTCAGGTGTCACTGTGTATCCAATGGGATGAAATGGGAAATAGTACATACATAGTTCTACAATTTGGCAGCGTAGGAGACAATTTTTTAAATTGGTGGGCTATCCTCTTAGGTGAGGATGATGATCTACTTATGTAGTTTTAATTATTTTATAGGGGATAAAAACTATATAGTTTGAGGCCAAGTAGTTGGGACCATGGGGGAGATTACTTCTATTTTATGTTCTTGTATCCTGAACCAAAGGGGTTAATGTTCCAAAGTATCTTGTATAACATAGAAGAGACTATATACCTGATGCGAAAAAAGGTACAAGGAGACCTATCATTGAACAAACACCTCTAAAACACATTGCACATAGTTTTATGATTATGATGGTTGAACCCAAATGGTTTTCTACATGTTTAAGGTCATGGGCCTCAGACCAAGGGAGAATATCCTACTTTGGGACATTTTTGTTCCTCAACCATGCTAGGGAAAAACCTATCATAACTCTTAAAACTATATGATCCATTCTTAGTGTGGGAAACAAGGAGTGGAGAGGGGTCTCCCTTGTCAAATGGGAGTTTACAACATGGGTGAAATAATCCATATTAGAAGAGTTCCAATGATGCCTAACTTCCCCACTCAACATGATTGAATGAACATAGAGTTAAAATTGGGAGTGTTAAGATTCCACTAGAACAAATGGAGGTAGAAAGGACGTAAATAATGAATTTTGAAATTGGGACCATAAAAGGTGGGTGGATGATGATTTGGGAACAACTATTAACCATGTTTTAAATTCCACAGCCATTTTATTCAAGGATGTGGTGAGAAAATTTCAAGACAACAATTGACCATCTGTAAAACATAGGAAATACTATTTTTCATAAGAAATATTTCATGGAATGTAACCTAGGACAAGAGGTGAGCCAGTTTGGTAAGGAAATTATCCTATTAGGGGATCCTATTCAGACTACAAGGATGATAACGATCTGAATTGAGATATACTATAGAAATTATCACAATGATTTGTTTTAGAGAGAGTATAAACATTCTGGGAGTTATTTCACTATGTTCTCAAATTCATTAAGTGAGCATGTCAGTGAGAGAGGATTGAACATGTTACTAAGGTAAAAAGACCTGAAATGGGTCAGTAGCTAGGTTAGACCTGATATGTGAGATTAGAGAATATCTATCTATCCTATGATATTTTGAATCTATCCAAATGTAGTTATAGAACGTGGTATGGTAGGAGACCAACACTGGGGAAGGGTCACCCTATCAAGTGTGAGTTAAAGGTATCATATAGTTTCACATCATGCAAAGGGGATGTAGACCATACAATTTAAAATATTTTAGCAAGGATATTGAAAACGCAGTTTCATGTCATACAATGATGAATATGGGTTTTTGTAGTTTTAGGTTGTATAGATTTCACTGTGGAGTTATACCATTTAACATCACACGGAGATGACATTTTCCTTCATTTTAACATCATGTGACTGAGATTATGTCATGCAGTATTACATTATATGAATAGGATGTCATCTTGTAGTTTTGCATCATGTGACCCGGGCATTATTTCATACAGTTTAACATCTTATGATAAGGGCATTGTGTAATACAGTTTAACATCTTGTAACAAGGATGGAAAGGGATTACACGAAGTATTGTTTGAGAAATTTGGCATTGTTGGGAGGTGTTATAAACTCCCTATTCATGGTGATCAAGGATTATACACTATTGGAGTAAACCATATAAGTGATGTAAGGTCCTTCCCATTTGGTTCAAGATTCAATGGATTCTTCCAAGGTATCATTGAAATCCATAAATCCAATATTGTATCACCCTAAAAGAAGGAATAGGGGTGGAACATTATGTAGAATACCCACACCACCTGGTTCCAAAGCCTTTCTAGGTTATGTAGTGTCTTGAGCCAGTTTTCCTCAAGGGATTACAACTTGATCATATGGTTTTAATCCCTATTATACTATGATTTCTGATTGTAAATTTATATTCATAGTTATATTATATTAACCTTTATAGGTATAAATACCTCTATCTTATACACAAGGGAATATGGAGTTGTCTAGGTGTGGTTTCTGGTTGCCTTCTGATAGGCCCAGAGCATATTGGGGAGCTTATTGGGCCACTCTTCTTGTTTTCCCTGGACATATTTTTTATGATGTTAGAGAGGGTATTGTTTAACACCTTGATTTACCCATTATCATGCATGTGCTAGAAGGATTTGTGGTTGTACAGGATGTTTTACTTTGTATACAACTTCTTTAGCTCAACAAATCTAAATTTGGAACTTTGGCCTATGAGAATAGTGTGAGGAATCATGAATCGATGGATGATGTGGGTATTTAAACACTCAATCTTGGACTAGGACTTGAATTATTTAATGGGGATTGTTTTTTCTGACATTGATGAGAAGTCAATGGAAGTCATAATGAATCTACAATGTTTATTTGTTACCAATGGATAGGGGCCCACAACAATAAGTCCCCATATAGAAAAGGTCCATGATTACTTGGTGGCATGGAGAATCTCTACAGACTAATGCATGATATTTGAATTAATCTAATATTCGTGAAACTTCTTGGTGAACTCCAAGTATTTAGTAAACATGGTGGGTAATATGTACCTTAATCTTTAGATATTATGGGAGAGGTTTAACCCTTCTTGATGATCCCTACAAGAACCAGTGAAGACAACTTATTAAACCTATGGAAACTCCTAATCTTGTATAAAAAGGACAATAATTGAATAAACAATATTAATTTAGATTACCTGATCAAGGTTGGGTCCATCTAGGAGGACATATTTTAATACATACCAATAGATCTTCTCATTCTCTACTCGGTCTGGTGGGAGGGTCTCATGCTGGAGATAATCAATAAAGGGATTCATCTAATGGGTGATTCTTTCATTTTTAAGGTGTTTTCAGGTCCTATTATAGAAGTTTTATTGACCATCTAGTTCACATGTTGATCATATTCATCAGAAGTGCTATGAGTAATGACTCTATGATGTGCTACATGAACACCCAAGTCATCTTATCTAGGCTCTTCAAGGGATGTTCCAAGAATACCAAGGCATCAACTTGGTTATTTTGGGTTTATAGAATATGATTCTCCTTTGTCTTGGATGGAAATTGGGACATCGTCTCACAATTTCACTCCATCAATAGGAAAATTTATTACTTCCAAATGATATAGTCACCATTGATCTAATTTATGACTATTTTAGAGTATCTCTTCACATGAATCCATGGGACTTCGATCTAAAGAGACAACTCAGGGCCAGTAATAATAGCCTAATACTTGGACTCATTTTTGGCTCAACCTTCAAATAAAATGAATGAGTATGGAAATATGGATTGTGAGGGAGAGATAAAATCATTCCCATGGTTAACCCTGTTGAGTTTGGGGTTATTGATCCTTCTCTCTGTCATGCTTTGGGTTGCACTGTCAAAGTGAATCTGCCAACATGGTGTGACTTGATCAAAAAAATAGGATGGACTCATCTATGAAGTTGTAATATAGGGTAAGTTCCTCAGGGATCAAATGTGCAGGTAAGAAGTTCACCAGTACTTTGATTTTGAAAACTTTCTAGAGGGGAACCTGATATCAAACAACTGTAGAATTGTCACCTATCATTCCAATCACCCAGTAAATATGTGGTGGTTGAGGATATACATTAGTAGTTCAGGATTGTATACCAACTATATCTCATGGTACTAAAGGTAGTTCCATAGTTTTTGTACCATAAAGAATAGGTTTAGGTACCTCTTTCCAATGGAAGAATATATGGTCTAAGTATCAATTAGCATAAAAATGAGGTAGTACATACTTTTATCCTTTCCTTCATTATTCTTATCAGTCAGGAGGGTGCTAAGGGATTTCTCCATGGCGGTCATGTAAAGGACTAAATTAATTCCTGGAATAGGCAGCTACAGGATTGGAGGATGTAGAATATACTAACTGATGACCTCAAAAATTGTATGGAACTTTTCATCCTAATTATTATTATTTCCTATTAAAAAAACCCTCAAGGTAATATTGAATAATTTTTAAGTTGATTGTGTTTGTTGAAAAACAGGTTTGTTTATTGAAAAAAAAGGTTCCCATGGTGAGTTGTCAAGTTCTAGAGATATTATTGACAACCTATAGACCAAATGGCCCGAAGGCCTTTATTTTTATTTATTTTTGATAACCCCACTTTCAAGGGATGAGGGGGAACCCTTATAAGGCCCATAGGATTAGTGATTGCATGGACCATAGGCCTAAGAGATTACATGACCTGAAGGTCATAGGGAATTCAACCAGACTATAACTGCCAGTAACTACCCCTCCCCAGCATCTAAAACATGATGGTATCTCTCTACCTTCGCATGTTCATCTAGCTAAGCTTCCTGTGTAAGAACAGGCTGGTTCCGATGGCATAGCCATACACTCTCATTCTTCCGAATCCATTGGTTCTGATTTGGTGACTGCGCCTACTCTAAATTCTCCTCTGGGGATGCTCCTTTTTTTAGTGTTTGTCTGGGGAAACAGAATGTGTCCCAAATTCCTTGAGGTGGCCCGAAATCCCTACTGCCCTGAAGGCCCATGTGGCCCAAAGTCCTTTAGGACTCCAAGCCTAAACCAGTGGCCCAAGCTGAATAGTTCTGGATGCTACAGTACTGAACAGTACCTACTACTGTAACTACTACAGTACTCACATAGTGATAGCTACATAACTACTACAGTTCCTACTATAGTACTACTACAATACCTGGAAATACACCTCCACCAGGATTCAAACTTGGGTCTCATGGATTTACTTAAGGATACCTCACCAACTGGGCTAAGGCACATGTGCTTGTCGACAACCTATGTTTACAAAGAACCATGAAAAAGTAATGGTCGATCTGAAGGTGGTACAAAAAGAACAAATATAAGTTGGCGTCATTTTCTAGTGTTTTCAAAAAATTTGGGCCTCAAAATCATAAAATGAGGAAATGTGTTTTTGTAAAAGGAAGTTGTGCGTAAGATTGAAGATTGTTTGGAAAAATGTGAACACACAAGGCATGTTTCGGGGTCATAATGCTGAAAAATGGAAAAGGCATGATGTGCGCAAAAGATTTTGAAATGTGCATGAAAAATTATGTTGTGCGAAAGAAACTTGTGTGCCTAATATGAATTCAAATGGGGTTTTACACACTCGAAGAGGATCTAGCATGACATGGTGAATATTTTGTGAAGGGGTCAATGATTCCTATAAATAATAGGTGACCTCCCCTCCCCCCATTATTCATAGAAGATCAAAACATATAGGGGATCTAAGCTCTGGATAGTTTAATCATTTCTTTATAAAGATGTTTCACAAAATATTTTGAGTTGTACGTAATATTTGAGTTGTGCATAAGATTGAAGTTGTGCGCAAGGGGTGTTTCATGACAAAAGTGGAATCCTGCATGCAAGGCATTAATGTTGTGTGTAAGACATAGTAAGGGTTGCCTGAAAGATTTGGATTTACCTAGTAGTATTATGGTAATGTGGTATTCATCAGGGGGTTAAAGTGGGACATCAATATAGAATCTACATAAAGTGGAGGATGCATTCATTTGTGAGAATGAAGGGACCTAAAATTCTATAAATTGTGAGTGGATGTTCTGAAGAAGTAGTTATCACACTTAATTTGAGAGAGCGGTGATCTTTGAAATTGTGAATGGTTGTAAATTAGGAGGGACAGTGAGTCCACTCTGAGCTTTGTAAACAGTAGTGCGCTTTTAGTGGATTTGGTAAATCAGCACATCCCTGGTGTATGCTCCTTGAACATATCCAAGTAAGGGTGAACCAAGAAAAAAATTTGTGTCCTATTCTCGCTTTAAGATTTGTACACACTCTACAATGGGAAGGAGAGAGAAGAGAGTTTTTTAATAACAGAACAAGATCAATAGGGGTGATTGTTATAATCTGTCATACCCTGATTCCCCCCCCCTCGCTCAGGGTATCTAACCTAGTGGACCTAAAAATTGGTATGAGAGTGAAAGGTTGAAATAAGTGGTTCTCTCTCAAATTGAGGTCACCAATCATAAAGGGATTCTAATCATCGATGGGAATAATTTTCAGCTATGGAATAATTGTATGCCACACTACTCTCGATCTTTGGGAATGGACGTGTTTATATCAGCAATTCATGGTATCTCAGTCGACATCAATAGTTGTGCTTTATCATATTCTGATAGAAGTTAATTGGATGCTGAATCCAAGGGAATCAATGCCCTAGGGGGATCCATATCCAATTATATCTATAAAATGGTGATTTCATGAAAAACATCACATTCAATGTGGGAAAATATGTTGAATGTATATGAAGGAGATTCCAAGGTCAAAGAAGAAAAGCTGCAAGTTCTTTGGAAAAGTATGAATATCTGATAATGAACCCAAATGATTCTGTTTATGCATTATTTGATAGGGTAAATATCATTTTGGAAGACATGCGAGTTCTTGGAGAAGTTATTAAAGACATAAATATTGTGAAGCGCAACATGAGGAAACTTCCACCTTGATTAAATCTAAAAGTTTCTGTTTTGGAAGACAAAGACCCAAAAGAGTTGACATTGGATAATCTAAACTACACCATTGTTGCATATGAAATGAGAAATTATGATAACAATGTTGTGGAAAGGGGGAAATTTATAGAGGTGGCATTCAAGGACATAAAGAAACTCGCTATTTAAGATAGTCAGGAAGATGAAGAGACAAACAAGGTGGTGTCATTCCTTTCCTCAAACCTACAAAGAGGAAAAGGAAATTATAAATGGAAACTTCCACTAGCATGTTTTCGATGTGGAATGATTAGTCATCTTTCGGAAAGTTTCCCTAAGAAGTTCCAAGAATATGGAGAGTATAAAGTTGGAATTCTCAAGAAGAAGTCTTCAGCCTATGTAAACGGCAATAAAAATTGAAGAGAATTTTATTTAAGAAAAAGAACCTTCTTTCACAATAATGTGATAGTTCATAGGAATCTTAGGTTGAAGAGGTTGAAGAGATGGAGAAATGAAAATATCGTGGAGAGAATTATATGGTGGCTATTGTCGGTACTGATCAAGAAAAGAATGAAAATGACATTGATGAAGAAGAAGAAGTTGTAGGAAGAATTGATATGCAAGAATAGTTAGAATCCATCCTTAAAGAGATAGATGTTTGGAGAGAGAAAATGAAGAAACCCAAAAAAGTGTTTCATGATGCCAAACTCTACATGCAGCAGCAAGAAGAAGAGAAGTATAAGTTAATGGAATAAATTGAGAAACTCAATTATTCATCCCAAGATAACTTTGAATCAGTTAGTAAGTAGAAAATCATGGTTGAAGAATAGAATAGGGAGATTGGGGGATTGAATAACACAATGAAAGATCAAGTAAAACATATTAAAGAACCAGAAGAGGAAGTTGTCGATCAATTTTAAAAAGTTAAGGGCCAAGAAACAATTTTGATTCCCAACATGTTATCATGAAAGAAAATCATTCATAAGACTCAAAAATGAAAGGGGAGAATAGTGGTCCTATAACGACCCAAAGTTTTTCAATGGAAAATTACCTTATTATATCTATGTCATAAAAACACAAAATAATGAACTACTAAGTGATAAGTGAACTTTAAACATAATTTTGTCACACCTATGTTTGGAATTTTAAAAATCCGACATACACGGTTGTGTTCAAGATAGTTTATGGAGTCTAATGAAACAAAAATAATTTTTAGTGAATAGTAACCTACCCTTATGAATAGTAACCTACACTTATGAATAGTAATATGACCCTTATTAATAGTAAATATGAGTAACATTACCTATGATTAATAAAATAAAATTTAGACATCATAGAAAGTGATAATTTGACCTTAGTAAACGTTTTTGGTATTTTATAAGTCATAAATAATTAATTATAATTAATTAATTAATTTAAAATAATATTTATTTTCTTGAAATATATTCATTGAATCAATGTCTAATAGTTTTTAGATAATTTTATAAGACCCTAAGTAATTTTTGAAAGAACTGGGAAATCAGTTTTAATTTTAAAAACTGTTTTTAAGTAAATTATGGTTTTAATTAAATATTAAATTAATGATATTTAGAAAATTATTTTTGAAAAATGGACATAATTTTTGGATTCTACACATCTAAAAATGGTAGAGGTAAATTTTTGCGTTTATTCTGAAATACTTCAATTTTCGGGTGAATAGTAAAAAATACAGTTTTTCGCATAATCGGTATATACTAAATTGCATCATTAATGATGTAATGATGACATAAACATTATATAACTTTAGTTTCTGACAAAACATATTAAATTTCATAAATTTTTCCTTTATATACAATAAATACAATTCTCAAACCTAAAAAGAACTTTCCAAAGCCTAAAGTCAAAAGGTGATTTCTTAAAGTGTCTTTTTCTCTTTCTTTCACTTTCCTTTTAATAAATTAATGAATTCGACTTATAAAGAAGAGTTAAAGCCTAAAACGAATTTTATTATATTAATATATGATTTATTATGTCAAAAAACTACTATTACAAGTCTAACTTATGATATATTATTTTATTTAATATTTTATGCCAAAAACACCTCCCTCCTCAGGTATAAATAAGCCCTCCCCCTTCTCTTGCCAAACCACACCTATCAAGCTTCAAGAATTGTCAAATCTCTTCCCAATCATCTTCCTTATCCCCTTTCCCACGTCCAAGAGCTTATGATCTCATCAAAAGACCAAGATTAGGCCCTTAAGGAGGTTCTCAAGTGAAGGATTCAAGAGGTAATTTTCCTCCCTCTTCTCCTTTAATTTCCTTTCAAGTTCAAGTTCCTTTCTTGATCTCTCCCCACCTATATTCATCCAAATTATTTTTTAACTCCTGTATTATATATATAATGTAATATTATGATTCTAATGGTATATTATATAACCCCACACCCTTTCCCTCTTCCTTTTTTTATTAAAGAGAACGTTGTTCACGAGGTGTTAAATTTATCACCTTCAAAAACGACATGTTCTCTTCTTCCATTTCAACCTTCAATATGGTCATGAAACAATTTTATGGTTGAACCAGAATATTTTATATGTATTATTTTCTATTTTAAGTTCTTTAAATAACCTATGGCTACATTACTAAGTTAAATGTTAAAACGAGTTCGTTGTGATCCAAAAACCGCTCGAATTAACCCAAATGATATTCATTTAATTCTTATCTAATGATTCGTACACATGGATATAATATAACTCATTATAAAATAATTCAAGCTTCTGTAATATCATTAGTAACATGTAATATCAGTTCTGGATGTTTACCCATGATCTACCCAAACATCAAATTAAGAATACAAGTGGACCGCTCAAGAAAACCATGAAAATGAACATCCCCGATAAATGTTTTTAAACTCTATAAGTCATCAAAAGGAACATAATATGAAATAATGAAACCATAATGAACCCTATTAATGTATAAAAGGATATGGAATTTCTAATTAATGAATATAATGTCATTATACAGGACATTAAAGAGAAGGAGGCATTCGAGTACAAGGTAAGGGGAAATCTCGAACCCAATTTTCTTCCTTCGGGTTCTCCCTCTTTCACTCCATTTTTGATATGGTTACTCCTAAAAGATCGTTTTTTCATCATTTCCTTTACTTTTCTGGGATATACATGTTTGTCACTGGTTTTTATGTCCATCAAAATGTTTTCCAAAAGAACTCTTCTTTCAAGATCTCACATTTTACCTCTCATTCAAGGTTGATGGTTCTTGTATCAAGTATGTTGTTCCCTATTTCTTTTGGGAACCCAAATCTTATGAATTTGTTATTATGAGATGAAACCCATTCCTTTCCATGGGTTATTTATGTACATGTTTGATATGTGTTCTATGTGGCAAGCATGATAATGATAATATTATGATGTGACGGGTGCGCCCGGAATTATATAGCACAATATGAATGTTTAAATGTGACGGGTGCGCCCGGAATTATATAGCACTCCAATGCATTGGGTAAAGTGATTAATCTCATGAGTAAATGTGAAATGATGATTGAACATGATTCTAGCTTTATTCACAAGTATGTGTGGTAGTTAACCACTAAGACATGATGTTTCATTTTTATGCTTTGCCACATTTCAAGTTTATTGTTTATGCTCCTCTCATGTTCAAGATCTTCTTCCTATGTCATGATTATGCTCACCCCATGCTATATTGTTCTTATCTATCCTCTTACTGGGCTTCTAGATCACCCCTTTTGATGTATATCCTCAGGTGGCTACATGTACTAAGAAGAGGACAAGTGCTACTAAGAATCTATAGAAGGAGAAATTAAATGAATGATTATGCTTGATGTTGTATTAGTTATGTATGGTCCTAGTTTGCCCAAGACACTAAACCTCTAGATCCTCCATGTGTAATACTATTATGTTGTTTGTCTTTGAAATGATGTAATAGTAATGTGAGAAAAGGTCGGGTCGCTATAGTTGGTATCATAGGAAAGGTTTAGTTAATTTGGGAATTAGGATTAGTGAGCCCTAGAGAAAACCCCTAGTATGAGACTAAGTAAAAATATGCACACAAGAATATTTACCTAGGGATCCCATATGTTATGTTTTTGGTATAATTGTTTAAATGAATAATTTATTCCTGACTTTTTTAGTTATGTTTTGTTCCATCCTTTTCTATTTTAGAAAATGGTGGGAACCAGGAGAGGCAATGAAGGAGAAGTACCCTCACCTGTTTGTGTAAAGTGAAATTTCGGGGGCGAAATTTCTTAAGGGGGGAAGAATGTAATGACCCAAAGTTTTACAATGGAAAATTAACGTATTATATCTATGTCATAAAAACACAAAATAATGAACTACTATGTGATAAGTGACCTTTAAACATAATTTTGTCACCCCTATGTTTGTAATTTTAAAAATCCGACATACAGGGTTGTGTTCAAGATAGTTTTTGGAGTCTAATGTAACAAAAATAATTTTTGGTGAATAGTAACATACCCTTATGAATAGTAACCTACCCTTATGAATAGTAATATTACCCTTATTAATAGTAAATATGAGTAACATTACCTATGATTAATAAAATAAAATTTAGACATCATAGAAAGTGATATTTTGACCTTAGTAAACGTTTTTGGTATTTTATAAGTCATAAATAATTAATTATAATTAATTAATTAATTTAAAAGAATATTTATTTTCCTGAAATATATTCATTGAATCAATGTCTAATAGTTTTTAGATAATTTTATAAGACCCTAAGTAATTTTTGAAAGAACTGTGAAATCAGTTTTAATTTTAAAAACTGTTTTTTAAGTAAATTATGGTTTTAATTAAATATTAAATTAATTATATTTAGAAAATTATTTTTGAAAAATGGAAATCATTTTTAGATTCTACACGTCGAAAAATGGTAGAGGTAAATTTTTCGTTTTATTCTAAAATACTTCAATTTTTGAGTGAATAGTAAAAAATACAGTTTTTCGCATAATCGGTATATACTAAATTGCATCATTAATGATGTAATGATGACATAAACATTCTAGAACTTTAGTTTCGGCCAAAACATATTAAATTTCATAAATTTTTCCTTTATATACAATAAATACAATTCTCAAACCTAAAAAGAACTTTCCAAAGCCTAAAGTCAAAAGGTGATTTCTTAAAGTGTCTTTTTCTCTTTCTTTCACTTTCCTTTTAATAAATTAATGAATTCTACTTATAAAGAAGAGTTAAAGCCTAAAACGAATTTTATTATATTAATATATGATTTAGGATGTCAAAAAACTACTATTACAAGTCTAACTTATGATATATTATTTTATTTAATATTTTATGCCAAAAACACCTCCCTCCTCATGTATAAATAAGACCTCCCCCTTCTCTTGCCAAACCACACCTATCAAGCTTCAAGAATTGTCTAAGCTCTTCCCAATCATCTTCCCTATTCCCTTCCCCACGTCCAAGAGCTTCTGGTCTCATCAAAAGACCAAGATTAGGCCCTTAAGGAGGTTCTCAAGTGAAGGATTCAAGAGGTAATTTTCCTCCCTCTTCTCTTTTAATTTCCTTTCAAGTTCAAGTTCCTTTCTTGATCTCTCCCCACCTATATTCATCCAAATTATTTTTTAACTCCTGTATTATACATATACTATAATATTATGATTCTAATGGTATATTATATAACCCCACACCCTTTCCCTCTTACTTTTGTTTATTAAAGAGAACGTTGTTCACGAGGTGTTAAATTTATCACCTTCAAAAACGACATGTTCTCTTCTTCCATTTCAACCGTCAATCTGGTCATGAAACCATTTTATGGTTGAACCAGAATATTTTATATGTATTATGTTCTATTTTAAGTTCTGGAAATAACCTATGGCCACATTACTAAGTTAAATGTTAAAACGAGTTCGTTGTGATCCAAAAACCGCTCGAATTAACCCAAATGATATTCATTTAATTATTATCTAATGATTCGTCCACATGGATCTAATATAACTCATTATAAAATAATTCAAGCTTCTGTAATATCATTATTAACATGTAATATCAGTTCTGGATGTTTACCCATGATCTACCCAAACATCAAATTAAGAATACAAGTGGACCGCTCAAGAAAACCATGAAAATGAACATCCCCGATAAATGTTTTTAAACTCTATAAGTCATCAAAAGGAACATAATATGAAATAATGAAACCATAATGAACCCTATTAATGTATAAAAGGATATTTAATTTCTCATTAATGAATATTATGTCATTATACAGGACATCAAAGAGAAGGAGGCATTCGAGTACAAGGTAAGGGGAAATCTTGAACCCAATTTTCTTCCTTCGGGGTCCCCCTCTTTCACTCCATTTTTGATATGGTTACTCCTCAAAGATCATTTTTTCATCATTTCCTTTAATTTTCTGGGATATACATGTTTTTCACTGGTTTTTATGTCCATCAAAATGTTTTCCAAATGAACTCTTCTTTCAAGATCTCACATTTTACCTCTCATTCAAGGTTGATGGTTCTTGTATCAAGTATGTTGTTCCCTATTTGTTTTGGGAACCCAAAGATTATGAATGTGTTATTATGAGATGAAACTCATTCCTTTCCATGGGTTATTTATGTACATGTTTTATATGTGTTCTATGTGTCAAGCATGATAATGATAATATTATGATGTGACGGGTGCGCCCGGAATTATATAGCACAATATGAATGTTTAAATGTGACGGGTGCGCCCGGAATTATATAGCACTCCAATGCATTGGGTAAAGTGATGAATCTCATGATTAAATGTGAAATGATGTGTGAACATGATGCTATCTTTGTTCACAAGTATGTGTGGTAGTTAACCACTAAGACATGATGTTTTATTTTTATGCTTTGCCACATTTCATGTTTATTGTTTATGCTCCTATCATGTTCAAGATCTCCTTCCTATGTCATGATTATGCTCACCCCATGCTATATTGTTATTATATATCCTCTCACTGGGATTCTATCTTACCCCTTTTGATGTATATCCTCAGGTGGCTACATGTACTAAGAAGAGGACAAGTGCTACTAAGAATCTATAGAAGGAGAAATTAAATGAATGATTATGCTTGATGTTGTATTTGTTATGTATGGTCCTAGTTTTCCCACGACACTAAACCTCTAGATCCTCCATGTGTAATACTATTATGTTGTTTGTCTTTGAAATGATGTAATAGTAATGTAAGAAAAGGTTGGGTCGCTATAGGTCCAGCAGAAAAGAAGAAAGAATCGTGTCCAGACGTTAAGATTGATGTGGGGCTTGATCAAAAATAGAAAGCAGTAAGGGTTAAATTCCAACCATAAGCACTCATTCTGAGAATGAATATTGATGTGGGAATGAAGAAGAATCAGAATATCCATAGAACCCAAGGGATAACTAGAATTATGGAAGTTTCATGAAGGAATGCACACTTCATCAGGTGATATTGTTGTGGAAAGATGGTACGCTCACAAAATGTGTGTACTGTATCCAAAAGGTACTGAAGGAAACAAGAACAGTAGTGGAATCCAAATAGAAATTGGAACTCCAGAACATATTTTGAGGGACACTGCTTTTGGTGTGGAGTATTTGTGAACATGGCTAGATAATATAAATTGACCATACAGAGGATTGTGCAAAAGCATAACCAAAATCTTCACAAGAAGCAGATCAATGAACCAACAGGTGAGTTGAAAATGAAAAATATATTTACAACCTTTCAAGATGAAGCCATTCCATTATACTCTAAGAAAGTTTATAAATCTCAATCTATGTTGAGTATGAAGACAAAAACATGGACCAAGAATAAGAGAGCTAAGAAGGAAGTGGTTAATGAAATTTCTCTTAAAGAATCAGATCTATCTGTTGTATGGATCCTTGAAAGTGGTTGTACATCCCACATGACAGGGAATAAATATATGGTTATAGGCATAATATATTATAAATAAGGAGTTGTCAAGTTTTTAAATGATGAAGGTCTAAAGATAATTGGCATGGAAAAGGCTAAGTTTGGTGGAAAATAAATAAGATGTGTTGATGTCTTGGTAGTAGAAGGTATCAGTCAAAATTTTCTCAACATTAGTCAATTTTATGACTCATGGAATTCTATAAGGTTTAATAAGAATACGTGCATCTTTAAATTAAGAGATGGTTCTATGATTCTATAGGGAGAAAGGACAAAGGTAAATCTTTACCATGTAAGTGGTGATAAATATTTGTGCTTTTTATCCAGGGAGGAGGAAAACAATTTATGGAATAAATGAATTACACATCTATGCCAACTATACATGGAAGATATGGTAAAGTGTGATGCAGCTAGACATCTCCCCAAGATATCAAGTGATCATACACATACATGCAATGCTTGTAAACAGGAGAATATCATTAGAAAGACATTCAAAGAAAAGTAAAAGAAGTCAATAAGAGTGCTCGAATTGGTGCATGCTGATGTTTTTGGACCTATCTCACCAAGATCCATTGATGGAAAGAGATATTACATTCAATGCATTGATGATTATAGCTAAAAGGCATGGGTATTTATCATTTAACATAATTCTGATGTGTTCAGTTGCCTAAAATAGTATTAGAGGGAATATTAAAGGATTATTGGGCATAAAATTATGAAGTTGCATACTGAAAATTGTATGATATTTACAAACAGTTAGGTGGGAGACTATCTCAATAGACATGGGATAAGGCATCAATTTTCTTCATTTAGAAATATCTAACATAATGGATTGGTTGAATGGATAAATCGAATCATCAACAACATGTCCAGAATGGTTATTATAGAAAAATAATTACCAGGTAAATTTTGGAAGGAAGCAATATTGATATCAGTATACATTTCTAACAGGGCTCTATTGTTTCCGAAGGAAGGAAAGATTTCGTATGAGATATCGTATGTAAAGAAGCCAATAGTGAAATAATTTTGAAGCTTTCAAACTAAGTACTTCATTCTCAAAAAAGAAAAACATAGAAAATTTGAGTCATTTAGAGATGAGGGGATATTCCTTGGCTAATCAGGAAAAGGCAAAGCATAAAAATGCTTTCACAAGAGGCTAGGAAAAGCAGTTGAGAGAAATGATGTCACTGTTGTGGAAAATAAATAGAATAATCAACAGCACAATGAATAGTTTCTTGATAAAAGTGATGAAGAGGAAAGTAACACAGGGGGAATAGAAGTAGTAGATGATGACTTATAAGAAGATACTAATGATTAAAAAAAGAAGTCAAGTCTGTATCTGCAAATAATCTAAAGTTTCGATCCAAAATTGAAAGGAATAATATTATTGGTGATCAGATAGAGAAATTTTAGACAAGAAGAATAAAGTCACTACAGCAGACATCTTTCTTATCCAAAATTGAACCTAAATGTTTTTCTGATGTAGCTAAAGATGAAAACTGGGTTTATGCATTGAAGAACTAGTCCAGATTGAAAAGAATCAGATTTGGGAGATTATTTTGAGGCTCGTAGATAATAATGTCAACAGGAAAAATATGTCTTTCGCAACAAAATCAATGAATATGGTGTTGTGTTATGAAAAAATCATGTCTCATGTGTAAATGATACTCCCAGATAGAGGGTATTGATATTGATCAGACATTTGCACATGTGGAAAGGCTGGAAACAATCAGATTATTCTTGGTCATTACAGTGCAACGGAAGTTCAAAGTGTTCCAGATGGATGTCAAGTTAAAATTTTTTAATAGAGTTTTGGAATAAGAAGTATATATTGAGAAGCCATATGGTTTTCTCATTCATGAAGATGAGAAGAAGGTTTTTTAGCTCAATAAGGGTCTTTATGGGATTAATCAAGCACCAAGAGCATGGTATTCAAAGATAGATTAGTTTTTGGAGAAGCTTAGTTTTCAACTCGGTGGAGTTAATTACAATTTATATGTGAACAATGACAGTAATCAAAGGATGATGGTGCCAGTATATGTTGATGATATTATCTTTGGAGGGTTGGATGAAGCACAGTGCAGAAAGTTTTCTGAATTCATGAAACCTGAGTTCGAAATGTCTATGATTGGTGAGCTGATATTTTTCCTTGGTTTACATGTGAATCCAGGAAGGAATGACACATTTATCTCTCAATTCAAATATTTCAAGGTGGTTCTCAAGATATTTGGTATGGAAAATTACAAGGAAATGAAGACTCTCGTTGCTACTTGGATGAAACTGTCAAAAGATGATGAATGCAGGGTGGTTAATATCACAGAATATAGGAAAATTATTATAAGTTTACTATACGTGATGTTTACAAGGTCTGACATTGTATTCGTCACATGCCAAGCAGCAATATATAAAATTAATCCCAAGGAAATCCATATACTTTCAGTGAAAAGAATACTTCGGTATATCAAGAGAATGGTTGATTTCGGATTAATGTATAGTGAAAAATATCAACCAGAGTTTTTGGGATATATAGATGCAGATTATGTTGTTTCATCAAATGATAGGAAATTAATTTCAAGTGGTTCTTTTTATCTTGGTGAATTATAAATTCTTTGGTTGAGTAAGAAACAATATTTCATTTCTTTGATCACTGCAGAAGCTGAATATATTTCAGCCACGCAAGCTTGCATGCAGTCATTATGGATGAAGCAGCAGCTTGATGACATGGGTGTAACAGTGTAGTCTCTGGTCGGAATTTAGTGTGATAACTCAAGTTCTATAAATCATAGAAAAAATCTCTTCCATCATTTTAGGACCAAACACATGGAAATAAAAAATAATTTTATTAAGGAGAAGGTGGATCAAGGGCTAGTGAAGTTGGAATATGTTCCCACGGAGCTACAGGTTGATGATATTCTGAAAAATTCCTTAACCAAGGAAGTGTTTGAGAGGCATATACTAGCTCTGGGAGTTCAGTTGACTCCCCGCAATTGAAAGAATTCAAATACCAAAAAGGAGTGACTTTTGGGTTCATTAACAAAGGGGGATAAATAGTGACTCCTAAATGGGAGAAACTTTGGATAAAGAAGGGAGACAATGTCTTTTTCAAAGACACGAGGAGAAGCTAACATGTGGATCAACGAGATAAGGGAAGTTTATCAAGATAGGTGAAGAAGCTGATAGAGGGAGAATCATGATGATAGTATGTGGTGTTCAAAGTTATCAATCATAGCTTAGCTTCGACAACATAAGTACCCAAAAAACAAAGGATGAGTTTTAAAGTTGACGATGTTTGAAGGGATCGATCAAAGATTGGATATCATGATATTTTAGGTTCTTGATGAAAGTAGAAGAGTAGTGTTGGAATGGTATCAATTATTGGTATCATTTTGGTGTTAATAATTAGTTCCAGAAATTAAGTAATTCATTAATACAGCGTACTCTTGTTTCTCACACTGAGCCTTGCTCATGTGGGCTTAAAGTATGTGTAGATTAAATCCTTTATCGCTATATGAATCACATGAATCAAATGGTGTAAGAATATGGATAGATCTATAAAGAGGTATCAATTTATGAATGATTTGTCAAAAAATCCAAAGGGAGATATTATTGGGAAAAAATATATCAAGGTAACATTGAAGCATTTTTTAGGTGATTGTGTTTGTTGACAAAGAGGGTTTGTCTGTTGACAAAAAAAATGTTCCCATGGTGATTTTTCATGTTACAAAGATAATGTTGACAACCTATGTTTACAAATAATTGTTAAAAATCAATGGTTGATCTAGAGGCGGTACAAAAATAATAGATATAAGTTGGCGCTTTTTTCCAGTGTTTGCCAAATTATTGGGCCTCAAAATCAGAAAATGGGAAAATGTGTTTTTGGAAAAGGAATTTGCATGCAATATTTAAGATGTATTGGAAACATGAATGCAAGTCATGTCTTAGGATCAAAATTTTGAAAAATGTAAAATTCATGATGTGCGCAAAAGATTTGGAAATATGCGTGAAAGATGAGGTTGCGCAAAAGAAACTAGCACACCCAATGCAATGTCAAATCATGTTTTGCATGCTCGAAGAGGATATTGTTGACACTATGAATATTTTGTGTAGGGTTCGACGATGCCTATAAATAAGAGGTCCTCCCACCTCATTTGTAGAAGCTCAACACTTAGAGAGAATCTGATCTCTAGATCGTATAATAATTTCATGTAAAGGGAGTTGTGTGAAATATTTCGAGTTGTGCTCAAGCTTAGAAATTTGCATGTAATATTTGAGTTTTGTGTAAGATTGAAGTTGTGCAGAATGGGTGTTTAAAAAAAAAGTGGAATCCTACGTGCAAGGCATTAAAGTTTTGTGAAATACACAGTAAGTGTTGCACGAAAAATTTGGAGTTTTCCAATAGTATTTTTGTAAAGTGGTATTCATGAGGGGATGAAAGAGGGACATCAGTAGAGAATCTACATAGTGGAGGATGAATTAATTTGTGAGAATAAAGGGACCTAGAAGTCTATAAACTGTGATTGGATCTTTTGAAGAAGTAGTGATCACACATCACTTGAGAGAGCAGTGATCTTTGAAATTGTGAATGGTTGTAAACCAGGAGGCATAGTGATTCTATTCTGAACTTTGTAAATAGTAGTGTGCTTTTAGTAGATTTGGTACATCAGCACATCACCGGTGTATGCTCTTTGGATGTATCCCAGTGAGGGTGAACCAAGTAAAATTGTTTTTTTATGTTCTTTCTTTAATATTTTTTCACTCTCTGCAACATGAAGGAGAGATAATAGAGTTTTTTATAACGAAACAAGATCAATAGGGGTAGTTTTTTTAATCTTTCATACCCTGATTCACCCCCCCCCCCCCCCCCTCTTAGGGTATCTAACCTAGGTTAACTAACAGTTCTTTTCCTTATGATCCTCAAAATAGTCTTACACTTTCAAGATAGGTTGGAAATGAACCATTGGATGTAGTCTTGGTAGACCTAGATGCCTCAAAATTTATAGAGGTTGTGTGGAGGATTCATTTGGATGAAATTTTTAATATTATCTATATTAACTTTGATACCACTATATCTGATGAAAAATACAAGGAATATCCATGATGTGACCATGAACATTCACCTCAGGGGATTCGCCTTTCGATGATGGGTGCGGATGAAGTTGAACACTTTCTAATGATCCTTGATATGGTCCTAGCATTCATGATATTTTACCACCAAGTCATCAACAAAGAATTACACCAATTTCTTGAGGATTAGATGGAATATATGGTGCAAGAAACATTGTTAGGTAGCCCAAGTATTCTTCAAACCAAATGGAATCACACGGTAACAAAAGGTTCCTTAAGGAACCCTGAAGACGGTGGATTATTTAACCTCTAGGTCCATCCATATTTGATTGTACATAGATTAATTTTCCATAAATATAGGTCTTGTAAACCAGTGGTTTCATTGATCAATAGCTCTACCACTGAGAGGGTTTAGACAGTGGCAGTTGGGGCCCCAGAATTCAATGAATACTCTAATTTTTCTATTCTTCTTTCTAATTGGGATGGTGTTGGCCATCCACTTTGGGTGTTATACTTACCTAACAAAGTCTTCCTTGATGACCTTTTCAACTTGAGCCTCAACCATGGAACCATGGTAAGTTTGTATCATTATGGGAGGTTTTTCAACCCACAATGGCCAATTGGGAGGTCAAGGTGATGAAAAACAATATTGGGGTTGATCCAAGGAATTTCTTTATGGATCCAAGAAAACACACCATAGTGATGTTTTAAGAATTCCATGTACTATTATTATTACTTCAGAAACATGAATATGCTAATCTGCATGAGCCTCAAGTATTTCTCACTATCTAGATTCACCTGGTCCAACCCATCAATAGTAGTGGAGACAACTTTCTCAAAGGCATGAGGGGATTCATCAAAATCAACTTCATAATCTAAAATATGAGGATCAAAGGAAAAAATCGAATCCCCTGGATATAGAGACTAAGGAGTGGGAATTCCCTCTACTTTGGAAGTAGTGGAATACTCAATGATTGATTCCTTTTCTATAGAGACCATGGTGACAAAATCTAAAAATACAATCCTGTGTGGTTTTTGATGGAGAGATCCGCCCTTTGTGTCAAAATAGTGGTGACAGGACAAAGTCCACCAAGTCATCCATGCACTCTTAAAGGTGTGGTGCTCTATCAGGTTAGTGACCAAAAGATAAAATTTCTAGTATACCATAGTAGTAGGCTTTTTTATCTTAAACTATGCCTTCACTATATAGTAATATGAGGTAATCTCTGAGAATTCAATATTTTTTGGAACTATGAAGTGGTTCCCAAGACCTGAAGTTGATTGATACAACCAGTGGATCAATAGGATGATGTTTTCTTTCAAATCTTCCCATGAATATGTTGAGGTAGTCATCAGGTCAATGGGAGCATTAACACACCAAAACTCATCGACCTAGAGTTTCCTCCCTTCTATTTTTTAATATTTAGAATCCAAGTAGAGTGATTAATAAGAGTTTAAGGGAGAAACATCACAACTGAGTACCCCTACTCAACCATTGAGGGATTACTTATGGAAATAAAGATATTAATAGTGGACCTCTGCATGTTAATGGATCCATGGTCTTACAAACAAGGTTTTTTAGGATGTGTTCTATGAGACAACCACAAACTCGGTGTTTCCTTCCAAGTCACTGAACCATGTCTCCATCCAAATATTACCATGTGGTTCCTACTTGATCTTATCATATCCTTGAGTTTTTTGGGTTGGAGGGGGTCAGGTCTACCTCACTCAGTTCCATTTTTCAGAGTGATTTGGTATGGATGGTATTGATCGTTCAATTTATGTCTACCAAGAAGTGATGGGAAACCAGGCCATTGAAGTAGCATATGCATAAAGTAGACATATATTCCCCTAAATGGTGGAACCCTCATCTTCCTTGTAGAAATATATGAAGGCTTGGAATTATTCCTACTAGAATTACTTTACAAGATAGGTCCCAAAGGTAGCTACCTCGGTCTCAAAATATAGAGGGATCTTAAGGGAATCGATTATGGCCTCACAAAATTCCTATAAAATTAAAATTGTTTCAAGGATTGATAGTAACATAAGAATATTGGTGAGGTTATTTATAATATAATACTACCAGAAAACAGCATATTTATACTTATTGGGGGTCTCTCTTGGATAGGGATCATAGTGGGAATAGTTGTCTTAAACACTAGGTCCTATCTAATACACGAAGTGTTCTATTATTGATTGGATGGTATATGATGAGAACTGGAAGGATTAGGTTTATCACTTGATGTCTAGGGTTGATTATTGGATATACACATAAGATTGTTAGCCTAAGGTGGATGAACCACATGGTCAACCAACCTGGTTGGTTGTGGAGCTGTACTTGATGTTGTGGCCTATGAAGAATGTTCATACTCATCCCTGATCAATGATTTCTATTTGATTTAAATGTTATGAACAGTCCACGATGAATTTCCATCTAGGATATCTTTCTTGTGAACATGAAATATACCCCTCCCATAATGGAATCAGGTGGATTTTCCTAAAGGGGTTACATGGGGTTTCTCATCACTGAGTGTTACATAATGATCCTCTATCTTGATGGTATTAAAAGAAGTTTTTCTTATTCTTAAATGGAATATTCAAGGATGATATAGATTCTAGAGAATTTTCCCAATTTGGGTGGTATGAATTCGTATAGATTGAAATGTTTTTTTGGAATTGGTGGGGGATTTTATTTTTCAATAATTTTTTAGAACCTATTATCCTGAGACATGCAAGACTATGATGCTAAACGGGTGGTCGGAGAGGAAATCATGACCACATGAGGTAATATTTTCTCAACTAGGCAAGGATAATTACTTGGGAACAAGTGACCATATTATGATCCATATATTCATTGAAATTTTTCATTTCTTGACTGGGAACAAGTTTTGATTCAATGGAGTCTTCCTCATCACCATTGGGGTCGGTAGAGACATACATCACCTACGTTGGTACATCACCCAACTCGACTAGGTGATGGTATACCTTTCCCTAGATCCAATCTTTAAATATGGATCACTATTTTAGGTTGTGTCTAAGGACCCAATGGTATGTGAAGTAATTGTACAAATTTTTCAATATAGACTTTTGGGGTATCCTAGATTTTGAAATTTTCATAAGTTCCTTTTCTATAGCATAAATGAAGTTCCCTCGTAAATGCACATCCTTGAAGGAGTAAACCTTTTTTCCTTTCTGTGAATGGAATCCTTGGTTCCTAGACTTGAAGTATGGGATTTTGAAGCATTCTCATGGTGAGATTATTTCCAGCAAGGCTGGTCATATGGGGGTTCCTGAAGATGGGCCGATTGTGGGGATTGATTATGTATTGTGGTGGATATAACTATATTTATAGGTTTCCACATAAGAGATAAGATAGATAATGGGAGTGACCATTGTTTTTTCCACTACAAGGATTCTTCTATATGATGTTCTATTTCTTTCAATTCTTAAAATTTTCCCAGATAGCTTAGGGGGATTAGGGTTGGGACCAAATCATCTTAGACATTCTACATTCACATCCCCAATAGATGTTCCTATAAAATATTCACATCAATGGAGTATGTGATCTCATTCGATCATGAACTGAATTCATCAACTCACTCTTCATGCCCCTATTTTCATTTGAATAAGTCAACAATGATGGACTTTAAAAGGTATATCTAATCTTGTAGAGAAGCTACCTGTAGAGATCTTCCTAGTAGATAATAGATTTTGGGGACATCTAACTATACCAAACCAAATAAGGACCTTTTAGGGTTTGTAAGAAGTACTAAAACTTGGAATATTCCTAATGTTTTAGATTACCTAGCATCAGACCACATAATATGGTAAATTTGGATAGATAATACAGTGGATCTCTTATCCCATTGAATGGGTAGAAGCTTGGATTTCCAAACTCTAGGGAAGGATGCATCTGGTCTACCCATGCTAAATAAGTCTTCCCTTCAGGTATTATCAAGGCATGTTATGTCTCTAAAACCTCAATATGGTAAACAAGAGCATCTATCACATCATTATATTGATTTTTTTTCACCATCATGTTTACTAGCTTGTTGTATTTATAGGGGAAGTAGTCATGGTCCAAAGGTGGGAATTTGCACTTCTTATACAGATTAGGGGGATCATATCTTATCCATTTTCCATCTCCACATACCTATACCCTAGTTAGGTTCATGGGACTTCCAGACTCAACCTTGGGTATCTGTATAATAAGGATCAGCTTTTCAATCGGAGGAAGGTCAGTGTCCCCTTGAAAATTTTCTCGCTTTGGGTGTTGCTCGATTAGGAGTTTGATGAAAATACTATTATAACCTTTGATATCCTAAATTAAGGCTACCATTATGGCATAATTTTTAGTTTTTAGTGTGAATATATATGGGTGTACAGGCTCTGTACTCTCATTTACCTGGTCAAGATATCTAAGAGTAAGTAGCATATCAGTAGGTAATTCAAGCCTGAATAGTTGTCTCTACTAATGAGTGTAGGCACCTACTAGAGGATCTACCTAATATTGGACCTATTAATAGGGTGGGTTTCTGTCCCCATGTTCCATGTAACCATATGGGTTTCATTTATCATCTATAGGATTGATTTTGATGACATTCACACTAGTGGTGGTTGGAGTGAAACTTTCACCATCAGTGAATGGGTGAGCTTAGCAGTCTTGTCTGCACTATAGAATGGATCTGAAGTGGAGGTAAGTTTACTTCCCACATCCATTAATATTCACATGTGGAGACACATCATACATAATCTGATAAATCATGGTGAGGATTCCAATATAGGTGCTATAGAAATTTTTATTGTACCCATATGAGTCGCGGTTTTGAGCCACTAGGCGTGCAGCGATGTCAACCTTCTGGCACTACTGATGAATATTATTTAGATACTCAAGGATTCTTGGATATGTTAGCTGGAGGTTATAAATTCAGTTTAATATCTCATAAAAATTTTATCATATACCTTCCACATGGATTTAGGTGAGTAATTATTTGATGGACAATCATAAGGTTGTGGGGGCCAAAACATTACTTGTAGCTAGAAAGTGGATAAGATATCCCATACTTTTTCCTCTTATTGCTCATTTTTTGGAGGTACATCTTTCTATTAGTCACCCTAGACTCTAATCAGTGATCTTCAATAATATTGGGGTGGAATTGATATAGACTTTTTCTACTATTGATTCTTTGGCAGAAGATGTGCCACACGGTTTAACAGTTCCAAAAAAGATAGCATGTATTCTGGGGGTGGGGCCAGCATTATAACCATGTCCATGCAGGATAGGTTATCAGAGGCCCCCTAATGATTAGGAAGGTCATCGTTCCCCTCTATAGCTCAGCAGATATCTCACCTTTTTCTTAGGTCGCTAGTACAAACCCTGGCATCTCCCTAACCTCAAAGGTGAGTTGGGGTAAAGAAAGGTCGATGAATTCATGGAATGATACATTGATTCATTGAAGGGAATCTGGGATTTCCACTATATATAGGTACTTTTTTAGGGATCTATAGACCATATGGATCTCTATCTGGATAACGGTTAGTCTAAACTGATGGGCTCCTACCCCTAACTCTAGAAATGAAAGAGGATTCATTTCAACATAGTCATCTTTTATTTGGGAATTTGAGAGGTATATGGTGTTGGGAACAAGTTGGTTGGAGAAGGTTTTTGGAAGTTTTTTTAGGAAGTTTGTTTGGAAATTGTATTGTATTTTGTTTTCAAAAGGATAAATCAATTCACTATGTAAAAGTTTTGGAAATCATGACTATCCATCATTTATAGGAAATCGGAATCATGATGTTTAATAAAGTCCATTATATTGAGAAGAAACTATCTGGAAGAAAAGGCTCATCAGATTCACATTGGGTTCGGAATGTGGTTCTGATCATAATGAGGAAGAATATATAATTTTTCATGGATCCAATATAAATATGATGATTCTTTACTTCTTTTTTATTTATCACAAATCATAAGTTTGTTTTAAAACTTTTGATTAATGCTAGTTGAAAGAAAGGGGAGAAAAGGTGCTACCAATCCTATTCAGGAAAATCGTATTCTGGTTTCATTGGAATGAAAGAAAAGGTTGTTAGAAGTCATGTAAGTTACCATAATTTCCTTGGTAAGTCAGACAATGCTAAAGATGATCCTCAAATTAATAAAAGTCGTGAAGGAAATCATTCTTACAAGAAAAATTTTGTGGAATAAGGAAGTTTTTGAAATAAAATATTTCTAATATCAGATCATTAGATTCATGTTTGTGTAAAGTCTAGGAAGGATTTCTTGAACATAATAATAGAAATTGAAGGTGCTGGTTTTTAGTCAGACTAAAATCCAAAATATTTAAATCTTTGGAGAATGAAGTTGATAAGTATCACTCTCAAAAAATATAAATAAGTTGAGTGCTGAAAGATCATTTGTATCATATTTAGAAAATATTAAGTAGAAGTGGTTGAAGTAGTTTTAAAGAATATGTTGTCTCTATCATAATGAAGATATCAGAATGAGAGGTAGTTTTTATAGTCATAATGTGAAGACATGTTATTTTATTCTTACATTTGGTACAAATAAACATAATGAAGATATTATTGTCAAACATATACTTCCATCATAATGAGAAAATCAGAATGGTTAATTGTAATCATGAATCTAAATCGGACAGAAGTTTTTAAAGAAGTCTTTAGTTCTATATTTACAAGTGGGTAAAGAAATTAGGATAATCATCGTAATGTTCCATAATCATATGTATTTATAATAATGAATGAACAGAATGAAAAATCATGATGAATAAATATAAATGAGAAGATTTTTCTTTCAAATTATGTGGAGTAACATAATGAAGAAACTATTGTTTCATAGTAGTCTTCATCATAATGAGTTAAGTCATAATGAGAGAATCGGAATCAGAATGAAGTTTATAAAGAATCATTGAATAAGTCAAAAATAAGATCTAAAATTCAATTAAGGTTGAATAATTCAAAGAAAGATTTGGATTTTAAGGGTAATTGAATGATTCAAATAAAGATCTGATATTTAAAGAAGTTTGAAGATTTGGTAAATTCAGTAGAGCAGAAAAACCTTTTCTGAATCTAGATTAAACCATTCTTGGGAGCCTATAAATATGAAGAGAATACATTTTTTATTTAGTCTCTTGATTTTATCATGAAATAATAGATATAAGATCCAAAATTATAGCAAGAATAATTTTCTAGATTGTGTTTTGTTTAAGAAGTTAGCTGGATAGAAGAAAAAGAGAAGAAGATCATATTTAGTGTTTCTAAAATCATACTGAACTTTTCATATTAGGATTTTCAGACTAAGGATTAAGAAGTTCATGATTGTTATAACAGAAATTATTATTTGGTATTAAGAAATTATACTTGGGAATCATACTAGGGAATCGCACTAGTATTTCCAAAACACAGATTAGAAGTGGTTCAAATTGTTTCAGCAGTATTCTGCCAAATCTATATTCCATTATTGAATAATTAGACTTAGGAATCATACAGGGAAATCAGATTGAGTATCATTACAATGTCCAGCAAGTTCTTACTATTTTCTAGGTAATAAATTGAATCATTGTTTTTAAATATCATATTTGATAAAGTTGATAAAGAAGAACCATAACATGTTTGTTACAAAAAATGTATTAAATCATTTTGCGCTACTTGAAGCACATTCGTTATTGTTTTAAACATAGTTATAAATGAGAGTAATGTCATATTTTAATTTTTGTATTCCATACAAAAGGACTGTTTTCTAGTTGACTATGTGTTATTGGATTGCTTTTAAACAATACTAAGGATGTATCTACTCTTACTGGGTGTTGAACCTTATGGATTCTTGTGTTCATGTGGATGTGGGTTTTGAATTGTTTTCAGCAAAGAAATAAATATTTAACATTAGGTTAAGGTTATTTCATAAGGAAACATTAATGAAATGTATATCACTGATTCACCCCCTCCTCCTCTCAGGGATACAACTATCTTTAATGGGAAATTACAGTTGGTATCAGAGCTGAAGGTTCCCTTTGTTTATTCTTTGATAGAGTTTTGAAAGAGAAGTTGTGATAGAGAATTTTAATTTTTTTCAACATTAAAAGTATTCTAATATTCTATGGTAATAAATATCATATCTATAAATATATAATGTTTCCTTATCCTATTTATCTTAAGTATCATGTTCATTAAGTTACAAAAGAGGCATTTCTTCCTTTTTATGATAAGGTTCCTCTTACACCTGTTGATAAGAAGAATATTGAAAATTATGGTTGATCTAATTTTTTTAATCTCATAAATTTATAAAAGTGAGTTTTCAAAAGTGAAATTTGTTTCCACTACCAAAGGTATTTGGGACAAGTTGAAAAAAAATTATAAAGGCAATAAAAAAATTTAATAAAGAAAAGCTACAAATATAGAGGATAAAGTATTAAGATCTAAAAATGGGTGAGTATAAATCTTTTCAAGAATTATTTACCATGGTGAATGACATTGTCATCACTATCATATGTCTTGGTGAAAAATTAAATAATTCTATAGTTGTGGAAAAGATCTTTATAATTATTCCAGATAAGTTTGATGCTAAAGTTTCTTCATTGGAAGACAGAGATCCTAAGACATTATCTATGGGTGATTTTCATATCTCTCTCATCACTTATGAAATTAGAAGGGATAATGTTTTTAAAATCAAAAAAAATTGTGGAGAAATATATTTCAAGGATGCCAATAAAGATAATTAGAATAATATTCTTACCGAAGAACAAGCTGGTAATTCTGATTTCGAAAATGAGGTTTGTAAAAAACTTGATGGAATTTTATCCTTGTTTTCTAAAAATGTGAGAATAGGTACAGGTAAATACAAAGGGAAACTTCACTTTAAGTATTTGGAATTTGTATTCGTTGGGCACTTTGAGGAAAATTTTTCTTAAAGAAATAAATAAGAATATAGTGATGAAGAAGAAAGAAGGCTAAGAAGATCGTAGAAGTAACAGGGTGATAAGTATAAATACTATTCCAAAGGGAAAGATAAAAAAATTAAAATCCAAAAGAAGATGTTTCTTATCTAAATATTATAAATAAGAAGATAGTGAATATTAATCCAAAAAATCTGTTAAGCATGCTATTGAGGAAAATTTTATTAAAACAGTGAATAATGAAGAGTTTGGAATCAGCAGTTCTGAAGAAGAAGAAACCCAATTATAATTTTATCTTAAATAATAATTTAAAGAGTGTATGAGAAATATTGGAAGGAAAGAGAAAGAAATTAGGAAGATGAATAATGAAAATTCCTCATCAAACAATCAAGAAAGATTTTCTGAAGAGAAAGTTAATATAATGTAAGTTATTGGCAATTTAAAGAAATATCTTGAGAAATAAAATAATTGTAATAAATATATGGATGTGAAGATGAAGTAAAAAAAAGAATATTTAGAACTTATCCAACAAAAACCATCTAAAGATAAATAGATAAATATAAGTTTAAAAAACTATATCTCTAAAGTTGGTTAATGTTCTCATACGGGTGAACCTGATATGGATCAAAAAATGTTACATTCAAATTTTTTGAAGAATATTGAAATTTTTTTTATAAGAAGAAATCTAGGAATGTTATGTATTTGGGAAAATTTAAAAAAGTTGAAAATTAGAAGATTATAAAAAATATGAATCAGAGAATGTTCCTAAACATACTAATTCTGAAAAAAAAAATCTATTACTTCTAGTTAATATAAATATGTAAAGAAAATTTATCTGAAGAAGAAAATTTCATTTGAAAACAAAAAGGTTGGTGGTCAGCAAAGTTTTTTTAAGAAGGTTTCTGAGAAACATACTCACATCACCGGTCAATCTAGAAATTTCAGAGGTAAATAATTTTTTAATGGATATTGTGGGTATTGTGGTGGATTTAGATATATTGAAAATATGTATTGGTTAAACCAAAAAAATTTCTATTATTCCATAGGTTATGGGAGGTAAGGTTTGAGGGATAGTCAATCCTATCAAAAGAAGAAGTCGGAGAAGGAAGTTTTGAAGAAACAGGAGAATGTTGGTGTGAAAGTTAAAAATAGGTTCCAGCCTTTGAAAAATATTTTTGAAAGATGTGAACAACCTAAAAATCTTAATGAAGTTCATCTTGTTTTGTTACCATCATAAAAAAGGTTTCTTAACAATTCTTAAAAGCTAGAGGTGAAAAAATAAAAGTCTCTTTTTGTTGAAACTGATTTGAAAGCTAAAAAAGGAGAACAACCTTGGATTCTTAATAGTGGGTATTCTTCTCATATGAAATTATTTTTAATGTTTTCAAATAATGTGAAATAAATTATATAAGTAATGGTGGAATTTTTAAATAATGAATCCTTAATAATCAACCGTGTTGGATCAGCCATCATTGGGAAAGAAAAGATGAAGTCCAAGAAAATATTATATATTGATGAGTTGAAACATAAATTAATGAGCATTTCACACATTTATTAAGAGGGTAAAAAATTATTTTTATAAAATATCATTTTTTTTTTGAAAAGTGAGGAAGATGGAATGAAAATTAAAAGACGCTATCATACAGAGGTAAATTTATTTCAAGTTGGTGAAATACAAAATTCTTGTTACTTGGGTATGATGGAAGAGAATCAGTTGTGGGATAAAAGGATAGGATACATGTGTCATATAAAAATGATCAAGTTATCATAAAGATATAGTGTCTAAGATATTCCTAAAATTTTAAGAAGAAGAGATTGGTATTGCATTATTTTTTAGAGGGGAAAGATTTCAAATTATGTGCATAAGAAAGTTGAATTTTTTTCAAAATTACCCCTGGAACATATTCATTCTGATATATGTGGTCCAATGAGAGAAAATAAAAAATAGAGATAAGTACTTCATCACTTTAATTGATGACTTTACTCTCATTACTTGTGTTATGTATATGAAACATAAGTCAGATGATCTGAAAATGTTTAAAATTTTCATGAGTAAAGATGAGAAGAAATGTGAGTATTCAGTGAAGAATTTGAGAAATGATAATGGTGGTGAGTATACAAATGAATAAATTGAATTTTATATTGATAATAATGGAATTATGAATGATTATAGTTCCCCATACACTCCACAATAAAATGGTTTTTCTAAAAGGAAGAACATATGTCTAGTGGAAATAGGGAGAACTATGTTACTTGAACATGGCCTTTCTCATTACTATTAGAGGAAATCCATGAGTACTGATTTGTATATAAAAACCCAATGTTTATAAAAAACAAGTTACGATATGACTCATTATGAAATGTTTTATGGAAAAACTCCAAGTTTTAAACATTTAAGATCTTTTGGGAGTCCATTCATTGTAAAGAAGAAGGGTGGAAAAGTTGAAATGTTTTAGAAGAGAGGTGAAAATAGAATTTTTCTTGTATATGATCTAGAAGGATGAGGATACAAATGTTTCAATAAAGAGACAATAAGATTTGTTTATTATGCTGATGTAAAATTTATTGAAATCCCTAAGGAGGATAAATAGACTCATGAATATAAGGAAGTTTATCTTGATAAGAAAATTTTTGTTAACAATTATGATAAGGATACAGACAATATTAATCCTAATCAAGAAGAAGAATCAAACTCAGTTATTTTAAGTGGTTAGGATGAAACTCAAATAATACATCCTAGGATTAGGATGCTAGTATAGGTTTAGAAAATTATGAGTGATCAAAATCAGAAGGTTCAAACAATAAAAACTTCAAAAAATGTTACACATGCTTCTTTGTATTCAGAAGTGGGGCCAAAATATGTGAATGAAGCTTTTTAGAATTTAGAATGGGTTCATCCAATGAATTAAGAGTTTGATCAGATCGAAAATAATTATACCTAGGAACTCATAACCATGCTGGATAAAAAAATGTTATTGTTACAAAGGGATTTTTCCCGAACAAGATGAATGAGAATGATGAAGTGATAAGAAACAAATCAAGATTAATATGAAAAGGTTACTCACAAATAAAAGGTGTTTATTTTGATGAGACTTTTGTTCCAATGGAAATATTATAAATAATCAAATATATATATTTTATTGCTACAAAAAAAAGTTACCATTTTTTCAAATGGATATAAAGACCGCATTTGTAAATGGGGATCTTAATAAAGAAGTGTACATTGACAACCACATGTCTTTGTTTTTCAGAAATATGAAAGTTGTGTTTGTAAGTTGAAGAAAGATTTGTATGGATTAAAAAAAATATATTAGGGCATGGTATTCCAAATTGGATACTTGATTAAGAAATACGAGTTTCAAGAAGGGAAGAGTTGATAACAATATTTACATCAAGGAAATTCCAGATTTTTCCCTCATCATAATTGTTTATATTGATGACATTATCTTCAATGGGAATGATGAAAGAACATGTGACAGATTTTCTGAAGTGATGAAAAAGTTGGAAATTTCCATGTTGGTTTAAATGAAATACTTTCTTTGGTTAAGAATCTTACAAAAGAAGAAACACATTTTTCTTTCTATAGAAAATTATTCTAAGGAACTTCTTAATAAGTTTAGCATGGAAAATTCAAAACCAGTTTCCACACCAATTTTAGTGGGAAATGGTTTTCTAAATATGGAGAATGCAAGAAAGTTGATCAGAAAGAGTTTCTAAATATGATTGGAATTTTTTTATATTTGACTACCTTGAGACCTTACATTATTTATATTGTTACCATATGTGATAGATTTCAGAGTGATCTAAATGAATCGCAACTACTTACTGGAAATAGAATTATCAAATATATAAAAGGCACAAAAAATTTCAGAATCAGGTATGATATCTTAGATACTATTGAGTTTTTAGGGTATTCAGATGCTGATTGGGAAGGAAATGTTGATGATAGAAGATCTATAACTGGTGGAGTATTCTTTCTTAGTAAAAATTATATTAGTTGGCATATAAAGAAATAAAATTTAGCAATTCTTAGTATGGATGAATCTAAGTATGTTTCTTCCACTAAATCCACTACCCAACTTATGTGGATAAAAACGTTTTTAGAATATATATACGTTGAAGTGAATTTACCCCTACTTTTGGGTTTTTATAATCAATGTACCATCAACCTCATGTAGAATATGGTACAACACTCTCATTCAAAACATATTGATATAAAATATCATTTCATCAAAGAGAATATTGAGAATAATTAATTGAAGCTTGAGTATGTTCCTACATCAGAATAAGTTGTTGAAATATTCAGAAAACATTTACCAAAGGAACTATTCTAAGGTATGTTTTTCTACCCTATCTCATATTACCTTTGTACAGTGTTTTCTAGGGGATAATTGTTTTATAAATCTATACTTATGGAAGAATTCACAAAGGGAGAGTTGTGGGTAATCTTTGAATCCAACATGTAACTGTGTGAAATATTCTAACTATTTATTGGAGTGGTTTTAGGAAAAAAATAGAATTCTAGGGAAGTTAAAGAAATAGAGAAAAGATGATAAAGAATGAAAGATGGAGAAAAAATAAAGCTGAGTAATAAAGGCTAAGGAGGAAAACTGAATAGATTTTATAGTCACCACTTTTGGACAAAATGGTTTTTCTATCAATGATTCATATTTTCTATAATGATTTAGCTCATGTATTCTTAGAAGTGTTGATAAATAATTCATAGCTTGATGTTACAAAGTTAAGTGATTTAGGAATTTTGGTTGGAAAAAAATCCAAAGGGGGTATTTTTTGGACCAAGTTGGCTGTAGAATATTTTTGGATGTTTTTTAAGAAGTTTTTTTTACAAGTGTATTTCCATTTTGTCAAAAAATGATAAATCAATTCACATTGTAAATGTTTTGGAAATACAGACTGTCTGTCGTATTCTGGAAATCAGACTCACAATGTTTAATAAATTCCATCGTATTGAGAAGAAGTTTTCAGGAAGAAAAGGTTCATCGGATTCATATTGCATCTAGAATGAAGTTCTGATCCTAATGAGGAACAATATCATACTCACATGTATTTGATATAAATCTAATGATTCTTTACTATTTTGTATTTCTCATAAATCATAAGTAATTTTTAAAACTTGTTATGTAAACTTGATGAAAGAAATGAGAGAAAATTCTCTTCCACTATTATTTAGTAAAATCATATTCAGGATTGATTAGAAAGAAATAAAAGGTTGTTGGAAGATAGGGAAGCTACAATATTTTCCTTGGAATGTTAGACAATTCTAAAGTTGATCATCAATATAATAAAATTTATAAAGGAATTCATACTTACATAAAAACAATTTTGGAAGATGGAAGTTACTAAAGTAAAATATTTTCAGTCTCAGATCATCTGATTCAGATTTGTTTGAAGGTTGGGAAGGTTTAATTGATCGTAATGAGAGAAACTGAAGGTTCTGGTTTTCAGTTAGACCAAAATCCAAAATATTTAAATCTTTGGAGAATGTATTTGATAAGTATCATATTCAGAAAATAGAAATAAGTTGAGTACTGAAATATATTTAGTATCGAATTCAGAAAAGAAGAAGTATAACTTATTGAATAACTTTGAAAGAATATGCCATCTCCATCATAATGAAGAAATCCAAATGAGAGTTGGTTATGATAATCATAATGAAGAGAAATTTTATTTCTTTCTTACATTTGGTGCATAGAAATTTAATGAAGAAACTACTGTTGAATATATGGATACATTATAATGAGTAAATTGAAAAGAGAAATTGGAATCAAGAATCAGAATTAGACTGAAGTTTTTAAAGAAGTATTCAGTTCTTGATTTACAAGTGTGTCAAGAAATCAGGATGAACAATATAATGTCTTGTCATTATATTTCTTTATAGAAATGTGTAAAGAAATGAAAAATCATAATGAATAATCGTATTGAAAAAATCAGAATGAGAATATTTGTCTTTAAATTGGTTTGGAGAAATATAATATAGAAATTATTTTTTCAAAATAGCCATCATCCTAATAGTGCAGATCATAATGAGAGAATCAGAATCGAACTGAAGTTTTTTAATAAATATAAAGTGTTGAAGAATTCAAAGAGAAGATCTGAAATTCAAGGAAAATTGAATAAGTCAAAGAAATATCCAGTTTTTTAGGGGAATTTAATGATTCAAAGAAAGATCCGAGATTTAAGGAATTTTTAAGATTAGGGAAATTTGGTAAAGTGGGAAAACCTTTTCATGATCCCACTTAAACCATTCTTATGAGCCTATAAATATGTGGAGAATACTTTGTGTATTGATTTACTTTATTTGATCGTTAAATAGGGGAGATAAGATCTACAATTATACCAAGAATAATTTTTTGGATTTTCTTTTATTGAAGAAGTTATCCAGAAAGAAGAAGAAGACCATATTCAGTGTTTTTAGAATCAGACAGACCTTTTTATATTGGGATTTCCAGACTGAGGAAGAAGAAGTTTATGATTTTATCTATTTTATTATTATAGATAATTATTTCCATATTGATAAATCAGATTTGAGAATTATACTAGGGAATCAGACTAGGATTTCCAGACTCAGATTAGAAGTGTTTCATATTGTTTCAATGGTATTATGACAAAGCTATATTTTTATATTGAGCAATCATACTAGGAAATCAGGCTGAGTATAATTAAAAAGTCAAGGAATTACTTACAATCTTATGGGTAATAAATTTAAGAGTTAGTTTGAAATATCATATTTGATAAATTTTATCAAAAAGAACCGTAACAGGTTTTTTACCAAAACTGTATTACATAATTTTGTGCTACTTTAAGAACATACACTATTGTATTAAACATAGAGCTACCCATGGGTAAGGTCATATCTTACTCATTGTCTTTCAAAAAAAAAGGATTGTTTTTTAGTGGATTGTGTGGTTCTGGATTGTTTTCAAACCATACTAAGGATGTATCTACTCTTACTAAGTAGTGATCCTTGTAAATTCTTGTGTTCTTAAGGATTTATTTTTGACATTTGTGTTAATATAGAAATAAATATTTAACAGGAGGTGAAGGTTGTTTCATAATTAAGGAAACATAAAATAAAATCATATCATTGATTCACCCCCCCCCCCCCTCTCACTAATACAACTATATTTTCTAGGAAGTTATATACAGAGTCGCTAATTTTCCCTTGGATATATATTTGGAGGTGTGGTAGTTCCCTGAGCATGATCCCCTGAGGTCCATCAGAATTTATTTCACATTTTTTGTGGTCGGTTCCATTGTTATGTTTTCCATGGTGGTTGTCTATCCTCCTTCCCTGGGATGGATCTTCAGGGAAAGGTAAGTATTCAACATAGTGATGCCCTATATGTTGTATTATGGCATCACATTGAGTATCTCCAAGACAGAATTATTTACCATGGGGTGTCCCGTCATGGTTTTCAGGGGAAACTAAGTAAAGAAAAGTCATATAAGACTTCCTAGTAGGCAGTTGGTATCTCGATCCCAACCTAGTGAGAATGTGCCCCTGTGTAGTAGTTTCAAGGGTGTTAGGTGAACCAGTGGTGGTAGGTCCCCATGGATCTAGTGTAGATGCCTCGTGGTGTGAAGGTTTAGTTTCCTTCCCATGGAACTAACGTCAAGTGTTATGCACCAGGGCCAATGGAGAAGGGAAATAATCAGCCTTCTTATTAGCTTATAGAGCCAATTGGTGTTGTCGGTGATGATGAGTGGTTGGGTCCATCCTTTGTGGCCCATTCTTGTTGGTCACAATAGGTGTGACCAGTTCATCCCCTACCTTTTTGGCATAGGGGAGGGAGATGTTAGATCATTCCATGGAGATTCTCCTGAAACAATTCACTATGGTGATGGGGGGAGATTTCTCCATGTGCAGTCCTTAGGGGTGGGGAACTGGGGTGGTAGAATAAATTAAAGGTCTTTGGAGGACATATCCCTAGTCAGGATGAAACCTTATTTCTCATATAAATGAAAAAGGGTGTTTATGACCCTCCACTGGATGATCTTGGAGGGGGGGATTAGGTGAGTGCACCCTACATCAACAAGAGTAGTGGACACTATAACATGAGGGTAGTTGTGTGGGTTTTTCCACCATTAGTCCTCCTACACCATGCCTTTTTATAGTGGTTCGTTAATTATATACCAAAACTTGAGTATTGAACGATACATGAGGTTATTTGTTAGTAAATGGATGGTGAGTTTGATCCCAAAAGTGCCCAAAAATACTCATTTTCTCTAGGGTGAAAGGATAAGGGATTCATATAAAAAGATGTATTTAATCTAGGAAACTCAATACTCATAATATAACCTAAGTTGAATGATAATAGATTCACTTTAGGTTCACCATTCTATTTGGTGAAGGACGACACTAAAAATGTCTAGATCTAGTGAAAACTGGTGGCATTGAATGTTCCTCGTATTCTCATGGTTGAATGAGAAGATATTATCATTTGGTTCACCATTATATTCCCAAAACTCTTCATTGAGGTGTGAATTAGGATTCACTTTTCTCCTTGGGCCTAGTCTGATTCATTTTACCGACCATCATTGCTCTATTTTTTCATATATTTCCACTTTCCGAAGGTGGTTGTCCTCTTCAACCATGGTTTATGATCTCAACTCCTTGATCAGAATTGGATGACATGATATCATATTTTCCTTCCATAAATTCCTCCTTGGAGATTATCTCCTATTTAGAGTCTCCCTTACAGATCTAAGACATGTTCATAAATCTCATTCTTGGTTCTATCTTGAAGTGGACACTGGGTAATTACATCACTTATTGTACTGACAAGGTGAGTACCGTCTATTGGAACTGGTGAGGATGTTGGGAACTTGGGTATGTTTATCATCTTTAAATATTCCTTTTTTGAATTTGAGGGCATCTCATGCATATGGAATATTAGGTGGAGAACCCAAGGAATCTTGTTTCCTCTCTAGGGAAACTTATGTCCAGAACATAAGGAATCTAAGGCTTTATTCCTAAGTCATATCATCATGAGTTTTGAATTCATGTTCATCAATAGCGGTCACATATTTAATGTCTTATGGGAGAAAGTTCAATAATAGTTTTAATGAATTATGGGGGAAGGTTTCTCATAGAATTAACATATAGGGGTCATAGTTTAGTTATAGGTTTAAAATATTTTAAGGATAGGTTGGTCACATGTTTCACTTCTTGAAGGGATAGTTTATCCATAGGTTTAACTTCTTGTGAGGAAATTCCATTCTTAGTTTTAACATCTTGTGGGTATATTTTGGTTTAAATGGTGAGGGGATTAGCATGATCCTAGAATGTCTGGAGCGAACACCTCTTGAGGGACAGTGAATTTTTGGATGTTAGTATTGAACCTCAAGGAGGCATCCTACATACCCTATTAGAAGATAGGGATCAAAACCCACATAGTTTGAGTGCACGATTTAATTTTGTATGATAGGACCAATCTATACAGTTTAACATCATGTGGTAAAGAAACTTGTGTTGTGGAAGGAGAAACCATAAGGTATGGTATGGGTGTTATACATGTGGACAACCCAGAAGGTGTTTTATCATCTCATGATACTCACATGAGGCATCCTATGTTCATTACATAGGGTAAGGCTATAGTTTAACATATTTTGATGGTAAATTTTTCATACATTTTAACCCCGTGTGACTTGGATGTGGGTTTTATGTTGTCTAAAGTCTTAAAGATCAGAATTTTTTATGACTTGCACCAATAGTTTCCTATTATTAATAGGATCATGAGGAGAGGAAGATGTGGAATTATCCCTCATCTAAGGGAAAATCATGTGATTTACCTTGATAATTCTACCCTTAGGGATTATGTGACCACTACAAAGGTGATTTTGGATCACAATAGGCGTAGAAACTATTAGTTTTAGGAAGTATGTGGGGGTGCCAATATTATGGTTCTTATTCTTAGAGTCAAGAGGAAAATATTATTCCTAGCAAAATCTTATAGAAAAGGGTCTGGATGTGAGGTTCAATTATACCATTCATGCGGATGATTGAGGCATGAGTAAACCCATATTGATTAGGCATGATACCCATGAGTGATTAAATTTAAAAAAGGTATGTATACTAAAAGGAGGTATCATGTGGGGGATATCTGGTGGGTTTCACGAAGTATGTGGGTTTTTTGAAGGAAATTGGTTTCTCAAAGGTGGGGGTTTCACAAGACATGAGATCCCATCTAGGGAATGATGTCTTGATTCCCATAAGGAAGGCTTCGTGAAATATTGGGACCTCGCATAACCATATAGGGAACAAGGAATATGCCTCTATCATAGAGGGTGTTACCATTCACAAAGGTCATTTATACCACGATATTGAGTTCTAATAACTCATGGGATATCATTCATGGAATATGGTTACCTATATAGATCTATATCCTCTTTATCTCATGAAATATAATGTTCCCTAAATTCAGATATTCTATAGGAAGTCTAAAGGTTATTTCCCCTTAAATAAAGGGTGAAGGGGGTATTTATAGGTGCTAAAAAGGTATATACATATATTTTTTGAAGGATTAATATCTTCTTGAAAGATACAATTTCACATCCATCCAACACCCATCGTCAAACTCTGATCTTTTGAAAAGGATGAATTTTTCAGGAAGGCAGTCTCTTATGGGGGTTTGGATCTTTTTTTGGGCCTATATTTTTGTAGAATTATCATTTCAATCCTTGACCCTTTTCAGAATGTATGGTTTTTGTTTATAACATATATTATGTATTCAAGATAAAGAAACTTTCATGAATACACTTTCCACGTTCTTCACAATCAAATATGAAACATTATAATTACAAGCTCTCAATTTCTTCAATATGATAATATGTGATTTTAAAAATATTCCCATTTAATGTTTTTAGCAATAAATGGATCAATCATGAATCAAAAATCTTCATCTCATAGACTTTGGTTTTCTCAAATTAATGATACTAATAAATATTTAACTCTCTCATGATAATTTAAAAATAATAAGAGTAACTCTTCATGCCAATTCACATCACATATATATTTTGAAAATAATGGTACCATCATTCAATTATTTCATTATTATAAATGATATATCAATTAGTTAAATCTAATACTATTTGAGTGAACTCGATATGAGAAACAAGAATTACTAAATATATTCACAAAGTTTCCTACAAATAAAATATTTCCTCACTCACTTTCTCACTCACTATACTAATATTATTTCTATTATATTTTACCTTGTTTATTTAAAATATTTAGTCAAGTGATGTAGATGAAAAATTAGATGAAGTAAAAGTAACCAATGTTTGATAGAATATTCAAATAAGGAGTCCCTTCTTAATAACTTCTCATCTCTTGTATTTAATCTTAACCTTCATTCTCCCAGGTCTACTCAATAACTATACATAGAGGAATTATAATACGAAAATGAAATAAACTACTATCTGATTTATCTCTAACCTCACCTCACATATATCAATAATATATTATAGAATATCTAGTAGAAGTTTTGAAAATAAGAATGGTTTTATGGATATCTGGATGGGTATCCAGCTTTGTTAAGGTGGTTTGGGGGTTTTGGGTTAAAATTTTGTGAATGTACATGTCACTCAACTAGTAAAGTCTAGTTTTCCCAAAATCGAAACCATATAATTCATTATATATTAAAGAATCTATTAGCATCAACCCTAAGAAATAATTTGTCATTCAAAAAAGGAAGAAAATGAAGGAAGTGAAAATTAACAAGGCATTCAACATTGGAATTACTTTGAATTTTTCTATAAAAAATGATGTAAAATATGTGATAGGTATATTCCATACATCATCCAACAATCATGCCATTATTTTATAAAATTGCTGAAATTATTTTAATTAGATATATTCCATAACTCTTGATAGCATGTATAAAAATGTTCAAGCATCATGATTTTTATTGGTCACTAGATCAACACAACATTTATCTTTAATAAAAAAAGTATTTTATACAAGTTTTTTGAAAACATCCCATTATATGTTCTAGAAAATTAATTGCACACATACTCAATAAAAATTTTAAAATATTTCAACTCAACCAATAAGAATAAGTTAAATTCACATCTTCTCACACACCATGAATTCAAAACATCAAACACGCACACATTGTGGACATGCTAAATTCATAACTTCCCCATTTATATTTCCCCTCATAATACATTCATTGCCTTTAAAAAAATATATTTTTATAAATTTATGTTATCATCACCCCATTTAACTACAAAAATAAAAATAATTAAAGAGAAATTGATTCCAAAAATACCTCAATATTGTGACACATGAGGTTATACATACATCATCAACTTTAATTTTTAAAATGAATCTATAGAAAAATGTTTGGTAAAATCATCTTCCACTTGTTTATTTATAATAATAAAACTCCACTTAAAAATGATTTTATCCCAATTATAGTTGAAAAAATATTATTTAATTTGAATATTCTTTGATCTAGAGTGTTAAACCAAATTCTTTGATAGGTTAATCATACTCTCAATATCAAAACTTACTAACAAAGGTATCATCACTTTAAACATGAGGTCTTCCAAATGAGTCCTCATACACATAAAATGTGTTGTATATTGTATCATAATAATATATTTTTATTTATATATATCTATATTTATTGAATTATACTTATTAATGTGTGAAAAAACCCCAATTTTTTCCCTAATAAGAAAACTCCAACTAACATAGACCTCCAATTATCAATGCTTCGATCGCAATCCATATCTGAAAATCTAAAGAGATAGGGATTTCCTATTATATAATAAATAAGTCAAAAATCATTTTTACCTTTGATATACCATAGTATTATCTTCATTATAATTATTTTAGTGTCTTTTAGTGTACTTTGATATCTCACATACAATGAAACAACATCAAAAATGTTAAATCAATAAGTAAATAAATATAATAAAATATCGATTAGTTTTTTAAACACAATTTGGTTTGAAACTTTACCTACATTATCCTTAGAAATTTTTATTCCCACTAAAATTGGATTATAAATATTATTTTATTCTTCTATTCTAAATTGATTCAATAATTATTGAGAATACTTTCCTTGATAAATAAATATAAAATCCTTTCATTGAGTAATTTATAGACCCAAAAAATAACTCATTTTTTCAAGAACTGACATATTAAAAAAATATTTAAATGATTAATAAAATCCTTGAAAACTTATAAATCATTTATTACAATCTATAATTACCTATTTTTTCATTCTGCTTCACCAATTTATTTCATTAGGTTTCTCATAAAACCCCTTCTTTGTTATAATAACATTCTTATCACTTATTATTAAAGCCAACTCTCATTTTGATTTTTATTAATCATTCCCAATTTTTCATTAACCAATTCAAACTACTAATTATTCTTGAAATTATCATTCGCATCCTATGGTTTAACTTGATAAATTATATAGGTATGAGATTATTTCCCTAGATATATTCTTCTTTGAACTATTTAACTATAATATTTGATAATGTTTTGTCCTAAACTTATTTTATAAACCTTGTATGAATTGATTCATGTTATTCATTTCCACTTTAAACATTTTAATCATCATCATCGCATTGTACTTTACTAGAAATTTATACACTCTAAATTTATAGTTTTCAGTTTGAGCAAATAATTACCTTTTTCATCTTTAATTAACTTCCCTTGCCTTAAAAACTCATTAAATGATTATTCAATCTGATTTACATTATAGGTGTCAAATATATTTACCAATTCATTATTGTAATAGGGATAACCTATTCTATTTAATTAATATCGCAAAAATATTCCATTAACTTCGTGTTGTTAAAATTTTATCATATCCTTTTACCTTCATTATAAAAGGACTTCTAAAAAACCATAAATACTTAAAACTTGGGATCTTATTATAATACAACTCAAAAGGAAACATATTTTAATTTTAATTAAATTAAAACTGATCTTTTATATGAATCACTATGCTAATTTATTAACTCTAAAAAAATAGATGTTCCATGTTTAACCAACATGGCCTGATCCATATCTAGAAAACTTATATTCTTTCTCTAAAAAACACAATTTTTTAATGTTTTCATTCTACTATAATTATTAAAAAAATTATACTAATCTATAAATGATTCAAACTTATTTTTCATAAACTCAAACCTATTATTCAATCTAAACTTATTCATAGGATACATTTTTTATGCACTCCTTCTGAGACTATTATACTATTTTAGAGCATAAAAGTTATATGAAATAAATATAATACATTTTATTTAAGTTAAATCACAAATAAATGATATAAAATACTTATCTCTGTATGTAAAATTCTACATCAATAGTCCACATATATTGAAGTGAATTACCTCTAGGGGTTTAATCATTTAAGTATCCACATTATTTTTTTGAATAATTAATTATCATCCCTTTCTGGAATGTGGTACAAATATAATATTGTTATCTCCTAAATATTGAAACATATTGGATAAAAATTTCTTAAGTAAAATTTTTCAAATCTCATTCCTTAATGTGAGAAAGTATCTATTTTCAATAAACACTCTCTTGTTTTAACTCAAATATCGGGAGTTTTTTACATCTCCCACTTGAAATAAGTTTTCTATTCTTCATTTACCTATTCATGAACACAATTCCCATGATTCACCAATAACTTATCATTTGTGAATATTACTTCATTTACTTCGTCATAGTGTTGATAAATACTAATTAATTTTCATTTTAAATCATCAACAAATTATTCATTGATTTTATCCTTATCCCATCAATCTTCGCTAATAAAAAACCTTTTATATTGAGATATAAATAATTAAAAACATAACTAAATAATATTTTCACTTATAAATTTTATTAATAATCTTAATATTATACCTTTCATGTGATATGAATAGCTGTTATACAAGATCCAAGGTCACCCCTTTTATGAATCCTCTAATGCAACTTCCACTACAAAAGTTGTCTCATTTTCATTACATTTATTTTGAAACACTTTCGACTATATATTCACATTTTACTATTATATTAATATAATATTAAATTATTCTATACAATGACCTGATGGGTTACACCTTTTAAAAACATTATATAAAAAATGATTATTTCCACTCATTTATGAAATTTTATGATTTTTTAACTTGTCATATTTGAGTAGGTTATTTCCCACTAAAATATTAAATAATATATCTTAAATAATTACTAATATTCTTTAAATTAAACTAGATATTTCATAAAATATGATTTAACCCATTTCAACACTAACAATTATTATAAAAAAAATTATTCCAAAAAATAATCTTGGTTTATTCTGAGATAATTTAATCTCACTGATTTGAAAAAAAAATCGAATCCATTCTTAAAATAAATATAATTACATATTCTACACATATCAAACTATAATGAAGAAAATTTTATATTATTTTCTTTTGAATAACCATAGAAAAATTTGAATTGAATTTGAAATTTCTAGATGACAGGTTTTTGTACTTTATATTTAAATTCTACATAACTCATATCATTTATATGTTATTGATATAAAAACATCTTTTATACACATCCAAGTCATTTTATATCCATAGAATGAGGTATTTCTTGATTAATTCAATCATTAAAATTCTTTTATTATCTACAATTCTTATCATTAAACATTGAATTTAAACCAAATTTTTGAACAAAATTTTGAAAAGTTAAAATTTAATATCTTATATTGAATTTCACCCTCTGAAATATTTTCCTAAGTAATTTAAATTTCTTTATTTGTATTTGATTTTTTCCACTAGGAAATCATTCACGTTTTTCTCCTTGATAGGTGAAACTTTCTAATATTCAAATTCCTTCAACAACATCAATTATTAATCACCACAACATTCTTAACATAATTTTATGTTTATGGTACCTTATTCAACATCTTATTCTCTTTATATAACTTTTATATATAATCCTTTCATTCATATTTTAATGATAATTGCAAGTTTTTATATATTTTTTATTTATTTTGACTCTCATTTTCATTATTATAGAACTCTTATTTTTCACTTCAGAAATTAACAATTTATATTCATGATCACTAAATGTTTTACCATATTAAATTACACATTCATCACTATATTCTTCATCCTTCTTGGTGAAAAAATTAAATTTCTTTCATTTTTAGGAGTTGTTATCCTTTACTTTAAAAGAAAACTTTAACTTGTTGAATTTCAATGTTTTTTATTTATAAAACTTCTGGATAAATAACTATCATCCTAACTTTTAACCTCTTTATAATGGGTTTCTAATGATCAAAAAACACTTTTAAACAAAGAAGAATGCAATAAAAACCATAGTTGTAATATCACCATGGTATGAAAAATTGAAACCTTTTAAAAGTTAAATTAAGAACTTGTACCTTGAACTAAATATTTTATCCCCATAAATGTCACTTATAGGTATATATTTAATAAATGGTAGAGTCCATTGAATTTGGTTGTGCCTTAGGTTGAAATTTTGGATTTTGTTTTGGAGTTTTTAATGGATTCATAGTTTAGGTCTGTGGTCTGATAAACCATTTAATAAAAACCGTTAGACCTATATAGTTTTTGGTAGTGGATATCATACAGTTACTACATGGTTTTTCAAACATTGCAAGAAAAACATATGGCCTTCTTGAGTTTTGGTATTTTTGACTTTTTATATTCTTTTTAAATATTTATTTCCCTAATTTTTTACCTCATTTGAATGGATTAACCCGAGGTACCTCCCCATCCTTATTACTCCACCTCCATGACCTTCAATGGTTTTTTTGTGATGATTTAATGGTGTTTCTTCCATTAAAACTCAAGGGGAGAGCTTCACCTTTTTTTACCTTGGTTATATCCTTGTTACTATATTTTCTTATAACCCTAGTGGCCATGGAGGCCGAATCTCATGTATTGGGTTTTCCCAAATTAATAGTTTTGGTTTCTAGGGGTTGTGAACCCTCTCTTACATCCCATTCTAGTGAATTTAATCAAAGGAAACATGGTTACTCCGGTTGAGGTAGTTGTTTCTATTTTATTTCCCTTTATTTGAAAGTTCCATGGATTCATGATATTTAAACCCCATTTTTAATCTAGATAAATATTTTATATGATATGTAGATGAGGTTTGAAAATATTTTCCATAAATTCAATAGTCTTTCCTTTAAAAAATGGGTGGATTTTATTTTAAAGATTATTTCCATTTTAAATGTTGTGTCGTGGATTCTAAGTGTTTGATAAAATTCTAATGTTGTTTTTCTTTAATAAAAGTTATTTATTCATGATTTTTTTGGCTAAAATCTATTTTATAAGTATATTGTTTGTTTTTAAAGGATTTCTAATTTTTTTTAAAGGGTGTATGTTTTGTCGATTGGATTGTTTAATGGTGTATTTAGTTTTTTGGGTATGATGGTGCCTTGATGTTTTTTATATGGTTTATGGAATTTATGTTGCTTTCAAAAGTGGTTTTAATATGGTGTTTCAAAAGGTTTGATTTTGGTTTTAAATCAAGGGGCCATTTGGAATCTTGTGGGAAATGTATTTTATTAATTGATTGTTACACCCTTATTGAGCCTTGTTGTTATCCATTATGGAAGTGTGTATTAATGTTTTTATGGTTAAATGAATTTTGATTCAAGTTTATATGTTTGGTAAGTAATATTTTTATTGAATTTGGTGTTCGAAGAGGGGATGATATGATTATTGTGATATATTTACTTGGACTATGTGGTTTTCATGTGATTAATGTGAGCTTGTTTAGTGGACCACCTCCTTTAAATATTCCATGAGTTACTTGAGGCTACCATGTGGAACATTAAGGGATGTATTCTTTTCTAGTTAATAGATACACACATGATAATAGACATTAGTTGAATATTATTACCTATCTAGGGGATGTTTCACCGATGTGGCCAGTTGAGAGTGATTTGGGTAATGACTTACAGGATCGTAAAACCTTCCGATAGTTGGTTCCACCCATGCACACTAAGTATTATCTCATTGGTTCCTATGGTATTTCCTCATGATATGTAGCATATGTTATTAATATTTATTTTTTATTGTCATGTATTTTTTATGTACTGGATTGATTTTACCTTTAATACATTGATCACTTTTGTGGTTATGTCTTGATGTTGTCTAGTTTTTATCAGTTTTATTATTTTTAATCTTGTATGACCCTTCATGGCTTTACAATATATTATGGTTTACCATATTCCTTTAATTATGTTTTAGTAGTGTATGTTAAATTTTTCAAAAGAAAAAAATGGGTCGTTATTGTTTCGGTGCGGATGTGCGTCGGGTTACGCTGTTCTGCCAGGACGCGTTCGCGCGTGCACCCGTCAACCCGAGGGGATGGGCGCGCGGCTTGTGGTCCCGCAGTCCCGCTTTCCAAGGGCGGGCGGCATTCGTCCCTTATTCAGGGGCGTCTGCTCCTTGATCGAAACCGGGATGATGGGATGTCGGCTCCTCCTTCCTTGGACGTCTCCTTGGAACTCGTCGCCTAATTCGGGTCTCCCTCATAGACTTAAGAATGTTCGTGAATCTCGTTCCCGGCGCCATATCTTCATGGACACCGGTTAATTACGCTGCTTCCGCCCGGACGCTCCAAGGAGTCTGGGCGGGGCAGCAACCTGCGGTGAGAAGGCCGGGTGGCTCTGGGTGCTGGGGGCGTGTCGTAGCACTGCGGCTCTGCACGTCTGTCTTCCGTCCCTAATAGGGCTTCTCGAAGACATGATGGCCTGAGGCGTCCCGTACTAGGTGCGGGGAACTGTGTCACCTGAGGTTTTCCTCAGCTTCCCATGTTTAACACGGGGTATGCCGCGAGTTTAACGTCCAGCGGGGACGGCATCGGACCGATCAACACGAAAAGTGGATCGGATGACGGAACCCCTTGCGGGGAACCTCCGACGCTGGGGCCAGCACATGGGCGGCTTCCCAAATGATGTGGAGTGGAGTGAAGTGGCATGACCCCACTGGGATGTGGCAGCCCGGGTAAGGATCAGGATGGATGATGGAGTGAAGAGCTTGGACCCCGTAGGGGCTTCCTACGTACCGCGCGTTAGCACGGATCAAAGTCGACGTAGTTCGGGTATACAGTTTAACGTCATGCTGGACGTCGGCAAGCCGACTCACGAAGAGGTCTAGGCCGCCGGGCGGAGGATTGAACCGAACCACCTCGCACAGAGGGGGATGGAACGGCTGGGTGGATCACAGTTTCACGTCATGCTGGACGATAAAAAGAGAAATGGAAAAAGGGGATGTGGGGAGGCACAGTGGAGATACACACGGGCAGTCTCCCACAGGGGCGGATTCATAGGTGAATCGACGCAAGCGTGAACCCTGGAGGGGTCCACTGATGGACGAACCGACGTAAATACGACCGGGACGACCAGGTGGCGGGCTTGGACCTCAGGGAGGCTTCCTACATACCCTGTATAGAAGACAGGGATCAAAGTCCACGTAGTTCATTCTGTCAGGACTTACGCACTTGAGGCAGCCCGGATGCGGCAAAACTCAGTTGGAAGGGACTTGGACCGAAAGCAGAAGACACCTCGATCCCAGTCACACCCTCTACTGGCTTCGGCAGTGGGGAGGCGCAATGGAGATACACATGTGCAGCCTCCCACGAGAAACTAGGGGTTTGTAATACCCTGCCCCCGTAGGGAAAAGCCACTCCCATTAAATCGTCCCAAAAGGGGGACAATCCCGACATCCCTGCAGAGACGAGCGGGTGGGGGCCACGTCCAAACCGGGGGAGACCCTGCGTGCGAAGCACGGGATCGAATGATGCGGACGGTTTAACGTCTTGCCGGACGAAGTACAGTTTAACGTCGTGTGTTGAGGACGAAGCGGACGGTTTAACGTCTTGCCGGACGAAGTACAGTTTAACGTCGTGTGTTGAGGACGAAACACTTGGCAGTTTAACGTCTTGCAGCGCGGACGATGGGGGCTAGGAAGTTTAACGTCGTGCAGCCTGGACGTATACAGTTTAACGTCGTGCAGGACGTGGTGCAGTTTAGCGTCATGCTGGACGAATATGCAGTTTAACGTCATGCTGGACGAATATGCAGTTTAACGTCATGCTGGACGAATATGCAGTTTAACGTCATGCTGGACGAATATGCAGTTTAACGTCATGCTGGACGAATATGCAGTTTAACGTCATGCTGGACGAATATGCAGTTTAACGTCATGCTGGACGAATGATTGCCGCCGACGGGTCCGTGTCACTTCGCACGAGCCTGGAAGGCTGCACGGGAAGACAGCGCACGGTGCGGGCACCTGCGATGAAGACCATCGGGCGCCACGCAGGCGGGTACCCAAAGGGGGTCAAGGGAGGCGACCCTGGCGGATTGCGCGCAAAAGAGGAGCTTTGCGCGCAAAACCGCGGGTCGGCGCGCAAAATGGCGGGCTGGCGCGCAAATGGGCCAGCGCTTTGCGCGCGGATGATTGGGATTGCGCGCACCGGTCTTCGGGTAGCGCGCGGGGGCAACGGCTCATTCTCTAACGAATGGCCACTTTGAAAATGGGGGGTGCGCGCAATCGGGTTGGATTGCGCGCACCCGGGGGGCAATTGCGCGCAAGAGGCTTCTTTTGCGCGCAAAGGCCTTCGGGTTGAAATTTATTCAAAGGGAAGGAGCCAAGGGGATTGCGCGCGAAGGCGGACCCCAAGGCTCTATTGCGCGAAAGAAAGGAGGTTACCTGAAGATCGGCATTGCGCGCGGAAGGGGTTGAATTGCGCGCGCGGGAGACCGTTCGACTTCCAGCAACCTTTGAAACGTTGGGGGTCGCCTAGTATTTATAGGCAACCCCGGGCGCGGAATCCAAGGCGCGAGCGCAGAATTCTCCTCACGGGCGCGGAATCGGGCACGGCGCGCAAGGGAGTTGCGCGCATCCTGGGGGTTTTGCGCGCGGATCATCATCTTTGCGCGCAGACCTCTGAAATTCCGCGCAAGGCCTCCGGGCCCTCTGAAACATTCTTCCGACTCCAAATATGACCTCGCTTTCCGCATCCGGAGCTTCGTTTGGGAACAACAGACTTTTCTGGCGTCTACAAAAGCCCCCCCTCGGAATCTGATCGGCGAGAGGTCGCAACGATCGGGTTCCGAGGGAGACGCCGGAATGCCGAAGTCCTGGGCGGCGCGGGACTTAGGCGCGCAAAAAGGGGTGCCGGTCGCGAAATTCACCGCTGCGGTCGCGCAAAGCGCTTTCCGCGCGACGCGGACCCCGGCCTCGCCTATAAATAGGGGCACTGGGTCCCTCCGTGCCGTACACTGGCCTTCCACGCGATAAGCATCTCTGCTCTCGTGCGCGAAATTGCCCTTTCCGGCGCGGAATTCGCCCGCTCGTCGCGCAAAACCGTCCGGATTTCGCCTGTCTTTGCGCGAAAACCCGGAACTTTGCGCGACAGTCTTCCCAATTGCACGCCGCCTACTTGGATTGCGCGCCGACTCTCAAACTTTTCCACCAGCCTCGTCCGATTCCGCACACTTCATCCCTTAACCCGCACGACTCCCGAAACTTCTGAGATGGCCGCGCACAGAGGAAATGAGGGGGATGCCGCCACTCGCAGGGCTGAGATGGCGACGAACGAGGAGGTTTACGGAGCCAAGGAGATTGTTTCCAACAATCAATCCTTGTTCGACTTACTGACGCCGGCCCAGAAGACATATCCACTGTCGGACAACCTGCCGCTCTGGAACTTCGGCATCCTAGATGAGGTTCCGGTGCCAGGGTTCGAGATTGATGCGCCGCGGACCTGGGTGACCCGGGAGGACGAGCTTCTCCGCTATAACATCACCAACAATGGGCATCCTGCCAGGGAGACCAGACACTTGGATGTCTATGTCCTGAACCCGAGGACGCGAACCATTGATGGGGGTGAGCCTACTGCGGAGAATTCTCCAGCCCTCTACTCGAGCATATATCGCCAGAGCATCACGGACGACACCAAGGGCTGGCTGAAGGATTGGGACTTGCGGTCTGGGGGCAACTTCACCAGTGAGTGGGCCTGGGCGTTCTGGGTACGCCACACTTGCGATCACTTCGCAGAGGAGCTGCGGTACATCGGCCTGTTCGAGGCGGTGTGGACGTCGCAGTTCCACTTCTACCAGCAGTCCGAGCTCGGGCCGGAGCTGTTCACCCGATGGTCTCCGGATACCAACACCTTCCATCTTCACCATGGGGAGGTCGGCATCGGTCTCTGGGACATCCACTGCATCGGAGGTATCCCGCTGGAGGGCTACCAATACGATGAGTTCCTGCCACCGAAGAACATCTGGGAGGACAGGTCACGGACTCCCATCCTGACCTGGCATCTGCTTGACCTGGCTACGCAGCGGCTCGGGATCAAAGACTTCCAGAAGGACATAGCCTACAAGGAATGGTTCGGCCAGTTCTTGGAGCATGACCCGGCGGTCAAGATGCCAGGCAGGGGGAAGCGGTGCCCGACCGCAGCTCAGAGGAGCCGGAACGGGTCGTACTGGCGGGTCCTGAAGACGGGCGACTACCGCTCATGGGGGTACCGCGTCATCGAGGCCCGGGACCCAAATGTCCGGTACGCGGCGTTCCTGGCCGCCTTTCTGAGTGGGTGGCTCCTGCCAGTGCGGGACGCGAGAATGGGCGTTCGCCCGGCGACACTGGCGGTGGCGGGCGCTATGGCCGCCAACAAGAGATACAACCTCGGGGTCCCAGTGCTGGCGAGGTTGTATGCCATCCTGGGACGCATCTCACGAGGGGGGTCGCCACGAAAGATCTGTGGGCCCTTTCAGTTCTTCCACGGCTGGGTGGCTGCTCACCTCGGTGGGTACACGTTTTCGAACGCCATCATTCCTCCGGGCAACGGCCTGCGACCCTCCCTGCTGAACATCGCGGGGGTCGCTCTGATGACCCTAAGTGAGGAGGGCGTGCGGATCCGGATTGGCAATCATGCCAACTTCAACTTCAGTCTGTTCCCCACTCCCGTTGGCCAAATGATCGACAACGGGCAGGGTCCGCTGGAGCAGCATGAGTACTTCCTGAACATGCGGGGCGGGGTGCTCGTGGCTCGGATCGACGGGAAGGTGATCTGCGAGCCTTACGTGCCGACCCGTTTCGCCAGGCAGTTCGGGTGCCTTCAACGGATGCCGAAGAGGGTATTCACTGCTGTCCGGGAGGAGACGAACCCTGGCGTCCTTCGCCAGATGTGGCTGATGTTTGCCGCTTTCGGCTCTGGCGACGTCATCACTCTCCCTCCTACCGGAGTTGACGCAGGCTTGGCAACCGAGTACGCCGAACACTGGGCCATCGCGTACCCTGAGGGGCTTTTGCGGAAGCTAGTTCGGCGGCTCGAGGCTACCCGTGCGGAGACCGGGTGTCAAGGAAGGAGGCGAGGCGCCGCCACACGGGGGAGAACGGAGGCGCGCCAAGCAGCAGAGCCGGCGCGGGCAGGGACTTCGGCGGCGGGCACATCGCAGGCTGCCGCTACGACCTCGGCGCCCAGAGAGGGGGCACATGCGGTGGTCGAAGAGCGGCCCGGGAAGCAGGTGAGACGTCTGCTCGAACCCTCCCACGATGCAGTCTTCCCGGCGCTGTGGTCGGCCTGGATGACCCTGCGGCAGTCACTGGGGACCGACGCCATCTGGCGAAAGATTCTCAGAGAAGGAATCCGTCTGCCAGAGGTCGGGCGCCTCCACATTGCCGACAGGGTGGACTTCAACCGGCAGTATGCGTATCTGACGGCCATGGACGAGTACGCGCGCCAACGTGGTCAGCGCGCGGAGCCATCCCTTCTGGTGAAGGTGATGCTCGGTCTCGAGCCCGCTCCGGAACAGATGCCGCCGGAAGAAGACGACAGTAGCAACGACTCCGAAGAAGAGGAGTAAATGGGGGAGGATGAAGGCTCCGAGGGTAGATCCCATCAGGGGAGCCCACAGGAGAGCGGCGAGGTGGCCGGCTCTGACAACGTTGATGTCACTGAGCTCCTCGAGGTCCGCTTCTATCCCTACTCAATCTGCTTCATCCACTCTCTTATGCAGCTTCTAACCCATTTCTCCATCTTTCTCAGGAGCGCACGGATGTCGGTCAGGCATCCTCAGCGGGAGTAGGAGGGGCGCCAGCAGGACAAGGCGGGGGCCAGACACCCATCATCGAATTGACAAGCGCTAAGGGGTCCCCTGCTGCAACTGTTCCTGCGGCGACCGGGGTAGCGGAAGATGACGCTCCGAACTCCCGTAAGTCTCCCTACTTTACTGCTGGTGCTTGCCGTTGACGATCCGTGACTAACCATGGCATGCCCCGCGCAGTGATCTCAACATTGGAGGCTCGTCGGGTTGCCGAACCCGGGCCATCTACGAGTGGACCAGTGGTGGACATGCCGCCTGCTCCGGAACAGACTTCCCAAACCGAGCCGGCCCCACCAACTGCTGATCAAGGGGCTCCGGACATCGGCGGTGCTGACATCGGAGAGAGGTTGGGGGCTGACGAGGGTGTCAGCGCCACTGGGGAGAGAGAAGAAGGTCGCCCGGATGTTGGGGAACCCATCCCTCGTGAGGACCTCCCAGGGGCGGACCCTGCAGCAGACCTGCTGGCTTCCTTCCCTGCCTACCGGCCTGCCGATCCCGAGGAGATGGACGACTCAGACACGGAGGCGGTCGAGGAGAGCCGGATAACGCGCCGTAGGGGGTGGAAGTGCATCCAGCGCTTCCTCAAGCGAGACCCGTCGGAGTGGCTGGGGCGCATGGGATCACTTCAAACCTGGCTGCGCTTCCTGTGTGCCGGGGGAGCTGATGCTCAACGCCTCCATCTGACGGTCCGTGATTTCATGGCCGAAAAGATGCGCGAGAGCTGCCGGCGTGCCGACGTCACAAAAAGTCGGGACATGTCGGAGAGCACGCGGGCGCTCCTCGCGGCGGAGCAGGAAGTCCGGCGCCTCGAAGGGCAGGCGGCAGAGAAGGAGGCCTTCGTCGCGACGTGTACCGAGCTTGTGGAGCAACTAGCAGCTCAGCTGGTTGACGCCCAAGTACAGCTGACGGAGGCGGGCCAACAGATGGTCACAATTCAAGTCGAGCGGGAGCGTGCACAGGCCAGAATCGACGAACTGCGTGCTGCGACCGCCGACGAAGAGAGGGCACGCAGAGAGCGAGAAGCAGCTCTGGAGGCCACCAGCCAAAGGGTAGCGGCATTAGAAAGACTCATTCAGCACGCTAATCCCTAAGGGCTTTGTTTTGCCATTCCCAAAACATTTGCTTCCGCTACTTTGATCCATCTGTATGAATCAATATATTTATCTGTATCTTTTGGTTTAATATGCTCAACCACAATTCGTTGTCTTGCGGGAGTGTTAACCAAGCATCAGGCATCCATAATTGGGCCTGGATTTCTGGAGAAAAGAGGGAGGTCATTCCTAGGAAAGGAGACCTCAGACCTAATCAATGTACCATTCCCCCAACCTGTTCCAACACACGAGCGGGACAATGCTAGGGGCGTTGAGATTTTATCCGAACATAGGGAAATGAGAAAGGGTGAATCGCGTGTCCCGAATCCAGACATCCACAACGGTCGGCCTTCCAGGAAATGCCCAAGACGGTAGGCGGACAGTGGATCGACCATAACAACTGCAATAGACGGACCGAGAAAGGACATCATTCATATTGCAGGAGGCGGACCACATGTCATCATGAATACCGCTTTGGGGTTCCTTCAGACACAAGGGTGGAAAATCCAGATCAACAGGGCATGCGAAGCGTGGGGCGAAGTGACGATTTGTTCGGACAGAATCCAACGCTCTCAAAATTGCGCCACCGTGGGGAAAACGTATTAGGCGGATGCACTAATCTGGCCGTGAGTCACCTCAATTCTCAGACAGCACCTCTCTGACGAGGAAACTGTCGCTTCCCATCCTTGCGATGGGGCATCCCGAGCTGAATCGGGGAGAATATCACAACTGCACCACTCTACCCGAAGTCAGGCCAGACGGCCGGCGACGAGGAGGGGTGGGACTTAACGATCCCTGAGGCTGGACCCGAGTCGGAATGCCCGGGCATTCCTACGTACTCCATCAGGCTGGAGATCAAGCCACACGTAGTTCTGAGAGTGCAGTTTAACGTCATGCAGGATGTAGAATCCCGTTTAGGGGAGATCTTAGTTTAAGGTCGTAGAGCTCGGACCATAAGGGTAGATCTTAGTTTAAGGTCTTAGAGCTCGGACCATAAGGGGAGATCTTAGTTTAAGGTCTTAGAGCTCGGACCATAAGGACCTCAAAGTACGCCGCATCTGGTCATATCCCCTGGATATGCGAAGATGCACTGAGGGATAGTGTCAAGAGTGCCGAGGTTTCGCCTGGTCAGAATGGGAGGTGGGAAATGTGAATCATGCGGCCATTCACTCGAGGACCGGGAGCACCGGCGTGACGATATGAGAGTACTACCGACCGTGGCGGAAAAGCAGCATCAACATCGCACTAACCGTTGGTGGAATGAGGCAGCAAACGAGCATCGACCGCTCAATCACAGGATTCATATCGATTTGCTGCCCGAGGCCATTGGGGGTACCGGCCCGAGTCGGTGGGAGAGCACTGAGGCATTGTGTCCGAACCGTTCACGGGGGCTCCACCCAGGGCGTAGATGATGGGTCCGAATGAAAGGGAGCACGAAGCCTGAAAAGCGGAGGAAACCTGACCAAGCGGATCCTGACCCTCCTGGCAATAAACCAGAGTACTCTTGACACCGGTGGACCACTGCAAGGGGTCGGGGAACACGCCTTGAGGGTGACCTGAAGGCGGCGGATTCCCCAGAGAAGGGGGAATCTCTAAGATGTGGGGGCTGGACCCGAAGTTTCAAACATCCGGGCGTTCCTACGTATCCCATAAGGATGGGAATCAAGCCGCACATAGTTCTTGAAGCGCGGCGCAACACAATCGGGCACCAGCGCGGGGAAGAGTGCGGGTCTGACCCTCGCACACAGAAGGAGCGGCATTTGATATTTCTTGTTTGTCCTTAAAGATGAATGGTTTTTCTTTGTGCGGCGACATGCCTGTGATTGAGAAATCTCTGGCGTCGCCACAATAATCAAGCCACGGAAGGCATTGATGAATGGCGTGGTTATTAACCAGCGCCCAACATGAGTGTCCCCTGAGGGGAACATCACGATGCAGTGCCGTTTTCTCGTCGGGCGGCCAAGACGATCACAGTTTACGGTCGTGTGGTAGGACCAGACAACACAGTTTAAGGTCGTGTGGTTCGGACCATGGAGGAATCCGCTTACCGCGGTACGGCGGACACGGCGGAGGTGGGAGCATACCCAGCCCTGCGGTCATGCACGATTCCAGGAGAAGAGTCTTGGGATGGGGGTCTGCGTATGTCCATCACCCGAGGGGCAGAGATGCTAGCCTCCAGGCATACTGGGCTCAGAACGCGATTGTTCGAGCGACTCCTCCCTCCTTATGGGGACGAGGGTCCAGCTACGCATGGACCTTGGGGAGAACATCCGCATATATCCTTGGTGCTCAGATCATGGGAGCCTCAAACGACATCATTACCTTGGTTGGTCTGCCTAACGTGTAAAGGTGTACTGAAGGTCAGTATGAAAAGAGTGTCCAGATTCCACTACAACGCATAAAGGCGGAGTGTGATGAGGACTGCGCAACCAATGTTCAGAGCCTGAAAGAGCCGACATGGCGATCAAGGATGTTGCTGACGCATTCGCAACACAACATCCGATCGTGTCAGCCTAAGACGGGGCAAGCAAACGAGCATCAACCGCTCAATCGCAGGATTCATATCGATTTGCGGCCCAAGACCCGCCGGTAAATCGACCCGGAGCGGTGGGAGAGCACTGAGGCATCGTACCCAAACCGCTAACGAGGATCCCTTTGAGTGAAGGCTCGAATAAGAGGAAGCGCGAGGCCTGACAAGCAACACAGGACTTGTCGGGATTGAATCTGACACTTCGAGTCATAGACCGAAGTACCCAAAACATGTTAACAGATCACCGGAAAGGGTCGGAGGACTCACCCTGAGAGCAACCAAAAGAGGGAAGATCCCCGTAATCAACCAAGAGACGGGGCTGGACCTGAAACACAAGCGTCCAGGCGGTCCTACGTATCCCATAAGGATGGGAATCAAGCCATACGTAGTTCTTGAGAGGCAGTTTAACGTCATGCAGGACGACGAGGGGTGTGAGGTAGTCCCACACACGGGGGAGGCGTACGGCGCGGCCAGTAGACCGACGTGAATGAGGACATAATCCCCCGCTCACGCGATACGCCTCGCACAAAAAGGAGGGGAACTGGGGCCAGAGGCCCAACGCGGGATAGAGATTCCCGGGAAATGGGGCTGGGCCTGAAACATGAATGTCCAGGCGGTCCTACGTATCCCATAAGGATGGGAATCAAGCCATACGTAGTTCTTGAAGTGCAGTTTAACGTCATGCAGGACGATGAGGGGAAAAGAAGGGGGGAGCAGAAGGCATCCCCAAACGTGGGGGGGCGTACAGCGTGACGAGCAAATCGACGTGAATGAGGGCATAGCCCCGCACTCACACCATACGCCGCACACCCGGGGGCAACTGGGCCAAGGGCCCAGGATGAGATGGAAATTCCCGAAGGATGGGGCTGGGCCTGAAACATGAAGGTTCAGGCAGTCCTACGTATCCCATAAGGATGGGAATCAAGCCGCACGTAGTTCTTGAGGGGCAGTTTTACGTCATGCAGGACGAATGCTGAACAGTTTAACGTCTTGTAGCTCGGACGTAGTGCAGTTTAGCGTCATGCGGGACGAAGCACTTGGCAGTTTAACGTCTTGCAGCGCGGACGAATGCTGAACAGTTTAACGTCTTGTAGCCTGGACGAATGCAGTTTAACGTCGTGCAGGACGTGGTGCAGTTTAACGTCATGCAGGACGAAGTGCAGTTTAGCGTCATGCGGGACGAAGTGCAGTTTAGCGTCATGCGGGACGAATGTGCAGTTTAACGTCATGCTGGATGTATGTGCAGTTTAACGTCATGCTGGACGTCGGCACACTCAGACAAAGTACTGCTTGAGGAACCTAGCGTTGGTGGGAGGAGTGACACGCTCACCATCCATAGTCGCTAGGGAGTACGCGCCATTGGGATAGACCTTGTGGACAACAAAAGGTCCCTCCCACTTGGGCTCCAACTTGGGCGGCTTCCTGCCGGGGATCATTGGTGCTCTTAGGGCTAGCACTAGATCACCCTGCAGGAAGGAGCGGAGGCGAACCTTCTTATTGAAAGCTCGAGCCATTCTGCTTTGATGCCTCTCCAAGTTGTGCAAAGCGCGAAGTCTATTCTCATCCAGTGCTTCCAACTCGACTAGACGGGCTTCAGCAACTCTGTCCGGCGCTTGCTGGTCGTAGACCGCAGTGCGCAAGGACGGTAACTGGATCTCGATGGGCAGGACGGCCTCAGCTCCATACACCAGGGAATAAGGGGTCATCTGGGTGGAATTGCGAGTCGTCGTCCGATAAGCCCAGAGGGCGTTGGGGAGCTTGTCCGGCCAACTCTTCTTGTTCTGACCAACCATATTTTGCAGAATGTTAGAGAGGGTTTTGTTAAACGCCTCGATCTGTCCATTCGCCTGCGCATGATAGCGAGATGTATGGTTCGAGCGAATGTTATACTTGGCGTACAACTTCTTCAACTCGGCTGCTCGGAAATTGGTTTTGTTATCCGTGAGGATAGCGTGAGGCACTCCAAATCGATAGATGATGTTGGAGGTCACGAAGTCAGCGATCGAACAGGATTTGACCTCTCTGAGCGGAATCGCCTCTGCCCATTTGGAGAAGAAGTCCGTAGCGGTCAGAATGAACCGGCACTGGCGAGCTGTCGCCGGTGGGTAAGGTCCCACAACGTCCAGTCCCCAGACTGCAAAGGGCCAGGAATACCTAGTGGTATGGAGAGGCTCCAGCGGCCGATGCACAAAGTTCGCATGAACCTGGCACGCATGGCACCTCCTGGCATACTCGATGCAGTCATGGATCATAAAGGGCCAGAAGTATCCTAACCTCCGAATCTGGTGGGACAGCTTCGGCCCAGTCTGGTGGGCGCCGCATGAACCAGCATGAACCTCTTGCATGACTCGTGGGATCTCAACTCCCTGAAGGCAACGGAGGAGAACACCATCAAATCCGCGTTTGTAGAGGATCTGCTCCAGGCTGGGACTGCTCTGGAGGACGAACTGCGATGCGCGGCGTCGAACTCGCTCGCGCTCGGCCCGATCCGATGGAAGAATGCCATGTTGGAGGTACTCAACCAAAGGCGTCCTCCAATCAGGGGCTGATCCGACTGTCATATCTGGGGTACTCGGGGCTCCGGGCATAGGGGCAACCGTGGTGATGTTACTTACCAACGGGCCGCGATCTTCTTCCGGGATAACGGGAGCGATGAGCCTGCGGCGCGTCACGCGGACGATCAGGTTGTCCTGTTCAGGCTCCGCAAGTGACGCAGCGAGGCTGGCCAAAGCATCTGCTCGACCGTTCTGCGACCGGGGAACATGGACAATTTCCGGCCGAGAAGGGAACCGGGCCATCAGAAGGAGGGTGCACTCCAACAATGGCACAAGTTCCGGCTTCCTGACAACGTAGTCGCCATTGATCTGCTTAACGACCAGCTCAGAGTCCCCTTTCACGCACAGACGGGGCATGTCGATCTCGAGAGCCAACTCGAGGCCGGTGATGAGGGCATGGTATTCCGCCTCATTGTTGGTACAGCCCTCTGACAACAGGAAAGAGTATGGCAGCACGGCTCGCTCCGGGGTAATGAAGACGATACCCAAGCCTACTCTGTTGAGCTTAGGATTATCGAGTCTTCTACCGGTGGGGCTCCGGGAGGCACCGTCAAAGTGCATCTGCCAGCATGGATCGGCTCGATCAACCGAGAGAATGGTCTCATCAGGAAAGCCTAGATCCAGCGGCTGATCCGCGGAGGTCGGGTGAGCTGCCAGAAAGTCTGCCAATGCTTGCCCTTTGATGGCCTTCTGAGACACATACCTGATGTCGAACTGCTGGAGAATCACAGCCCACCGCGCTAGACGGCCAGTCAACATAGGTCGGCTCAGGATATATTTCAACGGGTCTACCCGAGAAACCAACTGTACCTCATGGCGCTGCAAGTAGTGCCGTAATTTCTGTACGGCAAATACGAGCGCCAGGCAGCTCTTCTCGATGGGGGAATACCTAACTTCCACATCGAGGAGCATGCGACTGAGGTAATAGAGGCTATTCTCCGTTCCCTCGTTGTTCTTCTGGGCGAGAAGGGCACCCAGGGACCGTTCCAGGGCGGTCACATAAAGGACCAGCGGCTTTCCGGATACGGGCGGCATCAGGACCGGAGGTTGAAGCAGGTACTGCTTGATCTCCTCGAAAGAGGTCTGACACTCTTTATCCCATACATAGGTGGCACCTTTCTTCATGAGCCGAGAAAAGGGCTTACACTTGCCGGCCAGATTCGCGATGAATCGGCGTATATAGGCTAAGTGGCCTTGGAACCCTTGCAGTTCCCGGACGGTACCTGGGGGAGGCATCTGGCTAATCGCCCTGATTTTCTCTGGGTCGATCTCAATACCCCGGTATCTTACCACAAATCCAAGGAACTTTCCGGAGGTGACCCCAAAGGCACACTTCAACGGGTTCATCTTCAGGCAGCGAGACCGGAGGAAGCTGAACACTTTCTCAAGATCTTTGAGATGGTCCTGACGCTGGCGCGATTTGACCACCAAGTCGTCGACGTAGCATTCCACCAGTGTGCCGAGGATTGGCTTGAATATGCGGTGCATCGCCCGTTGATAGGTGGCACCTGCATTCTTCAGGCCGAAAGGCATGACCCGGTAGCAAAAGGTACCTTGGGGGGCCCTGAAGGTAGTGAACTCCTCATCCTCAGGGGCCATCCGAATTTGGTTGTATCCGGAGTATCCATCCATGAAGGAGAGGGCTTGGAACCCTGCCGTGGCATCAATCAACAGCTCTGTCACTGGAAGGGGAAAATCATCCTTCGGGCAGTGGCGGTTGAGATCACGGAAGTCGATGCAGGCTCTGATCTGCCCGTTCTTCTTCCTGACCGGCACAATGTTGGCCAGCCATTTGGGGTACTGAACTTCCCTCACGAAGTTGGCTTTGATAAGCTTGTCAACTTCGGCCTCAACCATGGCACCGTGGGATGGGTGCATCTTCCTGGGAGGCTGCTTGAACCTGCGATGGTTCGCCGGGAGACCAAGGCGGTGGACGGCTACCTGAGGATCCAGCCCCGGCATCTCGTCATAGCCCCAAGCGAATACATCACGGTGCTGCCGGAGAAAGTCCACGTACTGCTGCCGCTCCTCAGAGGGCATGGCGGCACTAACCAATGTGGGTCTTGGATCGGCCTCGGTTCCAAGGTTCACCTGTATTAACTCATCGACCGTGGCGGGGACGCCCTCCTCGAAGGCTGGGGGTGCGTCTTCCATATCCTCTCCACTCGGGGAGGGATCGTCCACGGGAGAGACTGCGTTGGCAACTGCATTGGGGCTACCAGATCCTGCTGGGCCACTGGTGCTGGCGCGGGCGGTCGCGGCCATCTCATCAGGAGACTCGCGGACCGTCAAGACCATGGCGACGTCCAACCGTTGAATCGGGAGGACGTAAGCGTCATCCAGACTTGCCCAGGGATCACTTGCAACAGTGACAGGCTCAACCTCACCTGCCAGGATCTGCTTATCCTTGCTCTCGTAATAGTCCGCATCCAGATAGCGGGCTTCACATGAGGCAAAAGGAGAGGCATCTCCTTGAAGCACACCTACTCGACCATTAAGGGAGTATTTGAGGCACTGGTGGTATGACGAGGGAACCGCCGCGTGAAGATGGAGCCATGGCCTGCCCATCAATGCGTTGTACGCGGTGTCCTGAGAGACTACCATGAATTCGGTGTTGGCAACCAAGTCACCGAACTGGGTCTTCAAACGTATCTTGCCGACCGGGGTTTGCTCGGTGCGATCGTACCCCTGGATCCTGAGGTCGGAGGGAATCAAGTCATCCTCAGACAACCCCAATCTCCGGAGCGTCCGAGTTGGAATCAGGTTAATCCCGGACCCCGTGTCGACAAGACAGCGCCGGACTTCAAGGCCATTGAACTGGCCAGTGACATACAGCGGACGAATGTGTCCCTGTATAGGAGGGTCTTCATCCTTACCAGAGAACGAGATAACTGCCTGACATTCGGCGTCCTCGATCGTTTCGGCGTGAAAGGCCTCTACAGCCACAACCTCTGTCTCAAACTGGAGGGGGCTTTTCAGGGCTTCAGCGAGTGCCTCGCGCATCTCAGATGACATGCGCAGAGACTCAAGGATGGAGAGCCTTGCTGGGATGTCGGCCAAGTGCTTCAGGACATCATACTTTTTGGCCAAGCGCGAGCCCCTGGTTGCAGGAGGTTGCTCTGCGGTTGGTGGCATGACGGGCCTTGCCGGTTGGATCGGCGGCCGACTGGTACTTGGCGCATCTCACTGTTCACTGGTCACAGTCCGAGAAATGGTCACCGTACTGGAGTCAGGAGGCCGGGATGGACTCGTGGCAGGGCGGAGCTGGTCGCGACGCGGCTGAGGCGGTTCTGCCTGGTCCCACACCACAAACAGTGGCGGAGGCGAATCCGTCATCCCCGGATGGGGGGGCTGCGCGCGCTGAGCTTGGTTTTGAGCCTGCTGCCTAGTCTCAGTGGCATGCACGGCCTGGCTGGAGGTACCAACGGCTGTGCCCCGGCGACTCCTGCTGCTGCGGTTCTTCCGACGGTGGCGACGACCGGGGACACTAGGGAGGTCCACCTGGTGTTCTTCAACGTCGGGAACCAAAAAGGGATTTACCAGCTCGACGGTATTAACCGAAGCGTACCCAATACCGTCATCGGACGAATCATCCATCACCGGTCGAATCCGAGGAGGGACCCCCATCTCCGGGGTCATGAAATCGCCGAGAGTGCGGGATAGTGGCGGAACTGGCGGGGCGCGCTCTTCCTTCTTGCGATGCCGCCGTTTGCTCCTCTTGGAAGAGGCAGGCTGGGACGACGATGCCGAAGCAGCACCCGCGGATTCTGGGGGCTCAGGCTGATTCAAGCGCGCACGGATGATTCCATGGGCGCGAATGGTCATCTTGCGGGCCATCCAGTTATTATACTTCTGGGATCCGCGGTTGGAGACCAGCTGCCATTCGTCCTCGTTGCCACTATCGTCATCTGATCCCACGAACACGCCCGCCACTTGTGCTGGAGCTGGGCCCAACCTGATTACATTGTTGTTAATCTGGTCTTGGAGCCAATCCTTAAACACACAGCACCGCTGGATGGTGTGCCCCAGGGCCCGATGGTAGGGGCAGTAGCGGGGGTTATTCGTAAGATGTGCCTCCTCTGGCTTCCAACACTCAGTCAGTCGCACAATCCTCTGCTCCAGGGCGCTCCGGAAATAACCGGGGACCTGATCCTCATGGAATGAGTAAGTCAGGTGTCGCGGGCCCCTGGGAGCGTGGTCTTGACGAGGGGCTGGAGGGGCCTGCCGAGGAGGTGGACCCTGATTATCTCGCCTGGGTTGCGGCGGTACATTACGCGGAGGGGCCGGCCGGTTCTGAGGTTGTCGCTGCTGGGCCGGGAACTGAGCCCGTGGAGGCGGATTCCTGTGAGGCTGTGGAGCTGGCCTCACCGGCAGCAGCTCCAACGGCCTGGGGGCCTCTATCTGGGCAACAGCAGCGGGCTCAGCCCTACTGACTCTCCTTGCAGGAATCATAGGAGGCAGCGGGTGTGCCTGGCTGGCCTGTTGCAGGGCTTCCTCAAGACGTTGAGCTTTGTCTGAGAAGTCCCTGAACCCTCCGGGGTAATTCTGAGTAATCAGGGAAGGGACCAGCTCGGTCTTGACGTTCCCGACGCACATTGTCAGCAACTGCTCTTGAGTCAATGGCATGTCAAGGGAATACGTGAGACCCTTCCATCGGGCGACGAAGTCCGCGACTCGCTCATCAGGCCTCTGCTTGCACTTGAAGAGGTCTGCGATACTTGTCTTCTGGGTCGTGGAACTGAACTGGTAGAGGAACTGTCTACGGAGGTCCTCCCAGCTGGTTACCGACCCGACGGGGAGCTGGCTGTACCAGACAAATGCTGGCCCTTCCAGTGTCTGAACAAAGCAGCGAAGCTTAGCGGCCTCCTGCTGCGCCGGAGTCCCCAACATAGGCCCGCACCTCGAGTTGAAGTGGGCTAAATGTTGTGGCGGATCTCCAGTCCCGTTGAAGGGGGCGAAAGTGGGATTCCCGAATCCCGGAGGCGCCGGCATGTCATCCACCCATGCTGGGTAGGGCTTGCCGTCCGGTGGGATCGCCACCTGCCGAGTCTCCAAGGCTTCCAAGCGAGCGATGAGTGCCGCCATCGGATCGTCCGGACATGGGTTCCAGTCCTGGCGAGGATCTCTAACCACGAGCGCATTGCATGGCCCTTCAATCGGGTCGTCGACCGGGTCGTCGAACTCGGCAGCTCGTGGGATGGCGGGCGGAGCGGCCCTTGGGGCAGCGGGAGGAATCCGAGCGGGATCTCTCAGGTAGTCACGCCGCTCGGGAGGGTGTGGCGAAACATACCGCGCCCTCTTGCCATAGGCAATGGCCTCTCTCCTGTCGGCGAACACGGCGTAATCACGGTTGCCCGGGAGAGTCTCATCGAGGAGCGGTTGTTCCGGTCCCTGCTGTCCTGGCCTAGGATCACCGTAGTCAGGCCGCCGTTCTGCAGCGCGCTCGGCGAGGAGCTGGTCAACCAGCTTCTTCTGTTCGGCGAGCTGCTGACGTAGCGTAGCCTTCTCGGGATCCTCCTCTGCCCTCTACATGGAGGCAGGTGGGTCGGCGGGCTTTATAGCCTCGCTGTGCTCTTTTCCTTTGCTGACGTTTCGGCTTAACGTCAGTGCTTCAGTGGGTGCGGGGAGCCCCAGGAGGTTCCTCTGATGACGAGTAACTCTCACCGATGGATCTGACGACGGCTTGTCTTCGGGGGGGAAGCCCCCGTCGAGAAGTTCCAAGTCGTTCCCCTCTCCCGACAGGTCAGCCATATTGACCGTTCCTGTCCCTGGGGATATACCCTCAGGGCCACCCAGCGAATCGGGCTGTCGGCGGATCACACTGAAGCGTAGGGCAGCGTACTGCCCCCATCCACGGATATACACGTGGGGAGTGGCTTCCTCGATAACTTTGCGGAGTACTTGAAAGCACTCAACGCATCGTTGTTGGAGGGCCTCGTGGCGCTCAAATGACCCGGGGTGCCGAACCGCGGGGAGCATGGCCAGGTCAATTTGACGGCACTGCTCACCAATATCCTCCAGGTGTGCTTGACTCCCGGGGTATGGCATTTGTAGGCAGTGAAGACGGGAGTGAGTCTCCCGGAGAGTTCGGCGGAAGCATTCGAACTCATCCGGGGTGAGCGATTCGGGTGCATCAAAGCCCGATCCTGCGACTGGCCAAAACTTCTCAGGGAAGTGGCCCTCTGCAAGGACGGTCCAGAAGCTCCACGACTCAAACTCGGGACCCAGATCTCCTTGGTCCTCTTCCATGGCTGGGAACGGACGGGGAACTGGTAGTGGTGCCGAGGCGGGCCGCCGGGCCGACGGGCTGGCCGACGGTGAATACGGCGAACAGGCCGATTGGCCTCCATATCCCGGGCCGCCCTCCGAGGGTGGCGGTGCCCTGGCTACCACATCACGATAGGACGGGCCGGCGAGCGAACATCCTGCCGTAGCATCGGTGCTCGCCGAGGGTGCACCAGATCGTGGTTCGACCGTCGATCCCCAGAAAAAGTCTCCGGCTTCTCCGATCGAGGCGGAAGGCACTTCCGGAGGGGTCGGTACCAACCGCAAGCTTGATCCTTGGGGGTCTACCAGGCCCTCGTTACTCCGGATATAACTTCAGAGAGAAGCGGGGATCACATCGATCTCGCTCTCGGGGAGCACGAGGCTGACGTGCCGCATTCCTACCCCTGCCCTTGACTGGCGGGATTGGGGAAGGGGCTCTGTCGCCGAATCGTACTCCGCCTCTGAGTCAGAGAAGCAAACCGGTCGGATCTCCGTCCGGAATTCCGTAACATTCTTCCCTCGGCGTCGACGCCTTGCCTTCCTGCCCCTGGGTGGTTCTTCGGGGCAGGGCTGATCTCTGTCCTGGCGTCCTCCGGCCGCACTGGTGCTGGGGCCAAGAGGACTGGGAACCAAGGTGCGAGGGGCACCGGGACAGATATCAAAGGGGACGCGGGGAGAGATGATTCCGGGCAGGACTCCGGGCCGGGATCGGAAGGTGGGATGACCCATGCCTCCTGGATCGGCCACACAGAGTAGATCCTGCCGGTGAATAGCGCTACCGCGAGGTGGTCCGCGGTGGCTACTGCCAGTGCCAGCAACCGGGAGAGTCGACCCAACCTGCCTTTGGGGCGGTCGGGGCCTCGATCCAGGTCGGGCATAGGAGTTCCCATGCTCAGGATGCGCAGAGGCCTGGCGACTGGAGCCAGCAGTGGCTTGGGCCAATGCGGCCGCTGTTGCTAGAGCCCCAAGGTGGGCATCCTCTTCCGCTCGTGCCCGACGTTGGCGTCGAGACAGACGAGTCGGGATGAGCGGCGCGGGCAGGTGGAGAGCCCGCTCTTCGACTGGAGAGGCCTGGCGGCGGTGTCGCCGTGGCCTGGCGGGAGTCCTTACCGTAGATCCCTGGAGCGAATCCCGGATAGGGTGATCCCGGGCCTCTTCCACCTCATCCGCGTAGGGAAGGGAACTGTCAGAGCGCTCCGGGGATAAGCTCCCGAAGCGGTTGGACGTTGAGGTAGGCAGCGGTGCCTCCCTGCGCGGCCCTCGGGGGCGGCGGTGGTGGCGAGGCGCAGCCTCCTCAAGGTCTAGGCGAGCCATTTCCCTAGTGGGGATGACTCCCTCTTCCTCGTATCTCCGCACCAGGGTGTTGATCACCCTTCTCTGGATGACCTCCGAGGGGGAGAGAGGGCGTGGTCGTCCCGCAATTGCGGCTGCTGGGACGGCTGTGGAACGGGCGGGACCGCGCGGAGTAGCCGCGTCGGTGTTTCCCCTGTCCCTGCGCCAGTGGGCGGGTGGCGATCGGGCACTGGATCGGGCGACCTGATTTCTGAAAGCATGGAGAATGACCCATTAACACTGACAGGAAAAAGGAATCGACGACCAACCATTAGCGCCACGACGCCTTCCGTGGGGGGAACCCAAGCCCTCGACGTTGCGAGACGGAGTGCCCGATGTCCCTTCCCCAACCCCTGGCGGGTAAGACTGAATGCTTGGCCGGGCAACACGCCGGTCTTCCAACACCTCTGAAAGCCATCGGTCTTCGTATCGAGGAGAAGAGATTCACGTCGGGTTCACCATTTTTCTGTTTCGGTGCGGATGTGCGTCGGGTTACGCTGTTCCGCCAGGACGCGTTCGCGCGTGCACCCGTCAACCCGAGGGGATGGGCGCGCGGCTTGTGGTCCCGCAGTCCCGCTTTCCAAGGGCGGGCGGCATTCGTCCCTTATTCAGGGGCGTCTGCTCCTTGATCGAAACCGGGATGATGGGATGTCGGCTCCTCCTTCCTTGGATGTCTCCTTGGAACTCGTCGCCTAATCCGGGTCTCCCTCATAGACTTAAGAATGTTCGTGAATCTCGTTCCCGGCGCCATATCTTCATGGACACTGGTTAATTACGCTGCTTCCGCCCGGACGCTCCAAGGAGTCTGGGCGGGGCAGCAACCTGCGGTGAGAAGGCCGGGTGGCTCTGGGTGCTGGGGGCGTGTCGTAGCACTGCGGCTCTGCACGTCTGTCTTCCGTCCCTAATAGGGCTTCTCGAAGACATGATGGCCTGAGGCGTCCCGTACTAGGTGCGGGGAACTGTGTCACCTGAGGTTTTCCTCAGCTTCCCATGTTTAACACGGGGTATGCCGCGAGTTTAACGTCCAGCGGGGACGGCATCGGACCGATCAACACGAAAAGTGGATCGGATGACGGAACCCCTTGCGGGGAACCTCCGACGCTGGGGCCAGCACATGGGCGGCTTCCCAAATGATGTGGAGTGGAGTGAAGTGGCATGACCCCACCGGGATGTGGCGGCCCGGGTAAGGATCAGGATGGATGATGGAGTGAAGAGCTTGGACCCCGTAGGGGCTTCCTACGTACCGCGCGTTAGCACGGATCAAAGTCGACGTAGTTCGGGTATACAGTTTAACGTCATGCTGGACGTCGGCAAGCCGACTCACGAAGAGGTCTAGGCCGCCGGGCGGAGGATTGAACCGAACCACCTCGCATAGAGGGGGATGGAACGGCCGGGTGGATCACAGTTTCACGTCATGCTGGACGATAAAAAGAGAAATGGAAAAAGGGGCTGTGGGGAGGCACAGTGGAGATACACACGGGCAGTCTCCCACAGGGGCGGATTCATAGGTGAATCGACGCAAGCGTGAACCCTGGAGGGGTCCACTGATGGACGAACCGACGTAAATACGACCGGGACGACCAGGTGGCGGGCTTGGACCTCAGGGAGGCTTCCTACGTACCCTGTATAGAAGACAGGGATCAAAGTCCACGTAGTTCATTCTGTCAGGACTTACGCACTTGAGGCAGCCCGGATGCGGCAAAACTCAGTTGGAAGGGACTTGGACCGAAAGCAGAAGACACCTCGATCCCAGTCACACCCTCTACTGGCTTCGGCAGTGGGGAGGCGCAATGGAGATACACATGTGCAGCCTCCCACGAGAAACTAGGGGTTTGTAATACCCTGCCCCCGTAGGGAAAAGCCACTCCCATTAAATCGTCCCAAAAGGGGGACAATCCCGACATCCCTGCAGAGACGAGCGGGTGGGGGCCACGTCCAAACCGGGGGAGACCCTGCGTGCGAAGCACGGGATCGAATGATGCAGACGGTTTAACGTCTTGCCGGACGAAGTACAGTTTAACGTCGTGTGTTGAGGACGAAGCGGACGGTTTAACGTCTTGCCGGACGAAGTACAGTTTAACGTCGTGTGTTGAGGACGAAACACTTGGCAGTTTAACGTCTTGCAGCGCGGACGATGGGGGCTAGGCAGTTTAACGTCGTGCAGCCTGGACGTATACAGTTTAACGTCGTGCAGGACGTGGTGCAGTTTAGCGTCATGCTGGACGAATATGCAGTTTAACGTCATGCTGGACGAATATGCAGTTTAACGTCATGCTGGACGAATGTGCAGTTTAACGTCATGCTGGACGAATATGCAGTTTAACGTCATGCTGGACGAATATGCAGTTTAACGTCATGCTGGACGAATGATTGCCGCCGATGGGTCCGTGTCACTTCGCACGAGCCTGGAAGGCTGCACGGGAAGACAGCGCACGGTGCGGGCACCTGCGATGAAGACCATCGGGCGCCACGCAGGCGGGTACCCAAAGGGGGTCAAGGGAGGCGACCCTGGCGGATTGCGCGCAAAAGAGGAGCTTTGCGCGCAAAACCGCGGGTCGGCGCGCAAAATGGCGGGCTGGCGCGCAAATGGGCCAGCGCTTTGCGCGCGGATGATTGGGATTGCGCGCACCGGGCTTCGGGTAGCGCGCGGGGGCAACGGCTCATTCTCTAACGAATGGCCACTTTGAAAATGGGGGGTGCGCGCAATCGGGTTGGATTGCGCGCACCCGGGGGGCAATTGCGCGCAAGAGGCTTCTTTTGCGCGCAAAGGCCTTCGGGTTGAAATTTATTCAAAGGGAAGGAGCCAAGGGGATTGCGCGCGAAGGCGGACCCCAAGGCTCTATTGCGCGAAAGAAAGGAGGTTACCTGAAGATCGGCATTGCGCGCGGAAGGGGTTGAATTGCGCGCGCGGGAGACCGTTCGACTTCCAGCAACCTTTGAAACGTTGGGGGTCGCCTAGTATTTATAGGCAACCCCGGGCGTGGAATCCAAGGCGCGAGCGCGGAATTCTCCTCGCGGGCGCGGAATCGGGCACGGCGCGCAAGGGAGTTGCGCGCATCCCGGGGGTTTTGCGCGCGGATCATCATCTTTGCGTACAGACCTCTGAAATTCCGCGCAAGGCCTCCGGGCCCTCCGAAACATTCTTCCGACTCCAAATATGACCTCGCTTTCCGCATCCGGAGCTTCGTTTGGGAACAACGGACTTTTCCGGCGTCTACAGTTATTTTCAAGTGTTATACTTTATTGAAATTCTGTTGAAGTTGTTTTAAAACTATGTGGATAATTTTTTTTCAAAAGTAATGTTTGAAATGGAAAGGGAAGTTCTAATTTGTGTTTTTAAAGTCAAATAAATTCTAATAAAAATAAAATGGATTTCTTAAGTTTTGTTTTATTTCAAACCATATAAATAATATGAAAACCTATTTTCCCATATTTATTTTAAAACTATAATTCTTGGTTTCTCTAAAAAAAGGAATGAAACGGCCTCTTAGTTATATCTTACTAGGTGTTAGATAACACATTAAATACTAACATTTATGGGTATGTAGTCTCCATGTATTTATAGGTTTTTAAGTTCTTTTCTTGTAGTTTGTATTTCTATTACTCCTCTTTGTGAAGTGGGTGATGTAGAGTTATGGTGGAGGTAAGATAGTCACATGGTTATGGTATGGATTCTCTCCCAATTTTTTTGGACCGGTTTGGTTCATGTAGTTCATTTTCCTCCTCATACTTATGCTCTTATTTTTGTATTATTTATTTAGTATGTAATTTTAATTATAAAATGGTTTTTATGGATTGTTAAAATTTTTTGTTAAAAGATTTTGGTTATTCCTTTCTGTTGTTCCATGTTTGGATGTTGTGGTTTAATAATTTATTATTTTATTTACATGGCTATCCAATGCATGGAAACCTCATGTATGATTCTTGGTTAGAGACCATCATTTATACTTGTATTCTTAAGAGTTAAATCATTCCCATGTGTTTACTTTTAGTACCATGGAATTATATTCTAGTATGAGGCGATGGAGAATACACCTCAGGCCTTGTAGTAAACTAACTTGGGTGATGTGTAAGGTCGACCTGGGTTGGTTCATTACAGAGTATAACCACTACTCTTGTTATTCAATAAATATTATTAACTAAGTTAATTAAGGAATATCCTAAGGAGTCTTATCTCAGAGGTGTATCCATGGATCAAATAAATCACCCAATTCTTAGGTGGGATCCTCCTTGAAACCATGATATGCTAGTATCTCTTGGAATCTATGGAAAGAAAAATAATAGTACTACTGGAGAAATTGGTAGGAGGATAAGATCACTCAGACCTCTATATCAATGGATACTTCCTCCTTCATATAGGACATGAGACACTCCTAATCCTACATGGTATTTACTCATATGTTATATAATGTATGATTAATCTATTTGTAATAACCTTTGTAACCCAATAACTAAATATATTCTCCCAATAATTTCATCACAAGAAACACCCATGATCAATGATAGAATTTATATGTAAAAGAAAAAAGAATTAACCGCTTAATTAACTTATTCAATCATAATATACCATGTATATCATATAATAAAATTCAATTCATTATGATATTCACATGTCGTGCACTATGACTAGCCAAGACTATATCATTATATGACTTATGATATATCCTTTACCAAGGTATATGATATACCTTGGATATATGTTGTAATTTATATCATATATATATATATATATATATATATCTTTCTGTATGATATAGCCAAAATGAATCATATGCATATAGGATTTAGGGAATTTCTCCATCAATCTCCCACTTTCAATAAATCCACATATATTTTTTGTTCTATTTATCATTATATTGTATCATATATAATAACTTATGATATCATATCAAAAAAATCCTTTTGGATATTTCAAAAACTATTTTTGAAATCTATAATAAAATTCACCATGTATCACATCAAATATAATACCCTATGGATGATAAGTTTTCTAGATGAGCCCGTAAGGGTCGCTGCATCGTGCTAGTTCCCCCATCACGGTGGTTTGGATGCGGCTCTTCTCCATCGTAGTGATTCTTCTTGGTGAGATCATGGCATGTGGTGGCTTCTCTCACAGTGGTGGAGGTGAGGCATTGACTTGCATGGGCTCGGCCGTTTTGTAGAGGCGTTCTTCCGGCGACGGTCTGAGCTTTATCGGGGCGGGATCCTTCGGTTGAGGCTTCATGGCGGTGTTGAGGGGCATGTCTATGGCGGGTTCTGTTTTTCATGGAAGATCTCCAGAGGGGGATCGTGGAAGCATGTGAAGGTTCCTCGATGATACGGCAGGACTTCGACGGAGTGTTCATCGGGAGGATAGGTCTCGTGGTTGAGATCCAAGTCCTCTGCGGTCTGTGAGGGTTTTTCGTCATGTTGATCCGTGTTGGATGTAGAGTGCATCTGGATGTGAATATCTATCCTAAAATTCTTTTGGATAAACTCTGAAACATTATTAGAGAAGCTCTCTGATTTTTATAAAACTCGATATCTATTCAATCAACCATAAATTGTGACCACATGATTCTTTTATTCATTGACAAAAAATATGAATTCTATAATTCATAGTTCCAATTAAATAGTGTCCGCTAGCAAATCATCATTCCTAATCAATATTTAAAGGTATCCGGTGTGATCTCCCCCAAAAACATGTATCTATATACCTATATTCACTGGTTGTATCATATACAGTCATGAATTTTTATATGATCACTTTGTCAAAAACATCAAGTATCCACATGACATTGTCTATTTCAATCACATATAGATACTCATATGTTCTTAATTATTCGAGTATAGACTAATCAAGCTAACGAATATATCATATGTCATTAATTTTTATAGATGAGTACATTACATACCCATTATCTAGATAGGTAATCATATCACATGTCTTTCCTAGATACGGTCATAATATATTTTATTCTAACTCGATCTTGGTCCAAGATGTCATACTCTTCATAGGAGAAGATAAATCACATCTTGGTTAAGGCTGAATCGATAACATGATTAGTAACACAACCAACCACCCCCAAATCAGCTAAGACTCGGGGCTTGAATAATAAATGTATCAAATAATGAATTTTTTCAATCCTGATATCTTACCAACCTCAGGTATGGGGAAATACCATCATGAAATATGAACCCCTAGTATGTCCAAAATATAGTTTATGTTAGTCCATGTTATATACTTTGGAGGTTATCCAGCACAAAAAAACTCATTTTTTGCCACATGATCATATTTAATATCTCAATATGAAATCCTAACAATGTTAACCTCAATATTTCATAATAAACTATAATACTCAATGATGAACATTGGTTCGAAATAATTCAAAGTTATACTTTGAGAGGAAAATTAAATTTTCACTTCATGAGTGTATAAAGATAACATGAAAGATTGATAGATAAGATACTGCCTTTTATATAAAATGATACACTTTTCATTAATAAAATTATTTAATAATATTATCAATTCAATACATAAGAGATCATCTAATCATATCATATATAATATACCACTAGAGAAGACTTATGGTAGCTACACTTTTAGAATTTTGTTAAACTTTTTACACCTCATTGTAATTCCTACCACATATCTATGTGACCACCTGATAAAATCATACCGCTAAACTATTTAGTGAGTAGAATCTGTGAAGAAAGAAATTTTTAATAAATGTGAGACTTATGAATCATATTCTAAATGTATAATTCATTGTACAAGTATTTAAACTCCTTTAACATCAAAAAATTTAATGTTATAATTTTAATAACTTCTATTGTATACTTATAACTCCTTTTAAGTTCATTATCATAGTCATACTTGGAACCTTCTCCCTAAAACCTTTTTCCTTGTAATTTTTAGTTAACTAATGCAACTCTTTACATTATTCCATTACCAACACATCCTAAACACATTTAAGATATAGAGTGAAAATTAATTTTTATTTTTATTGTAATAATATTCTATTTATTTCACTTGAACTTATCTAATACCAAATATACTCTTAGTGACCTCTTAGAAATTATATTATTTATTATAAACAACCTCATCTGTGTTCACCATACCTGAAAATTAAATTTTTATTTAGAAAACACTTATAAGGAAAAACTGGAAAGATGAGAATTTCATACCTTAATTGCATGTAACACAGAAGGAACTCACAAAATCATTATAGAAAAAACTAATATTATTGGAGTTAATCACCATATATAAACCTCATTACAGTGTAGTTACATACATATCTAGATTTTTCTTGATAAGATATTCCAAATGGTTAGCCATCATGTCCCAAGTTTGGATATATTCCTCAATACTAATCTTCCCCTTGTTGATTTCTCGAGCCAATATCCAATCTTGTTTGTTGATCCACTCATTTTTCTTTTCATCATGAAAATATTGAATCAATATCGGGTACATCCTATCAGTATCCACATTTGAAATTTTGATATTGAAATATTCATCAAACATATCTTTCTTAGAATGTAAGCGAAGAATCGGGATGAAATCCTCATCACCGGGAGGTGCATTTTTTCCCCTAGAATTATACCTTTGTGAATAGTCGTTGGGTTTGGACTAGCCTCTACCTCAATTATATTTAATTTTTTAGATGACCTGATTACCATAGGCTTCAGAAGACCATATTATTCCTTGAACTACTTAGTCTTTTTCTTCTTATTGACTGGAAAGTTTCCAAAGTGTCATAGCCTTCCTTACCATTTTTAAGCCGCATCCAACTGACATTATGGTATGATGATATTAATCCTAATCTGATTCAAATATGGGGTCATATTCATTTCCATATAATATGTTATGTACATCCAATAAAAAGTATATAGAAATCTCTTTTTGACCCTTCAAAGGAGTAGTCTTCCTATTCTTTTTTGATTTAGCTAATTCGTATCCTTTAGGATTATCCTTCCACATGGTTTGACCTCCTAACCTTTGGAAACTTTTATGAATTTCAACTCTTGTATTCAACTTCTTCTTGGAATAAAGAATAGAATGCCCTTCATGCGGCATATAGACCATAATAAGATCACCCGATTGAATTGCCTTATGTGAATGCACCACGACCGTTGCCTTGTTATGAACTAAAGGATGAAATCCCCCTTCCATCAGACATGGATCCCCAAAACCATTTCCACCTCTACTATCATTAGAAAAATTTATCCTTTCTCTTGGTAAGTAGGCTGCAGTGGCATGGGAACTCACTATTTCCAGAACCACATTCTCAACATCATGAATCAAATAAGTAGACTCGGAAATATGGATGATTGGACGGCACCTACACTTCTGTTGGTGATGACCTAGATGATATCATGGGGAGCATACGTCCATCCAATTTAAAAAAACACCACCTATTTAAACTGATACTCTCTTTCAATATCAAACCACACAAACTCATCTAAAGTGTTAGACACATCAATTTAAACACAAATGCAGGGGATATACGATGTCATAGGGAGTGAGATCTGTTATCCAAGAATAAAAAAATTCTAACTAAATTTCCAAGATTTGTGAGTATTGAAGGTTTTTTAAATGGGAGATAAATACCAGGAAAGAATACCCAAATAGGAGTCATCGGATGATCTCATTTTAAATGGAAATTGAAGGACCATCGGAAGAGGAATAAATAGACAATGTTGAAGGAATTTTTATCGCCTACCTAGGAGGAGATAATATCTTCCTTTATCTCAAACCAAATGAGGAAATTTTGGGGGTCTACAAGCCCTAAAATTGAGTTCTATTATAGATCCAATGAAGCAGAGATGAATCGGTTGAAAGCATAAAAATATGGTTAAATATGACCAAAGCAGGCCACCAGGGAGAGCCTATGCAGGTATGAGGCATTAATAAAAACTCGTAAAGAGAGCGGGTGCTTATGGAATCCCTCGTCGAAGGAGGGAACTTTGGGATCAGTCTTGATGAAATATAATTGATGGAGTAGAGACTAATTAGTGAGAGGTAATAATGGAGGAGGATGAAGAGGGCCCGAATGGCCCTCCCCCTCACGGGATGGGGAGGGGAGACGCCATCAGGGGAACCCTAATGGTCATCATCATCATGAGTGCTCCTCATTTGTGTTCACAAAATAACATTTATTTCCTTTTAGTGGAATATTTAACAAATAAACTACTATATTTAAATCTTATATTAAATTCTATGCATTTAGAGCATTATTTCTAAAAAAATCATACTTTAATATATTCTAATGATAAGAGTTAGGAACTATTTTCTTTATATTTTAATAAATATCTTGGATGAAATATTTTGTTCTAGTTAAAATTTTATTTTTTACTTATTTTATTCTCAAAATATGTTATAAAATTAGATCATTCACAACCATGTGTATCAAAATGATCATCTTAATTTATTAATAACAATAATTTGTTTACAGCATCCCCTCTTATCTCATAATATTAAAACAAGATGATAAACACATGTGGTCATTATTTTGATCCAATGGTGATTTAAATTGATCCATCACATCCAACATCTTGATGTAGAAACTCCTTTCTATATCACTTGAAATAACACTTTAATCTCCAACCATCAACTCATGTTCAGTTTTAATCTTCTATATACATTTACAACACTTGTATAATGCACAATATATATCATATACCCTTTAAAATAGAAGAATTATTCTATAACATTAATAGATGGTGTGGACTTTACATGGTGATTCTTGAAACCCTTTAGGTATTTTTTTCAATTCCTCCTCTAGTGGCCATAATATCCACAATGGAAGAATTTTACTTCCACAGAAACTCTTTTATTTCATGTATAAGTTGGTATGTAGTATCCACAACACTTCCTCTTCTTATTCTGACCAAAAAATTTAACCTCTTATTTTTTTGTACAATCATCATGGCACTCAAGCTTGTACCTCTCATGTCTTACTTAGCAATACTCAACATTCTAAGAAGTTTGAGTAAAAAAATTAACTTAATCATGTTATTATTAACAATGAACTATTGAAACCTCTCTAGAAGTGATTAATAAATGTATTATATTGCTTGATCAATCTAGAGTGGTGACCCCATCATCTCTAAATCACTTATGTGATCAATAATATTGAGTACATAAGTAGAGATAGAAGTATCCTCAACAATTTTACACTGGAAGAGTGCTTTTGAATCATTGAATATTTTATGACTTTCTTTCTCTTGATATAACATTTTCAGGTTATCTATAATTCTATAAACATAATTGGTTTCATGTTGCTTCTAGATTTTAGGATTTATAGTTATAATCATTAATGTATATTCATCCAAAGAGCCTCTTTATGCTTATAATAAATATTTTATTATGTCTGATGAACCTCGTGACTAGAAGTAACCATAACTTAGAAAGAATAAATGGAACCACTAAATTGGAAAAAACCCACATACATGATGTACTGAAACTTAGAATAAAGATTTTTCTTAAGTCAGTGCATCACAATGCACATTAATAATCAATACAAGAACATCCAAAATAAAAAAAGGAAAAAAAAAGAAAAAAACAACACAATTTTACATGTTTTGAACATAGTCCTACTATATATGGGGAAAACCTACGAGTAGTTTTTTTTAATAAATGGAATATGGTTACAATGTTGAATATTCATGCCAATAGTTTTCTCTACCATATAAAATATAGTAGATCCCACCCAGTGCAACAGGTTCCACCACATTCTGATATTATAGGAGAATATATCCACTTTTATTTTATGTTCATGGGAATCCCAATACATGGTCAACGTTATCAATCACCTTAACTTTATCTTCCCAATAATATTTCCCACTTTTGGAAACTCCATGAGTTTACTCTTATATAACATTCTGAAAAAATACCTTACATGTTACCTTTTCTTTAAAACCACTAGGAAAAAACCTTGTGTGATATCAGAAGAAACTCTTATGTATTAATAGAGAAAAATTAATGCAAGACCTTTGTGTCTCTGCACTTCCCCATTTAGACTTATCGAGGTAGCTTCTTATTTCTTACTTTTGACTGCCTTATTTCAAACTTCTAACCTTATTTTTTGCTTCTCTACCATCTCTATCAGTGATAGAAAGTTAGATTTATGAAATCATTACTTCAATTAGTCCTAATCAATTATCTGGAAAATAGTTTTCAAATAAATAAAACTAACAATATCTTATTTGAGAATCATTTTTAGGATTGACCACTAATTCCTCTGTTATTATCCACAAAACCTCTTCCACTCGCAAACATCATTTTTACTTGAAATGTTACCTCATCATGATTTTTATTATCCCAACCTGAACAATGGGTATAAATTCCTTAGAAAATATAGGAATAAAACATTCATAATCATATCTTCTATATTTTAAACTCTATCCAAAGCATAAATATCCACCACCTTTTTCTCCAACAACTTCTTGATGAAGTGATACTTCAACTGAATATACTCTATCCTGGAATGAAACATAGAATTTTTAGCTATGTGGATCACACTTTTTGAATTATATAATAACATCCCAATATCCTAACTTCTTTTAAAATATTCCAAAATCCCTTTCAGTGTGATAAAATCTTTCATAGCTTCTGTTAATGAAACTTACTCTACTTTTTTTATTGAAGGTGAAACTATCAATTGAATTTTCAACATCTAACTCATGGTTGTGCCTCCAAAATTGGAAAAAAATCTAATGTTTCTATTCTGAGTATCCTTATCTCCCATAAATTTTGAATCCACAAACCCCTAAAATTATTCAACCATTCTGAAATAAGGAGATAGACTTTTAGAACCTTTGAGATATCAGAGGGTCCACTTTACTACTTTATAGTTTTCTCATATGGTATTATCTATGAACTTGATAACTAATAATACTATATTTGTAATGTCCATACATGTAAAATACATTTAATGCATCAATATAATGAACAGTTAATCATAAGTAACATTTTTGTGTACTCAATATCTACTTTCATTCTTGGTAAAATCTCTTTGATCAACTTGAAGTCCGTCCAGAGGAGTTGTAACTAATTTCACATCACACATTTTGAAATGTGCCACCACCTTATGGATGTGTTCATATTGAGTTAGGGACAAAATTATGGGATTTAAATCCCTTCAAATTCACATTCCCAGAATTCATTTTTATGAATGAGATCCTCAAACTTGAAACTTCTAGAAAATTCATCTTTTAACTCATCAATCATTTCCTTCACTGAATCTTAAATAAGAATATCATCAATATAGATAAGTGATATGATGAAACTCCCATCATCAAACACCTTCCAGTAATATTAATGATCATAATTTCTCAATATGAAATTATATTATTCCATAAACCATTCAACTTTTGGTTCCACTACCATGGTGATTTCTGTAATCTATAAATAATCTATTTCAACTTCCACACATTATCATAGTTCCATTTATCTATAAAACCACCTAGATGCTCCATGTAGATATATTTTTCTAACTATCCATGAAGAAAATTAGTCTTCGTATCTAACTTCTTCAAATGTAAACCTTCCATGGTAATCATTGTAAGTACCTCCTAAATAATCATGTGTTTAATGATCAGAGAAAATATCTTGGAAAAATAAACACCTTTTATTTATTACAAACCCTTCATGATAATAATTTCCTTATACATACATCTATCATCAGCTTCCACCTTCAACAGATATACCCACTTATTCTGAAGTTATCTCTTTATAGTAGATTATTTTTTAACTCCCATATCCTGAAAACATGTAAGGAATCCATCTCATCCTTCATGGATAACTCCCATTGATTCAAGTCTTTAAAACTTGTAGATCCTTTTAGGATTTCAAGCTCTATATCATCTGTAAGAAGTAAATAGGGAAATTCACTTCCATTTCTTTTCACCTGATACTGAATCCTAGTAACCCTCAACCACAGACCCTATAGATTAGCTCCTTTTAGAACCACTACTTATGAAACTCCACCTTCTAAATCTCTTATTTGAGCTTCCATATTCCCTAATATTTCTAGTAACTCTTGACTTAGCAACAAAATTTAAACCTAAACTCATTCAAAAAATTCTTCCAAATGCTTTGTTGATTCTAGAATTGACATACTTCTTAAACTTTATGGAAATTCTAAAACAACTATAATTTTATTCAGTCAAACCATAGTTTTTCATTTTATTTTGATATCATCGACGACTTTTACTTGGTTCAAATCTTTCCGCAATATCTATTCATTAAATATAACATACCAACTTCAAGAAAACTTCTCATAATTTTTATCCTATATCCCAAAAACAAATTATTCATCATTATAACTTACAAAGTAACACACTTGAAACATAACCTATATCTTTTCCCTTTCATTGGAATCAACATGGACATAGGAAAGTGAACCAAAGACTTTGATATGGTAAAAGTTAATATTTATTCTGAACCAACATGATTCTAGAATTTCTTACCTCGATGGAATTGATGGAATTTTTCATTCCAAGTAGGCCACATAATTTTTAAATTAAACCCAAAACTCCTTTAGAAAAACCACATGAATTTATATACATCTTTACTTATATACTAATTTTTTATTCCTCCTCCTCATGAACCCATTTTTTCTGGACTATCTGATACATTATTTTGAAACCAATTATTTTATACTAGTAAAACCTATAGAACTAAGTTCTTACATATTCCACAGCACTGTTATACCTCAAACATTTAAGTTTACTTTCAGTCTACTTTTCCACCATGGCTCTCTAAATAATGAAGGTTATAAATAACTTGAAATTATACTTGATAAATAACACTCACACCTTTCATTTCACATCATCAATAATAGTATTATAGTACAATAAACCTCTATGAGAACAGGCTAGATATTTCCTATATACATCATCACAAACTAGTGTTAACTTCAAATCCTTGGGTATCATACCTTCTATTTGGAATGACACCTTCTTCTACTTCCATAGAATTAATTATTCACATGTTCTATACAACCTTGTTCTAATATTTAATATTCATTTAGCAATGAGGATTTTAATCCCTTACTTAATTCACCAAGACATTCATGCCATAACTTTTCAAAATTTACTTGCATGGAATGTAGTGAACCTTAAAAAACTATCATTTGGTACAAAGTCCTATCTTTCACTCCTTTTCCCACCACCATGGATCCACATGTAATTATCCATGCTCCATACACAAAATTTGTATATAAACCCACATCCTCTAGTTGTACCACCAACATAAAGTTCTTTTTTAACCCTATTATGTGACACACTACTTGAAACACAAGAAAACTTCTATTATTTATCCAGATGGAAATATCATCCTTACTCACAATCTATAGGGGTTCATTATCCGCAAGATGAACCATATCAAAGCTTCTAGAAATATAATTACTCATACTTCATCTCTTGGATATAGAGTGAAAAGAAGCTATGTAGTCTGTAATCTGGGACTCAAGTGGGTTGGGTGAACTCCGTAATAAACCTACCATATATTTTAAAATAGGATATGTGGATTCAATTTCAGATGTATAAATTTTGGAATTAAATATTCACTCACTATAAACTTTCTTCCCATAATTCCAATACACGGGTCCACTTTCCACTAAGATAATTCAACTCTGAATTCTTCTTCATTTTCTTTTATTTTGACCCTTTCATGTAATATAATGTCCCTTAGCTTCCACACTATAGGAATTTACAATAGATGTTGAGATCTCCTTCTAAAAATTTTCATCGTTAAAAATCAGATCCCTAAATTCTTTAAAAACCATGTCACTCTCCCTTCTTGAGTTACTCACCATGGTAACCATCACATCCAATTATTTCAAGAGTGATTAAAGTAGTAGTAGCACCCACTCTATATTCTTAATGTTCACTTTCACTGATTCCAACTAACTCCAAACCATATTAAAGTCATTGGAATGATCAACCTATAGCTTTATTTCCAACATTATCATGATGAATAACATCTATAATAAGAACACTGAATTCATTGTTGTCATCCTATCATACATATCAGTAAATTTATTCAAATTTTTAGAAGTTTTATTTATCACGGGATTGTTATAAACATGTTCTATGATAATAACATCTGAATCAACCCTATTAATTTCTTATCCAAACTTTACTATTATTACATATTCATCTATTTCAGTTTTTTTCATAAATAAATGATAAATATCCTTATATAGTAGAAAATACTATATCTATATATTTTAAATTATAAATCCATCTTTTTTAACTTCTCCACACAGACCATTCCCTTATCCAACACCATTTATTCTTTAATTAATGAACTCCCACTAAATTTTGAAATATGTAATAAGGATTTAAAAATGATTACCAATTTTATCCTACAAGGCCATGGGAAAATGATACTATTAAACTATCTCTGAAATACTTTATCTAGGTTCAGGCCATCTGAAACTATACAATCGATCTTATAATACCACTTGTTGTGTATGATTAAATTTTGGTCTTAAAGTAAACACTCAAAACCTATTTAGTATAAACAATAACTTCAATAAAAAAAATTAATAAACCAGTGTACATGGTATAGAAAAACTTAGGAGAAAATAACACCTAATTTACCACACTGAAATACACAAAAACTATCAAGACCATAACTTATGAAAGATAAATGAAAGTAAAAAAGGGAAAACAACAATGAAATTTTATATGGTTCAGACATAGTCATACTCTTTTATGGGAAAAGGTAAGTAATTTTATTTAATAAATGAAATATGACTACAATGTTTAACAGTTATACCAATAATTATCTCAACCAAAAAAACTATAGTAGAGCCCAACTAGTGAAACTAGTTCCACCACCTTCTACATTTGTGAATATTATTTTCAATTAGATATGAATGTTATGGGAATACTTATAACACCCCAAAAATTTTAAATTCATTATATTTTTTTTTGAGTTTAAATTTTTATTTTGGAGAATGGTTTGTTCCATGAATTGGGATTTTTATCAAATCTAAGTATTGGGGAATATCAAGGAGGTATTTATAAATGATAAATAAAGATTGGTTTTGGGTTTCGGTGCCCGATGAATAATTGGAGTAGGTATAGTGTGGTTAGATGCTAAATTTTAGTAGCCTACAATAGTTTATGTTGTAACTTAGGAAGGTCACTTCATATTGAGTCTTATCCAAGGATGTCACTCTACCTAGTGTGCTTCACACGATGAAAGAAGAGGGGTGTGAGTCTCTACACCATAAAGGGATAGATGCCTTCAAAATATCCTTATGCCTAGGTTTATTCATGAAATACCCCTATTTATAGTGTGAATATATAAAGAAAGGGTATCTTTAATGTTTTGATCCTCCGGGTCATGTCATGAATGAGTCTCATTCATATTTTTTAACAAAGGTAGTTCTTTCCTTTTGAATTAAGGGACATTTAGATTTGGGGGGTATCAAGAAAGGAAATTTACATATTTTCTCCCCTTCTAATCCACTCATTTGATCCTCCATGTTATGGGATGGTTTTTGGATGTGATCGATGGTGATTCTGTGAAATTGCTTCAAATATTTTCTGTTTAGTTTCCCTTTGTTTCTCACTGATTTCGTGTGAATCGGGATAGGTTTTGGTGATGATTCCAAGTAAGTTATTTCTTTCCCCTTTTTTTAATCATTAATTTATTATCTAAGGTGCTGGAATATATGTTTTATAATGATTCATAATACTCTAATTTCATTCCATGATAATTTTAGTCACTATTAATGAGGATGGAATTGGTGATTAGTTTGTTTTGATAGTTTTTTATAAAAAAAAGTTGGTATATTAATAATGTGTTAAATATTAACAGAAAATTTATAGAAACTTAAACAAAATATTATCTTCGCATTCATACCTAATAATATAATAAGTTAATTTTCCATAGTCATCTATGATAAAAATTTATAGCATTATTCACGTAGGTTGTTAAACCAACCCAAACATGAACATGTTATGATATATGGGTGAGTATGGATAATAAAGTGAGTTATTTTGAATAATATCATTATTATGGAATTATAATGATATTATTTAGATTATTTTAATGCGGTGAATCTTATTTCAAGATATTTTTATCAATAATAAAATTTTATATGAAAAATAAAACACATTACTTCATGGAGGTGATATTTCGCACTCACACACTGGTGTAGTTCTCATTTTTATAGAATGTAAAGAAGGTAGGAATTGGTTTATATTTTAAGAATAATAATAATGTTTTAAATTTAATATTTATTCATTTAATACCCCCTTTTATCTATCCATTTAATGTGGTTATGAAAAATGGATCATGTCGTTTATGTAGGTGATAGTTCGTACGTAACACAAGCGATGTTTTTTGAATGTTTGGGAGGAAGGTGGGAAATGGTTACCCATAAACATAATAAAATTGTATTATACTTATGATATTTATATAATTATTTTAACAAGGGTAGATAGGATTTATATGAGGTATAAGAAGAAATAAATGGAAGTTAATAAGAAAAATAGTAATTGAGAATTTTACCATACTCTTTTGAAAATCACCTTTTCAAATTGGATTAATCCTTTGAGTGGTGGTATTTATAAAAGATAAAAAACCTCTAGAAAGTCTATATGAGTTTTTGGGATTTATTTGTGAATATTTTGAACCAATCTTTGAGTCTTGGGGTGTGAAGATAAGTGGGTGGTGATGGATCCTTTTATAAAGGAGAGGAGTGGCATTTTGTGATAATATAAAAGGTAAAGTCATTATTCAATGGTCAAGTGGTTACAATAATGGAAAATAATGGATTGGCGGAAGTTGTAAGGTGGATAAATCCTTATAAATATATCTTCAAACATGTTTTAAACATATTTTTATGTATTTTACTTTTAGTTTATTTATCTTTACCATTTTTTTGGTTTTTATCACAGTAACTAATTTTTACCTAAGTAATTTACCTATAATAACTAAAAAAAAATGGTAATTATTAAATAATTTAGAACCAATTGTTCCAAATATGAAATAAATTTTTATGAATAAAATTTATAAGGGTGATAAAAATTAATTTTAATATTAGCTCACATAATACGTAAAAACCATTCTTAGAAAAAGTGTAATTTTATTCTTAAAAATTATGATTATAAAAAAATAATAAATTTTGTTAATTTATATGAAATTAATTGGTTTATTATTAACTAAATAAGTGTTATGTGTATTTAAAAGTAAGATAAAATCTAATTCTACCTTATGCGTACTCGAATAAAATAAACAAACCAAAAATAGTTTTTATTAGAGTAAAATATTACTTACGTTTTGAAAATTTTAAACATGAGTTTTATAAATTTAAAATTTAATTTTTAAATGTTTTATTTAAATTTATAAATATATAGTTTTATATAAAAAACATTTATAAACTTTCCATTCATTCTTTAATTATAAAAATTTTTTGAAAGTGACAATATTTGCAAAATTGATATTTTTCACTATTCACCCCAAAATTCATCCTTTTTAGAGAAACAACTCAGAAATTAATCCTAAGATAATTTTGGAATGATGGATTAAAAAATTAATTTGATTTTATAAAATTAAAATTTTAAAATTTATATATTTATCTTTTTGAAATGAAAATAAAAAAAATAGTTTTTATTGAAAAATGACATTTTAAGGGTTCTTAATATTATTTTATATCAATTTATATTTTAATGAATTTTAATATATTAGTTCAAAATAATATTTTGAAAATGTTCAATTTAATTTATTTGGATAAAATATACAATACATTAAAAAATATTATTTGAGACAGAACAATGCTTTTTAATATTAAATCATATTAATTAATTATCCTCTAAATGTAAGTACTTTTAGTTGTGTAACATATTATTTACTAGAGGTTTTATTATTATTATGATTTTAATAATAATGTTCATCTAATATGTCATGGATCGTGTTAGTTCAGTGTTTCATGTGAGACAAGTTATCAAATGCATTAGATTTATTTAAATGAATGATATATAGTAAATTATTGGGGTGTTACATTCTCACCACTTAAATAAATTGAATCATCGCAATTTTAATTATCATTCACTAATAAAAGACAATAAAGGATCTATAAGAAACTAAAAATATATTTTATATTTAGTTGTCATCTTCACAATTTTAGATATTAGGAGACTCATCGTTTCCCATATAATAGGAAGGCATTGAGAGTTTCCTTTATCTCAACAATTTGTATCAAATATGTTTCCTTAGTTAGTTACAAGAGTTTCTGAGGATATACCTTTCATAGATTAATTTTCCTATTCCTATTGACAATAAAATTCTGAAACAAAATGGTTATAATAATATCCAATAAAATATAAGTAAATGGTCATATGAATATGAAAACTCAATCCTAATATGATTTCTCTAGTGACACCTTAACTTCAACATATGATACTTAAATTTTTATTATGATATAAATGGGTCAACCTATAAATCCTTCAATTTAATGTATGGTTTCCATGGTGATATTTATATTGTGTATTATAACCAAAATACTTATATATATTACATCCTAAAATTCCATTTAAATCCATTATAATTGTAACATTCTGACCCAGATCACCACTAAGATAGTGGTTGGACCAGTCCCCGCATGTCCTCAAGCGCACCTCCCCGAATGCCAGAGGCTTTCAACTTGCATTGAGGGTATAAGGATAGTCAGTGGGGAGAATATACCCTCTTATTATAGTTGTGTAGTGGTATAACAGAGTAAATAATAATCAACAGTGGAAGAAGTCGGGACACATGAAGTTTCCCTAGACAGACTCAACAAAAAAGGAGCAGCCCCAGAAGAGGATTCAGATCAGGTGCACTCACTAGAGCAGAGCCAAATGGATTTGTCAGAATGAGAGGGTATGGCTACGCCATTGGGACTAGCTTGTGCTTTCATAGGAAACCTATCCAGATAGCCTTTAAAAGGTTGAGAGCTACTATCATGATGCAGATGATGGGGATGGGCAGTTCCTTATAGATAGTCTAGTTGAATTCCCTAAGACCTTTGGGTCATGTAATCTCCTAATCCTACGGGCCATGTAATCTCTCTAATCCTATGAGCCTTGTAAGGTTTCACCCTCATCCCTTGAAAGGGGGGTTATCAAAAATCAATTAAAATGAAGTAATTTGTTCCATTCGGGCTATGATTGAACAAAAAGTGTCCAATGCAAGTTTATACAATAGATGAATGCATGAAATGATATTGATACATGACGGAAAGCAATAAATAGTGAAACATGCTTTTCAATATAGTACAAAATAAGGAAAGGACAACAAAGCCCCATGGTCAACCTCCTTAAGCATCCTGAGCTCCATCTCAGTCCTTTTCTCCTACCCCGAGTATAAGCAATATAGCAACAAACAAGGTCCAAGGCCATGCGAACAAGAAAGGTCTACTCGGGTACCCTAGTGAAATGGCGGCCCAAGTTGGGTGTGAGGTATAAATCTCAGTAGGCCGGCACCACCGGTGTCTAATCAAATCCCAATAGTGTAATATAAATTAAACAGGGTGCAATCATGAATAAATAAATTAAGAAATATAGTGTAACTAAATACCCAAGTACCGGCTTCATCCCTAGGCTGGTGTCTGAACATGTACCTAGTTCATTAATTGAGTTTTACCATTTTAGTTATAAATCACATATGAGTAAGTCACCTACCGATTCTAAGGAGTTTACTCCAAGGTAAAATGGGGCTTAGCAATGACTGGGCCTGATGGGATTTAACCATGGAACCTACTTGTCAAAGTTGGACCCAAGAAGTGTATCTGAGGCATCTTGTGATAGTATATGTAGTGAAGGTTCCAAGACGTAACAAGGAAACCAAGCAAAGATATCTAGTGAGGGAGTTCCAGGGTAAAAACCAAGGTGACTTAAACTCATGAAAAGCTAAATTAGTAGTATCTAAGTCTAGATAAGGGGTAAGAGTCTAATCCAAGGATCGTAATCCAAGGAATTACACAATAAGTCACCTACCGAGTCCAAGGTGATCGAACAAGGTAAAACAAGGATAAGAAAATATAGGGACCAATGGGATTTAACTGTGGCACCTACTAGTCTATGTCGGATCCAAGGAGTGTGTCTGAGGTATCTTATAAGAATAAGGGACCCAACAGTAGTATACCAGGCATCCAAGGAATAGACAAGTACCAGAGTCTAGGTGGGTATCAACCTAAGAAAATTGTATCCTTGAATCAGAATGGGGTTCCCAAGACCCAAGGTATTCTCCTCTCAGAATCCAAGGCAAGCTCGAGTCAATACATTCTTATTTTATAATTAATTCATGTAATTATTCATCTGGGTCAAGTATTTCCTTCCATTACTGTGGATAGTTCAAGTAGATTTGATACTATTAATTATTGGTTCAAGCCTTTCCTTCCATTAGTGTGGAAAGGTCAACTAGCATTGCAACCATTTATTGATTGTTTCAAGCCTTTCCTTCCCTTAGTTTGGAAAGTCCAAGTAGCATTGCAACCATTTAGTAAAAAATATTAAGTCATTTTTCAAAGGGCAAGGTCCACACCGCTACCTTCCCTTAGCATGGTAAGGGTTTCCACGGACGTGGAACCAATCCTTGTCTCATGAACCCGGGTCCATACATGGAATTCCTAGATGGGAATCCATGTATCACCCAAGGTATGAGCATAAAAATCCATTGATTCCATCATGGTATTCTTACTTGCGAACCCACATGTCACCCAAGATTTTATTAGTATTCAAAACATTTGGAAACAATTTGGTGACTTGTTTTGAGGTTCAGTCATTAACCATTAACCATTCATTAAATCAACTCATACCATTTACCAAAACATGTCAATTTAATTTAAATGGCTCCAAGTATCCATACAAAGGGAAATTGCCTACATGGTTAATTACAATCCAAAACTATACCAAACACTTAGACGGTGCTTCAGTCCTTTAATCATTTTAAAAAGGTAAACTTAGTGTTTCTAATTTCATTAAGGCCATGTCCTAAGCATGCCATATTTCAACACAACATCAAGGAAAAATAATTATAAATACAACAAGTCATGCAAGAAAGGATTAACCACTACCTTTTATCTTTAAGGCAGTGCTCCTCTATTAGAGGGGTTTTATTATAAAAACATGATATTATTAATCAACAAATCATTTAATACATTTTTGAATTCAAATAATGAACATGATAAAATTATCATTTCACAATCATTGGACATAATACTTCATTTCATGAATTTATTTATAACAAAAGTGTAGTAAGAAATGTAATTAATGTATTTATAAAGATTGAGGACTTGGAAAGGGACCCTACATAGGTGTGGAACCAAACCATCCACTTTGGTTACGAACCAAAAAGAAGTGAAACCACATAGAGAAGCTCAACACACTACAAGAAACATGTTGGGGATTCCTAAACACCAAAATCCCTAAAACACAACTAAGGAATGAGGATAAAACTTACCCCTAAGAAAAGTAGGCGGACCGAAACCACCCAAACCGCATCGCCTTCGGTGGCGGTCGATGGAAATTTCATTCAAAGGTCCCGAGAGACCTTTCGGTCCAACCTAGATAGAAAGAAAACTGAAATTCAGACCACCCCAAAACCCTAGGGTTTGGAAAATTCTCATAGAGCGTTAATTAGGTCAAAGTGAAGTCAGAAGATGGAAAGATAAGAGAGGATAGGACTAACCATGATGAATCAACCAAGAAAATGAAGGAATTCAACCAAAAACCGGAGGAAGAGGAGGCCAAGGGAGGAGTTCTGTCCGGTGAAGGGGGAGATCCCCTTGGGATGATGCGTCGCGTATGAGAGAGGAGATGGAGTAGTTTAGGTTTTAATATTTAATTTAATTTAATTTAATTAAGACAAATTTATAAATTTAAAAACTGGGCGTCGGGCACGGTTTGACCTGCACAGTTTTCCAAACCGTGTGCAAATTGTGTGGATTATTATTCCTCCATAACGCACTCTACATGGGTTAGGTGCATGATATTGGAAACTGTGTGTAGGTCGTGCACAAGCCACTGTCTCCTTTAAAATAGGGCCTCAAAGTTACTTGTAGTGGGCCACACGGTTTAGCAGGCCCTGCGCCCTCTGCTGTCTTTAAAATCTTAATGTTTCTTGGTTCTGGCACCCCTAAAGTCTCTCGAGCCACTCGAGAGAATTTTCGACCTTCTCCCATGCCAAAAAAATCACTTATTAGTGATCCAACTCTCATAATTAAGTTCCGAAGATCGGTTTTAAAAACAGCCGGTTTAGTAAATTAAAAAGCTCAAAAACCTTCGTACTTTTGGTCAGGTTCAAAACATGGGTTTCTACAATCTACCCACCTTAAAAACTTCTCGTCCCTAATAAGTCTTAGAGAACAACATAAACATCACCCAACCTAAAAGGTTCATGATGTTTTGTTCAAAATGATTTCATTGTGATACCAACACCCAATGCACCTTTAAGAATATCTTAAGCATTCCACACTTTTTCCTTTCCAACCCGATCCAATGCTCAATGTTCAACTAAAACATAGAAACAGAGCTTACAGGTTCCCATTTTGATCGAGACAAGATCATGTCAATGTCTCGGTAACACTCAACCAATGGTTCTTCCCACTATAGGTATTAACTTAAGAAGGGGAAAATTCCAAGCCACGGTACCTCCAACATTGGATTTTTTGTACAAGGCACAACTCTAAGTGTTCTTGCGACACTCCAGGAACGATTTCATAAAAAGTATACAGTCAAATTCTGATCGACCTAACAGAACTAGTCATGAAAGATATCTTAGAAGACACTACCGACCTTGAAACCACACTTTCCTTCACTTGGAAACATGCTTAAAAACGGCCCCTTACAACCGTAAACATTGAACTAAAGGAAATGGAGAATGAGTCGAGCCATTTGGTCGACGTATCTCACAGAAGTTTATCTTAGGCATCCGAAGTAATTCAAAAGAAACAGTTAGAGTCCATGAGTCCGAACAAGGACTTCTTACTTAGGAACCTAGGAATCACTCATGACTTACCAAGCCTTGAAGAGAACCACGCTTAGCATGCAACACTAAAAAAGATCATCCAACAAGATCAACAACTTTTAAGATTTAGCACAGCGTAAGACCGACGCTCTCTTAGTGCATCGAGGATGATGTAAAGATAAGGGACATGCTCGTCTCTTAAGAAGATTATACTAAGAGGATATAAGATGGGGTTTCCAGTCACACACACCCATAATCTAGAAGATAAAACTGTCGAACCAGATCAAAGTCGTGTTGCCAATAAAGTACCGACAAGATTTAAGACTTGAAAGCATCAAGGGCATTTAAGAAACCCGGCCATTTCCAAATGGTCTCCTTAGGTGTTCCTTATACTTGGAAGGGAACAGTAACAAATTCCAGCACAACACTACCCACCTTAGGAGTGACCTTTCCAAAACTGATGGAAAAACTAACCGCTCAAAAGTATGATAGATTATAACAACGAGATCGGCATGTCAAAACACTCGAGTTTTTCAAAAACCATCCCAAGTATTGGAATGAACTGGTTCTTTAACGATCAAGTCACTCTACTTGGAGATGACTTGAGACCGTACTCAATAGTACAAAAAAGATTTATTTCAGAGTCATATTTCCACATACGACTATCGACCTAGATGATGCTATAACTAGTCCCCCATTACTAAGAAAGAGAGAGGGTCAAACGACCAAAAAGCAGTAAACCATGCCCAAGGCATGTCTAACCTGCTGAAAATGATCATTACTTGACGCTCAAGCATATAGAAAGGTCAAGAATGACATGAACACCCACCCAAAAAAGGGTGTCACTTTAGAACTAAAAGTCATACTAGGAACAACGGCACCCGAACAACACCAAGAGTAAAAAAAGTTGTTTCACTATCAAGGCATTTAAGTTTTGAGGTGTTACCTACCATGAGTTATCCCCTTATAAAGAAAAAGTTTCATCCCTGAAATCGGGTAACATCAAACAAAAAGGTCATTGAGCTAAAAAGATGATCACAACACCATTGATATGGAAAAGAACACCTACGGAAAGTACTCACACTTCTGTTCCAAGTAAAATAAAAGTGAATTCTGAACTAGCCTTACATGAGGGTTTTTAAATAGTGGACACCATTATAGGTTCCATTTCCAAGCCTCTTATATTTAATCACATTTAGTCTTTAATCATCAATATATTTAATCAAAACATCAAAGTGCCATTTTTAAAACAAATCACAAGGTACATTATTTTAACCAACGCCCCAAGGGCAAAACAGGCAAGTTTTATAGAACTCCCTTTTTAAAAACATTTTACATTAGATAACATTACATCATTTTTAGGAAAATTATCAAAATAAATTCCTTTTAAGAAGATAAGGTGACCTATGAGGGTCCCATTTTAACCAACCTGGGTTCTCTATAAAGCAACCCAATAGTAAACGCACCATTATTAAAAATTAAACACCCAAACGGGTTATCCGATAAAAAAATTCCCCAACTGAACTACTTGGGTCCAGTTTTATTTTTAAAAGATAATATTTTGATTTCAAATCAACACTAAACATCTTTTACATTTATAAGAATTTCACAAGGCATCATGTCATCACATTTAATATGGGTTGTCATTTCCCAATTCAGGAAGCGTCCATATACTCCATGGATTAAAAATGGCTCCCCTTAATCGATACCAATGTCAATTCAGAATTTAACATAGTCAAACATAACGGTCCAAATTATATGGGTGGATATCTACCAACCTGAAAAGTTACCATACACTTTACAGTTTGGAATTTGGCTCCCTTCAGTCTAAACCAACTTACTTTATCAATTAAATTTAGCATCCTTTTATAATGATTCAATTACACGGGTTACCTTTTCCTAGATATAAGGTGCACATACACCTTACAACTGAAAATTGGCTCCTGTCGTAATCAAAAACTTTAAACTTATCCCATACAACCATTTACATATATCGAAGTAAGATAGCATGTCACTACAAGTAGCTAATATAGAGAAACAAGATTAAATCACAGAAGCGTGGAATTCAATCACAGGAGCATTCTATAATAAGTAGTAATCATAGAAGGCATGCTAGTGTATTACCTAAATAGGTATAAACCTAAGCATGGAATATTTATAAGGCACAAAATTATACATAGCAGACAACCTACTAATGAAAATTCATGGCATGGAATTTATGCATGGAATGTGAATTTATAAGTACCTAATATGATGCATGTATGTTTAATCCTTTTAATATCATGCCAAAGGTAATATTCATAATTCCATAAATCATAAGTAGCAAAAATGTACACCAGTCACTCTAGGTGAAATCATATCAATTGTAATAGAAAACAACATAAACAACAATCCCAGCACTGGCCCCTTGGTTATTTCTCATAAAAGGGGTGATCAGTCTCAAGCACGGCTATTAACCAAGCACCGACACTTTCCTAGTCTCCTATATACCAACCCAAAACAGTAAAACAAAAGGAAAAACCACCTCTGATACCACTTTGTAGCATCCCAACCTGGTTCACCACAAAGATGGTGGCCAGACCGATTGCCACATGACCTCAAGCGCGCCTCCCCATACACCAGTGGCTACCAACTAGAAGTGAGGGTGTAATTATATTCATTCTGGAGACTATACCTTCTTATCATAGTTTCACAGTAGTATAAAAGAGTAAATAATAATCAACCGTGGAAGTAGTAAATGGAAATAATAAAGCAATGGAAAACAGATTTCATATGAATGAAAAAAAGCGTCCAACGCCAGTTTATACAATAAATGAATACATGACATGATATTGATACATGAAAGAAAGAAGTAAACAGTGAAACATGCTTTTCAATACTGTACAAATAAGGAAAGGATAGAAAAGCCACATGGGAAATCTCCTTGAGAATCTTGAGCTCCAACTCAGTTATTTACTCCTACTTCAGGTATAAGCAATACCAAAATAAACAAGGTCCAAGGCCCTACAAATAAGAAAGGTATACTCAGGCACCCGGTGCAATGGCAACTCGAGTAGGGTGTGAGATATAAATCTCAGTAGGCCAGCACCACCAGTGTCTAACCCAATCCCGACAGTGCAATATAAATTAAACAGGGTGCAAGAATTACTATTAAATATTTGACCATTACTGACCGTCAATGGCGGTCGCTTTAGGGCCATCGTTTTAGGCCTACAACGGCAGCCAAAGGCGGTCCCTGAAGGAGGCCAAAAATCTGACCAACAGCGACCCCCAGGCGGTCGCTGAACTATTGCTCAGCCGAGCAAAAGCGACAGCTAATAGCGGTCTCTATCCTGGAGAAATTTTTTTAGATAAAATTTCACAGTTCCCAATCAACGATCCAAACAGGTCCAATCCATTTCAATCTTCTGCTTTAATAATCCTACAATAAGATACAAAAAAACAACTAAACTAAACAAATGTAAATTAAACATATTTATTCAACTAATATATATATAATAAAATTAAATCTGATATTAAATTATGGGTTCTATAATAATTTTAAACCCTCAATTTAAAAAATGTTATCATTTTAGGATTTTTTTTCTTGTTTTGGAGTCTTTGGTTTAGCTTGTCGAAGTGTTTTGTGGTCTAAAAAGGAATGATCTCCATGCCCACCACGTGAAACTGTTAAAATAATATTTGGTCATACCGCGTACACAGCACGTTCGATGACATTTCATCTTCTCTTACATGTCATGAATAATATTCCTATTGTTTTCATGTGATTTCAAGTCATTCTGATCACGTTTGCTGTGAATTCGACCGTTACATGTTGTTTTGGTGTTTTATGACACTAGAAATGCATTTACAGTCACCGCGGTAAAACGACACCTCTGATTGATGTGACATCTACCCGACCATTACGAAATTCACACCATAGTTGTTGTCGTGTGATTTCACGGCATTCCAAGGTCATTCAGCTAGTTTCGACCACCCAACGCGCCCTTTTAGAGTGCATCGAATTGTTAAAAACAACATATTCGGTAGTACCACGCACACCGCACATCCGATTGACATGTCGTCTCCTCCTACATGTCATGAATAGTATTCCTATTATTTTCATGTGATTTCAAGTCATTCTGAGGACGTTTGTTATGAATTCAACTGTTACACGTCGTTTTCGTGTTTTATGACTCTGGAAATGCGTTTCCGATCACCGTGGTAAAACGACACCTCTAATTTACATGAAGTCTGGCCGACCATTTCATAATTTACACCACGATTGTTGTCATATGATTTCATGGCATTCTGAGTTCGTTCGGCTAGTTTTGACCACCCAACGCGCCCTTTTAGAGCGCGCCGAACTGTTAAAACAAAAATATTCGGTCGTACCGCGCACACCGCATGTATGATTGACATTTCATATCCTTATACATGTCACAAATAGTATTCATATTATTTTTTTTTTATTTCAAGTCATTATGAGGACGTTTAATGTGAATTTGACGGTTACACTTCGTTTTGGTGTTTTATGACTCTGAAAATGAGTTTCAGGCCACCGTGGTCAAATGACACCTCCAATTGACATGTTTTCTACATGAACATTTCACAATTCACACCATTATTGTTTTCATATGATTTCATAGAATTTCAAGGTCATTTGGCTGGTTTTGACCACCCAACGTGACCTTTTAGAGCGCGTCAAAATGTTAAAAACAAGATATTCAGTCGTACCACACACACTGCATGTTCGATTGACATGTCGTCTCCTCATACATGTCACGGATAATATTCCTGTGGTTTTCGTGTTATTTCAAGTCATTCTGAGCATGTTTGCTCTGAATTCGACCGTTACACGTCGTTTTGGCGTTTTATGACTCTGGAAATGAGTTTCTGGTCACCGCAGTCAAACGACACCTCTTATTGATGTGTCATCTGCCTGACCATTTCTAAATTCACACCAAGGTTGTTTTCATATGATTTCATGGCATTCCGAGGTCTTTCAGATGGTTTTGACCACCCAATACGCCCTTTTAAAGCGCGTCAAACTGTTAAAAATAACATATTCAGTCGTACCACGCACACTGCACGTCCAATTGACGTGTCGTCTCCTCCTACATTTCACGAATAGTATTACTATTTTTTTTGTGTGATTGCAAGTCATTATGAGGATGTTTGCTCTGAATTCGATCGTTACACGTCGTTTTGGCATTTTTGACTCCGGAAACACGTTTCCGGTCACCGCGGTCAAACGACACCTCTGACTGACATTCTGTCTTCCCGAACATTTCACAATTAACACCATGGTTGTTGTTGTTGTATGATTCATTACATTCTGAGGTCATTCGTCTGGTTTTGACCACCCAACGCGCCCTTTTAGAGCGCGCCAAACTGTTCAAAACAACATATTTGGTCGTACCACGCACACCGCGCATTCTATTGATGTGTCGTCACCTTCTACATGTCATGAATATTATTCCTATTATTTTTGTGTTATTTAAAGTCATTCTGAGATTTTTTCTTTGAATTTGACCATTACACGTCATTTTGGTGTTTTATGACTCCAGAAATGCATTTTCGATTACCGTGGTCAAACGACACCTTCGATTAACATACCATCTGCCCGAACATTTCAAAATTCACACCAAGATTGTTGTCATATGATTTCATGGCATTACGATGCTATTCGGATGGTTTTGACCACCCAACCCGCCCTTTTAGAGCACGCAGAACTGTTCAAAACAGCATAATCTGTCATACCGCGCACACTGCACATCTTATTGATGTGTCGTCTCCTCCTACAGGTCACGAATAGTATTCCTATTGTTTTCATGTGATTTCAAGTCCTTCTGAGCACGTTTTCTCTAAATTCAATCGTTACATGTCGTTTTGGCGTTTTATGACTCTAGAAATGTATTTCCAGTCACCGCGGTCAAACTAAACCTCTGATTGACGTTCCTTCTACCCGACCATTTCACAATTCACTCCACGGTTTTTTTCGTATGATTTCATGGCATTCTGAGGTCGTTCGGTTGGTTTTAACCACCCAAAGTTCCCTTTTAGAGCACACTGAACTGTTAAAAACAACATATTCGGTCGTACCGCGCATACCGCACGTCTTATTGACGTGTCATATCCTCCTACATGTCACGAATAGTATTCCTATTGTTTTTGTGTGATTTCAAGTCATTCTGAGCACGTTTTCTGTGAATTCGATCATTACATGTCGTTTTGGCATTTTATGACTTTGGAAATGCGTTTCTGATCACTGCGGTCGAACGACACCTCCCATTGATATGTCGTCTACCCGACCATTTTACAATTCACACCACGTTTGTTGTCGTATCATTTCATGGCATTCTGAGGTTGTTCGGATAGTTTTGACCACCCAACGAGCCATTTTAGAGCGCGCCGAACTATTCAAAACAATATATTCGGTTGTACCGCACACACCGCACGTCTGATGGACATTTCGTCTACTCCTACATGTCACGAATAGTATTCCTATTTTTTTCGTCTGATTTCAAGTCATTATGAGGACGTTTTCTCTGAATTCGATTGTTACACGTCGTTTTGGCATTTTATGACCCTGGAAATGCGTTTCTAGTCACCGCGGTCAAGCGACACCTCTAACTGAAGTGATGTCTACCCAACCATTTCACAATTCACACAATGGTTGTTTTCATATGATTTCATGGTATTCCGATGTCATTCGGCTAGTTTTGACTACCCAACGTGCCCTTTTAGAGCGCACCGAACTGTTAAAAACAACATATCCAGTCATACCGCACACATCGCACGTCTGATTGACATGTCTTCTCCTCCTACATGTCACTAATAGTATTACTATTATGTTAGGGTGATTTCAATTCATTCTGAGAACATTTGCTATGAATTCGACCGTTACACGTCGTTTTGGCGTTTTATGACTCCAGAAATGTGTTTCTAGTCACCGCAGTCAAAGGACACTTCCGATTGACATGATGTTTGCCCGAAAATTTCTAAAATTCACACCACAGTTTTTGTCGTGTGATTTGATTACATTATGAGGTCGTTCTGCTGGTTTTGACCACCCAACGAGCCCTTTTAGAGCACGCCGAACTTTTTAAAACAATATATATGGTCGTGTCGTGCACACCACATTTCTGATTGATTTTCTCTAGAAATGTGTTTTCGGTCACCGTGGTCAAACGAAACCTTTGATTGACATGTCGTCTACCTGAGCATTTTAAAATTCACACCACGATTGTTTTCGTATGATTTCATTACATTCTGAGGTCATTCGACTGGTTTTGACTACCCAGCGCGCCCTTTTAGAGTGCTCTGACCTGTTCAAAACAACATATCTAGTCGTATCGCACACAACGCATGTCTGATTGACATGTTGTCTCCTCCTACATGTCACAAATAGTATTTCTATGGTTTTTTTTTTTGATTTCAAGTCATTATGAGAACATTTTCTTTGAATTCGATCGTTACACATCGTTTTGGCGTTTTATGACTCTAGAAATGCTTTTCCAGTCACCTCGGTCAAACAAAACATCTGATTGATGTGTCGTCTAGACAAACATTTCAAAATTAACTCCATGGTTGTTGTCGTATGATTTCATGAAATTCTGAGGTCGTTCGGCTGGTTTTGACCACCCAACACTCCCTTTTAGAGCGCATCAAACTGTTTAAAACAAAATATTCAGTTTTACTATGCACACCACACGTCTGATTGACGTTTCTTCTCCTCTTACATGTCAATAATAGTATTCCTATTGTTTTTGTGTAATTTCAAGTCATTCTGAGCACGTTTTCTTTGAATTCGACCGTTACACATCGTTTTGGTGCATTTGAAAAGCATGTGTGGGGTGATGAAAACCAGCCAAACAACCTCGGAAATCCATGAAATTGGACGACAACAAATAGTGGGTGAATTGTGAAATGGTCAGGCAGACGACACATCAATTGGAGGTGTTGTGTTACCACGGTGACCGAAAGCGCATGCCACATGTTGTAAATGGCCAAAACATGCATTTAAAGGTCAAATTCATACCTCACGACATTGGAATGACTTGAAAAACATAGAAAAACACCCTAATTATTATTATTTAGGTGTAAAAGGAGATGTAACATCATTTGTCCATGTGGTTTGCACGGCACGGCTCAATATGCGTTTTTAGGTGTTTTCCACACTTGAAATGCGTGCGTGGGGGGGTTGTCCGGTGGGGGGGGGCTGTCCGGGGTGGGGGCGTTGTCCAGGGGTGGGGGGTTGTCCGGAGTGGGGGGGGTTCCGGTGGTGGGGGGCATAACGACTTATTGGCATAATGGCCAATTGGCCTAACGGTCTAACGATCAATTATCCTAATGGCCTAAAGTTCAATTTTCCTAATGAACCAATGTCAAATTGTCCCATTTACCAATTCACCTAATGCCCTAATGCCCTAATGTAATAGTGGCCTAACAGACAATTGGAATAATGGCATAATGTCCTAATGGCTATTTGGCCTACATCCAATTGGACAATTGGCCAACTAGCCAATTTCCCTAATGGCCTAACAGCCTAATGAACAATTTCTCGAATGAACTAATGGTTAATTGTCCTAATGAAATCCGGGGTGCGGAGGGGAGGTTGTCTGGAGTGTGGGGGGGGGGAGTTGTCTGAGGTGGTCCAGGGGCCTACAAATAGTGAACCTGAGCTCAGTCACCAAAAACAAGTTCCATGGTTTCTACTAGGAATCACATGGTTTTTTCAAAACTATTCACAAAACATGCAATTGAAAACATTAAAGAATAAAATGAACTAAAAATATTAAAATCATTAATCAGTTTCATGGTTACTTCTGAATTCATGCACACAAACATTTCATAAGGCCAAAACACACATGATACCCCCAAATATCAAAAAATCTCACTAGGAACCCAACCTAAACATCAATAACAGCCCCACCTATTAAAAAAGAAACACACCTCATGAATATGATGTGTCATGCGTGGTCATGGCTGCTACCTCTATCCGGTGGTCCAGGGGCCTACAACAAATAAAAATTATGAATATTTTCATAAAAAAAATAGATATTAAATAAATAAATATAGTATAAACATACATCGTATGATCCCCTGCACCATCACTTGGACGCACACATTCTCACAGTGCTCTTACCTCAGCGATCAATTGTGCATTTACCTCCTCGGAAGCACGTAGCCATGCCTCGAAATCTAACAATGGTTGTGTCATCTGAGCAATAGTAGGACCAACAATCGCAGGGCGTGATACTACAGAACGAGGAATCCCTGATCCATAGGTCAAACTATATCAATGCCCGTCCCAACCAATAATGCGATGGAAGATCTCATCCCTTCGCATGGGAAGCTGTCCTTGGTCCTCTAAAAGATGTTCTAACATAGCTTCAAATTTATCCTATGAAATATTTAAATATATGTACATATATATGTTAATATGCAGATTTATGTAAGTATTGGTAATGAGTACAAGCACTTGCTATCATTGCTACAGCCTCTGGATATTTTCGATCATGAGTCCCATTCACACCGGCATTTTATTAGTCGGTGCACCTTGCTCCCATAAATGTATATGAATAGAATATAAACACAAAACCATATTAATTAATAAATTAAAAAATGAATAATAAATACCTCATGTTGGATCTGAGACACGTGACGAGTCCCGAGCCTGTGAGGTGGTCCCTACAATGCTAGATTCTCAGAATGGTGTGCTGACACCTCCTACATTCAATTAATTCAAATTTCTAACAAATCAAAAATTCTTGAAAATATATATACCAAAATAAATATACAAACTGCAACACCCTTAGTAGACCAATATGCAACTAATTCATGCCACTTAGCCGAGAGGACACCTCTTGGGACTTTTTCCAGAATGTCTGGGGCACCCACATTTGGTACCCGGTGGTCCCTCTTGACTTTTCCTTTATAATATTTCCACATATTATGGAATTTGCTTATACATGAGGGTAAAAACACATCGGGTAATACTTTAAAATTTTTCTATTAATAAAAAAATCACATATGTTAATATTGTTTATACATAGGGAAGAAAGTAAAATGGTATTCTTACCTGAACCTCCCTCCAAAGATGGTCTAATGTGTCCTGAGGGATAGAAGCCCAGTCACATGTGGTCAATGGGAATAGATGTGGGTCACGTATCATATGACCCAGCTGATGAATAAATACAGGGGCATTCAATCCAACAGGATGAAATATCTCATTAAATAAAACATCAAACGTCGTGCCATAATTCCATGATAAAATGCCACGACCAGGGCCTCTCTTGCAAGAGGAAGAAGAAGTCGAGCCTGATCCTATTGAAAAGAATTTTATATCTAATTTTCTAGATGTTATAAATATATATATATGTGTGTGTGTGTGTGTGTGTGTGTGTGTGTGTTTATCAATTACATAAAAAATAGACACAATAACAATCAAACATACCTCGACCCTGAGACGTAGATGGCACAGATGGATGATGTGGATCTGCGGCCTCTTCCCCTGACATGCCTGCAGTCATAGAAAACATTAGTAAGGGGACTATCCAAAGTGTCCAAAAGATAAATTGGATTGTTTTTAAAAAAAATAAAACTTTTACAGTTTTTAATCAAACAAAAAGGGATTGAATAATTAGTTGTGAATGGATTTTAAAAAAGAAGAAAGTAAAAAAAACAGATATACAAACTATGTACAAAACCAATCAATGCATAGACAAATTTCAGATTGAATTAATAAAAAATCAAGTAATACATGAACCAAATTAAGAATACCTCAATGGGAAGATACACCGACATTAACATGAAGATACAAAAAAAGAAATCACCCTAAATATTTATAAATGAATAAACTTCCAAAAGCGAGGATTAAAACTTACAAGGATTTATAAAATGGTTAGATAATTTATGATATCCTAGGACATTCAATACTGAATAGCGGGAAAACAATTATACCTTTTCTTTAGCATGAAAATCGACCGTTTCTCCTTCAACGGCCACTTTAACCCAATAAATATCTTCTTTATGTTGAACTATGGTATGTTGATCAAGCTGTTGGGAAACAAATGGAACAGTCTTGGGTTCATCTTGTTCAAATAAAAAAATTCCTCACCGGGACATTTTCACAACAACTTGCCAACATGGATTCGAAGGAAAAGTAACAAAGAATACTTGTTCTACTTGTGATATCAAAATGAAAGGTTCATTATCAACTCGTTCATTTCTATATAACATATAGTTAAAATTCACCAATGAAAATAGATATTGATCGACTTTACATCCATGCATTGGATCAATCCAATTACACTTTAACAATATGTACTTCAACCTATGTGCATATACAACTTCAATGGTGTCTATCAATTGACTATAGTAATAACCAGAATTGATGAATGGAAAAATGATGCCACTATTTTGTGTTTCTCATTTGTCGTCAACATCTTTAATGCAAAATTGAAAACCATTAGCATCTATAGCTTTATAACGACGAGCTGTTATAGATAGACCCTTAGCCAGTTGGATAAATTCTTTAGTTAGCATGGGGTCCCCTAACTCCCTCAACTTATGAACCTACATAATTCATAGAATTGAATAATGATTTATGAAGAAATAAATTATTATAATACTTCACTCATAATTAAAATCAATTTATACGTACATAATCCTTGAACCAATCATGAAATGACGCATAATGAGATTATTGAATTTGATACTCAATCGCACAATACATCTCTTCTTTCATCTCATTAATGTGTTTCCTAAAAATGATAACGTGATGTTTAAATGATCAACTTATGCAAACAAAACATTTAAAATTTATACAATAAAAGTGATAAGACACTTATTGCATTAATGGTGCAACTGATGGAGTATTGAACAAGATATATCGATGCACTTGTATCCACTCGATGTTTTACATATCAAATATGGTTCCCTCTCCAACTGGACCATAATGAATCCAATAGGTCTTATCTAATTTTGTTTCAACATCCATAAGATATTCTGCATAAAAAGTAGTACATTCATCCATAAAATAACCATTGGCTATTGATGCCTCTGGATGAGCTCTGTTGCATACAAATCATTTCAATTTACTCAAATACCGCTCAATAGGATACATCAACCAGAATTGCACTGGACCAGAAGCCATTACTTCATCAGTTAGGTGCACTATCAAGTGGACCATAACATCGAAAAATGAGGGGGGGAATATTTTCTCAAAGTGACAAAGTGTAGGTACAATTCGGTCCTGAAAAATTTTAAAATCACTCATTCATTGATTTCTTAAACAAATATGTTTAAAAAAATTACTCATCTCAATCAACAGCTTAACAACATTGGGGATAAATAATCAAAAAATGCGATTGGAATCAACTGCTGAAGTAGTATGTGATTGTCATGACTTTTTAACCCTTGCAATGTCCTGCTCATCAGATTCACACACTTTGAAATATTAAAAGAGTAACCATCAGGCACCTTAAGCATCTTCAAAATGGAAATAAATGTCTCTTTCTACTTTTTAGTCATATTATATTGTACATCAAGAATATATTCCTTGTTTCCCTCAACTAACTATAAATGAAACTATTTCCTTAAACCCATTTCTTCCAAATCACGACGTGTATTAACGCGGTCCTTTGATTTTCCACTGACACCTAAAATGGTTCACAATATGTTATCACAAACATTTTTTTTAATGTGAATGACATCCAAATTATGCCTTAGCATGTTAGTTTTCCAATACGGAAGATTATAAAAAATACTTATCTTTTTCTAATTGTGACTGAGCTACCTACCCGCAACACGAATATTACGTAATAGATGAGCCACCAAATCCTGAATTTCATATACCATGGGGATGTTTTCTTCCTCAATCTGCGATAACATTTTGACTCCTTTCATGATATTTGGTGTTTCTCTGAACTCTCTAGAACCATCAAATGCCACTCTATCCTTTCTAACCTATGCTGAGGGGGAGAAAACATTTGCGACCCATGTATTCCCATTTTTTTGAATGTTTAAACCATACAGATTTTTTACTTTTATTTCAAAATGGGAAAGAAAATTCCTCTTTTGTACTCCAGTCTGATAAATTTGTATAAGCCAAGAAGTCATTGATTGTCCACAATAAATAAGCCTGAAGTTTGAACATTTCATTCATTTCACAGTCATAAGTCATCACACTATTGCCCAAAAATTCATTCAACTCAACAATCAATGGATAAAGGTAAACATCAATATTATCCCCTGTACTTCTAGGTCCATCAATAAGAGTGGAAAGTAATATAAATTTTTGATTCATACAAATCCATGGAGGAAGATTATATGGAACCAACACCACGGGCCATGTGTTATTAGTTTCACCTACCATAGACTTGAATGGATTGAAACCATCTGCTGTCAACCCCAATCGGACATTAGAAACATCTTTAGCAAAGTAGGTATGTCTCTTATCAAAATCCTTCCATGCATGAGAGTTTTTTGGGTGGGTTAACATATCACTTTCATGAATTCTTTCTACATGTCATCTCATTAAATTAGAAACTTTAAATGACATAAAAAATCTTTTCAACCATGGTTTAAGGGGAAAGTAACACATTTTCTTTACGGAAATCACTTTCCCCTGTATCGCAATCTAATTTTGATGAGTCTGATTTGCCTTGTTCTCTTTCTACCTGGAAGTGCCACAAACCATACAAATATCCAAATAGGTAGTTTCATTTCTAAACAACATACAGTTGTTTGTACATGAATCTATGGTCTCATATGTAAAACATAAGTTCTATGTCAACTTAAGAGCATGGTAATACGACTCAGGAATCTTAGCACTGACAGGAAGAACCTTTTTCAATAACACCAATAGCATGTCAAATGATGTGTCTGACCACTGATTCAAAGTCTTCAAATGCAACAACTCCACGATAAACGACAATTTATTGTAAGAAGTACATCCAGGATATAATTCTATTTTTGCATCATTAAGTGCTTCATAAAACCTCCTCAAATCACAATCTTCGCCAGAGTAAAGATTTATCTCATCGGTCTCAAGATTCTGGATGTCAATGCCTTTAGTATCCAACCTACGTAGCATTTCAGTAAGCATTTTGTGCATTGGATCATTCGCCCTTGCATCAACATCCATCTGAACTACATCTGTATTTTGAAAACAAACATATTCTTCTCCATGATGAGTCCAACTCTTATAATTTTTCAGAAATCCATTAAAGAATAGGTGCTCCCTCACATTATCTCGTTTTAATTGATATCTTTTAGAAGATTTTATACATGGACAACTAATATAGTCACTTTCAAATCCTCTGGTGAAGTCAATAAACTGCATAATTCTATTGAAATATTCTCTAGACGTTCGATTTGGAAGATCAATCCAACTCTTATACATAATAATATATGTATAACAAACATTTACACAAGACTTATTACATTCGTTTTTCATATCAAATATATTTAAAATAAATACTAACCAATTTCTTGTGGTGTTGCAAGGGAGAGGAGAGGTAGTAAAGGAGATCCGGAGCCGGAGATGGTGTGTAGAGGGAGGGGATGGGTGGCGACAGTGAGCCGGAGGAGAGGAGGCGGTGAGGTGGAAACAATGTAGCGAGGGTGGGATGACTAGGGAGGGGACAAAGGACAGCGGGGAGCCATAGTGGACGGGCGGAAATGGCAAGGGGATGAGCAGCGGCCGTGTGGGGAGGGAGGGGACCGAGTGGTGGAGGTGGCGTGTGGGAGGGGACGATGAGGGAGGGGATGGGCGGCAACGGTGCGGTGAGGGAGGGGGAAGAAGAGGGAGGGGACGGGGGATGGCAGAGAGCCAGAGAAAAGGGCGGTGAGGGGATGAGGGATGAGCAGCGAGGGGGCAGAGGGCCGAGGGCCGAGGGGGAGGAGGGCTGAGGGGGCGGAGGCTGGAGGGAAAAGGGAAGAGGGGGCGGAGGTCGGAGGGGGCGGAGGGTGAAGGACGGAGGGTGTAGGCTGGAGGTCGGAGGGCAGAGGGCGGAGGGGGCAAAGGCCGAAGGGGGAAGAGGGTGGAGGGCAGCGAGGGGAAGGGCAATGAGGGGCGGAGGGTGGCGAGGGGACGGGCGGAGAGGGCGGAGGTCAGAGGGCGACGAGGGACAGGTGGCAACGATCGAGTGGAGGGGACGCAGGTTGGGTTTCGTGAGGGGAGGGGTGGGGGGAGGGGGCGCTGAATACTTTTTTTTAATCTCAGCGACTGCTAAAGGCGGTCTCCCATGTCAGGGGGATTCAAAGCCCATTTCTCTAGTAGTGCATGCATAAATAAAGTAAGTAGTACAATGTAACTAAATACCCAATTACCTGCTCCAGCCCTCGGCTGGTGTCTAAACATGTAACCAGTTCATTGATTAATTTTTACCATTCTATTTATAACTCACATGTGAGTAAGTCTCCTACTGATTCCAAGGAGTTTCCTCTATGGTAAAATAGGGCTTAGTAATGAACGGGCCCGATGGGATTTAACCATGGCACCTACTTGTCCAAGATGGACCCAAGGAGTATATCCAAGGCATCCTGGGATAGTATAAGTAGTGAAAGTTCCAAGACGTAACAAGGCAACCTAGAAAAGATATCCAGTCAGGGAGTTCCAGTGTAAAAACCAAGGTAACATAAACTCATTGAAATATAACTCAGTATTATATTAGTCTATATAAGGGGTAAGAGTGTAATACAAGGATATAAATCCAAGTCATTCCACAATAAGTCACCTACCGAATCCAAGGTGATCGACCAAGGTAAAATGGGGATAATAAAAGACAGGGCTTGATGGGATTTAACCCTGGCACCTACTAGTCAATGCTGGATCCAAGGAGTGTATCTGAGGTACCATGTAAGAAGAAAGGACCCAACAGTAGTATACCAAGCAACCAAATAATAGAAAAGAACCGGAGTCTAGGTGGGTAACAACTTAAGAAAAGTGTATCCTTGAATCGGAATGGGGTTTCTGAGACCCAAGGTATTCTCCTCTCAGAATCCAAGGCAAGCTCGAGTTATTCCATTCCTATTTGATAAACAAGTCATGTAATTATTAATCTAGTTTAATTATTGTCTTCCATTAGTGTTTATTGGTCAAGTAGAGTTGAAACCATTAATTATTGGTTTAAGCCTTTCCTTCCATTAGTGTGGAAAGGTCAAGTATCATTGCAACCATTTATTGATTGGTTCAATCCTTTCCTTCCCTTAGTTTGGAAAGGTCATATAGCATTGAAACCATTTTGTAAAAACCGTTATGGCATTTTTTAAAGGGAAAGGTCCACACCACTACCCTCCTTTAGCATGGTAAGGGTAGCCATGGATGTGGAACCAATCCTTGTCTCGTGAACCCAGGTTCGTCCATGGAATTCCTACATAGGAATCCATGTATCACCCAAGGTATGAGCATGAAAATATATTGAGTCCATCATGGTATTCCTACTTGGGAACCCACATGTCACCCGAGATTTTATTAGTATTCAAAACATTTGGAAACAATTTGGTAAAAAATTTTCAGGTTCAATCATTAAGCATTAACCATTCATTTGAATCAACTCATTCCATTTACCAAAAAATGTCAATTTAATTTAAAGGGCTATGAGTATCCATACAAAGGGAAATTACCTACATGGGTAATTCCAATCCAAAATAAGACAAAAAAACTTAGATGGTGATTTGGTTCTTTAAGCATTTTAAAAAGGGAAACTCAATGTTTATAATGCCATTAAGGTCATGTCCTAAGAATTCCATATTTAAACACAAAATAAAGGCATAAGAATTATAAATACAACAAGTCAAGAAAGAAAGGTCTAACCACTAATTTTTAGCTTGAAGGCATCACACCTCCATTGGAGGGGTTTTGTTATAAAAACATGATATTGTTAATCAACAAATAATTTAATAAATTTAGAATTCAAATCATGAACATTCTAAAATTTGCATTTCACAAGCATTGGACATAATACTTCATTGCATGAATTTATTTATAACAAAAGTACAGTAAGAAACTTAATTAATGTATTTATTAAGATTGAGGACTTGGAAAGGGACCCAACCTCGAGGTGGAACCAAGTCATCCACTTCGTCTATGAACCAAAAAGAAGTGAAACCACACAGAGAAGCTCAACACACTACAAGAAACATGTCAGGGACTCATAAACACCTAAATCCCCAAAACACAACTAGGGAATGAGAAGAAAACATACCCCGAATAAATGTCGGTGGACCTAAACCACCCGAACCACCTCACCTTCAGCAGCGGTTGCAAGAACATGCATCCAAAGGTCCTAAGATACCTTTTGGGCCAACATAGACTGAAAGAAAACTGAAATTTAGACCACCCCACAAGCCTGGTGTTTGGTCGATTCTCATAGGGCGCCGATTAGTTCGAAGTGAATAAAAAAGAAGGAAGGAGAAGGGAGGAGAGGACTCACCATGATGGATCGACCAAGAAAATGGACGAATTCGGCCAAAAACTGGAGGAAGAGGAGGTCGAGGGAGGAGGTTTATCTGTCGAAGGGGGATATCGCCTTAGGCTAGTGCGTCGTATATGATAGAGGAGTGGGAGTGTTTTAGGTTTTAAGTTTTAATTTAATTTACTTAAATTAAAATAAATTTAAAATTTTAAAAACTGGGTGTCAAGCATGGTTTAACCCGCACGGTGTTCCAAACTGTGCACAAACCGTGCAGAGTCTTCTACCTCGAAGATGCACCCCACATGGGCTAGGCGCATGGTTTAGAAAACCTTCCACATGCCATGTGCAAGCCACTATCCCCTTTAAAATAGGTCTGCACTGTTACCTGTAGTGGGCCGCACAGTTTAGCAGGTCGTGCGCTAATCGTGCGCCCTCTTCTATCTTTAAAAACTTGAAGTTTCTCAGGTATGGCACCCCTAAAAATTCTCGATCCACTTGAGAGACTTCTCAGCCTTCACCCATTACCAAAACATCACTTATAAGTGATCCAACTCTCATAATTAAGTTCCAAATCTCAGTTTTAAAAATGACCGATTTTGTAAATGAAAAATTTCAAAAACCTTTGTCCTTTTGGTCTTGTTCAAAACATGGGTTTCTACAAGAATGGTTTATAAAGAGAATGTGAATAACCAAAGAACATCCCATTATAATTTTAAACCATGTGTTTAGTTAGGATTTTTTTAGTAACAATTTGAAGATCTATTTAATACTCAACTATCTTTTTAGGTTTATTACTACTTAATATATCTATTCTAGATCTTGTATCTAGTTTTAGTATCCATAAAGGGATTTCATTTCAAGTAAAACCACAAAATCTCTACTTTACCAAAATTATACGATGTTATCCTATACTTAGACTCATACATAATATTTTTACTAAGTTTCTATAATATTAATCCCCAAAAATAATTAAAATAATTCCAAAAAATAAAGAAACCTTACTATGATACCAACTGAGGTTTCCCAGACCCATGCTCCTAGTTCTGGTGATAAAAACACATACATTACATACCATATTAGATAAAAAGTGAGATAAATCAAGAAAACTTACATATATTTCTATAATTTAAAAATTATATCACATATTAACCACATAATCTCAAGAACAAAAGGTTTGGATTATATGAGAACATATTCATAAGAAACTTATTTTTCAACATTTATGAAAATTTATCCATAATTGAGCCACAAAAGATTTCCTTCTTGACTTATTTTAAGGTATACTCATATTCATAACCTAAGGAATGGAAACATAAGAAAGGGGTGAGATCAAATACTTAGTAATGGAAGACTTATCATCATTTCATCAAGGGTTATATCATAATAATATGATAAAACATGTGTATAGTAATAATATATTATTAAAAACAACATGGGACAATATGAGTTGTCCATAATTCATGATAGAAGCACATGTAATCCCAAATAAACAAACATATACCATGGAAAAAGTGTTATGAATAATGAATAAACATGATCTATAAATCATGATTATAGGCACATGGAATAGAAATGTAACATAACCTTGGAATATATCATAAAAAAAATCATCGGCAAAAACATAAGCTTGGGTAACATCACCATTGTGAGTCACTACTCTCACTCACACTCGGTGATAAAACTTAACACTATGGGATTATGAAATATTTTTGTGGGTAAATTTCAATAGGAACCAATAAAAAAATATTAAATTACAATAATAACCCATCTCAATTGACCAATGGTGGAAAATGGATTTGCAAAAACAATTATGATAGATAATTTCCCCATCGTTGATAGTTTTTTCCAATGTCCATTGGAAAATAGAAAGAAATTTTATTTATGATGGAATCATATTTCCATCATAAAAGGTTATTAGTGATAGATATGAATTTTTATCACTAATAAACTTTGATAAATAAATATGATTCCATTGTAAAAATAAGAAATAAATGTTTTTTAAGAAATCAAATCTATAAAACATTTCAAATATAAATTAATAACCATATTACATATAAAATTTCCATCCAAAACATATGATAATATGGTTGTCAACAAAATATAATTAATCATTTTGGAGGGGGTGGATCATTTGAATGACTGGTTGGAGGTAACTCTATCGTCATACCATGTATATGTCATCGTATGTAATCAAGAATCCACTCATGCTACTACACTTACCATCGACATTGATCCTCCTACTATTCTTGATAAAGCTCCTCCTACTCTCTATACGTGCTCTCTATAATCTCAATCTTATCTCTCAATATATACACATACTCTGTAGATGATGATGATGACTCTCTATGAGATCCCATTGAACAGGATGATGATGATGTAATAGTACTATAATAACTAGTAGTTTTCAATAGAGAACCAATACCAATCACCGAGCCTTTATTAATTCCATGATGGGTTGCATGTATCCAAGATGCCTCACCAAATCCTAACTAATGGGTGTCCTGACCCTCAGTATCAACTGGAATCTCATGTTTGTGAGGATTTTTGATATCATATTCCTTCTTCAAATGAAATTTAAAATATAATAGTTAAAATAATAATTTATGTTAATTATAAAAAATAAAAAATATATATAATAACTACAACCCATTGTTGTCATTCCCCAATAATCACTTCAGTGGTAGGATCTGTGTAAATATTCTTAAAAACATAAAATTCAAGAACATTGAGATTCAAAACTATAGATATGAATATAAAATAATCATTTTACATTTAATGTATAAATAAATTGTAAAATAAAATTACTTTCTATATGTCATTAATGAATATTAAAGGTATTACTACCATCTCTATGTGTGACATCCTATCTCCCACGATTATGTTGACAAAATGATGATCTCCTTTAAAAACTATCTCATATCTAGTAGGAGAAATATCCATCCCAAACATGGGTTTCATAGTAATCAGGTTGATGAAAAAATAAATATAGATCAAAATTTGTGACTTTATCTCTCTTCATGGATCACTTTCTTAGATTATGTAAAAACTGATGACATGGATCACGCATACAAATCTCTCATGACTCCCAAATGGTGTCTCATATGCTATCATCAATGGGATACCATAAACCATATAAATGTATTTAACAGGAAGTTAATAAAATAAATAAATTTCAAAAAAAAAATATTTATTTTCATATCATCTAGTGATCAAACTTTCACTATTGAACATCAATAGAAATATGATCCCAAATCACCCATGCTCTAGAAAAATAATTACATGGAATCGCAACCACCTATCCAATAGCTATATGTGAAATAAAATATGGTTTTGATGATGAAAATGATAAAAAAATATTGACACCCTCAATATATACAAGATTTATACCAGAACTATTTGGATTTATATGATGATTTATCCAATCATGATCTCATAATAAAACTTTTTTTCTACTTCCTTATTCCATAGTTTTCAAAAAAAATAGAAAATACAAATATTTTTTATGATTAATCTGATGGGAGTAAGGTATAATCTAATAAAAAATAGAAAATTAGATTATTACTAATTATCAGTAATTATTACTAATTATTAATAATTATTGATACTTAGTACTAGTTATTACTAATTATTACTAATTATAGGCAATTATTACTCATTATAGAAAATTATTACTATTTATTACTAATTTTTGGTAATTACTATAAATTATTTGTAATTATCACTCATTATAACTAACTATTACTAATTATTAATAATTATTACAAATTATTAATAGTTGTTGATAATTATTACAAATTATAAATAATTATCATGAATTATTACAAATTATCGATAATTATTGGTAATTAATACAAATTATCGATAATTATCAGAAATTATAAATAATTATTACTAATTACCAATAATTATTACTAATTATTACTAATTATCAGTAATTACTACTAATTATCTAAAATTATTACTAATTATTATAATTTTCCTTAATTATTACTATTTACTATTACTTATTGATAATTATTACAATTTATTAATAACTAATAGTAATTAGTAGTAATTATTACCAATTATTAGTGATTACTCATTATATATATTTATCTATAATTGTTACTAATTGTTACTAATTATCAGTAATTATTTCTAATTATTAATAATTATATGTAATTATTATAAATAATTACAAATTATCATTAATTATTGAAAACTATTACTAATTATCAGTAATTGTTAATAATTATTGATATTAATCTATAATTGTTACTAATTATTGGTAATTGTCGGTAATTATTACTAATTATCTATAATTATTACTAATTATTTCTTTTTTTACTAAGTAACGTTAATTATTACAAATTATCAGTATTTATAACTAATTGTTACTAATTATTGGTAATTAAAACCAATTATCGGTAATTATTACTAATTATTATTTATTATCGGTAATTATTACTAATTATTGATAATTAGTACAAATTATTACTAATGGTTAATTATTATTGGAAATTATTACTAAATACGGATAATTATTAATAATTACCGATAATTATTACTAATTACCCATAATTATTACTAATTACTAGTAATTAATAATAATTATCGGTAATTATTACTAGTTTTCATTAATTACTTGCAATTGTTACAAATTGTTGGTAATTAGTACAAATTATTGGTAATTATTATAGATAATTACTAATCACTGTAAATTACTGGTAATTACTACTGATTATCGATAATTATTACTAATTTTTATAAATTATTTATAATTATTACTCCAAATTAGTAACATTTATTTATTATTATTACTATTAATTCCTAATATAAAATTGAATAATTTAATTAACAATTAAAAAAGTTTAAAATAAATACATTAAAACCAACGCTTTACCGAAATAAAGATATTGATGTGATTCTTAAAGGGTTCCGGTAAAAATTTAAATGTATATAGAGAGATGTGAGAGGAGAATCAGAAGAGGATGGCAGAGGAGGATTTCAAAAACTGTGATGGGTTGATGCTATTTATATAGCTTAGATTTTTTGCAACTTATTATTTAAGATGAAATTTAGGTTGTAAATAATAGTATTAGTGATAAGTTCCAACGAAAATATTTCTCACCATAAATAGTTATGGTGGTGAATGAAAATGTGTTTGTGATGGATTACCAGATCTGTCGCAAATGCTACCTGTCATATTTAACTTTTATTTACTTTGTCGAAAAATTATTTGTGATAGATACCAATTTTTTTCATAAATAATATTATTTATAATATAAATTATAATTCATCATAGTAGCATATTAGAAAATATAAATATTTGTGACAAAATGAGGACTTATATTGAAAATAGTCCTTGTGTGCGGTTTAGCGTGTGTTGCTACCAATTCTATTTGCAACAAAAGATGAATTTCTTTGAAAATACTATAAAATTTATAACTATTTTTTATAAAATTCTCATCCCATCATAAATAACTCCATATTTTTATTATTTACGACAATCACCTATTCTGTCACAAATAACCCATCACAAAAATTTCTTTTTCTAGTGTCATTACACCCTTTTATACATCTCTCATGAGATTTAAACTTCTAATAAATTCATTGGAGGATTTTAAGGTACTCAAATCACAATAGGGATTTATGGGACCTAAACCGTATTAGCTCTTTATCAGACACAAACCATTTCAGGGCTTAATCGGACCCAAACCATCTCATAGCTTTAGAAGATCCAACCCATCCTTTAATTATCATCCATACATGGGTTTGTGCCATGTGAAACCAATCATGCATCATATCATAGTGAAACCATTGAAAGAAAATGGTTTTTTCAACATTTCTAAGTTGTATCACATAAAATGAATTCAAGTGTTTGATTGATTGATACCCAAAATTCATTCACCCAAAAGAAGTATTTCAAAAGGGACCATTGAGGGTGATTCTTGAAACAGAATTTCATAAGAGCTAGACCTTTTAGAGTTAAAGAGGAAAATGGAATCAAAACATAAAGTCCTTTATAAATCATTTTTTAACATCTTGAAAAAATAAGAAGTTATGCATCACTTTTGAAAAGATAACTTTTGAGAAATTGAAAAGAAGGCATTTTAAAAATAATTATTTGGAAATAAATATCTATAATGAAGCCTAGAAAAAAATTAAATACATAATGGTTTCAAAAAAGGTAGAGTCAAACTATTTTTTAAAAATTTTACTTTTTAAGATATATACAATAATGTAGCATTATAAAAAGGCATAAAGGTTTCAAAAAGGTGAAGTGATTTCTTTTAAAAAAAATTACTTTTAAAAATAATCTTTAATAATGGACCCTTAAAAATGCATAACATTTTTTCTTAGGAAATGTGGAGTAGTAGATAAAAATATGAATTTGAAAGGGGAAATACTTTTTAATATTTTGAAAATACATTTATTGAACCCAAATCATAAAGAGATTGGTAAATAATTCATTTTAAAAGAGGTAAAGAGAAATTTAAATATTATAAAAACATATTTGAATTTCAAAATAATAAAGGAGAACATTAGTGGGAATAGTGGATATAGATATGGAAGAAAAAGAGTTCATTTAGAGATAATGATAATTATTCTTAATATCATTAAATTTTTTGAATAAAGAAATAGATAAATGTAATTATGTATAAAATAATAAGGAAATTCAATACCATATCATCATATAATATAATAAACCCATCTTTTAAAATAATATTCAAAGAGGAATAATTATGACTCAAGAAAAGAAGTTGAATTAGTAAAACCCCTTACAGCATAAGACACATTTTAACAAAAAACCCTTGAAAGGGAGAGCTTGAAATAAAACTTAAATTACTTTGAATAAAAGATAATTTATGGTATTATATATCCAATCGGTAGTTTACACACCACTTAAATGAAATTAGGTTCATAAAATAAGACATGTCCCAAAGAAAGGAAATTAAGATGAAACACCCTTACAAGCATCATTTCTTTGAAGTAAGGATAATTTTAAAGGTATTTTATAATAGATAAATATAAATCCCCAGAAAGTAAATATTTAATTCATTATAATAAAATAATAGATAAACGTTTACCTAGAATATAATAATATATTTTAAGAAGAGTCATTATAACTCAATGAAAAGTATATTGAGTTAAAAAACACCATTACTTTTTAATCCAAAATTCCATGAAAGATGTTTAATATCATTTATCATAAACATAACCATATTAATTACCTATTTAATAACCTTATTCATATCTATTACCATTACTACTCTTCATTTGTAATCATTTAGTATACATTTAATTGTTACTTATAGTGTATTTTCATTATCGAATGTTTGTGATTTTGATTGCTTCAATAAAGCCTTAAATTATCGATGTTGATTCCCATTAATTGATAAAAATTTCATAATTCATTAATTACATAAGGTCCTGGAATTTATTATTTATAATTATTTATAAATCTCTAATTTTATTCCATAACAATTTTATTCACTATTCATGAGGACGGAATCAATGACGAGTTTGTTTCAATAATTGTTTATGAATAAAAGTTAGTATGTTAATAATACATTAAATATTAATATAAAATTTCTAAAACCATGAAACAAATATTATTTTATAGTGTATGTATAATAATACTAGAATTTAAGTTTCTATATTCATCCATGATAGTAATTTATTGTGTTGTTTGCATAGGTGGATAAACAAGCCCAAATGAGAACATGTTATAATCAATGGGTGAGTGCAGTGATGAAAGTAATTATTTGGGAAGAATTTTATTATTATAGAAGTACTATGATATTATTTAGATGTTTTTAATGTGGTCAATCAGATTTAGATATAGTTTTATAAAGAATAAAATCCTAGATGAAAAATGAAATGTGTTGCTTCGTGGAGGTGGTAGTTCGAACGTACATACAGGTGTCGTTCTCATTTTCCATGGAACCTAAATAATTTAGGAATTGGTTTATATTTTAATAATAATAATAATGTTTTTAATATTTTATTTATTCCTTAAATACCACCTTTAAACCAATCATGTAATGAAGTTATGAAAAAATACATCATATCGCTTGTGGAGGTGGTAGTCCGCACATAACACAAGTGGATTTTTCATTTTTTGAATGGTTAGGTTTAAGGTAGAAGATGGTTATCCTATAGACATAATAATATATTATTATACTTATGATACTGATTTAATTTTTTTAACTTGGTTAGATATATTCAAAAGAGGTGGAAGAATAAAAAAAGGAAAAGTGATGAAAATGAGCGATTGAGAATTTTACCTTACTCCTTGGAAGACCTCCTTTTCAAAATGGATTGAGTCTTTGAGATGTCATATTTTGAAAATAAAGAAACCTATAGGAAGTGTATTTGAGTGTTTTTTTGTTATTTGGGTAGACATATTTTGAATAAAAGGGTCTTGGGTTTTGAAGAGAAGTGGGTGGTGATAGATCCTTTTATAAGGGAGAGTAGTGGAATTTTTATAATAATATTAAAGGTAAAGTCCCTATTAAATGTTCAGGTGGTTCCAATAATGAAAAATAATGGAGAGATGGATGTTTTTTAGTTGATAAAGCCTCAGTAAAAAAAATTCACACATTTTTCAACATGTTTTTAAGACTTTTACTCTTATATTTTTCACTTTTACCATTTTTTGTTTTTACCATGGTAACTAATTTTTACCTAATTTAATTTTAATGGTCAAAAATAAAATGGTAGTTATTAAATATTTTTTATGTAATTATTCAGAATATAAAATCTATTTTTTCAAATAAAATTCCTAATCATGAGAAAATTTAATTTTAATATAGTGCACATAACACGTAAAAACCATTTTTAGAAAACAATTATTTTTATGCTTAAAATAATTATTAAGATAAAATTATAAATGTTGTTTATTTCTGTGAAATTAATTGGTTTATTATTAAAAATATAATATTTATGTGTCTTTAAAATTAATCCAAAACTAAATTCCATCTTATGTATACTTAGTTAAAAAACAGACAAAAAATTATTTTTATTAGAGTAAATTATTACTTCAGTTTCCAAAATGGTAAACAAGCATTTTATAAATTTAACAATGTATTTTTTTTTAATAATTTATATTAATTCATTAAATTATATATTTAATATAAAAGGTTTCATAAAATTTAAAATCATTATTTTATTTTGATAAATAACAATCCTTTTTCTATTAAATCATATTGTTAATTTTTCCTCTAAATGTAATTAATTATAGTTGAGTAAGATATTTTTATTTACTATAGGTTTTTTTATTCTTATGATTTTGATAATAATATTCATATAATATGTCACAGTTAATTTTATTTCAGTTCTTCATGTGAAATAATTTATTGAACGCATTATATTTATTTAAAGTAAAAAATATATAGTAAAAGCATGGGGCATTACATAAGAGTCCATCTCCAACTGTCTCTCCCCACCCTATCCTATCCTTCAATCCCCCATGGTGGGGGATGGTTTCAAGATGTGTCAATTGTGATTTTGGGTAATTTCTGCCTTTTATTTGTTTTCATTTTAATTTCCCTTCAGTTATTGATGATTTGGTGTGAACCATGAAAGGTTTTTTGTTGATTCCAATGAAGAATGGTGGAATATAGTTTGGATTATGGGAATTTTGTGTCTAATACCTAGAGGAGGTTATGTGAAGATGATCGTGCCCTATCAATATCATTTTTGGTTGAGGTAAGTTGCTACCATAATTTATTTATATTTTTTTATACAATTAGACAACAAATTTGATTAGTCAGGTATTGGGTGATAGGTCTTTTTCTCGGGATGGAATCGAGGATGTGTCATGGACCATCTATGGGTAGTTAGTAGAGGTTCTGAGAATTTTTGATGCAACAGAGATTCCCAATGAGTTTTTTTATGAATATACCACCTTGGTGTAAATTAAATAATTAATTATTTATGTCGTATGTTATGATAAAAAAGTGTGGGTGGTGGTATAAGACCAGATGAGATGTGATCAGGCTTGAACGAGGATTGTGGGAGATTTGTGAGGGGTTAAATCTATGTTTAAGTTATATGGAACCTATGATGAGATTTCATATGCATGCTTATTTGAGAGTGTACATGGATGGATAATTGCACAGTTTCGAGTAAGAGAATTAGGGACTAGGGTGGCCTATGTAGAAGAAGTTGGACAAAATTGGGCCTCTTATGCTTGGTATACGTTCTATTTAGCACTTAAGTGTATTTTTACTTCCCGGAGTCTGTGTATCCAATACAAGAGGGTGTCATAAGAGTTTATGTGGGGGCTTGCGTAAGTCTCAACATATGAGATGAGACACAAATATCTTAGGTCATGTGCCAAGGTAAAGTGGGCAGGCATGAGAGGATTAGGGAGAATTGATGACGAGAGATATAGTTATACGTCTCAAAAGTGACTAGGAACTTATTTATGAGGTCAAAGGAGGGTCTTGGTGTATGTTCATAATGGGAAGATTCCTCTAGGACTTGATGTGTATGAGGGAAATGGGTTTTCCTTTGGACTATGGACTGAGGAGTCTCACTTTGGTGATTCAAGATAGGACCCAGGTGTGGGTTGATGGAATGGTTTGAGACTTGGAATTGAGTTTCCAATGGGATTAGACTGAGATGGTTTGGTGATGGTCCTTGGGTAGTGGCACTGGGTTGTGAAGTGATAATTGGAGGAGGTATGGTCCCCACCTCTTCGGTTCAAGTTTAAGAAGATCCTATGGGATATGGAGTCACCATGGGGTGACCAGGGTGATTTGGTGTTGATGAGAAGATACTAGAATGGTATAAGGAGGTTATTATGAGTAGTTATATAGATATTAAGGCATGGTTGATATGTAGAGTTAATTCCCAAGTGACTAGAACCCAGTGATGAGTTGGTGATATGTGTGATAGGTTGTGTGGCATACTTATATGTGTGGGATTGTAATAGGTGATAGACATGATGGGGCAGAGGATCATTAGTCCTAACCCTACCATCAGTGAGATGGTGCTTACTGGACTATCATGGGAGAGACAATCTAAGTGTGAATGATGTGGCCTTTCCTTTAGAGGCTTGGTTCTTGGGGTGGAACTTTCCTTGAGTAGGCTTGGGCCATGTCTATTGACCACTCGAGTGAGAGGTATGGGTTGTGAGATGATGTGAGACATGGTAGATGTCCCTACCTTGATTGATAAGGTAGTGGGTTAATATTTGGAAAAATGAATGTAACCTATTACTTCAGCTAGTCGGATGAGAAGATAAACAACACTTACCCTAAGTATTTAAGTGTGGGTAGTATATTGGGTTTATTATCATGATGTGAGGATTTTATTGGATTCTATAATAGCACCAAATTAGTTATAGTCAGGTAGCATGGTGACCAGGTTAGCATATAGTCTCCTGACAATGTGTGTACCTCATCAGGTGTCATGGTAGATTGGTTTACACACAATGATCAGAAAAGTATATTTATTTGTGTATTTATTTTCCACTTTAATATAGACACATATAATTGAGTATATTAGGGTTTATTAATGAAAAAATACTAATTTATATACTCACACCTTTCGTGGGTAACTTGGTGAGCATATAAAGTTTATGTCTTCTTTTGGGTTAGAGTACAAGACGTGCAGTAAATTGGGTTGGATCAGATCAACTAGTAATAGAGATTGGTATGAGCCTCAGGGATCAAAGTATGGTCAGTATGCATATTTTGTTATTTTTTTATTTTTTATATGGGATTGACCCAATGGGTGGTTAGTTTCTATTATATATGACTACGGGCCTATATGATTGTTTTCTTCCACATGTTATATTTTGATATATCATTATGGTTTATTTATTTCTATATACTCTAGTTATGGGATGAATATTATAGTTATTCTTCCTATTCTATAACTCTAATTCAATGGAATAGTATCTCTATTATAATGGTTAGGCCCTCATCGATAGTCGGTAGCCTCTAGCATATGGGGAGGCACACTTAAGGCCACATGGAACCCCATCTCATATAGGAATTTTGTGCTGGGGTGTATCAAGTTTGTCATGATTCGACCACCCCAACCCATGAACCTAGTCATATGACCCCATACCTTAGTTTCCTTCTGATCACACCATAGGATATTACCCACCATGGTCACTTATATGAATGTGGGTCTGTATGATAGTTTTCTTCCACATGGTCTATTTTGATATAACATTGTGGTTAATTTATTTCTATATACTCTGGTTATGGGATGTATAGTTTAGTTATTCTCACTATTGTATAACACTAATTCAAGGGAATAGTCTCCCCATTGTTTGGATTATTCCCTTGAGAGTGGTTAGAATCTTTTGTCATATGGGGAGGTATACTTGAGGCCACATGGAACTCCAGCTCATATTCTTGTTCTGGGTTAGGGTGTTACAAGTTTATCATGACCCAAACTCCTCAGCCCATAAACCGAGTCATCTAACCCAATGGGTCTTCTATAATACCTTAGTTTCCTTCTAAGCATACTATAGGATATTATCTATTGGTTTCACTTATCAGACTAATAACTATACCCATTGGTCATCACATATTCTTTTAGTGTTCTTTTTCCTCACTCACACACACCTTGGGAATATTCCTAAGAGGTCACCCATTCTAAAACAATTTCAGGCTAAGAATTCCTCACTATGATAATATCTTCAGTTTGCAGCGGTTTTTTTTTAGAGGAGGCTGAAACCTCTTCCAAGTGTTTCTACGATGGTTTCAAAAAACCACCACTAAAGTTGGTGTCAACATCCAACATGCGGCGGTTCCTTCCATTTATATGCGGTTTCTAGTAATCATCATAAAAATTATATTTAGTAGTGATTTTTTATTTTTAGTAGTGGTTTCCCAGCAAAACATATAGCAATGAGTTAGCATAGTTTTAAACCGAAGCTAAATCCTGAAGATTTTTTGACTCGAAAACTACCGCAAAAATGAAAAAATTCACCACTAAATAGCAGTATTCCATATTTAGTGATGGTTGAAACTTTCCTGAAAAAATCATTATATATATGTTTTTTAAACCATTACTAAAAAATAATATGGAATATTTAGTGGTGTTTTAAACCACTTCTAAATGTTGACTTTTAAATAAATGCATCTATAGAATCTGCAACCCCAGAAAAACCCTAGATAAAAACAAACAATACACAAAACAGTCTATAAAAATGCATAGATAATATTTACACCTTCTCATTTTACATGAACCGGAACATTCCATAAAAAGGCGTAGATAAATGAAATGTAAACTAAAACCTATAGTATATGTCATATGTATAATCTTTTTTTATGAAACCATATAAAAAGAAAAATAATCCATATTATAATTTAATTTTACCATTAATGTGAACCAAATTTTTTTTTACCACCGATGCTCATTTAAATAAGATGTAAATTACAAATCATTGAGGAAATTAGTTTTTTCATATTGGTTCAAGAGATCAAAGAGACTATTAATCACTAACCAATGATGAAAACTGCTCATCATCCTCTCCATATCCATCTCTACTTACTGCTACCGGCACATGCAAGACAATTATTTTGAAAATTTAATAGTGTTGTATATTTATATTTAAACTTAAAACCAATAAAATTTTGTGAACTAGATGATTTTGAAGTTTTTTGATTTACCTGTGCACCACCAGTCGCCGATAAAATGTCACTGAGTTCAGATTCGGTCATCTTTTAATATAAATCAAAAAACACTTTCTATAAAGAGGATATCTAAGCCCCCTATTCCTGAATGGTGCTTTTAAAAGAAAAAAACTCACTCTGAGAATCTCAGGGAAGAGATTGAGTACAACTATGAGTATATTTAGCTACAATCCTCTATGGACTACCAAACACCTCATATGGTAATGTTCCCAAATCAACTAGGATGCCCCTTCCCAAGGACTTTACCAACTAGGTCATCCTGGGAGACTAAGAAGGACTGTGTGGGATTGGAATCCCATAGTTCATAAATTTTTACCTATAAATCAAATGTTAGTATTATTTGAAGAAATATATATTAACATAGTGACAACTTATAATAAGGTATTATAATGAAAAATAAATTCATACACCAACTTCTTTGGTAGACTCATTAACATAACTCCCATTATATTTTTTTAGAACATATAAACATAGTTATGTTTGGTAGAATTGGTTCCCTAAATTCTATGACATCATTAAACAAAGATAAATAAAAAATTTAATATATTAAATAGATAATATTGTCTTATAAATATTTAAACTAACAAAAATATTTCCAGAGTCGGTCAGTTTCTAGAAAAACTCTTTGACCCGATGGTGTGAGGGATAATTTTTTTAGATCGAGTTGATGCATTATTCATTGAAATATCCTAAAATAAATAACATGTAATTTAACAGTAATATATGCAGTGTAATATCCTTTTCATATGCATGTATAAATGTCAAGTGATATTAATATAATAATATATATTCAAATACCACGTGATTCTCATCATTATGTCTATCAACAAAAACTTTACATTTCTCTCTAGGTACCTCATTGGGTACCTTATCATGTAGTTTTTGGGAGATCAATGAAGTATCATTGAATTCCTTACATAATATTCATTTAAAATCCTTTCATTTATTACCTAAATTTTTCAATTTCCACTTTCATTCTATAATATCATCAACAGGAAAGTGGAAAAACATTTGTAAAAAGAGATTCATTTTTAAAATATTATAATTTAATATTGTAATGAATTTCAATTACATAATAATGCATTAAAATTACCTTTATCTATGAAATAAAAACTTCATTTTTATATGATGGAGGCATATTCCTCTAATGAGAAAATGTAATCAGAAGGGTAAACAGCTCTTCCATTAGCTGTCTTAGAATTTGGCCAAATAATCCTATAGTGTCATCTATAGGGACCCCGTAGGAGTCAAATGGGACAACTATCCTCATTCCAATCATATTCTAGACATATGAACTTTTCATATTTCTCTTGGTAGTATCATTGTTTCCATATTTTATGAAAAAATAGTTATCAGTATAAAAAAAGTGCAATACCTTTATTCATATTAAAATTTGTACCTATAACTATCACCCTCCAATGTCCCTATGAAGAGATAATAATGAAGACCTCCTCCCTTACTGCTGAGGTTGTTGAATGGGGAGGCATTGGCTGAACTACTGATGGGACCATTAAAATAGAACTCCTTAAATATTTTATCACATAACATTAAAAGAGAAATCGTTAAATATTTCATCATGTATAAATACCCAAAATATATTATAAAAAATCCATGATAATAGATTTTTAAAAAATTATCTTAAATCCTGATAAAAATTTTAAAAACTATCCAATGATATTATTTAATTTAAATAACTCATTAAAAAAATATATAGTTCATAAAAGTTGATCACATAAACATTAGTAAGAAACATGTAACCAGAAATAAAAAATAATTGATCAATTTTCACTGATCACTTCATTTACAAGTAATGTTATTAAATTCATCAACAGCACGTGTCAATAAACTTGTTTAATAAAAAAATAATTTCATCATGTTCTAATTAAATTTGAATAATTTTAAATTATTTTTAACTTGGGATAAGATAAGTTTTTATGACTTATCATTAGTAGTCATATTCCATGTCAAGATTCTCATGGCTTAAACATCTTTCCAAAAATATTTTTGTTTTAAACCATCATTATCAATTAATTAATGGATTAAGAACCCAAAAATAATATTATATATTTCAACATGCTCTCATATTCAATAATCTAATAATTGGGAGAATATTAAATAACTTAAAAATTAAATCCATTTCTCCATTCTAACATTGTTCTATTTTATTTACCATTATACTCGTTATATTAGACTTAATTTTCTAACTATGTATATAAACTGGAATAACAATAAAAACACCTTATTATGTTTTAAAATTAAATAAAACAAAAATAGTTCACTTTTAGAATAATTTGTATCTAATAATATTAATTATGAACTATAATTTTAAATCATGTAATTTAAGTGAATGCATGACATGTCTTGAAAACTATCAATGAGATGATGAAAAAACATATTATATCATTTTAATGTGTCCTATATAGTATATATATAACAAATACCATTAAAAAAGTAAGGCAGTAAACATGTAATTAGGATTTTGAGTTCCATTCTAAAATTCTTTAAAAAAACTTTAAACTAGATTGGATTCTAATTAACAATTAGTTATTATAAATTAAATACATTACTGGTTTATCATCTAGTTCCACACCATCTACATGTTTCAGTAATCTATAAATCACATATAACGGATAACCAAAACACAATTCAGTCATGATTCAATACACATCATAAATCTTATTTACTAGGTTCATGAAACTATTCATTAGAAACTATTGGTTTTATACACAAGTAGTCCTATAAATTTCTAGAAAAAAAATCATGATATAATTTACCAATGCATATCAAATATAACACCACATGAATGTTAAAATACTAGTGGGAAGTATCTTTATTAATTCATGATACCCAACTCTCATCAGTTAAACCCACGATTATGACATGGATATATAGTTAAATATTATTAGCAAAATATTTCATACCTAGACCACCCTAGTAAATTGAAGTTTAGTATAAAAATTTTATCCAAACCTTTTTATACTATATATTTCCAATCCAAAATCATCATATCTTCATGACTATGATCCCGAACCTGACCCATTTTTTGGGATAAACCTGGATGACACTAACCATAGGTTCATCCCCCAGACACAAAAAGTCAAAAATAAATTCCATGGGTTCACAATATCATTTTAAGAGGTTTTAACCTCATATATGAACCAACTATAACTATAAAACCAAAAATAATACAATGAATAAATATGATTCTTGATAAAAAAAATCAAACAATCTAATAGAAAACAATAATACCACAATCAGTGTCCCAGTAGTCAAAATTACACTACATAAGTCCATAAATCTAATGTAATAATGGCATATTCTCGATAAAGAGAGAAATAAAACCTATACGGACTCGCCTATGGTATGGGGTAGTGTAAAGGAAATGGTAGGGAGAGCGCTCAGGTGAGGACGATGACTCGAGTGATGAAAGGGGAGGGGATGTGACTGTAGTGCTGGCAAGGGCTTGGGGGGCACGGGGCTTTGACCACAGCACTAGAAAAGGCATGGGGGCATGGGATAATAGGGTATAGGATATTACCGAGTGCCAGTGAGGGGGTCAGCACTGTGGTGCTAGGGTTTAGGGTAGGTGGGGAAGGGGAGCTCATGGGAGATGAGTGGGGAACAGTGTAGGGATCAGGAGCACCGGTAAGGGTGGGTGGTGTTAGGGTTCAGGGATGAGGTGGAAGGGGATCTCGGGGGAGAATGTAGGGTATGGAGGAGGGTTTGGGAGTGATAGTGTGCTAGGGTTCAAGTTTGGGATAGAATGAGATATTAGGGTAGGGAGAATGGTAGGAGAAGAAAACATGTGTTTTTTCAATAAAAACATAAAATTTAGAGGCGATTTATAAAAAACTGTCATCAAATAAGTTAATTATTTTTGCGGTGGTTTAGTAAACCACTGCTAAAAGGTTAATATATTGTAGTTCCTAACTGTGGATCTATAATTTTGGCTTGTTATTGGATCTAATACCGTTTTTCATGACCTGGCCTCCTTGATCCATGAACCGGGTCATCTAACCGCACAGGTCTCCTGTAATACTTTGGCTTCCTTTTTGGCACACCATAGTCTATTATCCACTGGGTTCACTTATCATTATAATGATTATCCTAATAGTACAACACATATTCTTTAACTATGATTTTTTCTCACTCACACACCCTTGGGAAACTTCCTAATTGGTCACTCATCTTGAAATTACTTCATACCAAGCATGATTAACTTTGGAATTCTAATCAAGAAAGATCCCAAAAAGGAAGGTTCCCCTTGTTAACATGGGTAGTACCATTTAGTATTTTAATTATAACTTTTATAGGGGTGTTACAATCCATAAACTCATTAAAAAACATATACTTCCTTAACTTACTCTTTTGGTGAATAGTGTATTCTTTTAGAAACTCCGTGAGTTTACTCTAACATAAGAATCTGAAAAAAAAACTTTACATATTCCATTCTCCACAAAACCACACTACAATAAAATATTCTATTTGGGGTGGTTTCTTTTGTTTTATTGGTAGTTTAAACCAATTCCAAGTGTTTCTATGATGGTTTGAAAAAATCACCACTAAAGTTGGTGATGATGTCCAACACATGGAGCTTTCTTCTATTTAGTGGTGGTTTTTATAAGCGTTGTAGAATGTATATTTAGTGGTATTTTTTTGTTTTATAAGTGGTTTCCCAGCCATAAATGTGGTGATGATTTAGAATCGGTTTAAATGGTCTATAAATCCAAAATATTTTTTGACCACAAAACCGCCACAGAATAAAAAAAATACCACTAAATAATAGTATGTCATATTTAGAGGCGGTTAAAACCACCAAAAATACATCAGTATATAGAGGCAGTTTAAACCACCACTAAAAAATAATATGGAATATTTAGTGGTGGTTTAAACCACCGCTAAATTATAATTTAAAAGAAATGGAATGTGCATAATCTACAACCCCAGAACAACCCTGCAAAAAAACAAACAATACACAGAACAGTCCATACAAAGGAATATATAATATTTACACCTTCCCATTATGCACAGACAATAACATTCTATACAAAAGAGTATATAAATGAAAGGTAAACTATAATCTATATTGTATTTCATATGTATAATATTTTTTTATGAAACCATATAAAAAGAAAAACAATCTATATTGTAATTCAATTTTTACCATTAATGTGCACCAAATGTTTTTTACCGGTGATGCCTAGTTAAATAAGATGTAAATTATAAATCATTGGGGAAATTAGTTTTTTCATATTGGTCTAAGAGATCAAAGAGACCACGAATCACAACCCGATGATGAACACTTCTTGTCACCCTCTCCATATTTGTCTCTAATTCCTTCTACTGGAACCTGCAATATAATTATATTGAAAATTTAATAGTGTTGTATATTTATATTTAAACTTAAAACCAATAAAGTTTTGTGAACTAAATGATTTTGAAGTTATTTTTTTTACCTGTGTCCCACCAGTCATCGATGCAATATCACTGAGGATAGATCTAGTCATCTTCTAATATAAATCAACCAATGCTTTCTACAAAGTGGATATCTGAGCCCCATGTTTCTGAATGGTTATTTTTATATAAAAAAACTCTCTCTAAGAATATTGGGGTAGAGAGTGACTACAACTAGGAGTATATATAGTTGTAACCCCTGATGGAATTCTACATACCTCAAATAGTAATGGTACCAAATCCATCCTGCGCACTCGTCCAATATGCTCCTTCCCAAGGACTTTACCAACTGGGTCATCCTGGAAGATTAATAAGGACTACGCAAGATTTACATCCCATAGTATGTTATGTTTTACCTATAAATCAAATATCATTAATGTTTGAAGTAATATATATTAACATAGTGACAAATGAAAATAATTTATTATAATGAAAAATGAATTCATACCCAAAATTATTTGGTAGGATCATTAACATAACTCCCATCAATGTTTTTATGAACATCTAACCACAATTATATTTGGGAGACTTGGTGCCGTAAATTTTGATATATAATTAAACAAATATAAATCAAAAATATAATATATGAAAAAAAAATATTGTCTTATAAATATTTAAACTAATGAAAATATTACCAAAGTCTATCAGTTTATGGGAAAAAAATATTTGGCCCGACAGTGTGAGGGATGATTTTATTAGATCGACTCGATGAATTATTCCTTGAAACATCCTAGAATAAATAACATGTAATTTAGTAGTAATGTATGCAATGTCATATCCTTTCCATATTCATGTATAAATGTAAAATGAGATTAATATAATAGTATATATTTAAGTACCACATTATTCTCATCATGATACTATCAACAAAAAATTACATTACTCTATAGGTACCCCATTAGGTACCTTATCATATTGTTGTCGGGTGATCAATGAGGTATCATTGAATTCATTCCGTAATATTCATTTAAAATCCTTCAATTTCTTACCAAAATTTTTTAATTTCCAATTTTGTGCTATAAGATCAGCAAAGAGAAAGTGGAAAAACATATTTACAAAGAGATTAATTTTTAAAATATTAGAATTTAATAAAATAATGAATTTTAATTACACCATAATGTATTAAAATTACATTTATCTATGAATCAAAAACTTCATTTTTTCAAGATAGAGGCATATGCCTCCAATCAGCATATATAATCGGAAGGGTAACCAGATATGTCTCCAATTGGCCTAGAATATGGGAAAATCATCCCACAAAATCATCTGTAGGGACCCCATAAGATTCAAATGGGAAAACTATCCACAATCCATTTTGATTCCAAACATCTGAAATTTTCATATTTCTCTCGGTAGTAGCATTGTTTTCAAATTTTATGAAAAAATAGTTAGTAGTATAAATAATTAAAAAACTTTATTCATATTAAAATTTGTACCTATAACTTTCACCTTCCAATATCCCCACAAATAAACAAGAGTGATGACCTACCCTCTCACTACTGAGGGTGCTAAAAGTGGAGGCATTGGCTGAGCTACTGATGGTAAAATTAAAAGATACCTCATTAAATATTTCATCATGTACTATTAAAATAGAACTCATTAAATATTTCATCATGTATAAATACCATAAATATATTATAGAAAATCCATGATAATATATTTTGTAAAACTTATCTTAAATCCAGATAAAATTTTAAAAAAAAATATCCAATGATATTCTTTAATTTAAATTCTTCATTATCAAAAAAAATATGGAACAAAAAATTTGATCACATAAACATTAGTAAAAAATTTGTAACTAGAAATAAAAAACAATTGAATAATTTTCACTAATAATTTCATTTACATGTAATGTTATTAAATTCATCAACAAAACATGTAAATAAACAAGTTTAATAAAATAATTCATCATGTTATAATTAAATCTAAATCTTTTTCAAATATTTTTAACTTGGGAGAAAACAAATTTTTATGACTTATCATCTACAGTCATATTCCATGTTATGATTCTCATGGCTTAAACATCTTCCTAAAAATATTTTTGTTTCAAACCATAATTCTCAATTAATTCATGGATTAAAAACTCAAAAATGATATTATATATTTCAACATGGTCTCATGGCCAATAATCTAATAATTTGGTGAATATTAAATAGATTAAAAATTAAAGCCAATTGTCCATTATAACATTGTTCTATTATATTTACTCTTATACTCATTATATAAGAATGAATTTTCTAACTATGTATATAAACTAGAATATATATAAAAAATATTTATTGTGTTTTAAAATTAACCAAAACAAAAATATTTCTTGTTTTATAATTCCTTTTGTATAATAATATTAATTATGGACTAAAATTTTAAATCATGTAAATTAAGTGAAGGCATGATATGTCAGGAAAATTATCAATGAGATAATGAAAAAACATATTCGATCATTTTAATGGGTCCTCTACAGTATATATATATGACTCCTACCACTACAAAATTAAGTAAACATGTAATTATGATTTTGAGTACCATTCTAAAATTCTTACCATTTTTTTTAAAATAGATTGTATTATTATTAACATTTAGTTAGTTGTTTCCAATTAAATACATTATTGGTTTATCATACAGTTCCACCCCATATTCATGTTCCAGTGATCTGTAAATCACATGTAAGTGATAAACAAAACATAATTCAAGCATGATTCGGTACACATCATAAATCTTATTTAAAATGTTCATGAAAATATTCATTAGAAACTGTTGGTTTTATCAACAACTAGTCCCATAAATTTCTAGAAAAAAAATCATGTCATCATTTACCAATGCATATGAAATATAACACCACATGAATGTTAGAATCCTAGTGGAAATTCTCCTTATTAATGCATGATACCCAACTCTCATCTGTTAAACCCATGATGATGACATGGATATATCATTAAATATTATTAGTAGAATATTTCATATCAAGACCACCATCGTAAATTGAAGTTTAGTATAAAGAGGTTATCCCCACCTTTTATACTATGTATTTTCAATCCGGAAACATCCAATCTTCATGACTATCATTTCGACCCTGATCCATTTTTTGGGATCGACCGAAATGACACTAACCATAGGTTTATCCATCGGACACCAAAAGTTGAAAATAAATTCCAAGGGTTTAAAATATCATTATCATATGATTTAACCTCATATATAAACAAACTAGAACTAGAAAACAAAAACTAATATAATGAATCAATGTGATACTTGATAGAAAATCAAACAATCTAATAAAAAAATAATTCCACAATCAGTTTCGTAGTAGTCAAAAATACACTACATAAGTTTACAAATATAATGAAATAATTTATGATTCTCAATAAAGATAGAAATCAAACATATATAACCTCACCTCTCGTGTGGGATCGAGTGAAGGATATGGCATGGAGATTGCTCGAGTGAGGAAGATGACTCGAGCAATGGAAAGGGTGGTGGGATGTGACTATAGTGCTGGTAAGGGATCGGGAGGCATGGGGCTATGACTGTAATTCCAGAAAAGGCTTAGGGGGCACGGGATTAGAGGGAATGGGATATTCCCAAGCACTGGTGAGGGGGTAAGCACGGTGGTTCTAGGGTTCAGTTTGGTGGGGAATGGGTTCTGGGGGAGAAGAGTGGGGCATGATGGAGGTCTCAGGAGCACCAGTGAGGGGGTGGTTCTAGGGTTCGAGGTTGAGGTCAAGGGGAGCTCATGGGAGAAGGTCAGATGCGGCGGAGGGCTCGGGAGCACTGGTATGCTAGGATTTTGGGTCGGGGTGTGAAGGAGGGCATGGGGGAGGGAGAAAGGTCAAGTGAGGAAAAAAAAAATTTCTCATAAAAACATTAAATTTTGTAATGGTTTATAAAAAACCTCCATGAAATAAGTTATTTTTTCGTAATTTTAATAAATCGTCACTACAAAATCATCATTAAACAATGAATATGTTGTAGTAACACCAGTATGAAATATTATATAACATCAAAATAAACTATTAAATATTATCATAGAAAACCTTATACAATTCCTTAGTGTCTAAAAACATCCCCCTTCAGAATTTTCAAGGTATCTTTTGATTGCATGATTTTAACTACCTAATTTCAGTTTGTATACTTCTATAATTCCTAATTTTTTTAGTACCACTCCACCATCTCCATCCAATCTCAAAAATTAGACTTTTATAATCACTCATTACATTAGTCATAATCACTTTACTGGAAACTATTTATCCCATGGATTAATCTAACATATTTTTCTCTTATTAAATATCTTTATTATAAAGAGTTTCTATTTAAATATGTTTTTTCTAATACAAAGATATTATCTTATTTCATCATAATAATGTTAAATTTCATGTATTAATCAATAAATTCTATTCCATTAAGATTTTATTTTTCTAGAATTTATCTCAAATTCATATTTGATAATGATGATGTCATTATCTAAAAAAATCCTCTATCAAATGAGTTCCATATTTTAAAAACATTTAATAAGAAATTTTATTAAGTTTTATCCCACTAAAATTATGCACTTTTTAAAATTCCATCATATCCATTAGTGGTACAATATCAAAATTTCATTAAGATTTGTATGGATTTAGTATTTATCTCATCACTTGGATATATAAATATAAAAAACATGTCAATAATATCATATATGACTCTTGAATATATTATTAGAAAAATCTTTATCCTAATCTATCATATGGATTAACTCAACATTATTAATCTAGTAACATAATCCTATTAGGGTCTCCTAGCTAAGTGTAAGCCAAATAAAATTCTAAAACCCAGTACCTAACACTCTTAGGTCCCCCCGTTACTTTCTTTTTTTTTTGACAAGATAATCCAAGGACACCCAACTTTGGCATGACCTACCTGGTTGGATGATCAAGATCTTGACTAGTGTTTTATTTGGTAATAATTTGACACTCAATATTATTTTAAGTAGATTTTAATCTCACTATATTATCTCATGTCATTACTTTTACATTTATTCATGCTTATATTGATCTAATTGTCATACCTTTCACGTAACTTGTTAACTGTATGTGCACCAAATTAAAGAATATGTTTAAACACATCTAAACTAAAGCATGAATTAGTTTATAATATAATAATTATATTCATAAATTAATTAGTGAATAAAATAAATAAATCAAAAAATTATAAATTTAGACATAAAATAAACATTTATAAAAATTCCATAAAAAATTATAAACACTATATTTATTCCCAGTATGAACTCCTTCATATTGACATTTATATATAATTTTACTTAAATATATTATATCTAAAATATAATCATTATATGTATGAAATATTCATATAATATGTAAACATTCATAATATCACATATTTAATATTATTTAGACCTTGATCATATCAATTATCAAAACTTATTTTGGTATGGTTTAAATAATTTTCTCAAATATGGCCTTTAATTTGGATGATTCAAATTAATAACTATGAACAATTCACTATTCAATATAAACTATATCATATTTTTATTTATTTTTTAATTTATAAAAATTTTATAAATTATGATTATAATTTATGTATAAACATTTTATGTCTGAATTATAAGTCATACCATATAATTTCAGAGATATATTTTATTAAAATTTAATATTATGGAAATTTATTTAGTAAATGTTTCATGAAAATTTTATAATCAATTAATTTATAAACACTGTTATAAATTAAATAAATGTCTTAAAGTGTCTTTTAATATAATTTATAAATATTTTATAAATTATATAAATCAATTCATAATTGAATTTTTTTAAATATCTTATATATCACTTTTTACGATATACCCATATCGTAAGTCACAACATGTTGTATTATCTATCATATTTAAAGATAGATAATTATTTTGGAGGATCTATGAGCCCATAAGGGGAGAAGAATTCTAGGGTTCCCTCCTGTTGTCGCCTCCTTCCTTCGTCCCGCACCGGCATAGCTTCACTCCTCATGCTCCGATGATTGTGGTGACGACTCCTCATAGTAGTGGTTCCTGGCTCAACCTTCTCGGCGACACTCATCATTGGTCAACATTCTTGCTCGATACCTCTTCAATGGATAGGGTTCCTTGGTGGTGTGGTGTCGGACCAGAGGCTGACCTCCGCTTCCACGGTATGTGGGAGGCGATTTGTCCTCGAATGTATGAGTTTGGTGGTTGGGTGTGGCCTCTACGGGCATTTTGGATGCTGGCGGTGGGATTTGGATCTGGTTTGTGACTAGTTTTTCTTTCGGTGTTCTGGTGATGGTTTTTTGCAATTCATGTTTTTGCATTTTCTATTCTGTTTTGGATGGATTTTGGGATGGTGTTTCGTGGCTTGCTCTGGGGTGATTCAATCCAGCGGTGGTTCTCCGGCGAAGGTAGGGTCATCTCCTTCTTGTCAACTCGCATGATTCTTGTGAAGTATCTGTTTGATTCTGGATGAATACGGTTTGGGGCAAATCAGTTTTTGGCTAAAGTTTTGAACCTCTGTGATGATTCAGTTTTTATGGTGTGGTGCGATGGTTCAGATGATGATGGTGTCTATTTGATGAGTTATGATGATGATGAAGATGGCGTCGTGTGGCCTTGATTCAGGTAAGGAGCAGAACTGGAGTAGTGCTTCTGGATTTTGAATTTTGAAAGTCGAATGTGGTATTCTGGGTGGGTTGTTTTGAAGGTTGAATGTCGGTTTTTGGGATGTTTTGATGTTTGAATCTGGATCTTTGTAAGGTTCCCACTTGCCCATAAAGTGGATATTTGGAAAATTTTAAAAAATTGATTTGGAGAAAGATAGATAATCCTCAACGGTGATAAATCCTTCAGTTCTTGGTTAGTCATATTTTTTTATATCTATTATATCATAAATAGGGTTACATAATCTATTTTTCTTATGCGTAATGGGATCATCATCCCCAATGATAAGCTATATCATATTCTATGATATATACACAACTAAATAAATTCAACTGTTTCATATTCTATGATATGGAATATTGTATAGAGTAGCAATATCACGGCTTATGATGTCAAAAATCATAATCAAATCCACAATTCAATTTCAATATTTTTTTATGATATTGTTTATTATATCCAATTTCCAAAAAGAAATCTATATCGTACCTTACGATATGTTATAAGATATCAAAAAATACAATTTCTTCTTTTTCAAAATGATTTTGAGAATCAAGAAGCACTAAAATTCCCCGATACCATTATTGGGTTTATAATGATCAATCTACACTTTTTCAATGCATTATAACATAATAGAAACCTCAATTAAAAGATCAACATGCTATAAAAAAATACAAACCTCATAAAATCTAAATAGTGAGCATGTACCTTACACCAAGTATATCCACTGCTCTTTTTATTCAATCAATATGTTTAATTAATTTCATTGATTATCTTCCTAAGGACTCTTCCCTTACAAGGTTTATCCATGGATCATCTGAATCACCCAAATCTTAGGTGGGATTCGCCTTCCAACCATGATATTCCAGTATAATTTTGAATCTAAGGAGAAGGAAGAGAGATACATGATAAATTCATATGATAATAATATCACTTGAACCACTATATCAACGTCTATTACCTCCTTTATATGGGCCTCAATACACTTTTTTATCTTTTATGTCACTTAATTATATTTTATATAACGTATGAGTAATCATACGGTTACAACATTTGTAACCTAAGTCTTAAATGTATTCTACCAATTGTTTCATTATTAAAAATTCCAATAATCAATGATAGACTTATTATGGATGATATTAAAACATTAAATACTTAACATTTCACTTCCTTATTCAATTATAGTATTCCTTGTCTATCATAAAAGATAATTCAATGCATTACAAAATGAACATGCCTTATACTATGACAAGTTGAGATAGTATCATGATATTCCTTACAATACATCCTTTACCATGGATACGATGTGACTTGGATTTAAATATATTGTATCATATATAATAAAAATATCATCTTATAACATATATCCAAATTTCACTATATTTATTTGGGCTTTATGGTTTATCTCCATCACTTTCATATTAAGATAATTATCAAAAAAGTGTCCAACTACTCTATAATTGAAACATTTCTATGGAACTACAATATTTACACTTTCCTTTTCAAATGTTCCTTGATATAAATAGAATTAGTTTGTGAACTTCATCTCAATGTATTCGTCTATAACAAAATCATTTTTTCTTCATTAACTTCCTTTTTAATCCTCTCATTCTTTAAGAATTTAAACGAAATTTATTTCTCAACCTTACCTATCTTATTTAAATATAAAAATTTTATCATCTAATAATAATTAACACGTTTTGAAATTAATTTGGTGGTAAGTAATTTAAATCATGATCATAGAGTTCCAAATATATTGTATCAAATTTAACTGGAACGATACGTAGTGTCTACTTTAAACTCGTGGAGTAATCTACAGTTTATAAAAAACACACTTATGGATCTCAAAACTTTATTAAGTATATTAAATAGTTCATTATCACATCATGGTTTCACTTTTTATTATTAATTTATTTATTTATTTATTTTCATGGACTTGGATAAGTTTAGGCATGAATTTTGAAATGTTTTCATAATTTTATTTTTTGCATGGTTATTTTATAGTTAGCACTCAGTTAGTAGAAACCATCTGATTTAATTTTTTGTGTGTGCATTATAGTTTTATTATGGTGAATGATCAGGGGTAATCATATATAATTTTCTTATATATATATAATAAACTATGAAACTTAATGTCACATGTGAGATTTTTGGTTCAAATATGGAACGCAATTGACGCATGGTTAGGAGTAACTGTGTGGATTAATTTTATATAAAGGATGACATCCCATGGGTTTTTGAGAAGTTTTATTATGGTTTGGAGTAACCATAAAATCTACCCATGTGGGGATTATAGCTCAAGTATAATATATTCTTCATGATTGTCACATGGTTTCACAAACTGTGCGGCCAAGCCATACGAGCTGCACAGTTTTTAAAACTGTAAAATTAAAAATTCACCCTTACTCGATTAAAGTTAATTTAAGGGTTTATTTTTTCCCCAATCAAAATTTCTAGACCCCCAATTTTATCCTCCTCCATTATTCCCATCTCCCTTGTCTTATAAAAATATCTCTTACATCTTTGAGACTAAATCTTTAAGGTAAATGCCTATAATCCTCCTTTTCCCCCATTCTTTTCCCTTTTCCTCTTCATATCTTGCCCTAATATGGTCATGGTGAACTAGGGTTTGGAGTTTCTCATATTTATTTCAAGGTTTATCTATGTAAGGTTTCAAATAATCTTCCATATGATTCATTATCCCTTACATAGTGCAATAACACTATTTCTAATGAGGTCACTTATTTGAGAAAGGTTTCTCCATAAATTTCCTTTGAACTTAAATCCACAAGTTCTTGACCATTTGTAATCCATGTTTCAAATTATTAAAATATTATATTAAGTGTATCTATTTATTCCCTAACAAATTAATTTATTTTAACTTTTTATTTAAAAATATCATAAATGGAATTTCCCATATTTAAATTATTGAAATATATTTTCATGAAATATAGACCCACAAGGTGTTTTCTATAATGAAAACCATAATATTTTATGTTTTAATTAGGTATGTTTTTTGAAATGATTTATTATGAATTATAATTAATTTACATCATGTTTTTTAAGGTTTATTAAAAGATAATTTCATGTTTTGATACTTTCTAAATTAGTTTTGGTTGGTATGTAATACTTGAGTTGTTTTGTTTTTCAATGGATAAATGGGTTTTGGATGGGTTTTAAAATAAAATATCTAATTAATTTTATTTTATTTCCAAAATTTTGTGTTTCATGGATATAATTTTACATTTTTTGATAGATGTATACCCTTTAATTGATCCCCTTAATATAGTTTTTGTAATAGTTAAAGTGATATTTATATTATGTGAAGATCATGATATTATCCTAATTAGATGATATTGTTATTATATGGTTAATATTGAAAACTGGAATGCATATATGAGTAGTGATTAGAGTATTGGTGTACTATATATGATGTTTAATTTTCTTATATTACTATGTGATATGCTTATTGATTGATCACCTCCATTTATATGTTATGGGAAGCCTTGGGAATCTAAGTGGAAAATCTTGGTGCGAGTACTAAACTATTTTATGATTCTTTTATGGTTAATGGCCTCAAGTCTTAACTACACTATATTTAGGGGATTTTTTCTCTTAGTCGGGCTAGGTAAGATAGAATTGAGTGTTTGGGAAGTTGAATTACATTAGGATCCAATTAGATGGGTTTTATTTTTTTGTTTTCCTAGATTATATATAAGGATATAAGGTGTTCCCATAATGATTTGGATTTAATTATTCTAGTGTAGTTTATTTATTAACAATTCATAATAGTTTCTCATAATTATTATTATGATTATTATGTTAGTGTTTATCATTAATTATGTTTCTCTTATTGTTTTGGTAGATATATTGGTATGATTTTCATAAAATACTAAGAAATTTTTCTTTCCTCAGAGTCCCAAGGGATTGTGAAATCACCCTAAAAGGGTAGTTGAATTAGGGGTGACTAAATTTTACCAATTAAGTTCAATTTAAATTTCATTATTCCTTTAAGTTGATCGAATCTATTTCTTCGATTGGGATGTATGAATCGTAAGTGTAATCCCTCGCCACTTTTCCATGATTCTATGAAGATAATTTAAAGTAAATAGTTTATAAGGATTTTTACAAGGTTAGATCTAAGTCTATAAACCTACTCCTTTCTGTGTCGACTCATGTCAATTAACAAATGTCCCACTAATAATCTTATTAAAATTTACAAGTGGGTGTGTGAAGTTATGATCTTTAACCCATAGTGTGAATCCTACACACTAAACTCTGAAACCAAAATATTATGCATGTGGCTAAGCTATCTCCCAAAAAGATCCTTCTAACTCCTGATAGTAATAATGGTGTTGTTTGTATTAGATCTACTAGTATTAAAAATTTATCCTTGAATTTCCTGGTGGACATATCTTTGAATTCCTCTTGAATTTATATTATATTTCAAATGCATGTTGTCCTTTCCCTACTTCCAATAGACTAGTCTTGTAAAACTCTTACTTCTTGGAACTATGAATTCCAAAAATTCCATAAATTAGTTCTTGATGTTGTTCTAGATCACTTCCTTTAGGTTCTTATGAATCTAGATGACTCACTCAATACTTCGTAACTTCAAGTTTTGGTATTCTCAACCTTTGACCCAACTAAACTTCTAATTACTTTAGGCCAACAACTCACTTCCTCTTAACTCTTTGCTTCTTTTAAGAAGCTCCCACAAACTAATATTCTCTCTTCATATCTCCTTTTTTTAGTACATTTTATAAAAATAATGTTCCCCCTTTATATAGTCAAGCTTCCTCGGATAAATTTAGGGAATGGGCATGTTTCAATTTGAAATTCCCACCTTCTCAACTATTTAATTGATCGCCTTTAAAATATTTTAAGGATATTAGGATTAGAATCCTTTAAATATACTAAAAAACTAAGTGTCAATAATATTCAACTAACATATGGATATTACATTGGATTATTAACTTCTCATCTATGAATATCTCACTTTGAACATCTAACTTAGTGTCATCATAATTTTTTGAATTTACAATAATGTAAAGTTCATTTGGTAGCTTCTGAAAAACATTATTTTGATGTAATCAACTTCTTATAGTTATACCTTTTCCCACACTCAATATTCAGAATCCTTTAGTAATTTGAACATTCTCTATCATGATTAATGTGCTTCTTGTGGTCTCCATCTGATTCACCTTCATACAGTTTCAACTTGGTTATTAGGTTCTTCTTCTGATCTATTCAACTTTAGTCTCTAGATTCTAAGGTTATGAACTTCATCTTATCTATAATCAACTCAACTTCTGATCATAATTACTTCACATAAACTCATCCTAAACCTATGGTTCCTCCTTCCAAATATTAATCTTCTAATAATTATTCATATAGTATTTGATAATGATTAATCTTCTTATCAATATTGTGTCAATATTCTTAGGCACTAAATCATCTTCTGCACTGTTTAATTTATTCTGACTGAATTATCCTCAATAATATGATAATTTTAGATATTTCACATCTTGGATTCCTCAAATAATTAATTTTTATCAGTCACTTTCATGGTTTATTCACTTAACTTATAGTTATTTTACCTTCAGTCATACATAGAGTGGGTCTTCCATCTTTCGATCAACCATAGCTTATGACTCTTATTAGGCTTATTTTTTGTCACCTTCTAGTTTCTTCATCAAAAAACATCCTTTTTCTTCTTCTAATCAACTTAATCAATTGATCTACTCAACTGGGATCATCGATGGTCTACTACCAATGTGATCTTCTTATGATAAATGAATAGTAATGCATTTTCTAACTTTTATTTTGGAACAAATTTGGGGTTTGGGATTCTCATACTATTTTATCAAATTCATCTTACAATGAAATCTTAAATTCCATTGTATATTATATTTATGTTTCACTTCATGAATTGAAATATTTGTGGAAAAAATCTCTCCCTAAGGTGAAGGTCACCATAAATTCTTCAAGAATCAATCATAGGGACTCTGTTAATTCTTTAGTGTGGTTCATTCTTTCAATCATAATAGATTCTTCTTTCTTAACTGGTCATCTTATTATGGTTTTACCTTTGTGATTACTTAAATTAACTAATCATATTGTATATTCTAATGTTTAATCTTTCAGTGTATTCTTCATATCCATGTATCATAGCTTTACATCCATGAAATATTCTAGGTTTTCATCATCTATTCACAAATTTTCTTTGGATTTATTGACAAAAATGTTATTTTCTAAGTCACAAATATTCTTCTAATGAAATCATCATTATTAACAATAACTAAGCTCTCTAACACCATATTTGGGAATTCAATATTCTTAACTGTAGGATTTATGATTAAATGGGATATTTATAATTTCCCATTGAGTTATTGCATAAACATTTTAGATCACCGCATCCAGGAAACTTAGTTATTCAATTCAATATGAGGTTGATGGTGTTTATTCATCCTTCATCAATAGTCATGAAAAAATGAATATTGGTTATGAAATAATCAAATGTTTATAACTGCTTCCAGATAATATTATTTCCATGAATTTTTCTTATATTCGTTAGTAAAATTTACTTCCATATCTTCCTTCATATACTGATGTTCCTACTTCTAATGGTTTTCTGATTCTATAGTATGTACTTCCAAATCTTTTTCTTCCATAATATTTACTTCTAGGAATTTCTGGTGACATAATTCCTCAGTTTTTGAATCTTACAGAATATTTTATTCAAGTCAACTAGCTTCAGGAACACGTATAAGAAACTTCATTTTACTTCAACTTACTTATTTCCTTTTCCATAATCCATTGTTAATAAATACAATATGTCATCTTCATTTCTTGGTGGGTACTTCATTCTCCCCCATTGGATTTGTTGTCAATACCAAATTCTCTTAAAGTCAATGAGTTTTCTCTCTCCCCCTTATTGAAAATAAATTCAAAGTATTCTATGTGAGGGGTGAATTTTATCTCCCCCTTAATGGTCTGAATTTGAATACCCCTTATTGATATCTTTGGGTGATAGAGGAAATTTCTTTAAAAAACATTCCTCTCCCCTTATCTTCTATTAAATTTAATGTAAACCATGATTTTTTTAGAGAAATATAACATCACTTTTATTAATTAAATAATGCAAAAATCAACCAATTATAAGTATAATTGATCCATGCCTAGTTTTTTTATTAAGTTTGATTAACTTGAACATTAAAGTTTTACAAAACAAATTACCAATTGATTTAAACTTTTATAGAATCTTCTTTTGGGGGTAATTTCATTTTTATTTTAATTCATCATAATTTCATACATTCATCTCAACAAATGAATCAAAAACATTCAAGCATAAAATTGTAGGATTCTCCCATTTTCTAAAAAAATCTATCAACAAATAAATTTTCCCCCTTTTCATTTAAACTTTGTATTTATGATAATAATGGGATGGTATGGACAACATAACTCATAGATGATAGAAAATTCATTTTTCTATATTTTCTGTATATGTAACTTATTAATTATCCAAATCTCCAGCCTTGAATTTTATTAATGTTCACCTTACCAAAATATTTGAATCTATTTTCTTAAACTTTGTTTATCCAAAATTTTTCTCTTAATTTCAACTTCATTAGGTCTCTAGAATCACCATCTTCATTTTTGAGGGGAAAATCCCCCTAGATTACATCACCATTAATTTTATTTTGCAATTAAATTCATCACAACTTATCAATTAATAAGTTGGATCTTCCTTTCCTCATTGGTTATAGAAACATAATTGAGAAGTTTTTCTCAACCTAGAAACTCTATTCACTTCAACTTTAGATTTCTTTAACTTGCTGCTGGTTTTTCATGCATCAATATTCATAGATAACATGGAATTATTATTCCATTCACTCTTTACTTTATGTGGGGGTTTATTTTTCATAATTTATAGAGAGTAACTTTAACTTTTCCTATTTTATTTTTATTTATACTTCCTTGTTTCCTCCAGTTTATTTGACCATACAACCATGTGAAACTTTAGAATATTTTCAACTTTATTTTTGTGCTAAGGTTTCTTTACAACAACTATTATAGTTTTTATTCCTTAAAATTGTTACTTTATTTTACTTTCCAAATTCTCATGTCATGTAAACCATGTCAGGAATTTTTTAGGAGTGTGTTCAAACAAATTACACCTTCCATATGGATTCGTATCTTTCAGTAAGTTTCTCTTCCAAAGTAACTTATAAAATACCTTTTATTCCTCATCATAGATGCCTTCTACTATTCCAATCTACTTCTTTCTTTCTTAAATTGACTCACTTATTTTCTTGATATTATTTCCATTCAAAATAAAATTCATTAATAGTTTACAATTTTCCATGAAGTGGCCTTATCTTCCATAGAATTGGAATCTTTTCTTATGAATGATATCTTCGGTTACTTTATTCTTAGGTGTATCAATTTTTAACTTTTTTTTGTTAACACCATAGGAAATATTTATAGTCTTTATTCTTTTGACTTACCTTCATATTTTGTGGAATAGTTTTATTTTTAGTAGTTGAGTTATGTTTGGTAGAATAAAAGCATAACTCTTCTTCACCATGAATGTTTCTTCCACAACTTCTATAGAAATTTTCAAAATATTCAAATCTATTTTATGTCAATATATTTTTTTAAATTCTGTGTGGGTTGGGTTTACTTAGCTAAGATTCCCATACTTTTCATTCATATCCCCCTTAATATTAGACTTATTAATTTTCCATACTTTGTAATATTATTCAAACAATAAATATCCATATTTACAAACTTTCTACAAAACCAAAAGTAGATAATGAGACTTGGATTATTTCATTGTGTTGAATTTTGGATGGTGGAGGGTTCTTCCAAAACCTCTTTCTTTTGGAAAACATGTGGGAGAATTATTCTTTACTTATTTCTTCCACCTTCACTGAAATGGTGTATTTATCTATATCTTCCTTCACACATCTTAATCTAGAACTACATCCTACATTATTAAAATTATTAATACATACAAATTCATTGAAATGTGGGTTTAAATTTTTCTTCAACTTATCAAAAGATAATACTTTCAATGATTTCACAGCTTTCTTGTCAATATATTGATCCTTTTTTGAATTAAGACTCTATTTAGTAATTAAAATAATGGATCATTTCTTAGCTTCATGTAAATATTCAACTTGAGTAGCATCCATGATTCTCATACTCACTACATACTCATGAAACTTTAAATTTAAAGTGTTCTTATGATATGAAACACAACTGACTTTATCTTTACATTCAACTTATAAATTTTTTATATTTTATTAATTAATTTTACTCACCACTTTCAAGGAAATATTAAGTTACTTTACTTATTTTTCAATGTTATCTAAATTATTATTCTTAACATCAACAATTTCTTTGTGATTATCTTTTAGTGCATGAAGCTTTTTCTTAATAACTTCCTTTGAAACTTAATTCTCAAAAAAAATCCTTTATAATGATGAATCCTCTAGGATGAAACTTTCTTGAGAATTTATCATATTTTCTTCCTTTCCTTCAATGAATTTATTAAGAGTTTTACACTCACTTATTTTCTTTAAAAATGGTTCCTCTATTACATCTTCTCAACCTATGATTTTTCATCATAAATTCCCCTGATGAATGAAAATATATTCATAATAACTTCAATGGGAAATTCATTTAGATGATATTTAATTTAATATTAAAAATACTTAAAAATTTTAGTGAATTCATACTCACCACATCAAGATAATACTTCTTCCATATAATTAACACTAATATATTTTTCAATATAACTTCCATGAACTTTAACTTCTGAAAGTGGTAGATCTTCCTTCCACTGATTTAAAGAGGAATAATTCCACTCCTATTGATCTTCTTTCTTGTTCAAGTTAATCATGGTTTTTTCTGAAACCACTATATTTCTACAACTATAGATGACTTCTATTTTCTTTATCTCAGGCTTAACTTCATTATGTTTCATAGGAAATATTTATTTAACTTCCAAAAAATTGAACTTCATGTAAATCAGTGAAAATAAGTGGGAAAAAATATAGATCTAGACATATGGAATCTATTCTCTAATATCAATTAAGAATCCTAGGGGACCATGCAGCCACCCTGATAGGGGGATAAACCAGGGGTTACCAACTTTCATCAATTAAGTTAAACTTAAATTTCTTGTTTCATTTAATTTTATCAAACCATTATCATCTATTAGAATGTATAGATCTCAAGGATGATCCCTCACAACTTTTAACTTATTCTATATAGATAAGTAAAGTAAGTAACACATAGGGATTTTTACAAGGTTTAGCCTTAGTGTAAGAACTTAATCCTTGTCATTCTAACTTTTATTGACTCACATAGTTTCCAATAATAGTATTATTATCAATTAAAAGTGGTTTTAGAAGTTATTATCATTAACCCATAGTGTGTACCCCACACACTAAATAGTGAAACCACAATATTATGAAAGTGGTTGAGTTATCTCCTGAAAATATCCTCGTACCTCCCAGAAGAAATGATAGAGTTATTTATACTAAAACCACCAGCCTTAAAATTTTCTATTCTAACTTCCTTAGGGAAAGATATTTGAATACCTATTAAAATTAAACTATGATTTTCATACATTTCAGTAAATCCCTACTTATGATAGAAAGATATTATGATTCTCTTACTACCTAGCAATATGATGTCTATAAATTCCATAATTTTGGGATTGATGTCATTCTATCTCACCTTCTTGTAATATTATGAATCTAGAGGACTCACTCAATAATTCAGAACTTCAAGTTATAGTATTCTCAAACTTCAACCCAACTAAACATCTAATAACTTGAAGTTAGCAACTAACATCCTCTCAACTCTTAACTTCTTTTGATAGGCTCTCACAAATTAATATTCTCTCTTTATCTATCCTTTTTTATAATAAATTTTACAAAAATAACATTCCTTCTTTATATAGTCAATATTCCTCTGATAAATGTGGGGAACATGTAGGCTTAGATTTTAAATTCCCACCTTTTAAACTCTTGAATTGAACACCACTAATATCTTATGAAGATATCATCATTTAAATCCTTTAAATCTTAAAAAAAATCGATTTTAGTAATCATTAGATCATCTACAGATCATAACTTTGATTATGAATTTTCCTTCCATAAATATCACTCTTTAACATCCATATCAGTATCATCATAATTTGTTTACTTTAAAACAATTTAAATTTCATTTGTAATCTTTCTATAAAGGTTCTTTTGATGCAATCAAATCCTTCTAATTATTCCTTTAAATACACTCAATATTCAGTATCCTTTAGTACTTCAAAAATTATCTAGCATGATTCATGTGCTTTTAGTGGTCTCCATCTGATGAACCTTTATATATTTCAATCATATCTAGTAGTTTATTCTTCCAATCAACTCAAATTCAATCTTTAACTTTTGATGTTATGAACATCCTATTATGTGGAATCAACTCCACTTTTGATCATCATAACTTCTGATCAAATCAAAATCATTATTTTTTTCCTCCTTCTGGATATTCATATTGTGAATATTCTTTACTTGGTTTTTACATGGGATCAATCTTGTGTTAAATTTATTTTTTAGAAACTCGTCTTCTAAATTTTTTACTTCCTTATAATCGACTTAGACTCTATCATATGATAATTTTATCTTTTGTGCATCTAGGATTCCTCATCTTCTTATTTTGAATCAATCACTTATACTTGCATTACCTTTGGTACTTTGTATTTTCATCAACAAAATTTTATCGTCATGAATAATTATCTTTACATTCGGTACTTTGACCTCTAGTCATACTTAGAGTCATACTTCCATATTCTGGTCAACCTTAGATTAGGGTTATTCCTAGGCTTGATTTTTTAACATCTTCCAGAGTCTTTGGTATCAAACTTCATTATTTCTTATTCTAATTAACTTAATAATTTGATCAATTCGAATGGGATTGAAAATGGACTTTTACTAATGTGATTTTCTTCTTATGAACAAAGATTAAATAATAATATACCATTTAATCCTAAACAGTTTAATGTTTCAAGATTATCATCATATTTTAATAGATTCATCTTCTGGATAACTCATACTTTTCATTGTATCTTATAGTTATGTTTCACTTCATTAATTTTCTATATTTTTTATATAAACTCTCTTCATAAGGTGAAGGTAACCGTACATTCCTCAGAAATAAATCTGAGGCATTTTCAATTATTTAGTGTGGTTTTCCTTTCTAATCATACTATTTTCTTCTATTTTCACTAATTATCTTCTGATGGTTTTACCTTCTTGCTTACTTTCTTAAGATGATCATCTTATAGATTCCGATGGTTCATCTGTCAGTGTGCCCTTTTTATGGATGTATCATTACTTCACATATATTAAATCTATCAGGTTTTCATATTTTGTTCACAAATATTCTTTGAGTGTGTTAACAAAATTTCTTATGGTGAAGTCGAAAATATTATTCCAGTGAAGTCATGTTTTATAACAATAACTCATATCTACAAACTCCATATATAGGTCTTCAATATTACCAACTGATGGATTCACCATTCAATGGGATCTTTTTAATTTCCTATTTATTTGGTAATTAAATATTTTAGATCTCCACATTCGAGAAACTTATATATTAAATTCAATATGAGGTTGAGAGTACTTATCAATACATTAGTTTTGGTGATGAAAATATTGAAGATTGGCTCTGAAATAATTTGATGTTTTATGATTTCTTCTAGATAATTTTATTTTCATGAATTCCTCCTATATTTTTTGGCAACATTTACTTCCATCTCTTCCTCTATTTACTGGTGTTTCTACTTCTGATGGTTTTCTCATTTCGAAGTATATATTTCTAAATATTCTTCTTTTAGATTATTTACATCCAAAAACTTCATCCGATATAATTTCTCAGTGGTTGAGTCTTCTAAAATATATTCTTTCTATAGACAAACTTCCAGAACACCCATTGGAAACTTAATTTTACTTCAACTTACTCATTGAATTTTCTATAATTTGTTGAAAACAAATAGAATACTTAATCTGCATCATTTGATGGGTACTTCACTTTCCTTTATAAAAACTAAGTATATTTAAATGGGAATTAGTTGTTTCAATATCAAACCTTCTATTGTATTGTTTAAATTTTATTAATGAAAATTGGTTTCCTTTTGAAACCATAAATACAACTAACTTATGTATTCGTTATTTAATTTCAAAGTTTTATTAAAGCTTGGGGAAATTTATTTTATATCAATAACTTGGTTATTTCCAAAGTATGCTTTAGAATTGTTTCCCTTATTTTAATGGCCATATTTTCCTAAAAATATTTAAATTATGTTTTATTTTAAAAAATTTAACCATTATATCTTGGAAGGAATGGTCTAATATGATGGTATCCTAGTACTTGTTTTATTTAAAATAAAAAAAAATTACATTCATGTTTGTATTTAAAACTGGTATGGTATAGATTTACTTCTAACAGTTATTCATGGTGCATGGGGAGTATACCTATTGAGGATTTTATGCTCATTCCTATCATATATTATAGGTTTAGTACAAGTTTTGATTGGATATACCATAAGGACTTTGTATTCTGGTTTGGCTAAGTTGGAGTTGGTAAGTGAATATCATTCACATGGAATATAGAGATGGGTGTTTGAGGTTTCCAATCTAGATCTTTTCTAATTATGTCTTTTTTGTTTATCTTGTGCTCTATGCCATTACAAAATCCCATTCCTTGATATTATTGTTATTTTTTTATTTCACATCAGTCCTCATAAAAAATTTATTCTTGATGGTGATGGGTTTTATTAAATATATTTATTGGTTTTACCTATCATTAATGAGTTATGTAAACATTCTTATGTATTATTTAGTTTCAAATTTATATTGAACATTCTTTTTTTCATTTGTGTGATCATGAAAATTATGGGGTGGACATGATGAACTTTTGGGTGGAAGTTTATTGTTTATTATTTTTTTTTATAGTGAAATCGTTCATATAAAAGTATCCTTTAATTCATAGAAAAAAAATTTAAACTGTGGAAATAGGGGACATGCTTCGGGACTTATCGTGATCTGACCTAAGTGACATGGATGGTTGACCAAGGTTGGTTCATGATACAATAGTATCAAATACTAATATATATATATATGTGTGGTTTAATGGTAAACAGTAGATAGGATCAGTGGAGCTCAAGATATTTGTATGAGAAAGTGTTTGGACAACACTTTTTGTAATGAACCTTGAGTTTCCAAGGGTATTTGGGATGTTTCTTTCTTGAAATTGGGTTTTGTTTTCAATTATTTACAAGAAAATTAGTCTTCGTTTAAATATTTGTGTTTTATATTGAATATTTATAAATATATTCATAAAATCCATTATTTTTATTAAAAATGAGAAGAAATATAGGGGAACATAGTTACTGTGAATGGTCTCAAAAATTATACGTGAATTGTGTTACTCGTTTTAGGAAACTTACAGTAGATTTTTCACAGTTCAAACATGACTTTCTAGATCAAGTGGTCATACCATGCATAGTTTTAAATTTTTCAAGTTTTTAAATTATGATTTCTTATGATTCAGAATTTTTATTATTCTCTTATACTATCTATTTAATATGAGTGGAGGTAATTTATTTGGATTATTTATATTGTTTTTATTGGTTTAATTTGATTCATTATGGTGAAATATATAGTGTCTATATTTTTAAATCGTAAATTTCATAATTTAAATTATGTTGTTAAATTTTTTTAATTTATATAGAGGTTTAGTTTTTTAAAGACTATGTTATGGTGTATAATTTTATAAAAAAATCATGTTTGTTAAAGATTTTGATTTTTAAATGGTTTCAAAATTTTATTTATAGTATTTTGAAGCACCAGAAGGAATATTAAGGTATTTTAAGGGATTTCATTCAAAATAATATTTCATAAAACATTTTTAGTTAAATATTTTTGATATTAAAAGATAGTTTTCTGTGTATTATAAGATTGATCAAAAGGTTTTTAAGATTATTTTAAGAGAATAATTTAATGGTGTTCCCAAGTTTTAAATTTTTTATAAATAAATTTTGTTATTATGGATTAAATGGTTTTCTAATTGAATTTTGAGATTTATTACTCAGTTTATATTTAGTGTTTTGATGTTTCTAGACTTGAGGACTACTTTGATTGTGTTTTTTATTTCTTAATCATTTAGAGTATGCCCCTATCATGTCTATATATAATTCAAAGAAGGATTTTTGGAAGATTCTCTGTAATTGAATACTCAATTTGATTATAGTCTACATGAGTTATTTATCCCACCCACTTTAGTTATGGAGCATATTTTTCTCCTATACAAGATCAACCTAGATACTATATTCAAGAGTTTCGAAATTTGATTCCTCTCTTGAATGGGTAGCTATATTCTCATGAATTAGAAGAGTGGTTAAAGAATATTGAGAATATTATTAACCATATTGAATTCTCAAAGTCTCTTAAGATCCAGTTTTCTATACTGATACTTGAAGGTCTAATATGAAAATGGTAAAAGTCTTTTATTCAAACTAAAATACAAGAGTGGTATTAATGGGAAGGTTTTAAGACATTTTTAATTAAAAAATATTTATTTGAAACCATGAAAGTATTTAAGGTTATGTAATTTTATTGCCTTGATAAATGGGATTAGTCGGTTCAAGTGTATGCTCACCACTTCTTTGAGCTAAAACCATATATACCTAGGATATCCATGGATGGTTTTTTAAAAGTTTTGTGTCTTGAAAGAGGGGTTCATTCTGATCATTATATGAAAGTGTATTCTTTTCTAACCAATTATATAGATATAATTAAGTGGTCTATCTGAGTTAATTAAGTCATAGATAGAGTACCTAACGTGATTGATATTTTTTTGTACATGGGGGTGTTGAAAGGAATTCCAACCATGAAAAGAGGATGAAAAAAAATTATGGTCAAGTTAGTGGTGGTAATGTAACAAACCGACCTGGTTTTCCCTCAAACCCAACACCAAACCCGATCTGTCACATACCCAAAGGGCGTTCCCGATCCCCATTGGCTGGTGACAAGCACCCGGGCATTGAATGAAAAAAATGAGGGAAAGATATTTTCCAACTTGAACAACCACATGAAATACATAGAAAGAAAGAAACAGTAGAAGACTAACAAATATATATACCATAACTATAGGGAAAACAGCAAAAAAAACTATAATAGTATAAAAAACTCTAAAAGACAAGTCCAGCAAAAAATGACTACAACCAATGGGTACTCCAAACAATGGCATGGAAAAACCCCCAACCATATCACCACCAGCTACCCATCCCAGATAAAATGAACCTCGTCACCTCACTATGGAACCTTGCCTATCCCTGCACTGGAATAAAAATAAAGGTCTATGCACTACCTAATAGGTGCAGAGGGTGTGATATAATAGTCTTAGTAGGATCCCACCTAGGTGTTCCATAACAAGTCTCTGTATAAAAAATCAAGTATTCTCATTTTAAAATAAAACATGACATGATAAGTATTAAAGTAGTTTTATAGAAAACATAGTAAACATTTCCTTTTTTCACATCTCTAACCAAAATCAGATATATCAGTTTCACATAATATTTTACATATTATTTTTCACAAGCATAAACATGCATATCAAGGGTAACTCAGAAAGCCAAGTAGTAAAAAATAAAATCACAAGTATCAAAACACCAAGTAATACTACAGGTCCAGGCTACAGACTACTAGTACCACAATAATCAAGTGCACAAAAACTGATCATAGAACATAGTCCTATGAAGTAGAGGAATACCCCATGAGTAACCCCCCCCCCCCCAATGTCAATATCAGTCCCCTAGAAAAACAGGGCTAGGAAAAAAAGTAAATCACCAAGTCAAACCTCCTTGATAATCCCAAAATAATGGATCATGGACTCAAGCTAGACCTTCCACCTAAGTACCCAAGGTAACCCATGTGATCAGTTTCACAAACTAATTTAAATTCTTTAAAAACCATTAAAAACCATTTCACAATCCATTTATCAAAAACCAAGGAAAATCAATTTCACTTTTAAAACCATTTTTCAACACACACAAACAATCAAGCCGATTTAATAAATCGGTTTATAAACAAAAACAAGTAGGTTTATTATTATAGGCTAGAGACATAACCACCTACCTCTAAGCTCGGGTCTCATATGCCCGCAACAGAATCCACCAACAAAGAAATCTAACGATGACAACAAAGGCCATATAATTGAACCCATACATATTAGTATTGATTCAAATATAAACAAAAGAGGTTAGTGGAAGATAGGAAACCCACATACATTGAGGTTGAATGCCCTCTACACCATGAAAAATGAAGAAAAAGACCTCTAGAACAAGATCTCACAATAGATCTAGAAGAATACAAGAATAATCATCCAACTTAGATCAATGGATCCAGTACCGCGAAGATCCAAAGCTGATTGGATTGATTCAGAAGGAGAGGCTCCTATGAAAATTGCCTATGAAGATTGTATGTTTGAGAGTGAAGGAGTCTGGAAAGAAAGGAACAATAAAAACTATTGAATGCATGATTTAAACCTGGATGTTGGTCGGGTCACAACGTGTAACCCCTAGTCGTGTTGTGAAGGCCACACTAGATAAGTATTTTGAAAAACCCATCACTTTGGATTAAAAATATTTCATTTAAACCCTATACAATGTGTAACCACCATTCATGATGTTTACCGGTTCACAGTATTATCTCCACTATCACAACTTGTACACAACAGCTAGTACAAGATGTGTACCTCAGGTATATGATGTGTACCTACTATGAAACCTGTAGAAAATCCAAAAAATGGATTCTAAGGAAATTGAAGCAAAATGGGACTTAGAGAAAGGGAAAAACTTACCCAATAAAGGTAATGGGATGTTACAAACTCAACGCCATAAAGACTTTCCATCCCTAGGAAGTTGTGTGGAATATGTAACTCTTGGAAAAAGATGAGGCCATTGTTCCATCATCAACAACTCTCATTCCCAAGTCTCATGTGAATATGATCCTAGTTTCCATATAACTATAACCAATGGAATCGATTTCCCAAGAAATACTCTCATCTAAGAGTCAATGATATCAACTAGTTTCTCTAAAATAGAAGCATATGTCTCTAACTCAATTCCTTCCCAACTCAGAATGTGAGCAAAATCATGGTGATACTTACTAAGCTGAGATATGTGGAAAACATCATGGATTCTCATCAACTGAATCAGAAATGATAACTGATAAGAATCCTTTCCAAGCCTTTTAGTGATCTAAAATGGTCCAACATATTTCGGAGCCAACTTACCCTATTTTCTAAGTCGACGGTGACCCAAATGAGGAGAAACTTTCAAGAAAACCCAATCACCTATAGAAAACTCCAAAGGACAATGCCACTAATCTGTATATGATTTCTACCGAATATGGGCTGTAATAAAACTTTTTCACACATCCTGAATCTTCACAGACATCTATTAAATCAAACAGGGTCCAACCAATGCTACTTCTCCCACCTCTACCCAGCAAAGAGGTGATCTACATGGGCAACCATACAATGCCTCGAAGGGTGCCTTTCTTATCAACGAATGATAACTGCTATTGTAAAAAAAAAGTCAACTAGTTATATATGGCTACCTCGTGATCCATCTAAATCCAAGATATAGGCACGAAGCATATCCTCCAAGATCTGAATTACATTATTTGTCTAACTCTCTGTCTATGGATAGTAAGTTGTGCTCAACATGATCTGAGTTCCCATTGCCTCTTGAAGACTTCTCCAGAACCAAGAGGTAAACCTAGGATCCCCATCTGAAATAATGGTAGAAGGACTCCCATGTGACCTTGTGATCTTTTTCATGTACATCTTACCCAGATCTTTGACTTTAGTGGTGTATTTTATCGGAATGAAATGAGCATATTTCGTCAACCGATCAACAACCACCCAGATAGCATTTCTCCCTTGGGGTGTCTGTGGAAACCCAATAATAAAATACATGGATACCTCATCCCATTTCCAAACCGGAACCAGGAGATGATTAAGCATACCAAAAGGTTTCAAGTGCTCTACCATTATCCGTTGGAAGGTGTAACAACAGGACACATAATCTGCAATGTCACGCTTCATACCCAGCCACCAAAATATTCTTCTCATAATACATATTCATAGAACCTTGATGAACTGCCCATGAAGAGTTATGGAAATCAAACAATAATGAACTTCTCACAGATGATGGGAATACTACTCGCTTCCCAAAGTAAATTATTCTATATGAAGAAAGAGACCAACCGGAAATGGTCTCCCTACAATAAAGGCTTTCTCGAACTATTCAAAACTCATCATCTTGTTTTTGAATCTTCAAAAAAGACTACATAATAGATTATGATAATTTAACATTGGTCTAAACCATACCTAAAACATCTTCCTGAGCATCCAAATTCAACTGAGTGAAAATCCCCATAAAATTCCACTCCTCCTTCGATTCTAAAATAGCTTATGAAGGTGACTTCCTGATAAGAGTGTCTGCAACAACATTCCCTTTCCCCGGGGTGTAGCTGATGCCAAATTAAAATGTCTAAAGGTATTATATCTATCATATCTGTATAAGATTCAAGTATTTCTAAGAGAAGATATAGATCAAACTCTTGTTTTCAGATAAGACTGTGAACTTCTCCCCAAATAGATGGTTCCACAAAACTTTAAGCACATGCATAACTAGAGAAATCTCTAAATCATGGGTGGGGTAGTTCTTCTCATTAGGTCAAAGCTAACAAGAGCTTTAATCTACCACATGATCAACCCGAATCAGCACACATCCCAAACCATCACTAAATGCATTAAAAACACCACATACCCCTTACTAGGCTTAGGTAAGATCATAATAGGAGCTAATGTTAGAATTCATTTCAGTTCATCGAAAGAAGACTGAAGCTTCTCATCCATTGTGAATTTCATCGCTTTCTTGGTAAGAGTAGTCAAAGGCGATTCCAGCATAGAGAAATCCTTAGAGAACTATTGGTAATACACAGCAAGACCAAGTAACCTTTGAATCTCAAAGACATTTTGTGGTTCCTTCCAATACATAATAGCCTTTACCTTCTCTGGATCAACTGATAATCCATGCTCAGAAATTCTATGACCCAAGAAATTCACTTCTCAAATCCAGAAACTAGATTTTGAAATCTTCCCATACATATAGTAATTTATCAGAATTTCCAAAAGAAAACTAAGATGGTGCTTAGGCTCATGCTCATATTTTGAATAAATCAAAATATTATCCATGAATACTACCAAAAAAGTTTCAAGATATTGGTGAAATATCTAATTAATCAAGTCCATAAAAACTATAGGAGAATTAATCAGGGCAAAAGGCATCACAAGATATTCATAATGTCCATACCTGGTCTTGAAGTTTGTCTTTAGTATATCATACTCATGAACTCTGAGTTGATGAAAACCCGACTGAAGATCAATCTTCAAGAACTGCTTTTCCCACTCTAATTGATCAAACAAATCATCCACATGAGGTGAAGGATATTTTTTCTTAATTGTAACTCATTTCGACTTCTGATAGTCCCCACATAACTAATGTTAACCATCCACTTTATTGTCAAAGATCATAGTAAATGATGAAGGAAAAACACTAGGGAGAACGAAGCCATTTTCCAATAGGTTATCCAATTGAATTTTGAGCTCTTTCAGCTTGGCCAGTGCCATGTTGTAAGAAGGAATCAATATCGGTTGTGTACCCAATACTAGGTTAATCATAAACTCTACCTCTCTCTTAATAGTAAGATCAAATAAATCATCTGGGAAAACATCGGGGAAATCTTGAAAAACAACAGGAAGTTCATAAATAGAAAAAACTTCATTATGCTCAAATGAAACAGTAACCAACAAGCTCCTAAGAACTAGGTAGGAAGGCCCTAGATGACTAGAAATTGGTTTTACTCTCCCTGAAACACACGAGAACTACCATCGATAGAAAGAAATGAAATACGCCGATGATAAAAACCAACCTCAACTTGATGAGAAACTATCCAATCCATACCAATAATGACGTCAAATAGATACAAATCAAGAATAGGAAAATCCCAAACCAACATTGTATCATCTATTGTTAACAAACAAGAAGGGCACTGAAACCCCAGCTCTTTCCTCTTTCCAAGATGTGTATCTAACTTCATTATAAAGGGAATAAGTTCAATTATAATTTTAAGCGCATCAAAAAAGAGTGTAGATATAAATGAGTGGAAAGAACTAGTATCAAACAAAGGAATTTCTACTGAAAATTAAATAAGAAGAATATATCTCACTGTTTCCGGACCTACATCAACTTCCATTGGACACTCATCTATTTTGGATAAATGTTTCACTCCTGAGGCATCTGGCTAGAGATTTGTAGTCTTTGAAGTTTCTAACTGCACCACAGTAGCCTTTGGAGCCGAGGAACCCTGGCCATAATGAGGCTTAGTCATAACCTAACAGAATCATTGTAGATGACTAACACATATACATCCATATCATGTCTTCGTGAGCATAGGAAGAGAACATATGGTGATCCCTCCCTTATCGCACTGATAGAAAATCAGAGGCACATTGCTAGCTGCAATGGACGGTCCAAATGAGTCTTACTACTGAGACCCACCTCCACCACTTCTTCGATGGTCCTACCACTTCCTCTTCTTCCCATGCACACTACTAAAGTTGTCACTAGTTGAAAGAGAAGACGTGGAAAAGCCAAAATTTCCCACCATATTCATATCTACCATCATTTCTTTGTCTATTGTATCTTCATAGTTATAAATATTCAGCATAAAGACTTTTGATCTGATATCTGGTCTTAAACCTTGCAAGTACTTATGTGATTTTAGCTAATCATTCTTTACCATGTTCGGAGCAAAAGAGACCAGCTAAGAAAATTGGTTGGTGTACACTGACACTGAACTCTCTCCCTACTGTAAAGATATGAATTCCATAGACTTTTCCAGCATCAGAGATTCTAGACAAAACTGTTGAAAGAACAGAGTTTTGAAACCCTTCCAATACATTTCCATATGTTTATCTGTCTAGACCATATAATCCCACCAATGCTTTCTGGAACCCTAGAGTATGAATGTTGCACACTTCACCCTGATATTATCAAGTGTCTCCAGGATTTTAAATATTTGATCAATCATGTCTATCCAATCATCCCCCTCTTGAGGTTTAATCGTTACTTTAAAGAATGTTTTCTTCTTACACAAAAACTCCCATGATCAATTTTTCTCTCCTCCAGCTCCTGGTTGTACCTAAACCACTACGTTCTAAACTTGTGGCACATATTGTTTGATAGAATAGACTGCCTATATGATCATATCAATGAATTTATAATCTATAAGTAGGTTCCCTTGAAGATAATCCGTTTCACCCTCCTGAGGAACTCGTGGAAGACATCTTGGAGCCATGCTGCTGCACACCAAAACATAAGAATGATCAAATAACAGAACAAATCTTAGTACAAACTAGAAAACCCATAAGAAAAAACTGATATTTTTAAAACAAAAACCAATACTGGAGACACACATACCAACATATCATGGAAACATGAGTATTTTTACTAAAATATCTAGCCAGATACTTATTGCAACATACCCCTCAAGTCCTGAAAATCCTATCTCTAGTCTAACAAACATCCCAAGATAAGGACTCTTGAAGACAGACCTCCATATAATATCAAACTGTAATGAACTGAACTAGGTTTCCCTCAAACCTGGCACCTAACCCAATCTATGACATACCCAAAGGGAGTTCTCGATCCCCATGGGCTGGCAAAAATCACCCAGGCATCAAATGACAAAACCGGGGGAATGATTTTTCCCAACCTAAACAACAATATATAATACACATATATATAAAGAAATAAATAGTGGAAGACTAAAAAATATATATTCCATAACTGTAAGGAAAATAGCAGAAATATAACAACTATAACAGTAGGAAAAACTCCAAATTGCAAGTCCAACTACAAAGGAATACAACCAATGACTACTCCAAGCAATGGTGTGGAAAAACCCCCACCATATCACCACCAGCTACTCATCCTAGCTAACACAGACCACACCACCTCATTGTGGTTCCTTACCTTTCCCTACACTGGAAGAAAAATAAATGTTTTTGCACCACCAAAGAGGTGTGTAGGGTGTGAGATAACATGATCAATAGGATCCCACCTAGGTGTTCCATAACAAGTCTCTATATAAAAAATCTTGTATGCTCATTTTAAAATAAAACATGGCATGATAAGCAGTAAAACAGTTTTACAGAAAACATGGTAAACACTTTCCTTTTCCACAGTTCTAAAAAAAGTAGGTATATCAGTTTCACATCATATTTTCCATATTATTTTTCACAAGTATAAAATTTCATATCAAGGATAACTCAAAAAGACAAACATTACAAAACAGAAGCATAGGAATCACAACACCGTAATACTACAGGTATAGACCACAGACTACTTATACCACAATAATCAAGTGCACAAAAACGGATCCTAGAACATAGTCCTAGGAATAATATGAATACCCCATGAGTAACCCCCCCCCCCCCCCCAAATATCAATATCATTCCCCTAGAATAGTATACCTAGGAAATGGAATAAATCCCTAATAAAAACCTCCTGGATAATCACAAAACAATAGAAGATGGCCTCGAGCTAAACCTTCCACCTAAGTACCCAAGGTAACCCATGTTCTTAATTTCACAAACCAATTTCAATGATTTCAAAACCATTTCAAAATCCATTTATCAAGGAAAGCCCATTTATCTTTTAAAAACTTTTTTAAACACACACAAACAATCATGTAGATTTAATAAATCCATTTATAAAGCAAAACAAGCAGGTTTATTATCATAGTCTAGAGATGGAACCACTTAACTTCAAGCTCAGTTCGCACAAACCCTCAATGGAATCCACCCACAAAAAAATCCAATAATGATAATGAAGGCCCTAGAATTGAACCCATACATCTTAGGATCTATTCAAATATAAACACAAGAGGTCGGCGGAAGAGAGGAAACCCACATACCTCGAAGAATAATGTCCTCCGCATCATGACCAATGAAGGAAAATGCCTCAATAATGAGATCTGATAATGGATCTAGAAGAAACCGAGAAGAATAATCCAACTTAGATCAACAGATCTGGTACCACAAAGCTAGTGTGCTATCGTGATCAAATGTAACAAAGAACTGGAAATAACTCTTACCCAGAGAGATGCACCATAGAAGAAATGAATATCCAAAGATGATCGGATTGATCCATAAATAGATGTTCCTTTTAAAGTAACCTAGTAAGATCCTTTATTTAATAATGAAAGAGTTTCAAAAGAAAGGACTAATAAAAACTACCGAACATGTGATTTAAACCTAGATGCGGTCCAGGTCATGACGTGTAACACCTGGTCACATTGTGAAGGCTGCGTAGGATAAGTACGCCAAAAAATCTGTCTCTTTGGATTAAAAATTCATCATTTAAACCCTACATGATATGTACCCACCATTCACGACATGTATTGGTTCACAGCAGGATCTTCCATATCACAACTTGTACACATCAGCTGGTACATGACATATACCTTAGGTACATGATGTATATCTACTCTACAGCCTATAGAAAATACAGAAAATGGATTCTATTGACTTCGAACCAAAAGGGAACTTAGATAAAGTGAAAATTTACCTAATCAAGGTAAAGGGATGTTATAGGTAATAAGAGGCCATCCCATTTCTTCTCATATACTTCTTCTGGGAGTAAGTCCTTGGTATTCCATCAGTTTGCTAATTTAGGTCATAAAAATTCTTTATATCAATAAGATCTAAAAACATGCCATAGTTGTAGCTGGTTGGTTTATCTATGAAGTTTTAATAGATAATAATTTCAATAAAACAGATAAATCTTGATTTACTATTTTCAAATATGCACATTTTCAACCTGTTGAAATTTATGTTGATGTAATAGTTGTTTGAGGTACTTATTATTGTATTTTTTTATATTCATGTATAGTCTCATCAGTGATTTATTTTATTTACGATGATGTTCTTCATTGGTAATAACATTTTCAAGAATCTAATTTTATTAAAAAATTTGAATCCTATTATTGGTAGTGCACTTTTAAAGTGTCCCTAAATCATTAATAGAAATTATATATGAATTATCATTAATGTGTTGGTGACTTTGATGTTTCACTAGTGGTTTCTTGCCTAAGTGGTAAAAGAACATAGTTGGTGGGATTTTTGGTGAGTCCATTTATTTTATATTAAACCTTTAGGGGTAAATAAATAAAATTTGGAGTTGATTAGAGGAATCCCCAAAATAGTGGTCAGACCACTATATGTGATTTCTTTCTCATGATAAGGGAATATAATCATACATTTTTTTAGTTTACTTTATAAGTGATGTCAGACTATTGGGTGAGGTATTTAATCCCATAACCCAACCCTACTGAGTGAAACTTCAATGATTCATTAACTTAAAATCTTATTAGGAAAACTAATTTGGAGTCTCTTTTGGTTACCCATTTATGATAAAGATGGGTGTGTATTTTTTTCTCAACATTCATATCAAGGATAGGGTATGAAGTCCTTGGTTCATCCTCTATTTTCCTTTGGTGATTCTACTAGTTAAATGTCATATATTGTTTCTTATCTAGTGTTATGGATTTCCTCAGTTTTCAGGTTGTGTCTCTAATGAAGAATTTCAATCCCATATTTTCATTGATCAAAATTTTATACTAAGATATTATAGTGGAAAAATTGATATGTTGGGAAGAATTATCACACCCTAGTATAAAATTTCTTATTATTTTATTTATTTATTTATTTTCATGTACTTAGAATTTTTTTTTTAAAAAAAATTAGTGTTTTAGAAATTTTATGAGTTATACGGCTGGCACTTTGTTAGTAGAAATCATGAGATTTAATCTTACATGTGTGCATTCTAGTTTTTTGGTGGATCATGATCAGGGGTAACCTTGTATATTAATCCTACATATCTAGAATAAACTATGGGATATAATCCCATGTATGATACCTCAATTTTAGCAATGGTGCATGATTGGTACATGGTTAGGAGTAACTGTGTGGATTGAATTTATATAGGGAATCATCCCAGTGGAAAATCCATATTTTTCAAATTATTATGAGTGATTTTGTAGTCTAATCGTGCAGGGTTCACAAATCGAGTCTAATAACTACTTAATGTTTAGCACATGGTTTCCCAAATTATGTGACCAAACCATGAAAGAAACCCAATTTTTATATCCATAAAATTATGGATTTTCCCTTGATCAATTTAAGCTCATTCTGATGTTTCCACTCTCCCCATTAAATTTTTCTAGACTACCAAGTATCTCCTCATTCTTTCTTACCTTCTCATTTTTCTTTTCAATAGATATCTTTCTTCTTTGAGACCATTTATTCAAGGTAAATACCTCTAAACTTCCACATATCCCCTTCCTTTCCCTTTTCCTCTTTGTTTTTCTCCCTAAAATGGTCATGAAGACCTTAGATTTAGTGTTGATCCAATTTAATTTGGGGTTTCTTTATGTTATGTTTTAAATGGTATTATATAGGATTCATTATACCTTTCATGATATAATAACACTATTTCAAACAAGTTCATCGATTTGAGGTCGGTTTCTTCATGAATTTCTTTTAAACATAGATCTAGAATTAGATGCATGTTTTGAATCCATTTTTTAATGTTTTAAATATTATATTAAGAGTATCTATTAATTATCTCTAAAAATAAATTTAGTTTTCCTTTTTATATTTAACTATCATAAAGTAGATTACCCTTGTTTCAATGATTAAAATATATTTTCATGAAAACAACACTCACAATGTGTTTTCCATAATGTCAACCATAATATTTTATATTTTAATTGTTGTATCTTTTTTGGAAGGATTTATTATGAATTAAAATTAATTAAAATCAGGTTTCTATTATGTTTTATCAAAATATAATTACATGTTTGTCTTCTTTCTAAATTAACTTATTTTAGTATGTAATACTTGATTTATTTTGTTTTTCGATAGAGAAATGGGTTTTTTATGGGTTTTAAAATGTGGTATTTGATGAATTTAATTATACTTTCAAAATATTATATTTTATAGATATAATTTTAAAAATTGTTCGCCATTAAAAGGAGGTAAAATTTCATTTTTTGAAAAATACTTCTTTTATATGAAAAAATGATTTTTTTTCTTATATTATTCTTAATAAACACATAATATGGATTATAAAAATATATAGATCATATAAAATTCAAAATGTAGTTGATACTATTCATAAATACTTTTTGAATGGCTGTTTTGGAAAGTCTTGGTGCGCTCGAACTCAGTGTTGCATGTAGCGCAAGCTATTGAATTACTTTAAAGAGATAATGTACTATGAAATCCTGGGGTGTTACATTCTCCCCTCCTTCAATAAATTTCATCCTCACTATTTGAAATTGTTCTTCAAAAATAAAATGTTAAAAATAGAATACCTTTGTGGAAAACCCACATAAGAAATAGGGTTAATAAAATTTATTCTTAATAAGTGGGAAAGGGAAATGAAAAAGTAACCACCAAATTAGTATTTCGAATATGAGAACATTGGTGGTAATTTGAGACACATAATTAGAGGGAAAACATAAATATTTATAGGGAGTGATTGAGGTCATCAATCACAAAAAAAGTGAAAAATAAATAGAAATTGGAGGTCCTCCAATCCATAAATATATGATGACTTAAAATATTATTCGTTCATCAAAACATAAGGTATTAGGATAACATATTTTTGGTTTTAAGATCCTTTCCCTAAAATAGAGTGTTTAAGCAATTGAATCGTAGAGTGTTTACGTAGTTGAATTGCATTAAGTTACAATTAGATGGATTCCATTTTACTGTTGTCCAAAATTTCCTCTATGGATATTAGGTGTTCCCATAATGATTTTGATTTAATTATATCATGGTAGTTTATTTATAAATATTTAATAATAATTTATCATCACTATTTTTATGATTATTGCATTAGTTTTTTCTATCATTAATTATTCCCTTATTGTTATAGAAAATATGTTGGTAAAATGTTCATAAAATCCTAAGAAAATTCTTCATTTATTTCATAGAAAATTATTATGTTTAAATGGGAACTAGTTGTTTCAATTATAAACTTGTTCTATTCTTCTTTAATTTTGATTAATGAAAGGTGTTTTCATTTAAGAAGTATAAATATATCTCACTTTTATTTTATTTATTTAATTATAAAGGTTTTTTAAAGCTTGGGGGTATTTATTTTATGTATCTATATTTGGTATTTTCAAAGTAAGCTTTATAATTATTTCAATTATTTCAAAGTCCATATTTTTATGAATATATTTAAAGTGTGTCTATGTTAAAATGTGTAACCATTATATCTTTAAAGGAATGGTTTTATATAATGGTCTCTTGTTATTTTTTTATCTAAAATTAAAATGATTACTTTTATAGTTTTCTTTCAAACTAGCATGGAATATAATTACTTTTAATGGGTTTTCATGGTGCATGGGGGGGATAACTACTATAAATTATATTCTTGGGATTATCATGTGTTACAGGTTTAGTATAGGTTCTAATTGGATGTAGAAAATGGTATTTGGATTCTAGTTTGAGTATGTTAGATGTGGTATGTAAATATAATTTACTTGGAACATGTAGATAGGTGTTTGGGGATTCATTTTTTAATCTTTCCTAGTTATGTCTTTTTATTTTATCTTGTGCATGGTGGGACTTCGGCATACTGTTTCTTAGATCTTATTATTATTATTATTATATATTTCATTATTCCTTGAATTAAAGTTTAGTCTTGATTATTATGGGATGTATTAGATGTATTTATTTTATTTACCTATGGTTGGTGAGTTATTTTTACATTATTATGTCTTGTTTTGTTTAAAATTTAAATTGAATCTTATTATTTTCATTAGCATGATCCTCTAGATTATGGGGTGGTCATGTTGAACTTTAGGGTGGAGGTTCATTGTTTATTATTATATTATCAGGATAAATCATTACCATTTTTATATCCTTTGATGTCTTAGCACTATTTTTCATCTCATTGCAATAGGTAAATCACTTAGGGACAATATTGATATGACCTAGGTGACATGGTAGGTTAAACCAAGTTGGTTCATCACATTCATCCATGTTTCACCATGAATCATGATGATGTATTCAAATTTAGCATGTAAAATTTAAAACTTTACTTCATTTAGTTTTATATTACCTTTATATATATTTACATCATGTCCCAAATTCATCTTTCCATTTTAATTCCATAAATTTAAAAAAAATATCTAAAAGTGAGTCTAATATATGATTCCTTATGTGAACATTGTTCTCTATATTATTTCTATCAATATCCTTCATTGCCACACCTTCTACAAGTGAAGTGTATCTATAAGTGAAAATATCGAACACATACACACTTAATGACTTCAATTATTAAAACATTATATCACTCCATATATAGCAGTTAATCCCCTAAAATGTGAGGAATCTTTTTCTATTTACTAAATTGATATTATCCTTTTATCCTATTAAATTAAGAACTAAAATATTCATTAAACTTTGGAATTCATACAAAAAACAACATCACAATCATTAAACGAAACTTTGAATGATCTAAAACTAATTGAGTAGGACTCAATTAATGATATTAAGATAAACAAAAGAAACCACAACCTACATCAACTTCCATTTTCAATTAGTTAAACCACCATAAGTTGTAAGCACGGTGGAATATATCCTCTTGGTGAGCTTATCCTATGAGTTTAGTGTACCAAAAATAGGAATACTATACACCCTACTCGGCTCACTAAGTCAATTATTGCACACATCCATTTAAACTCATAACTCACTCAATATGAAAATGGAAAAAAACATCAAATAAAGACACATAATGTTTTTACATGGTTTTTACTTTAAGTCATATGTTTATGGGAGAACACTTCCAAAATTTTCATTACTTGGAAGATACATGTATTATAATTCTCAATTAGTAATTTCCAATATATAAAGAGTTATATACAAGTCATAATTCATGAAGTACACATGTGAATGTAGTCCCACAATATATTTATGGTGAGGACTAGTTGGTCGTCCAGTTTCACAAACCTATGATTTTTGTGGGCATCTATCCATTGAACTCAGGTGACTGCCAATACACTATTATGTTCTTTATCTTGACTAGAACCAATTAGTAGAGAACTTGAAACTTCACATTTTATCACAAATAATTCCTCGGTGATCCCAATGTGAGTTCCCCCCCCCCCCCCTTCGTTGAACTATTCCATTGCCGCTATCTACACACATCCATCGGAAGTCAGTAACTTCTGACTAACCTACCATCCACTAGAGTTTTATACTGCTGCTAGCCACACATCCAAGGACCACCATATCTTTTGATTTTCTCTACTTATTGTTGAATGAAATGGAAATTAAAACTATATTCACTTTTATAATAATATCTTACTTTAATATTACTTTTAGTAAACTCTTAGAATCCTCCAACACTTAGGAAATTATTAACATCATTCCTACCTTTCGTAGCATGCAGTGAACTCCTTCTATTTCCTTAACCCTAGTCCCACTATGGAATATTGTTTCCTAAAACTTTATTGAACTATAACCTTTGTGAATATATGATCATGATTATGTATTAAATATACCTTTCACAACTTTAAATATTTTTCTTCCAAAAAAAGTCAGATGAAATGGAACTTCAAGTCAATGTGTTTCAACCTTTCCAGAAACACTAGATTACTTACAAGGTGAATCACACTCTGACTATCACAGTAGAGTACTCAATCATCCTAGAATATTCTAATTTCCTTCAATAATCACATTAAGAAAATAAATTCATTTCTTTATTCCATTACTTTTATATAATAAACTTATGTGGTAGAAAAAGTAAAAATAGGATGAAACTGAGATATTCAACATAATCTTATCCCATTGTAAGTGAACAAAGAACCTATTGTGATCTTCTAGGTATCTAAATCCCCATGAATGTTCACATCAATAAACACCTACATCAAATCATCTTCCCCAAAACATAGGGTTGTATATTATAATATCTTTAAGTACTAGATGATCCATTGCACAGTATCTTAGTTTTCTCTTCAAGGATTTGACATAAAATAGATAATAACTCACACTATGAAGGAAATATTTTTCCATGTATATATCATCATGTACATAAAACTTATTAATTCTAAAAAATGGAACTTTTTCCATTTCCCGGGCCTCATATTCTATTTTTTGCCTTATACTTGGATAAATTGAAGTTTCTGTCTAATGAAATTGAGATGGGATTACATATGGTCATCTCAAGTCTCTCGATTATATTTTGAATGTGGTCCTTCTAAGATAACAACAATGTTCTAGTCATACTAACTATATCAATTCTCATTCCCAATATCTCTTTGTCTTGTCTGAGATATTTCATCTCAAACCTTTCATAAAAAAACTTTTTAGTTTCTAAATCCTTATAAGTCTAACACCAATAAGAAACAATTCATCCATTTATAGAAAATAAATTATGTAACTTACATTATCCTACACCTTCTATTAGTAAAAATGGTCCTCGTTTCATTGCATGTAAACTTATTAAACCATAAAACATCAAATTTATTGTTCCATTTTCTAGGAACCTACTTCAATCTACAAAAACTTGACTTTAGTCTATAAAAAAGTCTTTCATTTTGATGATATTTAAAACCTTTATGTTGTTTCATGTAAATTTCTTCCTCTATGATGAAATTATATTTTTAAATAAATATACAAAATGTGTAGGTCATAAAAAGAAACCATGCTAAGAATCATTCAAATGGTATCATACTTAACTACTGGTGAGACAATTTATAAGAAATATATTCCTTATTTCTATTGGAAATCCTTAAAAAATAGATAAACCTTATACCTATTCCTTCTATCAGCCTCTTCCTTCTGTCAGCTTCTTCCATCAAATAGAAGACCCAATTATTCTCTAGAACTCTTTTCCCCCATGGTAACTCGTCTAGCAACCAAGTTTAGTTAGACAATAAAGAATATATCTCTTTCTTCATTTATGACTATCAAAAATTAGATTAACTGAGATATATATCTTCTTTTGGGAATTTAGGATCTCTTCCATCCATTATAAGTAATAAATTTAAGTTAGCATCTAACCTTTGTGTTATCCTCCTAACTTTGGAATATACCCTCATCTAATATTGTTTCTCTTCTCTTTATAATGTTTCATTTTATGGTACTCTAAATCTCAAAGATACACCTTCCTAAGCCCCAAATTTTTGTACTTTTCCTTAGAGTTAAGTAGTTCTAGATAATTCGAGAACATATTTTTCTGGTCTTACTACCATAAAATTATTCTAACATATGAAATTATCTGAACTTATTATCTTTTGGTATCCCTATTTAGATTAAATTGAAATTAAATAGTTGATTCCTTGTTCCTAGTTACATTCCTTATACAAAACCTTCTAATTGAATAGAACATCACAGATCCTAATGATCTTTCACTGATCATCATCCCATATCCAAACACTAAAATATTCTTTTTCATAAACAATAAGATAACATGTTTTGTACTTCGCCTCAAGACTGTATCTATCCTTAGTATAACCAGAATCATAGTAAAAACTATTGAATATTCTATGGTGACTAACTTATGGTAGTTTACCAGACCATATATCTTATGGAAGCTCCCACCCAACTACCAGTGAAGCACATTTGTTGACAAGATAAGATGATGTGTTAATTTCATCAACCCAAATTTTCTTTGAAATCCCTAAGTGAGATCACATCCTCTAATATTTCTCTATCAAATTCATGTTCATATTTTTTCCTACACCATTATGTTATGGAATTCCATGAACATTCTTCTACAGCCTTATCTCTTTCTTTCATAATAATTTTTGGAAGTTCCTACCATTGTACTCACCTCTATTGTTAGATCTTAAACATTTTAATTTCTAACCAGTTTCCATTTCTGAAAGAAATTTCCATTGAAAAAATACATTGAACACATATTATTTATTGTTAAGGAAGTAAACTCAAACCTTCCTTATAGAATCATAAATAAATGTATTGAAGTAAAGGGAACTTTTGTGGGACTAAATTGGGTTTTTACCCCATAAATCATAATGAAAAAACTCTAAATTTTGGCTCCTAGGATTTTAACCACTCAATTTGAATGACATTATCTTTTTCTTCTGAAGCACATAACTCTCAAAACTTCTAATATCAGTGTGATCAATATTAAGAATATATTTCACCATTAAAACTTTCAAGTTTCTCTCATTGAGTTTTATAAGCCTATAATTCCATAAATGTGGATCTTTATAAGTTATTTTTCTAGTAATTATAGCTCCATCTTGAAATTCCATGTAGGATCATGGAAAAACAACTAAGAGTAGGTGAGTTAGATGTGACTAAATTTTTTCAACAAAACCCAATTATTATTTAGATTATTTAAAATAGTTTTGGTTTTTAACCTATATAACCTATTAGGATGTAAATTTATATCTTATATTTTACCCTACCATACACCTATATGAAATGAAAATGCTTAAATTAAATATGGAACAAGTGTTTTTACAAGGTCCATACACAATGTGAGAAACCTATTCCTTTTCATGTCCAACTTCAATTGAGACACTAAATATCTATTAATAATCAAGTTATCAATTATAGAGGGTTATATATAGATTATCCAAAAAAAATGTTTATATTAAGTTATCACAATATTATACAAGTTAATTTCCCCTAATATATTAAACAAGTGAAGGAGTCTTTAAATTGTATCCCATAATCTTCTCACTAGAATCTCACCAGTGAATTATCTAAGATTTTTTCATCCTCTTAGAGTATAATAGTAAGATATATGGGGATGTATCTACATAAAAAATATTATTCTCTCCCTCAGTACCTATTATCTTTGAATTCCCTTATGTCTTTAAACACATCTCATGAAACTCTTCATCTATTGTTGACACCATAGAATTTGTTTCATGCATTTCTCTGCAAAATTGATGATATGATTCTCACATAGACAAAAATTTCAAGTATGGGAAGAATATGTTTCACTAGGAAGGAATAATATGTAGTATGTATTTATATTTTCTGTGAGGATTCTCTACAATGAGGGATAAGTGGAAATACCCCCTTCCCTTTAGGGGTAGGCTGTGGATTTACAAGATTGATGATAAAAATAATAAATGCATAAAAATTAAATTTTTGAGTTTATTCTAAGAATACATAGTGTATTTAACATCTCATTAATTGTAGATCTCTTGGATAGCTTTGATTTGACTAGTCACAGAGTCCAAATAGACTAACAGATTAAAAGTTATGGCACTCGGAAGATGAATAAATTTTACAAAGGGACCTACATGGAGGACCTACACGGAGGACCTGGTGGTAGTATAATTTTTTCACCCCTACATGGAAGAAGTACATGGAAGACCTACATGATGGACGTGTGCATAAAAAAACTTTTGACCATCCCCCATACTTAGCTATAAATAGGACCCTTGGGCTCCACATTTTAGAGGAGGAAAAGGTTGGAAGAACTTCATAAGCTCCCGTTGCATATCTCCTTTGACCATGTTCTAAAAAACTATCATGTAATTATCTCAAACATGAGAGAAGAGATAATTAAAAGGGGAAAAGTGTTTCAAAGTCACATCAGGGTCTAGAACACATGGAGTTTCTCCAAGGACCTCCGCGAATCACCTGCACGAAACATCTGCGCAGAACACCTATGTGGAGAACCTGCGCGGCCCAACTAGACGGCTCACTTGCGCAACCCCACTTGTCCATACCGTGAGGGCTTCACCCCCATACCCCTGCTCAGGATCAGTGGATAACTTTGGTCCCAACCCTTTGGGCCGATCCCTTCACTTCCATCACTGACCCCCATGAAAAATGTAAAGTCACACCACAAACTTTTCGGTTCGGGTGAACAACATTTTCCATTGCGCCCTTTATGTCGACCAACTTCCAGCCTTGAAATACCATGATTTGAGACACTCCATCACACTCAATGAAGTTTATTGAGTCAATTTACTCCTCTTGGTTCCTTTCACATTGTTTCTAACGCTTTCACCAGGACGCATGCATCCGTCTGTTTGAGGATGATGAGGACACGCTGAATGTTTCCCCGCATTCCCACTTTCCAATGGCGGGCGGCATCGGTCGCTTATTCAGGGACGTTTTCTCCTTGATCGAAATAGGATAATTGTATGTTGGTTCTTTCTTCCATGGATTCCTCCTCATAAATCATCACCTAGTTCGATTCTCCCTTATAGATTAAGATATTGTTCATGAAACTATTCCCAGTTCCATATCTTCATGGATGCCGGTTAATTACACTACTTCTCTTGAGACATTCCAAGGGGTCCAACAAGGGCATAAACCTTCAGTCGGGGTATTAGTCATGTTGGACATCACTGGAGTGTCTGGACGCTGGAACACAAGCGCGTCTATGTTTATTTCCCTTATTATAGGTCTTCTCAAGGGCTTAGAATCCCAAGGAATCTCACGTTGCATGTGAGAAATAATATTCCATAGGCATGTCTCTGGGGTTTTCCTTGGATTCCCATGTTTAACATAGGGTATGCTGTGAGTTTAACTTCTAGAGGAGATAGATCAGACTGATTGAAACACTGACTAGAGTGGATCAGATGGGTGTAACCCCTGGAGGGAACACTAATTCTAGGAGGTGAATTAACGTGATCGCACTGGGATGTGGAGGCCCGGGTAAGAATCAAGATGGATAATGGATGGTTAAGTGAAGTGGATAGATAATGAGATGGATTAGACTCAAGGGAGATGGTGATGTTGGGCTTGAGCCTCAAAGAGACCTCCTACGAATCCCCATAGTAGGGAATCAAAGTCCACATAGTCCAGGATGGGGTATAGGATCGGGGTGTGCACAGAGGACAGTGACTTGATGATATATTGGGGATTAAGTGTGGTTAGCTGCCTAAGGTTAAACTGAAACCACTGGGACAAACCAGAGATATGGTTCCCAATTGAAGGGATGACATCGGCTTACCGTTGGGTTTGGGTTGACAATGGAATACCGCTAAATGGGGATCACAATGGATTAAAAGTAAGTGAGGATCACAATAGATTACCATTGGATTGGGATCACAGCGTCTTAACACTGGATGGGGGCACAACGGCTTACCGCTAGATGGGGATCACAACCGCTTACCGCTGGATGGTGGCACAACAGCTTACTGCTGGATGGGGATCACAATGGCTTTCTGTTGGATGGGGGCACAACGGCTTAAAGCTAAATGGGGATCACAATAGCTTTCCATTGGATGGGGGAACAATGTCTTACCGTTGTATGGGGATAACAATGTCTTACCACTGGATGGGGCCACAACGGCTTACTGCTGTATGGGGATCACAATGGCTTACCGCTGGATGGGGGTACAATGACTTACCACTAGATGGAGATCACAACGGCTTACCGCTAGATGGGGTTGAACCTCATGGGGGCTTCCTATGTACCTTTTCTAGGGATAGGGATCAAATCCCACGTAGTTTGGGAGGGGTTGGTGAACCGGCGTGAATATGGTCAGGACCAATGAATGGTGGGCTTGAACCTTAGGGAGGCTTCCTACATACCTTTCCTTGGAAAGTATCAAAGTCCGCATAGTTTAGAATGGTGTTGGTGAGCCCATGTGAAGGGAGTTAGGACCAATATATGGTGGGATTCTACCTTAGTTAGGATTCCTATGTACCTTTCCTTGGAAAAGATCAAATTCCACGTAGTTCAGATGGTGTTGGTGAACCAACTTGAAGTGGTCGGGACCAATGGATGATGGGATTGAACCTCAGGGAGGCTTCCTACATACCTTTCCTTGGAAAGGATCAAATTCCATGTAGTTTGGGATGGTGTGGGGCCTACACTCTAAGGTGTCCTAGAGAGGATGTCATGGTCGATGCTTACTCTAAGCCCATGTGAGTCATGCTCGTTGTGAGAAACAAGAGGAATCCAAGACCTGATGATCATGTTGCGAAAGGTGTGTCTGTGGGAAATGGAGTGGGGATGACACATAGTTAGAAGCCCAAAATAGAAACAGGGTCTTACACGTGGTCTGTATCCCAAAGAGGAAATAGGGGCTTATGTGTGGTTAGCATCCCAGGGATATGGAGATTGGACTTACACTAGGATGGAGGCCCGGTGGTGACAAAGCCCAAAGGGAGAGGGATTTGGAATGGAGGAGAGGAGGGCTCTGATGCCCATCCACCCTCTCTGGTCTTTTTCCAAGAAGAAGATAGGAGGAGCATGGATGATGCCTCCTACAAGAAAGGGTAGGGTCTTACACTAAAGTGGTTTCCCTTTCTCCAGGGATAGAAACTCCTCTAGTAAAGAGGATCTCATTCCATGTGAGGAAGATCTCACTCTCGTGGAGACCAGTGGACGTAGAGAATGTCCGATATGGGGGAATCTACATATGATGCATGGGACGAGGTCACAGTTTAACATCATGTGCTGAGGATGATGATGTTTGGAATTTTAACATCCTGCAGCTCAGACGAGGCGGGTTCACTCTACACCCCTAGGACTTACATAAATGATACCCACCCACCCTTGGAGAAGGGAAGGCATAAGCAACATCATGGTGAGGGGGTGTTAAGGAGTCATCCATTGAGGGGTCCACATTAGCGTGGTTATGTGAAGAAGGAATATCTGTTAGCCTACCTATGAGAAGAAGCATGAGGTGAAGCAACACAACAAGAATTACCACCCAAGGGATCTTGAAATTACTTTGTGAAAATATGGAGGGTCTCATGGGAAAAGGAGTTGCGGAGAAATGGGGTTTACAGGTAGAAGCCTCGTGAAGATATGGTGCTCCATGTAGTGGAGGGGCTTCGCAAAGGGGTATGCTTCACGAATTGAAGTGTCCTAGCCTATGCGTAGGGAATAGGTTCATATGGAAGGTGCTTCGTGAAGTGGAAATGCATTCATGGAGCAGTCCTTCACGAAGCAAGGGTGCCCTGCTAAGCGTAACATTATGAAGCAATGTTCTTCGCGAAGTATAGTGACCCTGCCTTAGCATGTGGGTCACATGTGAATCAAGGGTATTTTGAAAATCATAAGTGCTATGTGAAGACCTGAGTCCCCTTGGGGATTCCCTTCCCTCGCGAAGGCCCATGGGCTCTGCGAAGGGAATCCCTCTTTGAAGAGGGGTTGAATTCAAGCCAAGGGAGAGGAAATTCATGATGCTAAATTACCTTGAAGAGCTCATGGTTCGCAGAGCAGAAATTGTTTTGTGATTTGAGAGCTAATAAGGCGAAAGGTTGGAGGATCCTTCCTTTGGGATCAAGGTGAGACCGGTATTTATAGGCAAGAGGCACTACGAAGTAGAGCTTTCTGGATAGGTAAGACATGTGGAATTTTTTCATAACCGCAAATCCTTCTGCCTCCTTGTTCCACAGCAGCTTCCAAAACGTCAAACTGGTTCGCGGTACCTCCCACCTCCTTGCTCTGTGGCACCTTCTCAAACATAAAAATCCTTCATGAATCCTTTTCACAAACATCAAACTGGTTTGCGGAGCCTCCTACCTCCTTGCTTCACAGTGGATTTGCAAATGGGGAGCTTCGTGTCGGCAGTAGTGATGCGGGGCTCCACGGGAAAGCTTCGTGAGGCACCCCAAGGGCCTCGCATTTGATTCTTCTCTTCCCAAATTTTGGTGCCAACAAATTCCCCCCCCCCCCAGACTAGGAGCTGAGGAGAAAGAGAGGCTCAAAGTCTGTGGGTCAATCACCAAAATTCCTTGGTCAATCTCTAAGCTGACTCGTGAAGGAGGCTCATGAAGTGGGTGGGAAACGTATGGGCTGAGTGTTCCACGAAGCTAGCCTCGGTCGGATGCACTGTGAAGCACCAGGGGTCCTCGCCGATAAATATGGGAGGCTGACCCCTCTCTTGTCCTTTCTCATCTCCACGTTTTGGAATTTAGAGCTCTAGATTCTTGAAGCTCCATGTACTCCATGATTTCTATCTGAGAATTGGGTCTTCTACTTCACAGCACAGAGCGAGTCTTTGACTTCGAGACAGGGCACTTTGTGGCTTGCATCTGAAGGTTGAGGTAGGGCTCTGTGAAAAACCTAGGAAAAAGAGCTCCATGAAAGAGATTCGCGAACCAAAACCAAAAAATTCCCAAACCTCAAAAAAATGAATGGATAACCAAGGGGATATCAGGGGTTCCTTGAAGATGATGCTCGGAGGGAGGAGATTGTGGATAGATTAGGTATAGGGGAGTTTGTGTGGATCCATTATCACCATAATTCGTTGGTGGAGCTGCTGTCAGAAATCCAAAAGAACTATTCGATGTGTAAGAGGTTTCCTCTGTATGGATTTGGACTGAGGGATGAATTCTTCATACCTGAAGCGATTAGGGACAAGCTACATTACTGGTTCAGGATCACTCCATGTCAATGCCAGTGGTTCAGGGCAACTGACAGCCATGCCTGGGAGGTCTTCACGCCTATCAGCGTTGATTGTCTATACAATCATCTAAAAGACATTGAAGGGAAGGAACTACAGACAGAGACGTCTCCCCCTTTTTACCATACTGTCTTGAAGGCAGCCTTGAGGAACCTATAAAAGGGTTGGTCTGACGAGTGGGATCTACGCCAGGGTGGAAACTTCACAGACGATTGGGCCTGGGCCTACTAGGTAGGTGCCTTGTGTAAGTAATTTAAGACAGAGCTGAGAAGAGTGGGCCTATATGAGGCGGATTGGGCCTCCCAATTCTACATCTATCAGCCGAAGAATCTGATGTCAGAGTTTCTGGGCAGATGTCCATCGAGGACCAATACCTTCCACTTGCACCATGGAGAGGGAGACATCAGTTTATGGGACCTTCATCAGATCTCATGGGTCCCAATACTGGGGATGATATATGATGAGTTCCTCACTGTTATGGGTGTTTGGGAGGATCCGGAGAAAATTTCATCACTGGCGATGGAATTGATGAACCTAGTACCGGGAGAGGACAAGAAATCAGTGAGGGACGTCCACTTCAAATGGTGGTTTAATCAGTTCTTGAACATCCCAGAAAATAGGTAGTTCCCTGTGAGGCCTCGGACATTCCCAAAGGGGGCTCAATGAGGAAAGGATCACTCGTACTATAGTCTCTTAGAGGATATCCAATAGAATATGTGGGGATTCAGTGTTATAACTGGAGCAGCAACTGGTAGTCAGGTTGGCTACATTCATTGTGGTGCTCATCTGTGGTTGGATCCTACTAGTGAGGGACACGAACATGGGCATGCAACCGAGCACATTTATCATGGAGTCCATGCTGGAAACAGTAGTATGATTCAACCATGGGATCCTGGTGCTCTCCAAGATATACAATATTTTTTTGAATATCAGTGAGGGGAAGAAACCACAAATAATATGCGGTCCATTCCACCTCCTGTATGGGTGGATAGCGGCACAAGTCAGGGGGTTCAATGATTATCCAAACCCCATATCCCCTCCAGGATCGAACTTCATCATGTCAATTCTAAATGTTGTGGGGAGCCTTCCGGCCAAGATGATCGTGCAGGCAGTACTGAACCAGGTATGTAAGGTAGACAAGTTCAATTTCCACATGTTCCCATTGTCAATAAGTGTGTTCACTGATGACAGTCGAGGAATGGAAGAGCATCGATCCTACCTCATGGCCTTTCTGGGTGGAGTCCTGGTAGCGCAGGTGGACCGCGCGTTCCTATGTGATCCATACACCCAGCACTAATTTGAAAGGCAATTTCAGTGCATGCAGCGACTAACTCCACTAGTCTATTTGGGGGTGTGCCACAAGGATCACCCATGTGTAACGAGGTAGATGTTGCTCATGTTCACATGGTAAGATGGGAAGACGCAAAATGTGCTACCTCTACCCAAGTCCATCTTCAGACTGGTGAAGTAATATGCCAAAAGCTGGGAGGTGGCCTAGCTTGGGTAGATACTGAAGAATCCAACCATTCGGGTCAGCGATGGGGTGCCTCCCCAACCTCGAGGCTGGGGCTGGAAGGCAACGATGACATCTCGTGGTGGCGGGGCTGTAGTGTCGGCAAGGCCTACACCGGTCTAAGGGGAGGTAATATCGGATCAAGCAGCGACAGCGGGCCCGGCGGTCCTAGAGGAGCAGAGTCATCCGGAGGGGAGGCCACCAAGGGGATTCCGTAGGATATCCACCCAAGTTCCAGGGAAGCGGTTGCGTCACATAGACATGACAGATAATGTAGTCTTCCCAGAGGCTTGGGACATATGGGATTTCAGCTGACAATTCCTCAAACTGTCTGAGATGTGAAAACACATGAACCATCTTGAGATGGATTTTCAAGGGATAGGCCATGTCAGGGCCAGCTTTGCGGTGTCCTAGGTGGAGGTCAAGAAATACCTGGCAGATTTGGAGGACTTTGTGCACTCCCAGGGTGCTCTGTGTCCGATGACATATCAGGTAAAGGTGTTTCTGGATCATAAGACCCCTCCACAGTTGTCGGCTAATGAACTGAGGGAGCACTTCCCTTTTCCAGAATAATCTGATGAATCCTCTTGGGGGAGGAGGTCGGTAGAGGGAGCCCTTTGGAGGAGGGTGAAGTTGGCGATTCAGACCCAGAACTCAAAGAGTTTACAGAGAATCTTATGGTAAAAACCCTGATTCCCTTCCTCGGAATCTGATTCCAGTTTACTTTTGACCCCTCACTAACATTTGAATTGTGGAGGAATACCTCATACACAGAACCCGTTCACGCCCCTTAGTAGATGCAGATTTGGGGCCTTCAAGATCTACGCCTGCGGCTATGGAGATTACTATGTCCAGTGGGGCTGGGACACCTGATATAGTTCCTCTGGAGTTTTCAGACTTCCCAAAAATATATGGAGGGTTGCGCCCTGGGGTCCTGATAGAAAAAACCCAGAAGCAAGACCGACAATTTGATCTTTGTAAGTCCCCTTGAAAAGGAATTCAAGTCTGCCACCCATTGATCAGGTTAATTGACATATGTGCACTTCTTGGTATGAACAGTTCTTCAAATGGAGTGGGATACCTTGGAAAGTTGGTTGGTTCTTCCGGTGGTGCCTTTCCCAGGGGAATATCGGTGGTCGTGGAAGTGGACACTCACACTAGCCAGGCTGCAGTGCTCCCGATCACTGGTGGGACTGTTAGCAGGACAGAGCCTAAAATTATTGAGGTAGGATCTGACGAGGAAGACCGATCGGACAGCACGGGTCTTTCCATACCTGATGAGACACTAGATGTGGATCCAACTGATGAGTTCTTGGGGGAATTCCCTATGTATGAGCCTTACAATCCCACATACTGGGATGAGATAGCCTCTGATGAAGAGGATAACAAGATAGTCTGTCTCCAGTCATGGAAGTTGATCAATCCCTTCATCGATGACACCCCTCAAGCCCAATGGATAGACCATATAGAGAGACTTTGTTCATGACTGCATGAACTGTGTGTTGGGGGAGTGGATTCCCGGCATCCCCACATGCTCGTTTGAGATCTCATGGCAGAGAAGATCTGGGAATATGACCACGACCTTGGTGTGGGTTGGCAGCGGAGAAAAGTGGTGAACATCAGAAGGCTCCAGGAGGCTGAAAATGAGATTCAGTGGTTGCACATCTGGGAAGATGAGCATTATTATTTCCTCAATGTGCAATCAGAGATTATATCGTGGCTGAAAGCCCAGTTGACGGAGGCCGAAGAGTGCATGAAGCGAGCCTCTGAGGAGATGACCATCATCTGAACCAATGAGGAGTGGGACCTGATCGTGTTTGATTAACTATGAATCATTGCTGCTGAGGAGGAGAAGGAACTGAACAGGCGATAGAGAATCCTAGACACCACAAGCCAGAGGGTGGTGGAGCTACAACTCTCTTTTCAGGGGGTCAACCCATCTATGGGAGGGGTCAATCCTCGGTTATTGTGATGTATGTAACTTTTGAATGTTCTTTCACGCTTTGATTATTCATGATAGATGCATGCATGAGTTCTGTTATTCTTTTTTGGTCTATTGCATTTCCATTACATTCATGGAATATCCAGCGATCAGTCCCTAAGCTCACGTGGGTTGGGCTCGATGCAAGAAACAAGGGATGACCACCTTGTCATTCCATCTGAATATAAGAGTGCAAACCAAGATTCAGGCATCCAGGTTTTGAACAACCAATCTGGATTTCTGAGAAGAAAGGGAGAGGCCCAACTGGAAGATGAAGACCTCAGAACAATCGATGTGCGTTCTTCCCAATGTGCTCTAGTGCACGAGCAGGGTAATTCCAGGGGTGTTTGGAATTAATCTGAACATAGGGTAGTGTAATGTGTGAATCATGATACCCAATACTCAGAACACAGTGGGGGTGGGTGACAATGAAGGGTAACTGTTGACCGTGTTCGAAACATGGTATCCTTATTGTGTTAGCCTAAAATGGTGATAACAAATGAGGGTCGACCGTTGACCATGTTCCAAACATAGGTCCTCACTCAAAATTCTACCAATTAGTCTTCCATAACGTTGGACTAGGACAGTAAGCGATCCATCAGCCGAGAATCCATACTGTTAGGGGGTTATTTTAGACATGAAAGAGGACAAGGGTCCGAATAAAGGTCACGCAAAGCATGGGGTGTGGAGTGATGGGTTTTTTCAATGGAATACAACACTCTTGAAATTACACCACCGTGGTGGAAACACATTAGGTGGGCATACCTGTCTGATCAGGGATCAAACATACTTCCAAACAGGACCTCTCTAGTAATGACCTAAAAGGATCTGTAGTTTTACATCATACCAATAAGCACAATAGATGCGTAGTTTAAACGTCGTACGGTGAGGATGATGCACATAGTTTAAAGGTCATACTGCCTGGACCAGGATCGAGCCCGAGGGGCCAGAACGGTCAAGGACCCTACGACTAGGCCCAAGGAAAAATTCACGGGCATCTCTATGTATACCATAAGTATGAGAATCAAGAAAAATGTAGTTTTTAAACATGGCATGGCCAAAATCCAACACTGATAGGGGAAATCCTCTCTGGAAAGGGATCTGGTGCATCCCATGACTAACATGGGGCATCCTGAACTTGTTCAGGGTAGAACCACAGTTTAGTGTCATGCATTGAAGACATATGGACTCATGTAGTTTAACTTCAAATGATAGTATGGGTAGTGAAAGATAATATCCCAGGAAGGTAGCACGTGATGTGGTAGCCATAAACCCAACGTGAATGAGAACCCACAAAGTCCACAATACAACACGTATCCCTGGAGGAAGTTTTTTTCAGGTCGAGGGACCAAAAGAGAAAGTTATTATGGGCCCAAGGAAAGGTTCCTAGATTTTTCTACATACCCCGTTAGGATGGGAATAAATCCGCACGTAGTTCTAAGAGTGTATTTTAATGTCCTGCAGGATGATGAAAGGCATGTGTGGCATGGTTGTGCCAGTACATGTCTTACCAAAACTACTAAGCCCACGTGAGTCGTGCTCGATGTGGGAAATAAGAAGTAGTGATGGGACTGATGATATTAATATTTTCAAGACTTATTATATACTCCCTTTACTGATTTTATATGAAATCTACATAATTTTTGTGAAATATTAATGTTTTAATAATAAGTATAATTTTTTGAGCATTTTTAGAAGCAGTTCAATTGAGTCAGTTTACTATTTTATTTATAAATATCACCCAACTAATCCAAATTGTGTGATTATTTTTTATAGGATTAACTATTACATTTAAAACATATCATTAGAATGAATCAGTTGCCAATTCTTCCATTTTAAGGGTCATATGGTCCTCACAAGATGACCTAAAGAATTTGTGAAGAAACTGGACTAGCCATGATGATTGAGTTACTGGTCTAAATCCCAAAGTCCAAATTTTATTAAACTCCACCATATATTATATATTATCAAAAGGAATCACAAATAAAAATTTGAAGGTCTAAATACAAGAACAATGGGGCCAACTAATGATTTTAACTCCATCCCACCATTTTGGCCAGGAATTAAAATCTGGACACTATTCATGACATAGGTCATGATGTAATCATAAAATCAAGATGATATTTTGTAGTGTGAAAGAGGATATATAGGAGGTATAATTTTTTGAATAAATCATTCGTATTTGAAGGCATATTTCTATTGATACACCCATTCACATTTTGGCCTTCTAAAAAGTATGGATTGAAATGGACATATTAACATTGTTTAATCAAACGGCCATAACTTTGGTTCCATATGTCCAAATGCCTCCAAATTGTGAGATTAGTTGTAAAAAATTATTATATACAACTTTTAACAAGGAAATATCTCAATATTCAGCTGTATGTATGTCCAAATCATCGAGTCAAGTGGAGGGGTAGTTTTGGAATGCAAATAGTCCAACACCTTGGGCTATAAATACATCCCCTCCTATCCTTTCAAAAGACTTGTCATTTCAGAAGATAAAATCACTTATTGGAATGAAAAAATCCTTTAAAAGGGATTCTTAGGACCTTCAATACTCAATTTTTCACTTGAGATTCCCTTCCTCCTATCTTTGTTTCCTTTTACTTTTGTGCTTTTCTTTATTTGTAATCTTGTAAGTGTTGTTTTTGTAATTCTATTTTAATGAAAGTTTATTATTCAATATATCTTATTATCATCCACATTATGTAGTTTAATATTGATGTTCTTAAAATATTTTAAATCAAGTTAAAACCATTTCCCTTCTTTTTCTTCCTCATTCAATCGAAAGTCTTTTTTTTACTCTCTTCAACGATCATGTGTGTGTTCGACGCACTACTCTTTTCTTATCCTACGCTTTTCACTTTCTTTATAATTCATCACCTTAAACATATATTACCATATTAATAACCATATTAATAGATGAGTAAATCTACCATTGGGGTGAGTTATTATTTATAGATGTTAATCAATTGAGATATTTTGCTCGATGAGTGTTTTTTAATTTAACATTGTGTATGTTGGACTTAACATGTCATGGATTAATGACTTGTTTTGTTTAACGTGTGGTTTCCATGGATTATTGGAACCATACATACACTACCATCAACAATATATGATTGATATTAGAACCCTAAGTTAAATTAAGGCTTGTATTAAAGCCTTAACACTTAGGAATTCCAATCAACGTTATCTTGTGAAGTGGGTGTTAATTGAAATGAAATATAAAGAAAAGCTCAAGGATATCAAAATATTAACTCCCTAAAAATGAACTCACCCCAATATTTATCAAATTCTTAAATAAAACACCAATCATTAATCACTTTATTTAAGCTCTGCAAACAAACCCCTCAATCAAAACACAATCAACTAAAAACAATCGATTATTAAAAAGTATCATCGCTGAGGATTCGACCCGAGTGCTGCTATACACATTAGCAGAGCATCGGAACTTTAAACGGTCGATAGGAAACAATCGGTTGTTCTTTCAAATGGAATTGTTTCTGGGGATGGTGCATTAATTAGTCATTAGTTTTGGGTTATTGTTAAAAAAAAATTTAAAAAAAATATTGAAAAAAACACAAAGAAAATCTTCCTTCTCATAAAAATAATAAACAAAATAAAAAAGAAAAAGAAAAACTCATCTTCCTCCTTCTTCCTATATATCTCTAAATTCCCTATAGGCTCCCAAAAAATCCCTCAGATTTGTTTGACCCAGAAATTGAGATAAATCTTCTCCAACTTAGGAGGAACATTAGGGATAATCAAATAATTCAAGAACCAGTCCTTGTCCAACCAGTTGAATTAGAAATAGCCAATCCTAGGGAAAAACACTTAAAGAACTTGTTGACCCTGATAAGAATTACCAACCTACTGGTATTCAATATCCAAACATAGAATATTACTTCAAACTCAAATCCAGTTTGATTTATCTTCTCCACTATTTCCATGAGCTAACCGGTGAGGATCCACATCTCCACCTTAAAGAGTTCCAAGTTGTGTGCTCTACCATGAAGCCTCAAGGGGTTTCTGAGGAACAAATAAAACTCTGATCATTCCCTTTCTCCTTAACTTACTTTGTCAAGTAATGGATTTACTACCTCCATCCTGGTTCCATTATCACATTGAATGACATGAAGCAACTCTTCTTAGATAAATTCTTTCCATTTTCTCGAACTACTTCCATCCGAAATAAAATAAGCGGTATCCGTCAATTCCCAAATGAATCATTCCATGAATACTGGGAGAGGTTCAAAAATATTTTTGCAACCTGTCCAAATTACCAAATCCTGAAGAAACTATTGATGCAATACTTCTATGAGGGATTATTGTCTATAGAGAGAATCCTCATTGATGTCGCAAGTGGTGGTGCTCTTATTGATAAAACTCCCACAAATTCAAGAGATATTATAAGAAACATGGCTACAAAAACACAAAAATTCCATACTTGAGCACATGTTAAAGTCAAAAAATCCCAAGATAGTTAGTCAATAGAGCCAAACAAGATGACAGAGTGGATGAGTGAACTTACAGGTCTTATGCAATAACTAGTTATAGAGTCTAAAGCCCCAACTTCATCTTATCCACAATCTGTGTTCCCTGGGCATATCAAGATCTGTGGAATCTTTATCTCTCCATCTCATCCAACTGACATGTGTCCACAACTTCAATAGGATCCCTCTGATTCATCTGAACCAATGGAGATCAATGCAGCATATGATCATTGGAACCCCAACACTCAAAAATCAAGTCAGTTTGTTAGAAACTTCAACCAACCCCATTTTGAGCCCTTATCTTCTATATATAACCCTAACTTTAGATATGGGAATCCCATTTCTGATCCCCCTCAATACCCTCATCAAAACCCATACCAGTTCTAATATGTTCTAGGTGGTGGTAACTTCCATCAACCTTATCCTTTTGTTCCTCAACCTCAAAGAATCAATCCTCCTCTTACTCCTCATGGATTCCACAATCCTAGTGATCCTTCCCAATTCCCAAACTAATACAATCGCTTTCCAAATAACCAAAATCAAGGAAATCCCAATCCAGTCCAAGCCTCTTCTTCTAAGAAACCATGGAGAAGTGCAGTGGAAGATCTTGCCTCCTTCACCCATTCCAGCCTAAAAACATTGAAACACAAATTGGTCAAATTGCATCCTACCTTATCTAGCAACAACAATCAAATTCTTCCCAACTCACAGCTCAACAATTACCCAACCCCAAGGGTAATGTAAGTGAAATTTCACTTAGATCGGGGAAGAAAATTGCTATGCCCCAAGATAAGTCCTCCAACCCCCATTTAAATGTTGACCTAGAAAATGAAAAGAAAAATAAACTCAAAAAGGAATCTGAATCCATTCCCTTGACTCCTTCCATTCCACTTAGGAACCCAATTCCTTTTCCTCAAGTGATTTCTAAGCCAGAGAAGTTCTTTGAACTTGATCCTGAAATGCTCGACATGTTTAGACATGTTGAAGTCAACATACCCCTCTTAGATTACATAAAACAAATCCCTAAGTATGCCAAGTTTCTTAAGGAATTTTCCACCCACAAGAGGCAACTTAGGACCTTTGAAAATGTTTCCACCCAAAATTTCATTCCCATAAAGTGAAAAGATCTAAGGAATTTTACGGTTACATGCCAAATTGGAAGTTACATCTTCGATGATGCACTCATAGACCTAGGAGCCTCAATTAATTCCATGCCCAAATCCATCTTCTCCAACCTTGGTCTTGATCCCTTACATCCAACTGGTGTTGTCATTCAATTGTTCAATCGAAGCACAACTATTCCTGAGGGTATAATCGAGGATGTCGTTGTTCGTGTGAATTCTATTATCTTCCTAGCTGATTTCTATGCCCTTGACATGGAAGGTGATATGAACTCTTCTCGATCTCCCTTAATTCTAGGAATACCATTCCTAATGATAGCTAGAACCAAAATTGATGTCCATTCAGGCATCGTATCCATGTAATTTGGTGACCAACTGGTCAAGTTCAACATTTTCCAAGCCATGAGATACCCATCTGAGGATCACTCTGCATTCTCAATCCATGCTTCTGAGGATACTTCTGATAGTCAATTGAACCCCAATCCATCATGTTCTTCATGTTCTAATGATAAAGGATATTATGAAATATTCACCATGATTAACAAAGTCATAAATGGTGAAGTTGATGTGGAACTTTCATTCATAGACTCCATCAATCTAGAGGAACTTGAAAACTCTCTTGAATCCCACATCAACTATGATCTCTACTACTCCACCTTGGACAGTATTAAGGAAAATGAATCTAAAGCAACTGAAATCCCTTCCCCCATTCTTGAGTTTTCTAGATCACAAAAGAAAGATGATACTGATCTAAAACCTCTTCGTGAACACCTAAAATATGCATTCTTTTTCCATGATCACTCTTATCTTGTCATTATCTCTACTTCAATTACTAAAACCAAGGAGTCCAAACTTGTTCAGGTGTTAGAGGGAAAAAAATTCCATAGGTTGGACCCTAGATGACATACCAGGAATCAACCCTTATCTTTTCATGCATCACATCCATCTTGAGGAATTATTCAAACCAATTAGACAACCACAAAGAAGACTCAATCCACTCATACTTGAGGTAGTTAGGGAAGAGATCACCAAGATTCTTCAAGCTGGTATTATCTACCCAATTTTTTATATTGAATGGGTTAGTATAATTCAATTTGTTCCTAATATGGGTGGGATAAATGTTGTCACAAATGATCATGGAGAGGTAGTCACAACTCGAGTCAAGAACAAATGGTGTGTGTGCATCGACTACCGGAAATTGAATGTCAAAATAAGAAAATATCATTACCCTCTTCCTTTCCTTGATAAAATTCTATAACGATTAGCCGAAAAGTCACACTATTTATTTCTTGATGGATACACCGGCTATTTCCAAATCCCAATCGCACCTCAAGACTAAGAAAAGACTACTTTCACTTGACCCTTTAGAACATATGCATATAGGAGAATGTATTTTGGCCTTTGAAATGCTCATAAAACATTCCAGAGGTTCTATATGAGTATCTTTTCTGAATTCATTGAACACTGCATGGAAGTATTCATGGATTACTTTACCATTTATGGTGATTCATTTGAATTTTTCTTGAATTCACTCTCTATATTCCTTCAAAAGTGTGTCAAGTGTAACCTTGTGTTAAATTTTGAAAAATGTCACTTCATGGTTGCAAATGGGATTGTTCTAGGGAACATAGTTTCAAAAGAGGGTATTAAAGTTGATCCTTCCAAAATTGAATTGATATAATAACATTCTGAACCCACTTCTGTTTGGGACATCTGTTCATTCCTCAGTTATGCAGGTTTTTATCAGTGATTCATCCATAACTTCAGTAGAATTTCCCTCCCACTCACTCATATACTCCAAAATTATGTTTCATTCCATTTTGATGAGGATTGAAAGAGAACATTCATCGAACTCAAAACTACTCTTACATCTCCCCGATAATACAACCCCCAGATTGGTCCTTACCCTTTGAGTTGATGTGTGATACTTCTGATAGAGCCATTAGGGTTGTTCTTGGTCAAAGAAGAGAAAAAATTTCTCATGTCATCTATTATGCCTCAAAAACATTGTATGAAACTCAATCTCACTACACTGTGACTAGAAAAGAACTTTTAGCAATGGTTTTTTCCTTAAATAAATTCTGGCCCTATCTATTAGGTGCCAAAATCATCATCTTCACAGAACATTCTAATATAAAGTTCTTACTCAAGAAAAGTGATTCCAAACTGAGGAAAATAAGATAGATCCTAATGCTCCAAGAGTTTGAACTTGAAATCAAAGATAGACTAGGAAAATAAAACCATGTGGACGATCACTTCCATGGAATTTATAATTCTTCTCATTCTGAAATAATTGATCCAGAATTTCTAACTGAGAACCTTTCATCTCTCACTCCAAAAATACCACAGTATGCCCCAATTTTAAATTACTTGGTTTCTAGTGTTTTTCCTGAAAATTTTTCAAAATAACAAAAAAATGAAGTTGAAAAGTGATTCAAAATACTATTTTTTGGGAAGAAAATAAACTTTGGAAAACTAAGGTAGACATGGTAATTAGGAGATGTGTGGATGAAGATGAACATTCCTCCATCTTAGAATTATGTCACTCACTTCTCGGAGGTGGCCACTTTCGACCACAAAGGACCTCCTGAAAGTTCCTAGACTCTAGATTCTTTTGGCCTTCACTCTTCAAGAACTCACATGAGTTCTATCAATCATGTCCTGCTTGCCAAAAGTTTGGCACAATTTCAAAGAGAAATGAAATTACCCAAAAGCCTTTGATTTTCTGTGATATCTTTGACATTTGGGGAATCGATTTCATGGGACCATTTCCCCATTCCAATATATTCTCATACATTCTTATTGCGGTTGATTCTATTTCTAGGTGGGTCGAGGCCAAAACCACTAGAAAGGATGAATCACCTACTGTTAGTGAGTTCCTAAAGACAAACATCTTCCACCAATTTGGCACACCACATTCCTTGATAAGTGACTTAAGAACCCATTTTTATAATAAAAAATAGAATATATTTTTAAAAAGAATGGGGTTGTACATAAAAATTAAACTGCATATCACCCCCAAAAAATGGCATGGTTGAAATTTCTAATAGAGAAGTGAAACGAGTGCTTGATAAAATTGCAAAACCGACCAGAAAAGACGGGCCTGAAAGACTTGGTGAAGAACTTTGGGCTTATTGAACTGCCTATAAAACAACCACTAGGATGTCTCCATTTAGGCTAGTATTTGGTAAAGCATGTCATTTACTAGTTGAAATCCAACTTAAGTCTTTTTGTGCTTTGAAAACCTATAATTTAGATTGTGAATAATCTGGTGAAGAAATATTGTTGCAATTGGCTGAACTAGAAGAGCTTCGACTTGATTCCTACAAGAATTCCAATCAGTACAAAGACAAGTCTAAGGTACTCCATGATAAAAACATCATGAGAAAGGTATTTCATGAAGGTAAAAAGGTAATTCTCTTAAATTCTCGATTTCAGCTTCACCCAGGTAAGATTAATTCTCCTTGGGAAGGTCCTTTTGTTATTACTAATGTTTACCCATTTGTTGCAGTGCAAGTCCAAGACCCCTCAACAAAAAGTACATTCATAGTTAATGGACATCGGTTAAAGCATCACCATGAGGGGAAACAAAATTTTGGAACCACATCGACTTCCATTGGATCCAAAACTTCCACTAACCCACCACTAGATGGAGATGGCGACCCGCCAAATCCAAACTAGGGGGCACCTCTTTCCCTTTAACTCCTCTCCCCCCCCCCCCCCCTCTCTCCCTCTCTTTCTTCTTCTTCCTCCATCATTCTCATTTTTTACAAATTTCCTCATTACACTTTTTTTTATTTACTCTTTCTATTTTTTGTGGGTGTGTCTTTATAAAAAACTAAAAAAACTAAAAAACAAAAAAACAAAAAAAAAATATCATTTAAAACAAATAATATGAAAAATCAAGAGTCATACTTACTCAACTTCTAATTTTCCAATTTTTTCCAACCATTTTGGGGAGTCAAAAGACATGGTTTAATCTCAAAAATTTTGTGATTTCTTCATAAATTTGAATAAAGAATATTGATCCAAAACCAACAAATTTTGAATGCTCAATTTTTTATTTGGAAAATGATATTCCCAACATAAAGGAACAACATTAGCTTTCATGACAAAGTCACATATGGCCATCTTTTCACAATGTGTGTTTTTCACCCCCATTTATGAGTCTTGAGTTTGTGGACCTTCAATCTGAATTTCCTAATTTAGTGTTCATTAATATGATAGATGAATTTTTTGAACCACATTAGAATTATAATATCCAAATATCCTTCCATTAACCATACATTAACCTTCCTTTTGAAAGCCCCTTCAAGCCTATGAAAACCTTTTCTTTGATAGCCACATTACAAGCCCAATATCCTATCCCACCCAATATCAACTTGGATTTTCATTTCATAATTTATTGAAATTTTAGTGTGGGGGGAATGGATTTCTTTTTGGGTTCCCTTTTATTGATTTTCAATGTGTTATCATATGCTTGAGGGAAAGTATCCATTTTAGTGTGGGGGAGAGGATGTAATTCAGTGAGTTTTGGGGAATGTAATGTACTTCAATTTATGTAATTTTGTAAATGTTATTGACAAGTGTTCAAAAAAATCAAAAATAAAATCAAAAAAATAAAAATAAAAAAAAAAGAACAAAAAAAATGGGTTCTGTCTTGGGCAGGTCAAAAACCACTCTTCCTCAACCTTTGATATTATTATAACTATTAAAATTAGTGTTGTGAGGAGATAAATCATGGATTGGGTTATGATTGTGAGATCTTTTTCAAGTTAAACTTTCGAAAAATGAAAAAAAAAACACAAATAAAAAGAACAACAAAAAATCAAAAAAAAGGAAAAAATGGATTGTGTCTTGGGAAGGTCAAAAATCACTCTTACTTAACCTTTGATCTTGTTATAACTATTAAAATTAGTGTCTTGAATAGATAAATCATGAGTTGGGATATTAGTTTGAGATCTTTTTCAAGTTTAACTTTCAAAAAATGCAAAAAAGAAGAAAAAGAAAAAAGTAGAAAAAGAACACTTATGTCATTGGGAGAAGTTTTGTGTTTTGTAAATATTTCATCTTCTCATCCCCTTTAAATTTTATTCTTTTCTTGTGTCTTTATTCACATAATCATTAACTTGTAAATATGTGTTTCCATTTCCTTTCATGTCTCATTTAAAAAAAATTGTACATTGCTTTTTCCATGTTGGTGTTTTACCCCTTTTTCCTATCATTTGGATATCATCTTCCTACTATCCCATAGCCACAGAAAAACCCCTAAAAATACCTATTGATCTTTGGGAACTTTAGGATAGGTAATGAAAGCTGAGAGCTTCTATAAACTCTATGATTTTCACTTTTTGTTTGTGAATGAGTGAAGCTTCATAAATTAATTTTATCATCTTGAGAGGAGTAAGTTTTGTGTGCCACCATTTTCCATTTCTAAATTTGAGCATGAAACAATGAATTATTTTTAGAACATTGTTTCTATAACAACTTTTTGTGGAATTCAATATGTATGAGTGATACTGTCTAAACCTCCCCTGATTAGGGAAAACAAAATTTTAATATTTGTTGGTGAGTGAAAATAATTTTGTCATGTTTTTATATTTTTTGCACATGAGGACATGCACAATACTAATTGTGGGGGATTTGATGTTTTTAATACTTTAATGACTTATTATATGCTCTCTTTACTGATGTTATATGAAATGTGAATATTTTTTGTGAAATATTAATGTTTTAACAATAAGTATAATTTTTGATCATTTTTAGAAGTAGTCCAATTGAGTCGGTTTACTATTTTATTTATAACTATCACCCTACGGATTAAAATTGTTTTATTCTTGTTTTTTAGGATTCCTTATTCAATTTCCAACATATATTTATGAATAATCAGTGACTAATTATTCCATTTGAAGGGTCATATGGTCCTCACAAGATGAACCAAAGAATTTGTGAAGAAATTGGACCAACCATGATGATTGAGTTACTGGTCTAAATCCAGAAGCCCAAATTTTATGAAACTCCCCCATATGATCTAGATTATCCAAAGTAATCATGGATAAAAATTAAAGGTCCAAATACAATTAAAATGGGGCCAAATAATGCTTTCAAGTCCATCCCACCATTCTGTCTGGGAATTAAAATCCAGAATCAATTCATGACATAGATCATGATGTAATCATAAACTCAAGATGATATTTTTCAGTGTGAAATAGGATATATATGCAGCTAACTTTTTTAAAGAAATAATTCAGATTTTAAGGTATATTCCTATTGATAAACCCATTCACATTTTGGAATTCTAAAAAGTATGGATTAAATAGACAGATTAACATTTTTTAATCAAACGGACATAACTTTGGTTCCATAAGTAAAAATGCCTCCAAATTTTGATAGAAGCTGACCAACATTATTATATAAAAAATTTAAGAATGATATATCTCTAGATTCAGTGTCTAGATTTCCAAATATTCGATCCAAGTTGAGGGGTGGTTTTGGAATGTAAACAGTCCACCACCTTGGGCTATAAATACATCCCCTCCTCTCCATTCAAAAGAGTTGGCATTTTAGAAGAGACGAGCACATATTGGAATGAACAAATCCTTGAAAATGGATTTTGATGACCTTTTATGCTCAATTTTTCACTTGATATACCCTTCTTCCTCTCTTTGTTTCCTTTTACTTTTGTGCTTTTCTTCATTTGTAATCTCATAAGTGTTGTTTTTGTAATTCTATTTTAATGAAAGTTTCTTCTTCAATATCTCTTATTATCATCCACATTATATAGTTTAATATTAATGTTCTTAAAATATTTTAAATCAAGTTAAAACCCTTTCCCTTCTTTTTCTTCTTCATTCAATCGAAAGTCTTTTTTTTAACTCTCTTCAATGATCGTGTGTGTGTTCGACGCACTACTCTTTTCTTATCTCATTATTTTCAAATTCTTTATATTTAATCACCTTAAAAATATATTACCATATTAATAACCATATTAATGGATGAGTAAATCTACCATTGGGTGCATCATTATTTAGATATGTTAAGCGATTTAGAGCTTTTTCTCGATGAGTATTCTTTAATTTAACATTGTATATGTTATACTTAACATGTCATGGATTAATGACTTTTTTTGTCTAACTTGTGGTTTACATGGATTATTGGAACCATAAATACACTAAAATCAACAAGATCTGATTGATATTAAAACCCTAAGTTAAGTTAAGTCTAGGATTAAAGACTTGACACTTAGGAATTCCAGTCACTATTATCTTGAAGTGGGTGTTAATTTAAATGAAATATAAAGCAAAGCTCAAGGATATCACAAGCTTAACTCTCAAAAAATGAACTCACCACAATATTTATCAAATTGTTAAATCAAACACCAATCATTAATCACTTCATTTAAGCTCTATAAAAAAAACCCCCAATAAAAATACAATCAACTAAAATTAATTGACTATTAAAAAGTATCATCACCAAGGATTCGACCCGAGTGTTGTTATACACATTATCAGAGCATCTAAACATTGAACGGTCGATATGCGACAATCTTTAATGATTTTAGGTACTTTACTAGAATAGTAAGGCACACATCAGTGGTAGTGGGACTCTGGGTGAGTGACATCCCCATAATGGTGACCCGCCTACTTAACGCACCTAGATGCGCGAAGGGGTAAAGACGGGTATGTTGGAATTCCGCTTAAACACAAAGAAGTGAAAAAAATGTGAATTGTGATGCTCAAGATCTGGTGCACAATGATGATGGAGTGATGATAGGGGATTACTGTTGACCGTGTTCGAAACACAATATCCATATCGCGTTATCCTAGGATGGGGATAGACAAATGAGGGTCGACTATTGACCATGTTTGAAACACAGGACCTGTCGCAAATGTCGTCTGAGGTCCTTAGGGATGTTGGACCTATATGGTAGGTAATTCAATGTGGCATGAGACCAGGCCGTAAAGGGGGGGTCCCTTCTGACGTGTAAGAGGATGAGGATCCAAATAACGGGCTCACGAAGCTTGGAAGTGGAATGAGGGGAATGTCCCTATGAAAATTACACACTTTGGGCTCTTTGTCACAACACATCTGAGTACGATAATAAGACATGTCAAATAGAGGGAGTTGAGTCCCTCTCCAAGGACAAGGGTCCTGATGTTGCACGCTTCCAACTTAATGGTCGTAGGATGGGCCATTAAGGGGGGGGGGCTTGATTTAATGGACTGTTCGTAGGGGAGATAATTAGCCAAACATGACGTGCAGTTCCCATTGGGAGATCTTACTTTAGGGTCATAGAACTCAGACCAGGTTGGGAAAAGACATGGGAGGCACATGGTGCGGCTATTGAAAAACCTGACGTGAATGAGAACCCAAAAGTTATTCGCCACACCAGATGTTCCCAAAATAATTCAGGCCAAGGGGCCGAAAAAGAGGGGGGTAGGATTTTAGATTCCTAGGGCTGGACCCGGAGACAAGATGCTTGGGCGTTCCTATGTATCCCATGAGGATGGAAATCAAGCCGTACGTAATTCTAGAAGATGTCGTGCAGTTTAACGTCTTGCATCAAGGACATGGAGTGGTATTAGTTTATGGTCATAGATCTCGGACCATGAATAACTAGAAGAGGGAGACATGTGGTGAAGTAATTACTAAAACCCTATGTGAATGAGTACAATAGGAGTATGTATCACCATAATGTGCTCCTCGGGGAACCTCTAGGTCAGGGGACCAAAATTTAAATTTAGTTTGGGCTCGAGGAAAGGTTCCTAGACATTCCTACATACCCCATGAGAATTAGAATCAATCTATACGTAGTTCTTGAAGATGGCATAGTAAGATTCCAGTTCCAGAGATAAAAAGGATGTGCGGGTCTGGCCCTCACACCAAAAGAAGCGGAATTTGATAGATCTTGTTTGTCCTTTAGGATGAATGTGTGTTTTTTTGTGAAGAGATGGGCCTAGAATAGAAATTACAGGAATTGAAACAATAATTAAGTCGTATGAAGGCATTAAAAAATGTTATGGTGTGTGTATGATACCAAACATGATGTCCCCTCGAGTGAGGACACCACGATGCAGTGATGTTTTTCATCGTGTAGCCAGGATGATAATGTCACAGTTTAGGGTCATGTTATGGGACCAACCATGCATTTTAACATCGTTCATTATAGACTCAATAGTTTAAAGTCATGTGGGTCTAGGAAACATAGTTTAAATTCATATGTCTCAAACATATGCATGAGAAACGAGGTTCAAGAGGGGATGTTCATGGCGAGATAAAGCATACCCGATGTAAATGAGGAATAGGTCCACATGACACCATGAGTAATTCAAAGAAATAAACCTCAGGCTGAGGGGCCAAAAAAGGTTAGAGAATATGGGGCAGGAGGACTAGCTCTCAGTTGAGAAGGACCCAAAGACGAGATGTCTGGGAGTTCCTACATATCCCATGAGTCTAGGAATCAAGCTAGATGTAGTTTCAGAAGATGACGTATAAGGAGATCTTAGTTTAAGTTCTTAGATCCCAGACCTTGAAGAATAGGAACTCTTCCAAGCTAGTGCAGACCTCGATTAAGTCCCTAATCTCACGTGAGTCAAACTCGGTGTGGGAAACAAGGGCGGAAGAGGTATTTGAAACACATGGGATACACATAAAGTGGAAGCCAGTGGGGAGCCCCGAATGATGCCTCACTACAGCTTTGTTCTCCTAACGTGAAAATATGCACTGATGGACAGTACCAAGAGTATCAAAACTCCAATTGGATATGATGGGGTGGAAATGATGTGAATCATGTAACCAACATTTAAGGCTTGATGGGGTTGGAATAATGATGGATGATAACTATTGATCGTGTTTGAAACACAACATCCCTATTGTGTGACCTGAAATGGGAACAAAAATAAGCATCAACCGCTTACCATATTTTTAACGCTAGACTTGAATCAATTTTTTGTTCAAAAACCTATAGGACGTTGGCCTGTAATGGTAGGAGATCCCTTGGGTCGAGCATCCATGCCATTTGGGGGTCCCTTCGGATGTGAAAGATAATGAAAGCAAAAATAAAGGGGAACACAAAGCCTGAGAAATGGGTGAAAGCATATCCAGGTAGAATCTGACACTCCGAGTTCGGAACCAGAGTACTCCTAGGCACATTGGAGAATCACCTAAGAGGGTCGAGGGACCTAAATTAAGAGTATCCGACTCAAAAATATGAGTGTAGGGCAAGGTAGTGAAGGGGGGTCGGGAGATATAGGTATGTGGCGTGGTTGTTACAAACCCAATGTGAATGGGGACATAAGACCATTCCACACCATATACCCCTATCCTGGAAGAACATGGGCCAAGGGGCCAAGATGATAGGGAGGTTTCTAAGAGATGGAGCTAGACCTGAATACTAGATGTTTGGGCGGTCCTACGTATCCCATAAGGATGGGAATCAAGACACACGTAGTTCTAGATAATGATGTTGTTCAGTTTATCGTCATGCAGCAAGGATGGTGGTGCTATTAGTTTAAGTTCCTAGGGATCGGACCATATATGCCTAGTTTAATGTCATATTCATGGGACAGCTGAGTGGAGAGGGAGAATCATCATGCCTATGGAAAACCACAAAGCGGAAATGATGATAGAGGATAACTGTTGACCAGATTCGCAACACAGTATCTGTCCTTGTGTGACCAGAGTTCGGGGGAAAACAATTGATCATCGACCATTGACCATATTCACAACATGGGACTTGTATCATTTTTTCTCTCAAAATACTTGGGGACATTGGCCCAAAATGGTAAGAGGGCCCTTGGGCCAAGCACCAGCGATGTTAGGGGGTCCTTTTGGACATAGAAGATGACTGAAACCCAAATGATGGGGCTCATGAAGCATGGCTAGTCTTGTGCTCGCGGAAAGGGAAATAAGTGAAGGAGGGATGTATCATGGGGATATGTGTGGCATGGAAAAATATCCTGACGTGAATAAGGATGTGATTCGATACCACACCGCACAATCCTAAATGAGAACTTGGGCCAAGGGGCCGAAAGGGTCGAGGGACCTGAGGCTGGGCATCCTGGCCAACTGTAGCCATATCACCTCTCATGTGGGAATTGCCTTATCATATCTTCTAAGACTATATAAGTAATTCTCGTTGTGGGAAACAAGGAGTATTACTAGGCCCTCCCCATCATATAAGGGTCTGATAGCTGGAATCACAATCCTACCTGAGGCAAAACAAAGCTTAAAGAGACAAAGGGGAAGAATGAACCACTACACTCCATTTTTTGGGACATATGGGGGTGGTGACAACGACAAAGGATATCCATTGACCAGATTCAAAACACAACATCCATATCATTTGACCTAAAATGGGAACAACAAATGAGCGTCAACCACTGACCATATTTGCAACGCAGACTTGTATCAATTTGTTTTTTAAAACCCTCAAGGATGTTGGCCCGTAATGGTAGGAGAGCCCTTGGACCGATCATCCATGCTATTTAGGGGTCCCTTTGGATGGGAAAGATAATGGAGTCCCAAGTACAGGGAGTGTGTGAAGCATAAATGTACCCGTGCAATTTCAAGTCAAGATGGAAAAAAGAAGAGGTGGAGATCTTCAGGGGGAGGGACACATGGTACGGTCATGATGAGCTCAACGTGAATGAGGGAAAAATCCTAGACCACCCCATGTGTTTTGACCCAATGGGAGGTCATGAAGTTTGGTGATGGGCCTACGTACAAAATTTTCGAGCGTTCCTACGTATCCCATAAGGATGGGAATCAAGCCATATATAGTTATAAAGGCCATGCAATTTAGTGTCGTGCAATGAGGATGTGGGAGGAGAGAAAAATGAGGGCAAATAGTTCAATCATAGTAATCCTGACATGAGTAGGTCCAAGGAAGCCTACACGACACCATGTGGTATCATCTAAGAGAACTATACCCAGGGGATAGTCAAAGAGGACACTTGGGGATGGACTCAAGATGAAGCGTCTAGGTGTTCCTACGTATCCCATAAGGATGGGAATCAATCCATACATAGTTATTGCAGTTTAACTTCTTACAAGACGATGCACGGTTTAACTTCATGTGGGAATAAATACAGTTTAACATCATGTGGGATGACATACAGTTTAACGTCATGCAGGATGAAATGCAATTTAATGTCATGCGGGACGGCATACAGTTTAACGTCATTCGGGATGACATACAGTTTAAAGTCATGTGGGATGACATATAGTTTAACGTCATGTGGGACATTTCTTTGTTTAAGGTAATGTAGGACCAGACAATTTAAGTTCATGTAGGATCTGTCTTGCTCAAAAAAAGTATTTCTTAAGAAACTTGGCATTGGTGGGAGGAGTTATATGCTCACCATCCATGGTAACTAGGGAGTATGCGCTATTGGAGTAAACCTTGTGAATGATGTAAGGTCCTTCCCATTTGGGCTCCAACTTGGGTGGTTTTCTACCAGGTATCATTGGCATCCTCAGGGCCAACCCCACGTCACCTTGAAAAAAAAATTATAGGAAAACTTTCTTGTTGAAATCTCTAGATATCTTGCTCTGATGCCTTTCCAGATTGTGCAGGGCATGAAGGCTATTCTCGTAGAGCGCTTCCAAATCTTCCAGATGGATTTCATCTACTTTATCCAGCACTTTCTGATCATAGATAGTTGTGTGCAATGAGGGAAATTTAATATCTATGGGAATTACAACCTCCATTCCATACACTAGGGAATATGAGGTCACCTAGGTGGAATTACGATTTTTCGTCCGATAAGCCCAGAGGACGTTGGGGATCTTTTCCGGCCAACTCTTATTGTTCTGACAAACCATTTTCTGTAGAATGTTAGAGAGGTTTTTGTTGAACACCTTGATCTATACATTTTCTTGCGCATGATAACAGGAGGTATGGTTATAACAGATGTTGTACTTAGCATACAGTTCTTCAGCTCAGCTGCCCAGAAGTTCGTGTCCTTATCGGTGAGGACAGCATAAGGGACTTCAAATCGGTAGATGATGTTGGATCTCACAAAGTCAAAAATGGAATGGGCCTTGACCTCCTTGATCGGAACTGCCTCTGACCACTTGGAAAATAAATCCGTAGCGGTCAGGATGAACTGGCACCGGCGAGCCATCGCTGGTGGATATGGTCCCAAGACATCGAGTCCCCATACCACAAATGTCCAAGAGTACTTGGTAGTGTGGAGAGGCTCTGGCATTCGATGCATGAATTTGGCATGAATTTGGCATGCATGGCACCTTTTGACGATCTCGATGCATTTATGGATCATGGAGGGCCAAAAATACCTCAGTCTCTGGATTTGGTGAGATAGTTTTGGCCCGGTCTGATGAGCCCCACAGGAACTAGCATGAACCTCCTATATGACTTGTCAAATCTCATCTCTGTTAATACAACAGAGGAGAACCCAATCAAACCTATGCTTGTAGAGGATTTTCTCATGACTAGGATCGTCCTGGAGGGTAAAATATAATGTGAGACGTCGAATTCACTCATGCTCGGCCCGATCTTCTAGGAGACTACCGTTTCATAGGTACTCTACAAAGGAGGTTCTCCAGTAAGGATTCACTTCAATCACTACATTTGGGGGACCTGGGGGTCCTGAAGTGGAGGCATCGGCGGTAAGATGGCTTACCCACGGGTTGTCATCATCATATGGAGTGACAAGAGTAATGACTCTCCGGTGTGCACGTGAATAATCAGATCATCCTATTTAGGCTCTTCAAGTGATGAAACTAGGCTGGCTAGGGCGTCATCTCAACCATTCTGAGATCGAGGGACATGAGTAACTTATGGCTGAGATGGGAACTGGGCCATTAGCTGGAGAGTGTGTTCCAACAATGGTATGAGATCTGGCTTTATGATGACATAGTCATCGTTGATGTTCATAATGACTAGTTCGGAGTCCCCTTTCACATGAAAATGGGGCACATCAATCTCGAGGGCTAGCTTGAGGCCAGTAATGAGAGCCTGATACTCTTCCTCATTGTTGGTGCAACCTTCTGACAATATGAATGAATACGGAAGAATGGCATGTGATGGGGTAATGAAGACAATACCCGGGCCTACTCTGTTGAGTCTGGGGTCATTGAGCCTTCTGTCGATGGGGCTCTGGAAAGCACCATCGAAGTGCATTTTCCAGCATGGCATGGCTTGGTCTACTGAGAGAATTGCTTCATTGGGGAAATCGATATCCAAGTACTGGTCCGCAGGAGCTAGATGGGTAGTAAGGAAGTTTGCCGACGCTTTCCCCCTGATAGCCTTTTGAGGGAAAAACCTGATGTCGAACTGCTGAAGGATTACCACCCACCGAGCTAGATGTCCTTTCAACATGGGGTAGTTCAGGATGTACTTCAGAAGATCCACTCAGGACACTAGCTATACCTCATGGTGCTGCAAGTAATGCCACAATTTTTGTACCACGAATACTAGCGCAAGGAAGTTCTTCTTGACAGGGGAGTATCTGGTCTCCGTATCAAGGAGTATGCGGCTGAGATAGTAGAGATTGTTCTCCATCCCCTCATTATTCTTTTGGGTGAGAAGGTGTCATGACCCGACCCAATGGGGCTCGATCCGCGACTCCCCAAGCCCGCCTCCAATAGGCCAGGGGCTGGTGACTAGCGCCGAGTAGGCTATCACACACATGGGAGGCATTAGCCTAAGGTACCTGTACACACGCACCCACAAACACATCCATGCAACAGTGTAGAGATATAAAACTGAAAAGTAAATGCATGCATACATCTATCCCAAACCAGAGTACATCAGAAGTACAAAAGGGAAAAACATGGCCCACCAAAAGAAAACTATAAAGAGCATCCAACCTGCTCTGAAGAGGGGGAACGCTGCCACAAACACCCGTCGGAAAGCACCCTCGGCACCGCACCGGCAAACACCCCGGTCAGTCTCCCTCACTCAGCTCTGCCTACTCCGGGTCCTCCTGGGACTCCGTCGAAAGGCATGTGGTGTTCACAAGACACACACATGTGCAGGAAAAGCCCATTTAGGGGTGAGTATAAACATACTCAGTAGGCACCCCAAAAACCCAAAACCAAAGAGAGCAACTAAAAGGCAACAGTCCACTCATCCCAGCTAGAGGGAACCCAGATGAGAGAGAAACTCCATCTCGTGACCATCCTCGGATAAACACAACTAGTCAGCTCAACTCAGGTGTATGCCCATACATACACCTTGAACAATCCAGATATACTCAGCTCACACACCAAGCCACAAGAGGTACCGACCCCATCACCAGAAATTGTCCACAACCAGGAGAGTACATCCCACGATCACTGTCATCCCGGATGACACTCATCTGAGAGATACACTCCATTGGGTTTCTCACAAACCTCTCAGACGCTCACCCGAGAGATCACGCTCATCGGTTGGCATCACTGAGGATAACTCACCGAAACAACATAACCACCAAACTCCTCGGATAGGGGATCCCCACCAGGGTCCGCTAGCGGATACCAAAACCCACTCTGGTATACATAGCTCACAGATAGGGGATCACTCCCAGGGTCCGCTAGGGGATACCATGACCCGATCTGGCATATGTAGTTCTCACAGATAGGGGATCACACCTAGGATCTGTTGGGGGATACCACAACCCGATCTGGTGCTCGACAAAAGCACATCACTCATATAGAGGATCGTCGCCCATATAAAGGTGGTCACGACGATACTGGAACCCTATCTGGTATAACTTGTGATGTAGGGGATCGAACCGACGATGTCGCAACCCTACCGAAACCACGTGCTGAGTAGGGGATCACATAACCAACGATACCAAAACCCTACTATACACCTCATGCTGAGTAGGGGATTGTATACCCGACGATGCCATAACCCTACTGAGCGCAGCCCACTGCATAGGGGATCATATTCCTGATGATGCCACAAACCCTACAGGGTTAACCTGCTAGATAGGGGATCACCGCCCGTGAATAAGCGGTCACAGCGATACCAAGAACCCGATCTAGGGAAAAGATGCTAGAGGATCCCACTTCGGGCCCACCGGAGGGATGCCAAAAATATAACAATTTAAACATCCCATCGAGAGGATCACAAACCTATACGAAGTTTGTGATGCCACACGAACCCTCGCAGGAACGAACCAAGGGAGTACCCTCAACCACTGCTGGTCCAAAACGTCGCTAACCCGAGTGACCCACAACAACGCCACACTGCGCACCTCCAAGGCCAATACCGAGGCCACCATCGCGGTCTACGCGGAAAAACACGCAGGATAGGCTGTTTACTCGCCCGAAATAGAGCACTGTTGAAAAAGGCACTATTCACTGTAGCTAGCTCGTGCGGGACCCACACAACGATCCTGAAACCCATCGAGCAGATCATACCACGGAGATCCCCTCATAAAAACAAGCAGAATCGATTACTCGCTCGTCTGAAACAGACACCTGGTGAAAAAGGTATTATTCACCGAAGCCAGCTCGGGAGGGGCCCACACCTCGATTCCGAATCTCACCGAACGGATCACACCATTGGGATCCTCTCAGAAAAACACACAGGATCGACTATTCATCCATCAAAATCGGACTCCTGGTGCGAAAGCTGCGTTTCTCCGCAAACGCCAAAACCCGGCCTCGTGGGGCCCGCACCCCGTTCTTAGTCCCAACACTCATAAACCATCTCAAAAGGTCCATCGTACCATCAGGGTCACAACGCCACTGACGGCACGTCAAACGGACATTCTAGGCAAAAGTTACGGCCGGTCAAAGTTGAATAATAATTAAAATATTATTATTATTCAACGTTTCGTGACCCTGGGTCATGGAACCAGCTCGAAAAAACCCAAACCTATCACAATAGGTCCGTCTCAACCCCGGGGGCGCATCGCCGCAGACGGCGCGCGAATCGGACCTCTGTATTACACAAAACGGGGGTTTTTAGAACCCCCGGTCAAAAAAAGGACCGGAACGGCCCCACCTGGCCGATCCGGCCGGCCTGAACCGCCCCCACCCCCCCCCCCCCCCCGGCCGGTCCGGCCACCGCCATCTCCAGCCCGCGCAAGCCGGCGGCCCTCCACCGAACCGCGTCCCGCACCGCCGCGGGACCACCGCGTTTGGCGACGCGCCGCCGCACACCAGGCGGCCGCCGCCACCTCATCGGGTCGGCCCGCCGTGGCCGACCGCCATCCGCCGGCACCGGCGCCGCCGTGCTGGTGTCGCACCGGCGGATCTTCCGCAGACCGCCGGGAGCTCCCCGATGGTCCGTTTTGCGATCCGGAGGCGTCCGTGTGACCCTCGGGACCCAATCTACACTGCTACAGCTTCAATTTGCAAGAAAACGCAGCAAAAACGGGATCAGGGGTTAAAACTAAAATCCGCCTACCTCGCGGGCGAAACGCCGCCGTTCTGCCTTAGATCCGTGCTCCAGAGCTTCCGCTGCATGCTCCTGGAACATCCGCCGTCAATATCTGAGCTCATGGGAACTTCGTTTTCTCGATTCGGCGGAGCGGCGGCGAAGAACGGTGAAGAACGTCGGGAGGAACGATAAAGGGGGGGGGGGGGGGGCGCTGATATTTATATCAGCCGCCCGCCGGCGCCAAACCTGCCTCGGACCCGACGCCCGATGCGAACAAAGGTAAGGTCACCCCTAGGGTAAACGCGCCGTTCTAAACGCAACGGCGGACTCAGATTTTCCATCCGAGACTCCGTTCAAAAGTTATTCGAGCCGACGTTCGCACACTAACTTCTCCAATTATTTACGGAAACACCCCTGGTGGCGTTTCTCACCGCAGGCCCGCGCCCGTAAAGTTTACACCTCACCTAGGGTAAACGGAACAATCCGGATGCAACAGTGCCCTCGAATTCTCGTTCTGAGCTACTGTTTAGGAGATATCACACCCCTGCCATATGCATAGTATAAAAATAATTAATATTAATATATAAAATTAATTTTGGGCACACCGGGCCTCGGAATCGCACGCCGTCTTCGCGCCTAGCTCTGTAATTCTTCGTAGAAATATTCCAAAGTCTGACAGGGCCAAAAACCCGAGTCTCTACATCCTCTCCCCCCCCCCTTATAAATTTTTGTCCCCGAAAATCCCTAAGCACAAGGAAAGTGATTGGACTCTCAAATGGGTCTCGCACACCAGCGAGTTCACCAACAAACACCCCTGCCCGAACACATAAGTCAGAGGGACTCATCCACCACACCTCGATACTATCCGCTTTGGGCGGCACTGACTCGCCCGCACGGTTTTAATCGCGTCACAAAAACGCATCTCGGTGGAGGAAGGATCCCTCTTCCTCACACATTCGAAGCATGTCGAACAACACACACACAGGGTCTTACCAACGCCCTGAACGAAACTCGATCAATCAACGGAAATGAAATGGTACCGCTAAACAGTGTCTAACAAACTACTGCAGTAAGTAGAAAATACATAAGGCGTACCTCTATCCATCCGCGGAGCCTCTGGGTCAACAGTCTCAAGGGCATGCAGCTGTCCTCGCCCTCGGCCACCAGCTCCCTGAGCTTGGCGTGGACCACCTGGGGGTGGGGGTGGTGGAAAGTGATACTGCCTACCACCTACTCCTGCTACACCCGCTCCACTGCCACGTCTGCCGCCCTACGGACCTCCTTGCTCGAGACGCTGCCTCTGCCAAGGTGGTCCATCGACCGACTCCCTCTCAGCAGCACATCAGGTCGGACAATCTCTATCAAGATGTCCCCGACCGTCACAAGTGTAACACCGCCTCTCCTGTGGCTGACCAAAACTAGCATGCGAGCCCTGAGCCTCAGCTCCTCCATCCTGGGGTCGCCTCCTGAAATTTTGACCACGTCTAGACCCCTGAGTCTATCTTCGACTACCAGATGCCGATCCGACTGACGAAGTCTCAGCTCTCACGTTCCCAACACTAACAGGGGGAAACTGCTCAGCCAAAAAACTCTCCACCACCAATGCTCGCTCCAGCACTCCAGTATAGGTGGGTAGGAACAAGGAAACCACACCTACTCAGATGTCCCTGCGTAATCCCTGCTCGAAGGTCTGAGCCCTAAAGAACGGGTCTCGAACCATATCCAAGGAGTAGCGCGACAGGTCTGTAAACCTCACTGAGTACTCCGACACAGTCAGACCCTCTTGCCGAAGCTGCAGAAGCTCTTAGATTCGCACTGATCTCAGTGTCACTAGATAGAACTCCTCCCTGAAGAGCCACTCAAACTCTACCCACATGAGTGTCTCCTCATCATGGGATTTCGTCACTAGGCTCCACCATCGCCCGGCCAAACCATGCAAAAGGCTCACTGCTAGGACCACCATCTGATCTGGATGTGTCCTCACTAGGCAGAAAACTCGGGTGACTGCCTCAAGCCAGTAATCAACTGTCTGGGGGTCTGGATCACCCTGGAACCTCAGAGGTCGCTTCCTCTGGAACTCGTGCAGCGCACTCAGCCTGCGTGCAACCTCGTCCTGCACTGCCGGCACAACCAGCTGCTCGACAGGTGGTGGCTCAACTGGCAGACCACCTGGAGGTACAACCTCAGAACCTGCGCCCCGCTCCACAGCCTCTACACGGGGTGAGTCATCAGCACAATCCTGGTGCAGAACCCTCGCTGGCTGTCATCATGGAGGCATCCTGAAATACATTCAAGACGCACCACAGTCAAAGAGTGTATCTGGAGAGCTGACTCAAGAAGGACAAGGGAAACCCAAAACCCAGTCCTATATGATGCATGTACCATTATGTCCCTGCGACCAGTGTATGAATGTACCAAGTCAAAAGGAAGGTTATCAGAGTCCTGGTGTATAGATACGTCGGCTGCCGCACCAACACTAGAGTCCCTGGCCTGAAAGACGAACTCGAAACATCCTAACACTACCTCTATGAAACCTAAACCAAACTCACAGCTAGACCAGCTACGCTCTGAGATCCCAAAGGTGGAACCTCCTCTGATACCACTCTGTCACAACCCAACCCAACGGGGCTCGATCCACGACTCCCCAAGCCCGCCTCCAATAGGCTAGGGGCTGGCAACTAGTGCCGAGTAGGCTATCACACACATGGTAGGCATTAGCCTAAGGTACCTATACACACGTACCCACAAACACCTCCATGCAACAGTGCAGAGATATAAAACTGAAAAGTAAATGCATGCATACATCTATCCCAAACCAGAGTACAACATAAGTACAAAAGGAAAAAATAGGGCCCACCAAAAGAAAACTACAAAGCGCGTCCAACTTGCTCTGAAGAAAGGGAACGCTGCCACAAACACCCGCCGGAAAGCTCCCTCAGCACTACACCGACAAACACCCCGGTCAGTCTCACTCACTCAGCTCCGCCTGCTCTAGGTCCTCCTGGGACTCCATCGAAAGGCCTGTGGTCTTCACAAGACACAAACATGTGCGGGCAAAGCCCGTGCAGGGATGAGTATAAACATACTCAGTAGGCACCCCAAAAACCCAAAACCAAAGAGAGAAACTGAAAGGAAACAGTCCGATCATCCCAGCCAGAGGGAACCCAGACGAGAGAGAAACTCCATCTCGTGACCATCCTCGGCTAAACACAACTATTCAGCTTAGCTCAGGTGTATTCCCATACATACACCTTGAACAATCCAGATATACTCAGCTCACGCACCAAGCCACAAGAGGTACTGACCTCATCACCAACAACTATCCACAACCAGGAGAGTACACCCCATGATCACTTTCATCCCAGATGACACTCATCCGAGAGATACACTCCATCGGGTTTCTCACAAACCTCTCAGACGCTCACCCAAGAGATCACGCTCGTCGGTTGGCATCACTGAGGATAACTCACCGAAACAACATAACCACCAAACTCCTCGGATAGGGGATCCCTTCTAGGTTCCTCTAGGGGATACCAAAACCCACTCCGGTATACATAGCTCACAGATAGGGGATCACTCCCAGGGTCCGATGGGGGATACCACGACCCGATCTGGCATACGTAGTTCTCACAGATAGGGGATCACACCCAGGATCCGCTGGGGGATACCACAACCCGATCTGGCGCTCGACAAAAGCACATCACTCAGAAAGAGGATCATCATCCATATAAAGGTGGTCACGACGATACTGGAACCCTATCTGGTATAACTCGCGATGTAGGGGATCGAACTGACGATGCCGCAACCCTACCGAAACCACGTTCTGAGTAGGGGATCGCATAACCAACGATACTGTAACCCTACTATACACCTCATGTTGAGTAGGGGATCGTATACCTGACGATGCCACAACCCTAATGAGCGTGGCCCACTGCGTAGGGGATCATATTCCCGATGATTCCACAAACCCTACGGGGTTAACCTACTAGATAGGGGATCGCTGCCCGTGAATAAGCGGTCACAGCGATACCAAGAACCCGATCTAGGGAAAAGATGCTAGAGGATCCCACTCTGGGCCCACCGGAGGGACGCCACAACTCTAATAGTTTAAACATCTCATCGAGAGGATCACAAACCTATACGAAGGTTTTAATGCCACACGAACCCTCACGGGAACGAACCAAGGGAGTACCCTCAACCACTGCTGGTCCAAAACGTCGCTAACCCGAGCGACCCACAACAACGCCACACTGCGCACCTCCAAGACTAATAATGAGGCCACCATCGTGGTCTATGCGGAGAAACACATAGGATAGGCTGTTTACTCACCCGAAACGGAGCACCGGTGAAAAAGGAACTATTCACCATAGCTAGCTCGTGCGGGGCCCACACAACGATCCTGAAACCCATCGATCGGATCATACCACGGCGATCCCCTCAGAAAAACAAGCGGAATCGACTACTCGCTCGTCTGAAACGGACACCTGGTGAAAAAGGTACTATTCACCGAAGTCAGCTCGAATGGGGCCCATGCCTCAATTCTGAACCTCACCGAACAGATCACGCCACTGTGATCCTCTCGAAAAAAGGCATAGGATCGACTATTCATCTGTCAGAATCGGACTCCTGGTGCGAAAGATGTGTTTCTCTGCAAACGCCAAAACCCGGCCTCGTGGGGCCCGCACCCCGTTCTTAGTCCCAACACCCGGAAACCATCTCAAAAATTCCATCATACCATCAGGGTCACAACGCCACTGACGGCACGTCAAACGGACATTCCAGGCAAAAGTTACGGCCGGACAAAGTCGAATAATAATTAAAATATTATTATTACTCGATGTTTCATGACCCCGGGTCACGGACCCTGCCCGAAAGAAAACTGAACCTATCACAATAGGTCCTTCTCAACCCCAGGGTCGCGTCACCGTAGACGGCACGCGAATCAGACCTCTGGATTACACAAAACGGGGGTTTTTAGAACCCCCGGTCAAAAAAAGGACCGGACCGGCCCCACCTGGCCGGTCTGGCCGACCCGAACCGGCCCACCTTGGAGCTCCTCGGTGGTCCATTTTGCGATCCGGAGGTGTCTTCACAACCCTCGGGACCCGATCTACACTGCTACAGCTTCAATTTGCAAGAAAACGCAGCAAAAATGGGATCGGGGGTTAAAACTCAAATCTGCCTACCTCGCGGGTGAAACACCGACGTTTTGCCTTAGATCCGCGCTTCAGAGCTTCCGTTGCATGCTCTTGGAACGTCCGCCGTCAAAATCCAATCTCGTGGGCGCTTCTTTTACTCGATTCGGCGGAGCGGCGGTGAAGAATGGCGAAGAACGTCGAGGGGAACGATAAAGGGGGGGCGCTGATTATAACGACCCATACTTTACATACATTGTTAATACTTCAAAATTGAAGCACACTTATTACAACATATGACAAAACCACAAAGGACCGTATAGGTATAGTGTCTTTAGAAACTGGGAAACATAAACAACTGGTTCATAAATCTTCTACAGTGTCTCCCATTTATTTCATCATATCTAGGGTCCCTTTTAGCATATTCTACTTAATATCCATCTTCCTGACCTGGGAAAAAGAAAACATAAAAGGGTGAGATCAAATGCTCAGCAAGGGAAAATAAAGGAAATAAAAATCATATCATATCTTTTTGAAAATCAAAACCTGCAAAAGAGATCATAATATCTTAACATGGAATAAATCATAGAAGTGAAAATGAGATCCCCATAATCATAACATAAAACTTGAAACTTTGTGGCATGCACATATAATCATGGAAAATCATTTCTTGTTAGTCATGACTCATTGCCAAGACTATCTTAGTGGACAAAGTCCCTTTCTGAACCGAGTTCACTCCTCGTTTCAGTCCTGTATCACTGAACCGAAATAACCTTCCGTTCCAGCCATGTCTATCTCATGAGATATAAAATCTTTACCCAATGCATTGGAGGGAGATATAGGTCCCACCCATCTTATAATGAATCCTTTCTTATGTGTGCCACATAATCATAAATCTTACATCATCACATAACCCATGTAATAAAAATGAGATTCTTAAACAACATGACATCATAAAACAATTCATATAAGAAAAAGGAATTCATAAAAATAATTCCATCACAACATGATCAAATCAATTTAATAATAGGGATAAAAACAGAACCCTTTATTATCTTAGATGGAAAATAATTTTGATAAAACACTTGAACTCCATTCTTGAGGAAAATATCCTTTCTTCTTCAAAAACATTTTTCCTTTCATAACATGTCATACAACTTTAAAATAAAAGAAGTTGATTAAAAATAAACTTGAAAACTTGTAAAGGAAGCTTCTTGGAAATAATGTTTTAAAAATCCATTCATGCGGTATAAGTTAAAAAAAACATTCTTCGTACTTTTGTCGGAAAAGTCAAAAAGTACCTCGTACGAAAAACGACAAAAGATTCCTTTCATACATATTACTAAAAACTCACCGAAGGGTAAAAATGGATTTAAACAATTGTAGGTGGATGGAAATAATATTACATATTGATGAAACATGGATGTGGATGATAAAATACACCCCAGTAAATACTTACGAATAAACAATCTCGGATAAAAATGAGATTGTGATATTTCCCTTACCTTAGGTCCAATTTGCCTTGTATGTGTCCGAAGCTCCTGTATAATGGTTTACATAATGTTATTGACTTATTCCAGAATCATACATATTGATATGATATCATATATGGTCATATTCTTAGCTTCTTGTTAGTAATATTTCATTGTTACTTGTTACTCGGGTCTTTATTGCCTTTTGTTCTTACGCGTGTTTTGCCGAATAAATTCTTATTCTTATTTCAAGGTTATAGATACCTTATATCCAGAATGGTATTAGTGTAACATATATTATATTTATTCATTCAATTCATTTATATAATTACTATGTAATGATGATCATGTAGAACGAGTCGCATCACATCGTGGAGACGGTATTCCGTACGTACGCACGAGTGATGATATCGTTCCTATGATCGTGGAAATGTATTGGAGTATATATATATTATTTCAGTATCAATATTACTTTATAATAATCATAAATAGTTACTCATTACACCATTATACCCATCCTTGTAAAGTGATGGTGGAAAAATAGATTACACTACGGCGTGGAGACGGTATTCCGTACGTACGCACGCGCCGTGATTTCATTTTTCCGTAGGATGGATAGAAGGTGAATTAGGGTTGTTTCATATTTATAATAACATATCAGTATGTAAGTAATACTGATGTTATTACTTCATCATGAAACAACTAAATAAGAAGAAGTTGAAGAAGAAAGAAATTGAAAAGATCGGTAATGGATATTACCTCTTCTTTGGAACGCCTCTTTGAATCCTCCACTTAAGGAACTAAGATTGGTCTTTGGAGAAGAACAGGACCTATAGGACTATTCTAGGGAAGTGTAGAGGAGAAAATGGCAGGGGTTGGCCGAGCTTGAGTGCTCAATTTGGTGTGAGGAGGAGGGGGAGGAGGTTCCCTTTTATAAGGGAGGAGAGGGGCACCTTAGGAATATCTCAAAATATTATTTTATATTAAAGTCAAAATCGGTTTATAATGGTTCCAAAGGGTCTTATTTCGAAGATAAAGTGGGGAAGGGTCGAAATACTATCAACCAATAGGATTTAGACAAGTTTAGGGTATTATTTTAACCTTATCAATTAGATTTAACTCTAAGTTAAATAATTTAACTTTTACCATGTCTTTTTGTTTTCTTTCACTATATGGTTAATACACTTACTATAACATGCCAAACTAACCCCAAATTGTTTATTATTAAAATATATATCCTTATATAAGTCATTTGGCCGAACCTTATATTTTTAGTAATACAATAACAATTAATAATATAATATTTGATTTAAAAACTATTTTGTGTCAATTTTGACACTATTTGATATATGATTTTTGTGAAAGTCATAACAGAATTATATGTTCGAACCAAGTTGATTAAATAAACACTAATATATCATAGTAACCTAGAAAATTAGTTGAATTCATAAAAAGTCTTAAATTACATTTATTTTGGTGTTTATAACATCAATTATGTCAATATTTCATTAATAAGATAATTACTTCATCATCATTGTGTCATACATAAATTAAATTATTTAAAGTCTAAAAATTATAAATAAAATACCATTATGTAGGAAATCTTTTTATCTTTCTAATGAATATTTATAATCTAAAATCCAACATATATAACCCTATGTAACAATTGTTTTTCTAAAAGATATATGCTTGTGTCATTTTTGTATTCATTTTAACTTAATTAAAATAAAGTGTCATTATCACTTACAAGTGGATCAATGGGGTCCCAAAATCGACCCAAAGATGCCCATGGTCGACCATGTATCAACCAATAGGTTTAAGACACGTTTTAGGGTAATTTAATATTATTATAATATTATTTTTTAACCCTTATTTACCGGATTTACCCTTAACCATGGTAAATAAAATATTTACCGCAGTAATTATTCAAAATGTCTAAAAATAAAAGTTACCTATTTACACAATTTGAACATCCTGATTCCAAATATGGAATCCATTTTTCTAAATTCAAAACACAGAAGTGGCAGAAATTAATTTAAAATTAATCCCCGCTGTCAAAACAAAAAGCGTGTTTTTAAAAGATAATAACTATCAAAAGATTGACACTTGTTTATGTTCGGTTTAATTGTAACATTGTGTCCAATAACCAACATTATATTAAGTGGTAAAAATATATTCTAAATATACTTTAAAACCACTCAAATTCATAATTTATCACTATTAAATGTTTTGATTAAAAAAGTTGTTTTTAATTAAAATTTAGTAATTTTCACTATTCATCAAAATATTAAAGTTATCCGAAAAGTACCAAAATTTCACCTTAGGCTAAATTTGATATTCTGAGTCCAAAAATGAAGTCCATTTTGAAAAATAAAATTTATAAAATTTCAAAAAGTGGTTATTACTATTCATAACGGCTAGTTTTAATAGCATATTGTTATTTAGTGAAACTCGGTATTGCGTACGACGAAAGCTATCGAGGAAGGTCGCGATTGTGTGTAAAGTAAGCCAAGCAAGTGTTGTGTAGAAAAAGATTCCTTTGATGATTTATATAACATAAAAGTCTCGGGTGTTACATTCTACCCCCCTTAAAAAGAATTTCGCCCTCGAAATTCGTCACTTTGTAACAAACAGATGAGGATACTTCTCCCTCATCATATCCTCAAGCTCCCAAGTAGCTTCTTCAAGTTGGTGGTTCCTCCATAAAACTTTCACCAATCGAGTGGTCTTGTTTCGTAGAACTTTTTCGCTACGATCCAGAATCTCTATCGGCTGTTCTTCATAAGAAAGATCTTGCTCCAGCAGTACAACTTCTGAGCTGAGTACATGTGAAGGATCAGGTATGTACTTTCTCAGGAGAGATACATGGAACACATCGTGAACTTGAGAGAGATTCGGTGGAAGCGCCAATCGGTAAGCTACCTTCCCAACACGATCCAGTATTTCGAAAGGACTGATATATCTAGTGCTCAACTTCCCCTTCTTTCCAAATCTCATAACCCTCTTCCAGGGAGATATTCGTAAGAACACTTTATCACCCACTTCAAACTCTAGGTCTTTTATTCGGTTGTCGGCATAACTTTTCTGTCGACTCTGAGCTGCTCTTATGTGTTGTTGAATAGATCTGACCTTTTCTGCCATTTCATCAACGAGATCAGGTCCTAATAGCTTTCTTTCCCCAACTTCATCCCAGCAAGTTGGAGTCCTGCATTTCTTTCCATAGAGAGCTTCATAAGGAGCCATCTGAATACTGGAGTGAAAGCTATTATTATAAGAAAATTCCACCAAAGGTAGGTGTTGATCCCAACCTCCTTTGAAATCCATAGAGCAAGCTCTCAACATATCTTCTAGGGTTTGAATTGTTCTCTCAGACTGACCGTCTGTCTGGGGATGATAAGCAGTGCTGAAACTCAACTCTGTATCCAGAGTATGCTGAAGACTTCGCCAGAACTTCGAGGTAAATCTCGGATCCCGATCAGATATAATAGAAAGTGGTACTCCATGCAATCTTACCACTTCCTTTACATATATCCTGGCAAGCTGATCTAGAGAGAAATCCTCTCTAATAGGAATGAAGTGTGCAGACTTTGTAAGACGATCAACTATGACCCAGATAGCATTATTGCCTTTGGATGTTTTAGGAAGTCCTGTGACAAAGTCCATAGTGATGTTTTCCCATTTCCATTCGGGTATGGGTAATGGTTGTAACATCCCCTTAGACTTCTGTCTCTCAGCTTTAACTTGTTGACAAACCAAGCATCGAGAGACATATTCAGCAACATCTCTTTTCATGCCATCCCACCAGAAGTACTCTTTCAGGTCCTTATACATCTTCGTGCTTCCAGGATGAATAGAGAATGAAGAACTATGAGCCTCATCCAGCAGCTCCTTCTTTAATTCGGGGATGGAAGGAACACAAACCCGATTCCTGAACTTTATTATCCCATCACAATCAAGGTTGAATTCAGGAACATTTCTCACCTTCTTTTGTAACTCGACATCTTCTTTCTGTGCCTCTTTAATCTTCACATGTATAGATGGTTGAACATTCATTTGAGAAAGATAAGATTTTTCCCCTTCCATTATAATTCCAAGATCCATCCTTTGTAAATCCATAAATATTGGATCTTTTGTGATCCTCATCATGGATAAACTAGCATGGTCTTGTCGACTTAATGCATCTGCCACCTTGTTTGCTTTCCCAGGGTGGTAATGGATTGAGCAGTCATAATCCTTAATCAGCTCCAACCATCTTCTTTGACGCATATTCAACTCCTTTTGTGTGAAAATATACTTTAAACTTTTATGATCAGTATAAATATCACACCTTTCACCATAAAGGTAATGCCTCCAAATCTTTAATGCAAAGATTACCGCAGCCAACTCCAAATCATGTGTTGGGTAATTTTGCTCATGGATTTTCAACTGTCGTGAGGCATAAGCTATCACCATATCATTTTGCATAAGAACACACCCCAATCCCTTCTTGGATGCATTACTGTAGATCACAAACCTTTCTCCACTACAAGGCAGTGTGAGCACAGGTGCACTGGATAACCTTCTTTTCAACTCCTTGAAATTCTCTTCACATTCCTCTGTCCAAACAAACTTAACTCCTTTCCGAGTCAACTTGGTGATTGGATTAGATAATCGTGAAAAATCTTTTACAAAACGTCGATAATATCCAGCCAAACCAAGAAAACTTCGGATCTCAGTTACTGTCGTTGGTCTCGACCATCTTTCGATAACCTCTGTTTTTGCTGGATCCACAGATATCCCCTCTTTTGAGATTATGTGACCCAAAAATGCAACTTTTTGAAGCCAAAATTCACACTTGGTAAATTTGGCATAAAGCTTCTCCTTTCTCAGGGTCTTCAATATAATTCTCAAGTGATCTTCATGTTCTTCCTTGCTCTTTGAATAGACAAGAATATCATCTATAAAGACTACCAAAAATTGATCAAGATAGTCTCTAAAGACTCTATTCATTAGATCCATGAAGATAGCAGGGTCATTAGTAAGACCAAATGGCATCACTATAAATTCATAGTGTCCATACCTTGTACGGAAAGCCGTCTTTGGTATATCCTCCCTTTTGACCCTTAATTGATGATACCCTGAACGAAGATCAATCTTGGAAAAGTATTGAGCTCCGCGTAGTTGGTCAAACAAGTCATCAATGCGTGGGAGAGGATATTTGTTCTTGATAGTGATCTTGTTAAGTTCTCGATAATCAATGCAGAGTCTCATTGATCCATCTTTCTTCTTAACAAATAGAACAGGTGCTCCCCAAGGTGACGCACTAGGGCGTATGAATCCCTTATCAAGATTCTCTTGGAGTTGCTTCTTCAATTCCTACAACTCAATTGGGGCCATTCTATAAGGTGTCTTTGAAATAGGCAAAGCACCCGGTACGAGTTCTATTGAAAACTCAACTTCACGATTTGGTGGAAGACCTGGTAATTCCTCCGGAAAGACATCATCAAACTCTCGTACAATGGGCATATTCTTAATCGTAAGTTTCTCTCCAACCATTTGAGATAAATAACCTTCATTTAGTGGAATCATGACCCATAAGATGGAAGGAATTTCCACTGGAAGTTTATGTTCATCCTTGCATTGATAGACGATCGTAGATTGATCTGGAATATGAAATGTGACTTCCCTTCTTTGGAAATTGATATGAGCTCCATGTAGAGAAAGCCAATCCATGCCAAGAATCACATCAAATTCCACTAAAGGAAGGATCACAAGATCTGCAGGAAGCACTTTCCCACAAACTTCGATCGGAGAAGAATTATAAACTTTTGATGCGATTGATGTGCCATTAGGTGTTGTCACAGCTAACTCAACATCTAATTGTTGAGGTAATACGGTGATACCCTTAGAAAATTCTTCAGAAATAAAAGAGTGGGTGGATCCAGAATCAAATAAAACATTTGCTACTTTAGAGTGGATGGTAAGTGTACCTTTCACCACTTCGTTATCGTACTCCACATCGCTGATAGAAATTGCATGTGACTTTCCTTTGTCTTTAGCCTTAAGATTTTGTTGACGTCGACCATCATCATCCACCCTTGGATTTGGGCATTGATTGGCATAATGCCCCATCTCCTTGCACTTGAAACATTGAAGTGTAGTAGGTTCATTCTGTGTATCCCTTCCTTTGTTTGCGTCATTAGACATCTTCTTCCCATTATCACGGCATTCAAATGCCCGATGACCTTCCTTTCCACATTTAAAACATTTACTTGTCCCTTTAAGACAACTCCCTCCATGTTTCTTTCCACACTTTGAGCATAAGGGAAAGTTCATCTTCTTTTCAGTGTGCTCTTTAGAGTTTCCTTTGAATTCCATCTTCCTCTTCTTATCAAACCCATGTTACTGATGGGTTACTCCAATCTCCATCTCGACTTTGAGAGAACATCGAACGATTTCCTCGTAGCTATTGAAGTCCCTTATGGCTAACGCCCTTCGAAGACTTGGTTTTAAGCCACTAAAGAATCGATCGATCTTACTCTCAGGTTGGATAATAATACCAGAAGCGTACCTTGCAAGTCTTGTAAAATTTGCTTCATAGGTACTAACAGATTCATCATCCCTTTGCTTTAGTTCAATGAACTCTTTCTCCATCTTTGTTCGGAGAATACGAGGGAAGTACTTATTTAAAAATAAGTTCTTGAACTCGTCCCATTCCATAGACTCAATTTCATCCCTTTGCCTCGTATTCTTAATAAGATTCCACCATTGATCAGCATCTCCTTCCAAACGATACACTGCTAGGATGACTTTATCATGTTCAGAACATTGAAGAACTGAAAATATCTTTTCAGTTGTACTAATCCATTGTTCAGCAAATAATGGATTAGTAGACCCACTGAAAGAAGGTGGACGCTGCCTCATGAAGGATTCAACAGAATGTTGCTCCTTCCTTTGCTCGTTTGGAAGTCCTGCATGATTCATAGCTTGAGAAAGTTGTGTGAGCATGGCTACAATATTTTTCATTCCAGCTCCCATATCGTTTGGTTTCTCAGGGGGACAATCATTGCATTGCCCATCGCATTCCGCATTAACACGGTTCCTTCGGGTTCCAGCCATTGACTAAAACCAAGAAGAATAGTGTGAGCAACACTAATTATAATAGGAAAACCACATAATTCAAGAATAAAATTTTCATGCTTAAGGTATTATCCTAGGTTATTCAAGGGCATTTCTAAAACACTAAGATTGTGTTCTATGCTTAGACTTATCCTTAGGGTTCTTACTAAGGCTTTCACATCCTAGTTTCCAAAGGTTGACTATACCTTTCCTCTGATACCAACTATAACGACCCATACTTTACATACATTGTTAATACTTCAAAATTGAAGCACACTTATTACAACATATGACAAAACCACAAAGGACCGTATAGGTATAGTGTCTTTAGAAACTGGGAAACATAAACAACTGGTTCATAAATCTTCTACAGTGTCTCCCATTTATTTCATCATATCTAGGGTCCCTTTTAGCATATTCTACTTAATATCCATATTCCTGACCTGGGAAAAAGAAAACATAAAAGGGTGATCTCAAATGCTCAGCAAGGGCAAATAAAGGAAATAAAAATCATATCATATCTTTTTGAAAATCAAAACCTGCAAAAGAGATCATAATATCTTAACATGGAATAAATCATAGAAGTGAAAATGAGATCCCCATAATCATAACATAAAACTTGAAACTTTGTGGAATGCACACATAATCATGGAAAATCATTTCTTGTTAGTCATGACTCATTTCCAAGACTATCTTAGTGGACAAAGTCCCTTTCTGAACCGAGTTCACTCCTCGTTTCAGTCCTGTATCACTGAACCGAAATAACCTTCCGTTCCAGCCATGTCTATCTCATGAGATATAAAATCTTTACCCAATGCATTGGAGGGAGATATAGGTCCCACCCATCTTATAATGAATCCTTTCTTATGTGTGCCACATAATCATAAATCTTACATCATCACATAACCCATGTAATAAAAATGGGATTCTTAAACAACATGACATCATAAAACAATTCATATAAGAAAAAGGAATTCATAAAAATAATTCCATCACAACATGATCAAATCAATTTAATAATAGGGATAAAAACAGAACCCTTTATTATCTTAGATGGAAAATAATTTTGATAAAACACTTGAACTCCATTCTTGAGGAAAATATCCTTTCTTCTTCAAAAACATTTTTCCTTTCATAACATGTCATACAACTTTAAAATAAAAGAAGTTGATTAAAAATAAACTTGAAAACTTGTAAAGGAAGCTTCTTGGAAATAATGTTTTAAAAATCCATTCATGCCGTATAAGTTAAAAAAACATTCTTCGTACTTTTGTCGGAAAAGTCAAAAAGTACCTCGTACGAAAAACGACAAAAGATTCCTTTCATACATATTACTAAAAACTCACCGAAGGGTAAAAATGGATTTAAACAATTGTAGGTGGATGGAAATAATATTACATATTGATGAAACATGGATGTGGATGATAAAATACACCCCAGTAAATACTTACGAATAAACAATCTCGGATAAAAATGAGATTGTGATATTTCCCTTACCTTAGGTCCAATTTGCCTTGTATGTGTCCGAAGCTCCGGTATAATGGTTTAAATAATGTTATTGACTTATTCCAGAATCATACATATTGATATGATATCATATATGGTCATATTCTTAGCTTCTTGTTAGTAATATTTCATTGTTACTTGTTACTCGGGTCTTTATTACCTTTTGTTCTTACGCGTGTTTTGCCGAATAAATTCTTATTCTTATTTCAAGGTTATAGATACCTTATATCCAGAATGGTATTAGTGTAACATATATCATATTTATTAATTCAATACATTTATATAATTACTATGTAATGATGATCATGTAGAACGAGTCGCATCACATCGTGGAGACGGTATTCCGTACGTACGCACGAGTGATGATATCGTTCCTATGATCGTGGAAATGTATTGGAGTATATATATATTATTTCAGTATCAATATTACTTTATAATAATCATAAATAGTTACTCATTACACCATTATACCCATCTTTGTAAAGTGATGGTGGAAAAATAGATTACACCGCGGCGTGGAGACGGTATTCCGTACGTACGCACGCGCGGTGATTTCATTTTTCCGTAGGATGGATAGAAGGTGAATTAGGGTTGTTTCATATTTATAATAACATATAAGTATGTAAGTAATACTGATGTTATTACTTCATCATGAAACAACTAAAGAAGAAGAAGTTTAAGAAGAAAGAAATTGAAAAGATCGGTAATGGATATTACCTCTTCTTTGGAACGCCTCTTTGAATCCTCCACTTAAGGAACTAAGAGTGGTCTTTGGAGAAGAACAGGACCTCTAGGACTATTCTAGGGAAGTGGAGAGGAGAACATGGCAGGGGTTGGCCGAGCTTGAGTGCTCAATTTGGTGTGAGGAGGAGGGGGAGGAGGTGCCCTTTTATAAGGGAGGAGAGGGGCACCTTAGGAATATCTCAAAATATTATTTTATATTAAAGTCAAAATCGGTTTATAATGGTTCCAAAGGGTCTTATTTCGAAGATAAAGTGGGGAAGGGTCGAAATCCTATCAACCAATAGGATTTAGACAAGTTTAGGGTATTATTTTAACCTTATCAATTAGATTTAACTCTAAGTTAAATAATTTAACTTTTACCATGTCTTTTTGTTTTCTTTCACTGTATGGTTAATACACTTACTATAACATGCCAAACGAACCCCAAATTGTTTATTATTAACATATATATCCTTATCTAAGTCATTTGGCCGAACCTTAGATTTTTAGGAATACAATAACAATTAATAATATAATATTTGATTTAAAAACTATTTTGTGTCAATTTTGACACTATTTGATATATGATTTTTGTGAAAGTCATAACAGAATTATATGTTCGAACCAAGTTGATTAAATCAACACTAATATATCATAGTAACCTAGAAAATTAGTGTAATTCATAAAAAGTCTTAAATTACATTTATTTTGGTGTTTATAACATCAATTATGTCAATATTTCATTAATAAGATAATTACTGCATCATCATTGTGTCATAAATAAATGAAATTATTTAAAGTCTAAAAATTACAAATAAAATACCATTATGTAGGAAACCTTTTTATCTTTCTAATGAATATTTATAATCTAAAATCCAACATATATAACCCTATGTAACAATTGTTTTTCTAAAAAATATATGCTTGTGTCATTTTTGTATTCATTTTAACTTAATTAAAATAAAGTGTCATTATCACTAACAAGTGGATCAATGGGGTCCCAAAATCGACCCAAAGATGCCCATGGTCGACCATGTATCAACCAATAGGTTTAAGACACGTTTTAGGGTAATTTAATATTATTATAATATTATTTTTTAACCCTTATTTACCGGATTTACCCTTAACCATGGTAAATAAAATATTTACCGCAGTAATTATTCAAAATGTCTAAAAATAAAAGTTACCTATTTACACAATTTGAACATCCTGATTCCAAATATGGAATCCATTTTTCTAAATTCAAAACACAGAAGTGGCAGAAATTAATTTAAAATTAATTCCCGCTGTCAAAACAAAAAGCGTGTTTTTAAAAGATAATAACTATCAAAAGATTGACACTTGTTTATGTTCGGTTTAATTGTAACATTGTGTCCAATAACCAAAATTATATTAAGTGGTAAAAATATATTATAAATATACTTTAAAACCACTCAAATTCATAATTTATCACTATTAAATGTTTTGATTAAAAAAGTTGTTTTTAATTAAAATTTAGTAATTTTCACTATTCATTAAAATATTAAAGTTATCCGAAAAGTACCAAAATTTCACCTTAGGCTAAATTTGATATTCTAAGTCCAAAAATGAATTCCATTTTGAAAAATAAAATTTATAAAATTTCAAAAAGTGGTTATTACTATTCATAACGGCTAGTTTTAATAGCATATTGTTATTTAGTGAAACTCGGTATTGCGTACGACGAAAGCTATCGAGGAAGGTCGCGATTGCGTGTAAAGTAAGCCAAGCAAGTGTTGTGTAGAAAAATATTCCTTTGATGATTTATATAACATAAAAGTCTCGGGTGTTACACTGATATTTGTATCAGCCGCTCGCCGGCGCCAAACCCACCTCGGACCCGACGCCCGATGCGAACAAAGGTAAGGTCACCCCTAGGGTAAACGCACTGTTCTGAACACAACAGCGGACTCAGATTTTCCATCCAAGACTTCGTTCAGAAGTTATTCTATCCGACGCTCGCACACTAACTTCTCCAATTATTTACGGAAACGCCTCTGGTGTCGTTTCTCACCATAGGCCCGCGCCCACAAAGTTTACACCTCATCTAGGGTAAACGGTACATTCCAGACGCAACTGTGCTCTCGGATTCCCGTTCCGAGCTACCATTTAGGAGATATCTTACCCCCACCACGTGCATAGTATAAAAATACTTAATATTTTTATAAAATTAATTCCAGGCACACCGGGCCTCGGAATCACACGCCGTTTTCGCGCCTAGATTTGGAATTCTTCGTAGAAATATTCCAAATTATAACAGGTCCAAAAACCTGAGTCGCTATAGAAGGGGTATGAGAGACCGTTCCAGGGGGGTCACGTAAAGGACTGCGTCTTTCTAGAGATGGGTGGCATTAAGACTGGAGGCTGGAGTAGGTACTTCTTGATTTCCTCAAAAGTAGTCTAACATTCTTTGTACCACTCGTAGACAGTGTCATTCTTTGTGAGCTGAGAAAAGGGCTTACACTTGCTGGCTAGATTCACGATGAATTGACGTATGTAGGCAAAGTGGACTTGGAAACCATAAAGCTCCCAGAGGTTTCTTGGGGGAGAAATCTGGCTAATGTCCTTGAAAACATTTAGGTTGATCTCGATGCCCCTGTATCTGACAACAAAGCCGAGAAACTTTCTAGAGGTGACCTCGAAGGTGCACTTCAATGGATTCATCTTTAGGTGGCGGGAATGGAGGAAGCCAAACACTTTCTCAAGGTCTTATAGATGTTCTGGATGCTGGAAGGATTTGACCACCAGATCGTCCATGTAACATTCCACCAACGTTCTGAGGATCTGCTTAAATATATGATGCATAGCCCGCTGATAGGTGGGACCTGCATTCTTTAAATCTAAGGGCATGACTTGGTAATAAAAAAGTACCTTTTGGTGCCCTAAAGGCTATATACTTCTCATCCTCAAGGTCCATTCGGATCTGGTTATACCTAGAGTACCCATCCATGAAGGAGGGGGCTTGGAACCCAGTTGTAGCATCGATCAATAATTCTATCACAGGAAGGGTAAAATCATCTTTCGAACACTGAAAATTGAGATCCCGAAAGTCGATGCAGACTTTGATCTATTTGTTATCCTTCCTGGCTGGCACAATGTTGGCTAGCCATTTGAGGTACTGGACCTCCTTAACAAAATTGGCTCTGTAGGAGGCTTCTTGAACCCGTGATGATTTACTGGGAGACCGAGGCGGTGGAAGGCTACCAGAGGGTATAGTCCTGAAATTTCATCATAACTCTAGGAAAATACATCATGGTGTTGTTTAATGAATTCTATGTACTGTTGTTGCTCCTCGAGGGGCATGGAGCCACTGATTAATTTGGGTTTTGGGTCTGCCTCACTACCAGGGTTCACCTACACCAATCCGTCGACCGTGACGGAGACGCCCTCTTCAAAGGTGGGGGGAGCATCCTCTAAATCTTATACTTCACTTATGGAGGAGGGTTCCTTGGTGGGAGGAGTTTCCTCTGAGTCGATGGATCCCGATGGGAGGTTGGTACCAGCTTGACCGGTAGTGGACACCACATCGGGGAACTCCTGTGTTGCCGAAACCATAGAGATAAATGTGGTCGATCCGGTCTTATCTGGTCTTCATCCCAAGGGGCCATACTTGATGATATATAATCAATATTGTCTTGTTGTCTTGATCCATTTAATTCTAGCCCGGTGAAACAAGAAAGTATGACGTATTTTCGTTTCTATGGGGCGGACATCCCAATACCTTATGGGAGTAGGAGGCTTTGAGATCACCTAAGACTGATTTATGTAGGAGTATGATGTGATCTTTAGGCATCTCTTAGACTTAGGAATGTGTTTCCCCCTTGTTTAAAAAACAAAAAATCATTTTATTATGTTTGGGGGTGTAGCCTCCAATCAGTGGATTAGAAAGATGTTGGAATCATCTAGATCTATCCACGGGTTGGTCACAGCCATGGCATGCTCAACCTCGTTAGCCTGAATCTGCTTGTATTTTCTCTTGTAATAGTCGAAATCTAGATAGAGGGATTCACAAGAGGAAAAGGGAGATGCATCACCTTGAAGCACACCCACTCGACCATTAAGGCAGTACTTGAGGCACGGGTGATATGATAAAGGAACCTCCGCATGTATTTGGATCCATGGCCTGCCCATCAACTCATTATAGGCGGTGTCCTGGGAGACAACCATAAACTCGGTGCTAGCAACTAGGCCACCGAACTGGGTCTTCAAGTGGATCTTGTCGACCGGTGTCTGTTATGTCATGTCATAATCTTGTATTCTTGGGATAGAGGTACTCAGATCATCCTCAAACAACCCCAGTTTTTGGTGTGTCCGAGTCTGGATTAGGTTGATATCAGATCTTCTATTGACAAGAAAATAACAAACCTCCACACCATTAAACTGGTTGGTGATGTACAATGGGAGAATGATCCCCTGTATGGGAGAGCCTTCATCTTTTACAGAGAACAAGATGATGGCTTGGCATTCAGTATGCTCGACTGTCTCAACATGAAAGGTTTCTGCAGCTGCTACCTCCGTCTCAAACTAGAGGTGGATTTTTAAAGCCTCGGTGAGGGCCCCATGCATATCTGATGACAGGAAAAGGGCCTCAAGGATTGAGAGATTTTCTATAATTCTATCAAGATGATTTTGGACATCATACTTTTGTGCCAGGCATAAACTTCTTCTTACAGGAGTTCACTCTATGACAGGAGGTATGGTGGGCCCTACGGACTGGACCGGCGGCTGACTGGTGCTGGGAATATCCCACTGCTCATTAGTCGAAGCCTGTGGAGTAACTATCTGGTGAAGGCCAGATGACTGAGAAAGGTCTGTAGCATAGTGTGGCTGGTCACGACACAGTTGAGCTGGATCTGCCTGATCCAACAACACAAAAAGCGGTGAAGGCGGACCTAATGACACCAGATGAGAAGGTTATGCATGTTGAGATCTACGCTGGGACTGCTGCCTAGTTTTGGTAGTATGCACAGCCTAGATGGAAGTACTAACTGAGGAACTCTAACGGCCCATATAGCCACGGCTCTGCCAATGCTGGAAACGGTTGGGGACATTGGGAGTATCTGTCTGGCACTCCTCATCTTCAGGAATCATATAGGGTTTTTCCAGATCTATGGTATTAACTGAGGCATACACTTGACCGTCACTCGAAGATTCATCCACTACTGGATGGATTCTGGGAGGAATTTCCATCTCCAGGGGCATGAAGTCACTGAGATTATGGTATGACGACGACATTGGTGGGGGACTTTATATTCCCTTGCGCTGCTTGTGTTTTCTCTTCGGAGAAGAGGACGGCTGAGATGACAATGCAGAAGTAGTAGGTGCAGCTTATGAAGGCTCTAGTAAATTCAAGAGTGTATGTATAACACCATGGGCATGGGCGACTATTTTACAAGGTATCCAGTCATCATTCTTATAGGACTTTCAGTTAGAAACCTGATTCCATTCTCCTTTTCTTTCAATGCTGTTTTCTAGCCTCACAAAGACACATGCCACATGTTCCTGAGCTGGGCCTAACAGGACTATGTTGTTATCCACTTGGTCTTGAATCCATCCTTTAAACACAGAGCACTGTTTGAGGGTGTGCCCCGGGATCCAGTGATAGGGGAAGTAATTAGTGAGATCAGTGAGGTTTGCCTCTTCTGGTCTCCTACATTTAGGAAAACATACAGTCCCCTACTCCAAGGAACTTCAAAAATAATCAAGGACTTGAGCCTCATTGAATGAGTAAGTTTGGTTCCTCCTATCTGTGAAGGGGGCCCTGGGAGCCTGACCCTAACGAGGGGCTGGAGGAGCCTGTTGAGGAGGTGGAGCTTGGTTATCTCACCTAGGTCGTGGAGACGCATTACACGGGCGCACCTGCTGATTATGAGGTGGGCACTGCTAGGTCGGAGACTGCACCTGAGGTGGAAGGCCTATGTGGGGATATGGAGGCGCCTCCACAGGTAACAACTCTAGTTGCCTGGGGGACACTATTTGAGCCACTATGGAAGACTCATCCCTGGAGACCCTTCTCGCGGGTATTGTATGAGGCAATGGATGTGCCTGGCTGGTGTGTTTCAAGGATTCTTCTAGGCTTTGGGCCTTATTAGAGAAGTCTTGAAATCCCCTGGGGTAGTTCCGGGTGATCAAAGAGGGGACCAGTTCTGTCTTGACATTCTTTACACACATCATCAGTAGTTTCTCCTGAGTCGGTGGAATGTCAAGAGAGTATGTGAGCCCTTTCCACTGGGCGACAAAGTCTGCAACGCGCTCATCTGGCCTATGATTGCACTTAAAGAGGTCCGCGATACTCATCTTATGAGTGGTGGAACTGAACTGGTAGATATATTTCCTACAGAGGTCTTCCCGGACAGCTAATGATCTGATGGGGAGCTGGTTGTACCAAACGAACGTTGGTCCCTCCAATGTCTGTATGAAGCATCAGACTTTGGCGGCCTCCTATTGCGTTGGAGTTCCCAACACGGTCCCACACCTTGAGATAAAGTGGTTCAGGTGATGTGGTGGGTCCTACATCCCTTTGAATGGGGGAAATGTGGGATTTCTGAAACTTGTGGGTGATGGAATATCATCCACCCACACCGGATAAGGCTTTCCATCAAGTAGGATTTCCACCTAGCGTGTCTCCAATGCTTTGAGGCGGGCGATTAATGTCACCATTGGATCATCTGGGTGGGGTTTCCTATCTTGACGAGGATCCCTAACCACCAGCGTGTTGGCAGGTTCTTCAACACGATAATCAAGATCAGCGGCTCATGGAACAACTAGTGGAATGACCTGTGGAGAAGCTAGGGGAACCTGAGTAGGGTCCCGGAGATTATCTCGCCACTCATTTGGATTTGGCGACTCATATCATTCCCTCTTGCTGTAAGTTCCAGCCTCAACCTTGTCTGTGTTGACAGGACGATCAGGGTCACCTAGAGGCAATTCACCGAGCATAAGTTGTGCTTGCCCCTACTTACTCGTCCAAGGATCATCGTAGTCTGGTCATCACTCTACAATGTATTTGGAAAGGAGGTCGTCGACCATATTCTTTTGTTTGGAGAGTTTCCGATGCAACGCGTCTTTTTTGAGATCTTTTTATTCCTTCTGCACTGAGGTAGATGGGTCGGAGGGTTTGAATGCTCTGAGGTTCTCCTTACCCTTTTTGGGATTTTAGCTAAGGACCAACACCTCATTGGACATGAGAAGACCCATTATATTCCTCTATTAATTAGTAATCCTTCCCAATGGATCCAAGAGGTGTGAAACTCCCTCGGGGAGAGGTCCTCTTCAAGAAGCTCTAGCTCGTTCTCACCCCTGACAGGTCATCTATGTTAACCGTGACCCTGCCTGGAGGCATATCCTCTATATCACCCAGAAAATTCGGTTGGAGCCGGATGGAACTACAATGGAGGGACACATAATTCCCCCAACCATGGATTTTCACATGGGGAGAAGCCTCCTTGATTATCCTACGGAGCACTTTAAAGCTCTGGACACATCATTGTTGGAGGGTCCTCTGGAAACTTGGTGACTCAGGGTGTTGGGCCATGGGGAGTGTGGCCAAATCAACCAAACGACATTGTTGGCCGATGTCTTCCAAGCGCGCCTGAATCTTGGGGTAGGCCACTCATCGATGATGAAGACAGAAATGAGTCACCCATAGGGTCTGGCGAAAGCATCCAACCTCCTCTTGGGTGAGTGGTTCTGGCACCCTGAAATTTGTTGTTGCAACTAGACAAATGATCTCTAGGAAATTGTACATTGTGAGAATATCCCACAAGATCCTTAATCCAGATTTGGGGTTCAGTCCTTCATTTCCCCACTTTTCAACCAGAGGCGGCTGGGGAACCGGTAGCGGTACCGAAGCAGACTACTGAGATGGTTGGCTGGCCGGTGGAGAATACGGTGAACGAGCTGAAAAATCGCCACATCTAGGGCTATCCTCCAAAGAGTGTAGTGACTTAGACACCACATTTCAGTAAGATGGTATGGAAACCGTAGTTTCTGTTGCAAGGACTACAGCTACTGGCGATGGGCTACATTGCTTCTCGTCCACCACTGGTCCCTAAAATAGATCTTTGTGATCTCTAGTCTAGGTAGAGAGTGCTTCTGGTGATAATGGAGGTGATTGAGTGGCCAAACCTTGGGGAAACTCCATATTTTTATCCTCTTGGATGTACCTGCGGAGGGAGGTAGGAATCCGATGGACCTCTCATTCTGGAAGTATGATCCTGATGCGCCTTGTTATTGCCCTAACCCTTGACATGGAGGATCTAGGCAAGGGTTCCATTATTGATTCGTATTCTGACTCAAAATCTAAGAAGCAAACTGGTTTAATCTAAGTCTGGATATTCTCAACATTATTTTTATAGTGGCGATGACCCGCCCTCCTACCCCGGGATGGTTCTTTGGGATAGGGTAGATTTCCAGCACGAGAAGGACCTTCGAACATACTAGTGTTGGGGTGGGGAGTATTTGTGAGCTGGGGTGCGAGGAGCACCTAGACAGATATCAAAAGGAACACAGGGACGACCTTTGTGCCCACAGACTGATGTGTGGAGGGAATCTCTGCGGGAAGTGCTTGAGCAGGTAGGACCTCCGTTGGAGCTGACATGAGAACGGGTAGGACCACTGTGCTGGGTGCTGGTGAAGCAAAGATGACCTTTACTCCTCGGATTTTTGAGGTGAGGAGGACCATCTCCAGCTGCGACAAGGACATGGGGAGGCCCCCCACGTTGTAGATTGATCAGATGTGTAACGTCCCCACACCGGTGGCCTGCGGTAGAAGGAACAACTCCATACCCGATGTAATGAGCACGGGAGATCCTTCCAAACTGAGTGTCACTACCATGGGGAGGACCCTCATTTGGATTGAATGTGGCATGAGGCAGACCTTCATGCCAAGCATGGAAGTGGGGAGGACCCGCTTTCTCAATGGTGGCGATATGGGGAGGACCTCCGTACTGGGTATCATTGTCGCAGGTCGGTCTGTGGTGTCCACTACCTATGTCGATGACCAAGAGAGTGGACCCAACCTTCCCATGGGGTAGTTGGGGACTCGATCTGAGTTGGTTATATAAGTTATCCTACTTATTATACACATGGTGCTGATGATATACTTCAGTGGTGGCGTTATCCACAATAGTTTTTAACATTGACACCCCTTGGTGGGTGTCCTCCTCGGCCTATGCCCAATGCTGGAGTCGGTTCATCTAGACTGGGTCCGACGGTGTAGGTGCATGGATTACTTTCTCCTCGACTCGTGGGACCTGGTGGTGGAACTAGCGCGGCCTAGTGGGATCCCTCCTTGATATCCCCTAAAATGGGATCCCGGATGGGCTGGCCCAGACATCCCCAACCTCATCATTGTAAGGGAGGGAGTCATCAAAGCGTTCCGGGGAAAGGCTCCCAAAACATTTGTACATCACAGTGGGGAGCAGTGGCTCCCTACGTGTCCCTTGGGGGAGGCAGTGATGACGAGACGCAGATGCCTCTAAATCCTGGCAGGCCATATCCCGAGTTAGGATAATCCCCTCCTCCTCATATTGGCGGACGAGATCGTTTTTCACTCTTCATTGTGAAAATTCAGAAGGGGATATGGGGTGTGGGCACTCAGTAGTTGTGGTTGTGGAGATCATCGCAGAAGCAGTGGAGCAAAGTGGTGTTAATGCGTTGACATTTCCCCTGCGTCGGTGGATGGGAGGTGATGGGTTTCCTGTTCTGGCAGCTTGGGTCCTGTAAAGTAGGGAGATTAAACCATTAGTGCCGCAAAAAGGAAATCAACATCCAGTGACCCAGCAGCATTCCATCTTCCATGACTGGTGAGAAGGATCCACACTAACAACGTCATAGACTGGGATGTCCAACATTCAACTGCCCCAACTTCCGGTAAGTTTCACATCAGGCCCACTATTTTTTTGGCGGGACCCGGTGCCGGATAACTAGATCTGGTGACATGCTAGTCTACCAATGCATAAAATTCTACTAATCTCCACATTGAGGATAAGAACGTTCACATTGGGTTCACAATTTCTGTTTCTGACGCTTTCACTAGGGTGTGTGCGTCTGTCTGTTTGAGGACGATGAGAATACGCCGACTGTTGCCCCACATTCCCTCTTTCCAAAGTCGGGTGGCATCCATCATTTATTCAGGGACGTTTTCTCCGTGATCAAAATGTAATGATGGTATTTCAGTTTTTCCTTCTTTGGATTCCTCCTCAGAAATCATCACCTAGTTCGGGTCTCCCTTATATATTAAGACGTTGTTAGGGAAACTTTTCCAAGTGCCATATTTTTATGGATGCTATTTAATTACACTACTTCTATTGTGAAACTCTTCCCAATTCCATATCTTCCCAGTACCATATCTTCATGATGCTAAAGTACCTTGAAGAGCTCATGGTTCGCAGAGCAAAAATTGCTTCGCGATTTGAGAGCTAAAAAGGAAAAAGGTCGGAGAATCTGTCCTTTAGGCTCGAGGGGATCCCTGTATTTATAGGCAAGAGTCACCATGAAGCAGATCTTTCTTCTACCTCCTTGTTCTATGGCAGCATTGCAAATGTCAAACTGGTTCACAGAGCCTCCTGCCTCCTTGCTCTATGGCGGCCTCGCAAATGTCAAACTGGTTTGTGGAGCCTCCAGCCTACTTGCTTCGCAGCAGCTTCGCAAAGGGGTATCTTCACGCTGGTAGTGGTTCTACGGGGCTCCACGGGCAAGCTTTGTGAGGCACCCCAAGGGCCTCGTGTTTTCTTCTCCTCTTCCCAAATTTTGGCACCAACACACATGTTACGATTTTGGACTCTCTTTATGGATTCCTTGAGTACCTTGAGTTGATAAACTCCTCAATAAACTCCTCAAACCTCATCACTTGACTCCTATCCCAGGTTGAATCTCAAATGGGCATCCTAATTAGGAGTAATCCCCAACCAATCCTCAAATGGGCATCCTCCTTAGGAGTAAGCCCCAACCAATCTCAAACCTGCATCCTCTTTAGGAGTAATACCCAACCAATCTCAAATGGGAATCCTTCTTAGGATTAATCCCCAACCCAATACTCAATATTGGTATCCATCCTAGTGTAATCCCCTAACTGTTCAAGTAGGAGGTTGCAGTCGTGATCCTATCTACTTCCTTCACCTTTACTCTTTCCTTACATTGGACCCTTGTCGAATGTAAAGAGAACAGAGGGAAGGTTCGTTGCCTCTCCCTCTTCCCCAGTCGCCTCGGCCTCATCCACCCTTGATGTCATAGGCTCGTCCTCTTACATCAGTAGAGGAGGGAAAGTGTTCATGTGCCTTTGTTTAATTGGTTACATCCTATTGTTTCTCACACTGAGTGTAAGGACCCGACCCCAGTTTCCTGAAGCTGGTGCCTTATTTAATTACATTGAAATATAAACAAGTAATATGCATCCTGAAGGACTGATTGGTTTAGCAGTATTGGAAACAAGATACATACATAAGTTCAACATTACAACTTGAAGAGAAATACAATATAGAAACTCCATTGACAACATCCATAACTCCAAGGTTATTTCAGCAAGTCATTCATAATAAAATTATTCATGTCCTGAGAAAATGAAACATAAAAATGGGTGAGCTCAAATTCTTATTAATGTTAAGTGATACAGTGGAATATATCATAACATAAACCTTAGTCATGTTGAATAACTAAAAACATATGCCTCTAATAAAAACAAGAACAAATTATGGTTGGATTAAGAGTTGAATAAATAATTCCATAATAATGGGTATTCTACTATTCAAATAATCCACATAAACCATCAATTCTATTTTCATAATGATGTAATTCATAATTTGGTACATCATAACCATACCATCAATGCTTCATTCCAATACCATAAATAATCATTTTGTCAAGGCCTTGTGCCAAGATCGTATTTTGTCTCAAGAGACCTACCGATGAACCAAGGGGCTATAGAGGGGCCCACATGACACTTACTATGTCCAATTCATTCCTCTTATGAATAGATATAAACATAAACAACATATACATTCATATTTAAACAAATATATGAAATGTAAATAACTTTACCCGAACATTAAGCATAACCACTAATCATTCGGAGTAAATTGGTGAATGGTTTTATGATAGCACATCCATAGAGAAACTAATGATAAAAATTTAATTTAAATATGTTATATGATAAAATTAAATATTAATCCCAATAATACATAACAATAAACAAGAGTGTTAAATAGATGAATATACTATTATAAAATCTTCGAGTAATTCTTGAAATAAATACTCTTTTACTTTGAAAAGAAGAGTTCTTTTGGAAATATCTGTGTATAAAACCATAAGTGAAGTAAGATAGTATTTTCATAATAAAATTATTGATTTTATAAATATAATGGTTTCCAAAAATAGATTATATAGTTCCCTTGAAATAGGTAAGAATTTGAGAAATTCCCTTGAATCAGGCTTGTATTTTAGGAAGTATTTCTGAAAGATCCTTTAAAAACATATAACCCTCCATAAACTAAGGAAGGATTATGGTTGGTAAACATATATAGAACACTCAATAAGAATTTATGTGGATTAAATTATAATACATAATAACTTTATTGAGGTAAGTAGACAATAAATTTAACCCGAATGAAAATGGAGGTTTGGGTGAAAACCCCTTACCTTAAGTTTGAAAGTTTTCTACTCTTGAACTTAAGGTCCTAGAATATGAAATTAGACTTATTAATAACTTAGATCAAAGCCTATTATACATTTAATTAGTTTATCATGATTTTATTAAGTCTGTTATGTCCTTATTAATTAGTTATAATATTGAATTATGTCGTTCTGGAGGGTTCATTTTCTTGATTTTCAAAATCGGTTCACTTGTTTTTATGTAATGGAGTTCATGTGGAATGGATGTAAATTTCCAGAATTGAATTTAAATATTATTTATGAAATTAAATATGTTTAAATGGTAATTTATATAATTTTTTACATATAATTAAGATGAATCATTATATGAAATATTAATGACAATCACTTATATTATTTTAGCGGTATTTGATTATTAGGAATTAGTTTGGTCAAGTGATTTAATATTATGTACATATATTGGTTCTTGAATATTAAATAGGTTATAATATATATATTATAGTCTATTTTAATAATAAAATTTTCTTCATGACCAGTAATGAAGGAGAAATCGAAGAACTAAAATTCATTGTCCGCATAGGTTGTAAATTGGAACATCACGGACGATGATTTTGTTTATAAAATAAAAGAGAGAGAGTAAGAATATTGATGATGGTTCTTTAATTAAAATTATATAATTATATTATATTGATTATAATGGATTTATTATAGTAATTTTGATATAGGAGGTGAGGAGAGGATAACAATAGGAAGGAACTTGAAATGAAAATGAAAGAAATAAAATGTGAATTTACATCTTGAATCCACCTCCTTGAGAATGTCTTTAAGGGAAGGGTTTTTAGTATTTTGGAAATACCAAGAGCTTATTGGATATGGGGAGTGACTATAGAAGGGTATTTGGGCAGAAATTTGGGGGTCTTCATGGCTTAGAGGAGTGAAGAGAAGAGGGAGTGAGGGGGGTTTATAGTGGAGGAGAGGAGTGAATTTTGAATATTTTATTCATTATTTTATTATTTCCCTCTATATAAAAAATAGTTTTGTTTCATGTGACCCATAATTGTAATAATTCCATGTGAGTTCTAAACCAAGTGGCCTTACATCACTCATGATATCATAAATAGAGTATTTAACTGATAATTTGTATATACGGTATTTTACCGTATTTCACTATTCATCAAAAATTCAAGAATTTCAGAAAAATCTAAAAAATTCACCCTAACCATTCTTCAACATGTAGAATGAAATCCATTTTTCAAAAATAATTTTCTAAATATTATTAATTTAATTTTTAAATAAAATCAAAGTTAATACGAAAAATAATAATTTTAAAGGTATAACTAGTTTTATATCACATTGAAAAATTAATTAAGATCTCATTATCTTATTACCTTAAGAAAATAAAATAATATCATTATTTACTATTCATAAGGGTCATATTACTATTCATAAGGATATGTTACTATTCACCAAAAATCAAGTTGGTTCTATCAGACTCCAAATGACTTAATGATCGAAATTCTAGATGACCGTTTTTCAAAATTCAAAACATAGTAGAGGCAAAGTTGTGTTTAACAGCTAGTTTATAAAATGTATTGTTTTGTAGGAACTCATTGTTTCATGCATTCAATATTTATTTTCAAAACCTTGGGGTGTTACATTCTCCCCTACTTACAAAAATTTCATCCTCAAAATTCACATAACGTTTCCTCACAAAAAGATTTGGGTAGGTCTTCATCATAAGCTACTCAGGTTCCCATTTTGCCTCTTCAATTTTATGATTCCTCCAAAGTATCTTTACTAGACGATTCATCTGATTCCTCAAAACTTCTTCTTTAGTGTCCAAAATTTGGATAGGCTCTTCACTATAAGATAGATCAGGTTCCAATTCTATACTTTCCAAAGTTAGGACATGCATTGGGGATGGCATGTACTTTCTCAGCAATGAGACATGGAACACATTGTGTACTTTGGATAGGCTAGGCAGCAAAGCCAAAAGATATGAAATAGCTCCAATTCTCTTCAGAATTTCAAAAGTCCCAATGTACCTAGGGCTCATTTTACCTTTCTTTCTAAATCATTTAACACCCTTCCATATAAATATTTTCCAGAAAACGTGATCTCCCACATGAAATTCTAGATCCTTCCTTAAATTATCGGCATAGATATTTTATCTTCTTTGAGCTGTTTTGATATGACCCTGAATATTCTTTACCTTCTTTGTTTTTTCCTCCAAAATCTATGGACCCACAAGCCTCATTTCTTCAACTTCATCCCAATAAGTTGGTGTTTGACATCTCTTTCTGTACAATGCTTCATATGGCGCCATTTGAATACTTGAATGGAAACTATTATTGTAAGAAAAATCCACTAAAGTTAAGTATTTATCCTACATACCTTGGAATTCAAGTGAACATGATCTCGACATGTCCTCTAAGGTTTTAATCGTCCTCTTGAATTTCCCATCAGTTTGTGGGTGGTAAGCAGTACTCAATCGAAGTTCAGTTTCCAAATATTTTTGAAGACTTTTCCAGAATTTTTATGTGAATCATGGGTCATGATTAGACACAATTGAGAGAGGTTCTCCATGAAGTCTCGCAACATCATTGATATAGAGTCTTCCTAGGTGCTCCAGTGGAAAATCCTCCCTTATAGTGAGAAAATGTGCTGATTTCGTAATTTGATCCACAATTACCCATATTGAATCATTATTACTTGGATTTTTGGGTAATCTAGTGAAAAAATACATAGTGATTTCATCTCATTTCCATGAAGGAATAGGTAGAGGTTTCATGACTCCTTTTGGATGTTTCCTTTCAGACATCACTTGTTGACATACTAAAAATCTTGATATATAATCCATAATTTCCCTATTCATGTTATCCCACCAGAAATGTTCCTTCAAATATATATACATCTTAGTGCTACCAGGATGTATGGAGAAATTTTAACTATGGGAATCATCCACTAAATCCCTTTTTAGCTCAAGTACCAGCTGGAACACAAATCCTCTTCCCAAATTTTACAAAACAATTTTCACACACAAAGTCATCCATCTTCCAATATTTCACAAAATTAATTTTCTTTTGAAGGTTCTCATCATCAAGTTGAGAAATTTTAATCATTTATAATAAATATGGTTATGCAACCAAATGAAAAAGTAGTGATGTTTCACCTTCTTTGATAATTCCCAAATCTATCCTCACTAGATCCATGTACAAAGGATCCTTGTCATTCCTCGTCTTTTTTATAACCCCATGATCCTTCCTTCTCAATGCATAAACTACCTTGTTTACCTTTCCTGGGTCTTAGTGTATAGTACAATCATAATCCTTGAGTAGTTCAAAATTTGTTCATTATCTCATGTTGAGTTCTTTCTGTGAGAATATATGCTTCAGACTCTTTTGATCCATATATATCTCACATTTTTTTCCATAGAGATAATGTGTCCATATATTCAGGGAAAATATTACCAATTATAACTCAATATCATGTCTGGGATAGTTTTTTTCATGAATTTTTAACTGCCTTAATGCGTAGGAAATAACTCTGTCATTCTGCATAAGGACACAACCAAGTCATTTCTTTTATGCATCGCTATAGATCACAAACCCACCATTCCCTAATGGTAGGGTTAGGATAGGATCATTCACTAATATCCTCTTCAACTCTTCGAAAAAGTCCTCACATTCCTTTTTCCATACGAACTTAGACCCTTTACGTATAATCTTGGTCATTGGGTTGGCTAAACAGGCGAAGTTCTGAACGAAAATCCGATAATAAGCTGAAAAATCAACAAAACTACATACCTTAGTTATGTTAGTTGCAGTGGACCATTTTTTCACAGCCTTTTTCTTCATAAGATCAATAGATATTCCATATTTAGAGACAATGTGTCCTAGAAAGGAAACTGATTGAATCCAAAATTCACATTTTCTAAAATTCCCATATAATTCAATTCTTCTAAGAGTCTTCAGAATAGTGCACAGGTGATTTTTATGATCTTAATAACTTTTTGAGTATATCAAGAAATCATCAATAAATACCACCAGAAATTCATCAAGATATTCCTTGAAAACTCTATTCATTAGATCCATGAAAACATAGGGTGAATTAGTCAGTCCAAAAAGCATTACTGTAAACTCGTAATGCCCATACCTGGTTCGAAATGCTGTTTTTGGAATGTCTTACTTCCTCAAAAGCAACTGATGATATCTAGATCGAATATCAATCTTTAAAAAATATTTATCTCCATGAATTATATAAAATAAATCATCAATGCAAGGTGTTGGATACTTATTCTTTATTGTTATATCATTGATCTCCCTATAGTCAATGCACAACCTCATGGATCCATCTTTCTTCTCAACGAAAAGAACAGGGGATCCCTAAGGAGAAACACTATGGAGATTAAATACTTTATCACTCAATTCCTCTAGTTTTTTCTTCAATTACATTAATTCCATAGTGACCATTCTATAAGGGGTATTTGATGTGGTCCTTGAACCAGGAATTAAGTCAATGGAAAACTCAATTTCCCTCTTTGGAGGATGTACAAGTAAATCCTCTATAAAGATGTCAACATATTATTTAACAATAGATACATCCTCTATTTGAATATTATTCTCCTCACCTATAGTTATTACATTCCCTTCCTCCCTGATAATTGAATTTAGTAGAGCTACTGGGGGTGGATCTAGATGAAAATCAGATGGTGATGTTTCTTCCCTAAAGATTAGGGATTCAACATCATCCTCAAAAATTGTAACCTACTTCTTCTTGCAATAAATTTTTGCATCATGGTTAGAAATCCAATCCATAACAAGGATTATATAAAATTCAATCATGGTTATGATAATAAAATCAGTAAATAAAGCACATTTTTACACCATAATGGGGACTGCCTGACACATCTTTTTTGTAATGATACTTCCCTTAAGAGTTTTGACTGACAAATACCTTATTAAATAAAATTGTAAATATCTAATTTTCTTTGAAAACTAGGAAGATATTAAAGAATGTGATGATCCAGAATAAAATAAATCATTGGATAAGTTTGATGAAATGAATAAATTATCTACCACCACTTTGTTAGGAACTTTAACCTCCACAGTTGTGACTGCATAAGCTTGTCCTTTCTCCCTTGGCCTTATTTGTGGAATTTTTACCTAAATATTAGGAAATTCATGTGCATAATGTCCCATATCCCTGAAATTGTATCATTAAACATTGGTTGCTAATTTATTCCCATTACAATCCTGATATTGGTGGTCTTTTTCTCCGCACTTGTAACAAACTCTCATTCCCTTCAGGCAAGTGTCAGGGTGTTTCTTCCCATAATTATCACAGGGTGGAAATTAAACCCTTCCATTATTCCATGTTTCCTTATTTACTTTCCCATAGTTTTTAGCATCTCTCTTCCTCTCTTGATTTACCTTAAAGTTATAAGACTTATAGAATTACGTTTCTGTCTTGATAGCATATGAAACTATATCCTCAAATGATGAAAAACCTTAAGAGACCAGTTCCTGCCAGAGGAATGGCTTTAGGCCATCAAAGAATCAATAAATTTTTCTCCTTGGATTTCGTATGAAGTCCACATCATGTATTTCTAACCTTGTGAAGTTAGCTTTATACTTTTCAATATTCTCATCTTCCTTTTTCCTCAAATTCAGAAATTGCCTTTCTATATCTGCTCTCTATTCATGAGGAAAGTATTTCTATAGGAATATTTTCTTAAAGACCCTCTATTCCATCTCTTTTATCTCTTCCTCCTCCTTTGTGTTTTGGATTAACGACCACCACTGATCTGTATCTCTCGATAGATGATAAACTACCATGACAACCTTCTCTCTTTCATTACATCCCAAATCGAGAAATATCTTCTCTAGGGAACTTATTCATTGCTCAGCTAAAAATGAGTTCGTAGTCCCATTTAATGATGGAGATTGTTTTTTAATAATGAAATCTAAAAAATCTCCTCCACATGGTGGATCCGGATGCTCCATGCGAGTAAGGTTATTGTTCATAACCTGAGTAAGTTGTCCCAGTATAGTTATAAGCTACTCAGCACCAGTCACTGCACTAGAGACAACATCATTATATTGCATTGGAAAGAAATACATACATGGTACATGTGTTTTCATGAGGTTTCCATTCCTTCCACTAGGGTACATTTCTAAATAATAGAATACACTAGATTAGGGTATGAATCATAATGTATAATCTCAATGTAGAAAAATACTTAGCATAGACTGAAATTCTATACATAGCTAATATATTAATCATAAACATGGTTTCTTTGAGGAAAAAATTACATTTAAATCCTTAATAATGGATTTTAAGGAAAATGTGAATTTTTTTAAGCATATCCACTAGGAGTGTCAAACCCGGGGCACAGTAAGGCTCATTTTTGTGTAATAAGATACCTCGGGTCAAGCCAGAAACTCCTTGTCAGAGTTTTCACTCCTAGGTACATCTGTTCCAAAACCAAATCCACTTGTAGTATCCAGACAAAGATATATTTGCTAGAAATATCCACATAATATATCCCTTACCAAAATAATAGGGTGTCCTTGTATTCTTATCCTAAAATACTATCTTAGGGATTTGTTCCCTAATCTACATTTTCTAAATCTAGTTTCCAATTTCTCTACTAAACTTCCTTTGATACCAACTATAAGGAAATGACCCTAGTTGCATGGAGTGGGTTCCTTATTTAATTAAATTTTCATATAAAAAAGGAATATACATCCCAAAGGACTGAGTAGTTTAGTATTATTGGAAACAAGATACATACATAAGTTCAACATTACAACTTGAAAATAAATACAACATATAGACTTATTTGACAACATACATAACTCCTAGGTTATTTCAGCATGTCATTCATAATAAAATTCCTCATGTACTGAGAAAATGAAAAATAAGAAAGGGGTGATCTCAAACACTTAATAAGGTTAAGTGATACAGTGGAATATATTATAATATAAACATTTTTCATGTTGAATACCTAAAAATATGTGCCTTTCACAAAAACTTGAACACATTATATAAGGAACAAGAGTTGAATAAATAATTCCATAATCATGGGTATTATACTAGTCGAATAATCCACATGAACCATCAATACTATTTTCATATTGAGGGAATTCATAATGCGGGACATCATAACCATACCATCAGGCCCTCATTCCAAGACCATAAATAATTATTTTCTCAAGGCCTTGTGCCAATACTGTAGTTTGTCTCATGAGACCTACCGATGCACTGAGGGGCTATAGAGGGCCCCACCCAAAACTTAATATGTCCAATGCATTCATCATATTAACGGGGATAAACATAAACAACATATACATTCATATTGAAACAAATATATGAAATGTAAATAACTTTTCCTGAACATTAAGCATAACAACTAACCATTTGAATTAAATTAGTGAATGGTTTTATGATAGCACATCCACATACAAACTAATAATAAACCATTAAATTAAATATGTATGATTATACAATGAAATATTAATCATGATAATAAATAAGAATAAAAAATAGTGTTGAAATAGATGAAGATACTCTTATAAAATCTTCGAGTAATTCTTGAGATAAATACTCTTTTACTTTGAAAAGAAGAGTTATTTTGGAAAAATATTTGTATAAAACCATAATTAAAGTAAAATATTATTTTCATAATAAAATTAGTGATTTTATAAAGATAATTTTTTCCAAAAATATATTATATAGTTCCCTTGAAATAGGTAATAATTTGAGAAATTCCCTTAAATCGGGCATGTATTTCGGGAATGATTTTTTAAGATCCTTTAAAAACATATAAGCCTCCACATAATAAGGAAGGATTATTGTTGTTAAACATATATATAACACTCACCCAGAATTTATTAGGATTACAAAATAATACATAATAACTTCATTGAGGTAAGTAGACAATAAAAGTAACCCGAATGAAAATGGAGGTTTGGGTGAAAACCCCTTACCTTAAGTCTGAAAATGTTCTGGTCTTAAACTTAAGATCCTAGAATATGAAACTAGGCTTATTAATAAATTAATTAAGAACATATTATACATGTATTTATTTTATCATGATTTTATTAAGTCCATTATGTCCTTATTTATTAGTTATAAGATTGAATTCCTTCGTTCCGGAGTGTTCGTTTTCTTGATTTTCATAATCGATTCACTTTTTTTTATGTAATGGAGTTCATGTAGAATGGATGTAAATTTCCAGAATTGAATTTAAATATTATTTATCAATTTACATAGGTTTTAATGTTCATTTATATAATTTGGTTACATGGAACGAGGATGAATCATTAGATGAAATATTAATGATAATCACTTAGATTATTTTAGCAGTATTTGATTATTTGGAACTAGTTTGGTCATGTGATATAATATTACATACATATACTGGTTACTGGATATTAAATAGGTTATAATAAATATATTATATTATTTTTTAACCATAAAAATGGTTTCATGACCAGTAATTAAGGATAAATTTTAGAATAAAACATTGTTATCCACATAGGTTGTAAATTGGAACCTCACCGACAATGATTTCGTTTATAAAATAAAAGAGGGAGAGTAAGAATATTGATGATGGTTATTCCATTAATAGGATATATTTTCAGTATATAGATGATACTAGAGTTATCATTTTCATTTTTATAGAGAAGGTGAGGAGAGGATAACAATAGGAAGGAACTTGAAATTAAAATGGAAGAAATAAAATGTGAATTTACCTCTTGAATCCACCTCCTTGAGAATCTTTTTAAGGGAATGGATTTTGGTCTTTTGGAAAGACCAAGAGATTTTTGGATGTGGGGAGTGACTAGGGAAGGGTATTTGGGAAGAAATATTAGGAGATTCAAGGCTTATATGAGTGAATAGAAGAGGGGGTGAGGGGGGTTTATAGTTGAGGAGAGGAGTGAATTTTGAATATTTTATTCATTATTTTATTATTTCCCTCAAGATAAAAAATATTTTTGTTTCATGTGACCTATAATAGTAATAAGTGCATGTGATTTCAAACCAAGTGGCCTTAAATCACTCATGATGTAATAAATAGTGTATTTAACTAATAATTTTTATATATGGTATTTTACCGTATTTCACTATTCATAAAAAATTCAAGAATTTCAGAAAAATCCAAAAAATTCACCCTAAGCATTTTTCAACATGTAGAATGAACTCAATTTTTCAAAAATAATTTTCTAAATATTATAAATTTCATTTTTAAATAAAACCATAGTTAATTCCAAAAAATAAAAATTTTAAAGTTATAATTAGTTTTATATCACAATAAAAAATTAATTAAGATCTCATTATCTTATAACCTTATAAAAATAAAATAATATCATTATTTACTATTCATAAGGGTCATTTTACTATTCATTTTACTATTCATAAGTGTATGTTACTATTCATAAAAAAATCAATTTGGTTCTATCAAACTTCAAATGACTTACTGATCACAACTCTAGATGACCGTTTTTTGAAATTCAAAACACAGTAGAGGCAAAGTTGTGTTTAACAGCTAGATTATAAAATGTGTTGCTTTGTAGGGACTCAGTGTTTCATGCATTTGATATTTATTTTAAAAACCTTGGTTTGTTACACTGATCATGAATCACGTGGGATTAGATATTTTTCATGATCACGAAATTTGCACAAACAACTCCTTGAACTAAGAGAGCTCTAATTCCCACCATAAATTGGGATACGTAGGAAGCCTTCCTAAGGCCCGAGATCCATCTCATTTCATCTATAAATGGGCATCCTCTTTAGGAGTAAGCCCCAAATTAAACCCCCAAATCACCAAGGCATCCTTTTCAGGAAGTAAACTCAAACTCATTTCTCTCAAAGGACTATACTCTCCTATGAGACTCATCAAACTATGTGGGATTTGATTCCCATCCAAACGGGATACGTAGGAAGCCTCTTTGAGGTTCAAACCCAACACTTCAAATCAACCCTGTTATTCCTGGGCCATATTCCTAATATGGTTTAATCCAACTTCGAAACTCATATTATTTCCAAGTTCCTTGGGCTGCTTAGGCATAAGTCCCACACCAAACCTTGACTAAGCATCTTCCTCTTATATGTCCTTACCACATGACATTAAACTGTACGACTAGGTCCTTATCACATGAAATCAAAAGGTATGATGTGTCCCATTAATTTTCATCTAACTATGAGGGTTTTTATTCCTTTCACAAGGATACGTAGGTAGACCATTTATGGGTATGATCCCAATATCAAAACAAACTTTTGTCTACCTAGACGACGATAAAATTCCAGAGTACCCCCACTGAGTGGCTTAAAAACCAGTATCATCATAATGATGGTTAAAATAATATCTAGATAGTATATGAGAGGATACCATTGATGTAGAAACTCAAATACATACGAATGTATCCATTAATGAATAACCCTGAATACATACTGATGATTCTAAAATTCACATATGCTAATAATTAATTGAAAATTCCAAGGGAAACCTATGTTATACTTGTTGAATTAATAAGGATTCATGAAAATGTCTCAAATATATAAGAGAGTCCTGAAGTAGGTAATAATTCCCCCCAAATGGGTGTGATGAGTTTGACCTCCCATCCTCTCGGCCAATGCATGTTCCTAAGTATCGTAAGTTCAAACTTAAAGAATGAATGCCTTTGGAAAGAAGGTCACTTATGATAAAGAACCATTGGATGTTTCCATTTCCATAAATAAATCCAATGTAAACCACCCGAAAGTAGTGATTCCTAACTAGAACACACGTTCTAAGGGAAGAGAAACAACTATAAATTTCTCAGCTCCAAGATTATTTACAAAAAACTGCTTGTTGTCTCTCTTAATTAAGAACTTAATAATGTATTCAAAGAAAAAGTCTTAACAAGAAAATATATAATGATATACATAGATCCTCAATATCTTTTCTGGTAATTAACTCACTGAATACTCTGTTATTCTTCTTTTCTTCTCCTCAACTGAATCTGTCCGGTAGAAAAAAATTGTCCTACTTGGTTTTCATTCTTTTTATTATTTTTCTTTAAAACCTAATGGGTTGAATAGGCTTAACACATTCATTTCTACATCACTATACCATACATCATATTATTATTATTATTATTATTATTCATGATTCTAGTTCTCTTGGATACTCATTGTCTTCTTCGAGAGGATGTTCTTCTATCTTGGCTTCTTATTAACATACACCACACTTCACAAAAACATATCCTGTTAATTTATTATTTTATTTGTACTTGGTATTATCATATTATCATATGCATGAGTGGATATATTAAATAACTCATCTCTTTATTGGTATCCACAAATGGGATCCTCAAAATATTTTTTATTTATTAGAAAAAATTATTATTATTAATTACCCACTTTGGTTCCCATGATAATTCATGCACCCTTTTCTACTCAAATGATATTCCAAAAATACTATAAATTATTACTACACTCATGGATAAATAAATATTATTTTATTCTTCAGTAGTATCTACTTTATACTCTTTAAGAAAAACCCCATAAGAACCACACTCCATTCTCCCCAGCTATGTGAAAATCAAATAGTGCACATTCATTATGGTATGTAACCTCTCTTTATGCTTGAGATCTTACCATAAAGACTTATAAAAATTATGTTTAAATCTATAAATGCCCATAACATATCAAATTCATACTTATATTAATTAATATCTCTCATCACAATTGATTTTATTATATTTAAACATTCAGAAAACATCACATTCATCAACTAATTTTTTATTTTTAGATTTAATAAATTTGTAAGTATTCTTATTTTAAGCTAAGAATAATTCTATAAATCTCATCCTACCTTTAATCTTATTATCAATAACTCAGATGATAATGATTTAAAATTTAAATAACATCCCAATATTTAACTCAAATTTATCATCATTATTCTTGAAAACCCATAAACTTTCCATTTCATTATCATGAACAATTAAACTCATAAAACTATTATTTTATCATAGATATAAATAGAATCATGATGTTTGGAACATGAATTTAAACTTTAGCATCATCAAGTGACATTTTCATTTGAATTATAATTTTATTAACTTGATTTCATACTTTAGAAATTCTCTCAAATTATTCTATTTTCTTTGAGATTATTTTCTATGATTAAAAACTATAAAACATAATTTTAGGCTTGAATCACAAACCCTTATTTGTTTTTGTGATGTTTAGAGACATTAAGATTATCCTATGAATTATCAAATTTCATTTTCATCTTCAGATATTAAATCTAGAAACTCAATTTTTTAGTCTATAGAATGATGGTTAGGCAGACATATATGATTCTTTCACATATATGGATTATGGTTACACAAATAGGAATCATAATTACATAAAAAATGTATGGTTATGCAAGCCTAGGTGATTATTACATAGCTCTATCTGAGGGTTATTCAGTATAGACCTCATGCATATGTAACACTATATAATGCTTATGAAGTATCATTATGATGCTTATATAGAAGTGGAATGATTCTTACACATCTAATACTTTCCCATTTTTTTAATTTCTACTTACTAATATAATGCTTGTATATCATAGGGAGATAAGGTTTACATGGATTTCAAGACTTACCCAAATTTTCCAAAATTCAATCATATAGGTTCATGGACTTTTAAACCCATCACCATACTTCTCAACTCTTCATCTAAGTGTTTATAAACACTAAATATAAAATCCAACATGCTACAAACTATAAGGATGGATCCCCATATTCTTATTCTAGTTTTGTTCCATGAATATCTACACCTCAATATCCCCACTTTTTGGTTTCATACAAATTTCTCTAAACTATTATAAATAATACTCCATATCCTTGTTACTTTTCTTTGACATTTGGATCATCTCAAAAATCATCAAATGTAATGATATACAAAAATGGAATACAATTCTTCCAACCTCATTGCCCACATTTCAAGGAAAAACTTTTAACTTGTTTCTTCGAACATAATCTAGATACTATTTTTCATGTATACTGGAAGCTTCCAACAAACATATACTCTCAATAATTATCATCAAATACAATTTATGCTTCTCCAAATCCAAGGTAAATTCAGTATCCCCTTGATATTTTTTTCAATTTCAAATGTGAACAATAGTTAATGAAATCCTCCTAAACTTAATTAGAAATAAATAAAAAGGATGGAAAACAATCCCCCTTATTAAAACTGTATGGAAGGGACTTCTCACCTCCAACTAACTCTTCTATTTTTAAGAAACTCCTCATCTCCCCAACTTTTACCTCTCCCCTTTGATATACTCATACAACTTCCATTTGAGATAAGGGTCGAACCACATGTTCTGTTATAAATGAACTATAAACTCATTAACTCTAAGTATATGTGGTCTTACATTTTTAAAAATTTAACACCCAAATATTCAATGGTATGCTTCTCTTTTAATAATACAATAGCATGCGTTATACGCAACTTCGAGTTCTAACACACCACGACTAATCAAACTATCCATTATGAATAGTAATACCCACTTTTTGAAATTTTATAAACTTTATTTTTCAAAATGGACTTAATTTTTCTATTTTTAATATCAAAATTATCTTAGGGTGAATTTTTGGAATTTTTCTGATAACTTTCATATTTTGAGGAATAGTGAAAATACTAAATTTTAATTAAAAACAACTTTTTTAATCGAAATAATTTATAGTGTTAAATAAAAAAAATTAGTTGTTTTAAAGTATAATTAGATTATTTTTTTATAATTTTATATAATTTAGGTCATTGGAATGAATTTTACATTTAAATATTTCATAAACATATGTCAATCTTTTGATAGTTTTTACTTCTTAAAAACCCGCTTTTTGGTTTCGACAACGGGAATTATTTTTAAAATAATTTTTGTAACTTTTGTGTTTTGAATTTGGAAAAATGGATTTCATATTTGGAATCATGAGTTCCAAATTGTGTAAATATGTAACTTTTAGTTTTAAACAATATGAATAATTACTTCGATAAATATTACATTTACCATGGTTAAAGGGTAAATCGAGTAAATAAGGGTAAAAATAATATTATAATAATATTATAATAATATTAAATTATCCTAACACATGTCCTAACCCTATTTTCTGATACATTTATAACCATGTGAATCCTTGGGTCTATTTTGGACCCCATGAATCCACTTGGGAGTGATAATGACATTTTATATTAAATAATCTAAAGTAAAGACAAAAATAAGAAAAGCATGTATCTTTTAGTAAAAAAAATTATATGAGGTTATATAATTGATATATTAGACTATAAATAGTCATTAGAAATATAAAAAAAATTCCTAAATCATGATATTTTTTTAATAATTTTTAAACATAAAATAAATGTATTTATATATGACAGAATAATGATGCAGTGTTTTCCTTGTTAATGAAAGAATCAAATAAATGATATTATAAATATTAAAATAAATATAATTTGAAAGTTTTGATGTCATAATATAATTTTATAGGTTAATAGGACATGTTATTATTGAATCAATGTATTTTTTTCGAAGTAATAAAGTTTTTATGACTTTCACAAAAACCAAGTACTAAATAATGTCAAAATTGACATCAATGAGTTTTTAAAACAAATACTATATAATTAAATGATATAATAGTTTTAAAAATATAAGGTTAATAAAAAAGACTTATATAATAATTTATATTTAATTAATGAACAACTTGGGGTTATCTTGGAATTTTATAGTAAGTTTATTAACCATTTATTATAATAATACAAGAATACATGGTAAAAGTTAAACTATTTAACTAAGAGTTAAATCTAAAAGATATGGTTAATATTATGACCTAAACCTATCTAAAACCAATTGGTAGATAGTGTTTTGACCCATAACCACCTTAGACTCGAAATAAATAATTTTGGGGCCATTATAAACTGAATATGATTGTATAATAAAATAATATTTCATGTTTTTCCTAAAGTGACCTTCACCTCTCTTATAAAAGGGTACTTCCCCTTCTCTAAAAATCACACTTCCAAAGCCATTTGGATCCTCCAAAACCTACTCAAATGTCCTCAAAAATACCCTCCCTTAGACCTAGAGGCCTTACTTTGATCATAAATCCAACCTAAGTATCCCTTCTGATCAACTCAAAAGGAAACACCTGAAGAAGAGGTAATAATTTCACCACCTCTTTCAATGTTCTTTTCTTCGTCTACTTCCTCTTTATTTTTTGTTTCAATACCAAAATAAAAAATCTAGTACCTTATACATAATGTGATGTGATTATAAATATGTTACAACCATATTCATTATTCTATCCATCCTATGAATGACAAGTCACCATACGTGCGTATGTATGACTTACCATCTCCACGTCGTGGTGTAGTTTGTTATTCAAACACTTCATTATTTGGATGGGTATAATAATGTGTATAACTGATTTAAATAATAAATATAACATGTTAATGATTATTTATATATGATATACCAACCAATTACATATTATTTTACCATTAATAGAATAGCATTGTCGCTCGTGCGTGCGTACGGATTACCGTCTCCATGAACGCGATTAGATTCATTCCCCATCGTAACCATTCAAGGATAATTTTAATTTTATAATTAAAAATAATTTTTAAGAACTTAATATCATTTTGGATATGAATCAAATACATCCTATCCATAATAAACATGACTTACATAATAAAAAATATAATGGAAAATGAATCGGTTAACACCCAAAACAATGATACTACTGAAATATTATTAACAAAGGAATATTAAAAGATCATATATGATATCATATTTATGTATGTGGTTCTTGTATAATTTGATAATTATGATTTAACTATAATATAGGAGGTTAATTCACCCTTGACGATGAAAAATTACAAGGTAAGGGTTATTTTTACAATCTCTTTTATCTGAAGTTGTTTATACGTGAGTATCTACTGGGACCTATTTATCATCCTCATCCGTGTTTTTTAAAAAGGTATTTAAAAACATTTTTACTATTTAATAGACTATGGGTTAAATTAATTTATACCCTTGTTTTACTTTTTATAAAATGGTTTGAAAGTAATCTTTCCATCACTTTCCAAATAAGGTACTTTAGGACCTTTTCGACAAATTAAGGAAAGAATTTTTTTTAACTTATACTGCAAGTGAGGTTATTTTCTGTCATTATAACACCTTAAAAGCATCCCTTACAAGCTTATAAGAATATTTTTAAAATAAATCTTTTCTTTACTTTTGAATTATTTCAATGTAGAAATAAATATTTCACTCAAATATTTTTTGGATTGATTTCATCTATGTCAACACCCTTCTTTGGATTTTACGTTTGTTTGAAGTTGATTTATTATAATAAAATATTCCATATTATATTGAAGTTTTTGTGATATGTTTGACTGTGGATGTGTTATTTTTATACCATTAATGGTTTATGTTTTATGCTAGTTTTAATATGAATGTTTATGTTATGTTTCAACCTTTTCATATGAGGAATGCATTGGACTTAGTAAGTGACGGGTGGAGCCTGCTATAGATCCCCGATGAATCAGTAGGTATCATGAGAAAAACTAGTGTCTTGGGACAAGGCCTTGAAAAAATATTATTTGTAGTCTTGGCATGAGGCCTTGACTATGTGGTTATGATGTCCAGAATTATGCATTCCATCATTATGAAATTGGCTATTGATATTTCATGTGATTATTAGACTAGTAGAGTATCCATGTGAATAAGTAAATGGAATTATTTGATTTATCTTCACCATATTATGCTGAATTTTATGTTTAAAAGGCTTGTTTTTTAGTCTTATACATTGTCTTAAATGTTTATGCTTATTTATGAAAGTTTCCGCTAGACTGTTATCCTTACTAAGCACCTGAGCTCACCCCTTTCTATGTTTTATTTTTCCCAGGATGCGAAGAACTATATTATGAATGACCTGTGGGGATAGTCTAAGGGATATTAATGTGTTCAAATGATACAATGTTGTTGTTATTTTTTATTTTATAATGTAATGAAAAACTTGTGTTTGTATTTATTACTTCCAAGGATACTAAACCGATCGGTCTTTCAGGACATGATTTCTTGTATCATGCCAATGTTATGTAATAATGCATCGAATCTGGGTAACAGGGGTTGGGTCATTATAGTTGGTATCAAATTAAGTTTAGTACAAACCTTGGAAGATAGATTTAGAAAAATTATTATTAGAGAACATTAACCTAAGATAGACTTTGAGAATTAGTATAGAAGAACTTCCTAGAAAATTTTGTAATGTAGAGATTTTGTGTATTTTCCAAGAAATACATCTCTATCTGGATACGAGCAGGTAGAGGCGGCTCTGGGACAAATGTACCTAGGAGTGAAAACTCTGACAAGGAGTTTCAGGCTTGACCTGAGATATCCTGGTACATGACAACGGGCTTTGTTGCACTCTTGGTTACAAAATTCCCGGGGGATATCCTTAGGATAATTCACGTTTTCTTTACAAACAATTATGAAGGATTTATGATTATATACCTCCTTAAAGAAAAAAAATATTATTATGGATTATATCCATAAACTGTTCAATTTATGTTAAGTGTTTTACAAGTTTGGAATTGTGTATTGCAATTCATAAACTAATCTAGTGTATGCCATTGTTTAGAAATAGAGCCTAGTGGAAGTAATGGAAACCATATCAACAAGAATAATCCATGTAGGAATTTCCCCTCCTACTTAAGATAATTATAGTAGAGTTGGTGATGCAACTAGTGGTGTTTAGTTTATCAATATACTAGGACAACTCACTCAGGTTATGAATAATAACCTTACCCATATGGAGCACCCTGATCCATAATGTGGAGGATCAATGTTAGACCGATTCGTGAGGAAAAAACCACCAACATTCAATGGGACTAAAAATACATTTTTATCTGAGAAATGGATAAGTTCCTTAGAGAAAATATTTCATGCTTTGGGGAGTTGTGAAAGGGAAAAAGTTTTCATGGCAGTTTATCACCTAACGGGAGATCCAGATCAATGGTGTTCATTAATTAAAAACACAAAGGAGGATTAATAAGTAACAAATATGGAATGGAGGTAGTTTAAAGATATTTTCTTAGAAAAATACTTTCCTCGTGACCATGGAGCGGATATGGAAGGAAAATTTCTGAGTCTAAGGAAAAAGGAGGATGAGAATGTCATAAAGTATAAGGCAAACTTTAAAAGGTTAGAAAGGCATGAAGTAGATTATATACATAACCTAAGGAGTAAGATTGATTGATTATTTGATGGGTTAAAACCATTTCTCTGTCGATCATTAGTCTCACAATCATTCTCATCGTACGAAGATATTGGCTCATGTACTATCAAGATAGAAAAATAATTCTTTAAGTCTTACAACTTTAAAGAAAAGAAAAAGAATAAGATATCTACTGAATAATCTAGAAATGGAAATAAGGGGAAGAAGGGAAAATTTGAATTTCCATCCTGTGGTAAATGTGGGAAGAAACGCCCTAGTACTTGATTAAAGGGAATGGGAGTCTATTACAAGTGTGGTGAAAAAGACCACCAAGCTTGTGATTGAGAGGGAAAGAAAGAGACTGTCAATGTTGAATACTACAATTATAGAGAAATTGTGAATTATTCAAATGAATGTGCTAATCACCAAGGAAACTTACCTCAAAAAAGGCCAAGGGAGAAAGTCTAAGCTTATGTGATCATTATTACTGAGGTTGAAGCTCCAAAAGATGTGGTGGAAGGTAATTTAATGGTTTTCTCAAATTTAGCCAATACTTTATTTGATTATGGATCATTGCATTATTTCATATCTTCCGAGTTTGATAAGAAAGTTAGATATTTCCAATTTTAGTTAACAAGGTTTTTTTCATTCAAAATTTCTAAGGGAAGTATCATTGAAACAAAGTTTTGTGAATCAGTTCCCATTAGGGTATATAAATGTGCTTTATCTGCTGATCTCATCATCATACCCATGATTGAATTTGATATAATCCTCGGTATGGATTGGCTTTCGGACCATGATGTTAAAATTTATTGTAATAAGAAGGAGGTTACAATTTTCGATGATGATAAGGAGTACCTTATCTTGAGAGCATAAATGTCACCACTTGATTCTCATCTAGATCCACCCCCAGTATCTCTACTAAATTCAATTATTGGGGAGGAAAATAATTAAATAACTATGGGTGAGGAAAAGAATGTTCAAATAGAGGATGTACCTATTGTGCAAGAATATGTTTATGTGTTTCCAGAGGATTTACCTACACATCATCCAGAACAAGAAATTGAGTTTTCCATTGATTTAATTCCCGATTTAAGGCCCATATCGAAGACCCCTTATAGAATGGACACTGTGGAATTAGTGGAACTAAAGAAATAGCTAGAGGAATTGAGTAATAAAGGATTTATTCACCCTAGTGTTTCTCCATTGGGATCCCCTATTCTTTTTTTAAGAAGAAAGATGGATCTATGAGGTTGTGCTTTGACTATAGGGAGATCAATGCTATAACAATAAAGAACAAGTATCCCCTATCTCGCATTGATGATTTATTCGACCAAATTCATAGAGCTCAATATTTTTCAAACATTGACCTTCGATCTCAATATCATCAGTTGTGTTTGAATAAGGAAAACATTCCTAAAACAGCATTTCAAACCAGGTATGGGCATTACAAGTTTACAGTAATGCCTTTTGGACTAACTAATGCACCCTATTTTTTCATGGATCTAATGAATAGAGTTTTCAAGGAATATCTTGATGAATTTTTAGTCGTATTTATTAATGATATCTTGGTAAACTCAAAAATCAACAAAGATCATGAAAATCACTTGTGTACTATTCTGAAAACCCTCAGAAGAAATAAATTATATGGGAAGTTTAGCAAGTGTGAATTTTGGATTTAGGAAATTTCTATTCTTGTCCATATTTTCTCCAAGGATGGAATCTCTGTCGATCCTTCTAAGACAAGAGCAATACAAGAATGGCCAGCACCGATGCGTATAACTGAGGTACGTAGTTTTATTGGTTTAGCATGTTGTTATCGGCGCTTCGTCCAGAATTTTTCCCGATTGGAAAACCCATTAACCATGCTCACACGTAAAAGGGTTAAATTTGTTTGGAAAAAAGAGTGTGAAGAATGTTTTGAAAAACTTAAGAGAAGATTAGTCTTTTCTCCTCTCTTGACTCTATCATCATGGAATTATGGGTTTGTTATTTATAGTAATGCTTCAAAGAAAGGACTTGGTTGTTTCCTTATTCAGAATGATAGAGTTATTGCCTATGCATCACGACAACTAAAAATTCATGAACAAAACTATCCAACTCGTGATCTTGAGTTAGAAGCTGTAATATTTTCTTTGAAGATATGGAGACACTATCTCTATGGTTCAAAATTTGAGATATATACCGATAAAAAGAGTTTGAAGTATATTTTCTAATAGAAAGAACTCAACATGAGACAAAGATTATGGCTTGAACTCCTCAAAGATTATGATTTCACTATACACTACCACCTGGGAAAGGAAAATAAGGTGGAAGATTCTTTGAGCAGAAAGGATCATGGAGTTTTGAACAAGATGAGAGTTGAAAGGGATATTTTGTTCATGGATCTAGTAAATATGGATATGGGAATAATCATGGAATGTGAAACATCAATACTTTTTCAAATGGTTTCCCAACCATATTTACTAGAAAGGATAAAAATTTCTCATACTGATGATGAGGAGTTTAAAAAGAAATTTAAATCTGTGAATGATGGGAGATTTATTTACTTCATATATGAAGATGGAATTTTGAAATTTAAGAAGAGACATTGTGTTCCTGATATACCTGATCTAAAAAGGGAACTGTTGGATGATGCTCATAGCTCTAATTTCTCTATACACCCTGGTAGAACTAAGATGTATAGATATTTGAAGGAACATTTTTGGTGGGACAACATGAAGAGGGAGATTGCTGATTATGTGTCAAGATGTATGGTTTTTAAATATGTTAAAGTTTGATGACAACATCCTAGAGAAGTCATGAAACCTCTTCCCATACCTGAGTGGAAATGTTATGATATTACGATGGACTTTGTTATGGGGATACCAAAGACTCCTAGAAGTAATGATGCAATATGGGTCCTTGTTGATCGTCTTACCAAGTCAGCACATTTTCATGCTATAAAAGAAGATTTACCCCTTGAATGTTTACCAAGACTATATATTAATTAAGTTGTAAGACTTCATGGATTACCCTATCGATTGTTTCTGATCGTGATCACAGTTTTACATCAAGATTCTGGAAAAGTTTTCATAAGGTCTTGGATACTGAACTTCATTTGAGCACTTCCTACCACCCTAAAACTGATGGACAATCAGAACGAACTATTAAAACCTGAGAAGACATGTTGATATCTTGTTCACTTGACTTTAAAGGTATTTGGGATCAGTATTTATATATGGTAGAATTTTCCTATAACAATAGCTTCCATTAAAGTATTCATATGGCACTATATGAAGTGTTATATGGAAAGAGATATCGCACACCAACTTTTTGGGATGATGTTAGTGAAAGAAAACTCATAGGCCCAAAACCTTGTTGAGGAAACAATGGAAAAGTTGAAGTTTATCCAAACCCACATCAAAGCATCTCAAATTAGGAAAAAGAGTTATGCTGATAACCGAAGAAAGGATTTGAAATTTCAAGTAGAAGATCATGTTTTCTTGAAGGTATCTCTATGGAAGGGTGTTGTATGATTTGGTAAGAAGGGTAAATTGAGTCCCAGGTACATTGGACCTTTTGAAATTCTAGAACTAATTGGATTTGTAGCTTACCATTTGGCAATGCCTCCAAGTCTCTCTAAAGTTCATGATGTGTTCCATGTATCACTGTTGAGAAAATACATGCCTGGCCCAATGCATGTACTCACCTATGAAGAAATAGAACTAGAACCTGAACTATATTATTGTGAAGAGCCTATCATAATTATTGATACCATAGAAAAAGTGCTAAGAAACCAGATGACTCGTCTGGTGAAAGTTCTATGGAGAAACCATAAGATGGAAGAGGCAATGTGGGAACCTGAGGAACTTATGATGAAGAACCACCAAAATATTTTTATGCTATAATATTATAGAAATTTCGAGGACTAAATTATTTGAAGGAGGTAATAATGTAATGCCCCAATCTTAGATGGTACGCTTCTCTTTGAATAACACAATAGCTTGTGATGTACGCAACTTCGAGTTCTAACACACCGCGACTAATCAAACTAGCCATTATGAATGGTAATACTCACCTTTTGAAATTATATAAACTTTATTTTTCAAAATGGACTTATTTTTTGGATTCAAAATATCAAAATTATCTTAGGGTAAAAAAAAATTATTTTTCTGATAACCTTCATATTTTGATGAATAGTGAAAATACTAAATTTTAATTAAAAACAAATTTTTTAATAAAAAAAATTATAATGTTAAATTATAAATTTTAGTTGTTTTAAAGTATCATTTTATTATATTTTTATTATTTAATATAATTTATTTCATTGTAATTAATTTTACATTTAAATATTACATAAACATATGTCCATCTTTTGATAGTTTTTACTTCTTAAAAACCCGCTTTTTGGTTTCGACAACGTGAATTAATTTTAAATTGATTTCTGCAAATTCTATGTTTTGAATTTGGAAAAATGGATTTCATATTTGGAATCATGAGGTCCAAATTGTGTAAATAGGTAACTTTTATTTTTAGACATTATGAATAATTATTTCGGTAAATATTTTATTTACCATGGTTAAAGGGTAAATCCAATAAATAAGGAAAAAAATAATATTATAATAATATTAAATTACCCTAACACATGTCATAACCCTATTGGATGATACATTTCCTACCATGGTAATCCTTGGGTCGATTTTGGGACCCCATGGAGCCACTTGGGAGTGATAATGACATTTTATATTAAATAATCTAAAGTAAAGACAAAAATAACAAAAGCATGTATATTTTAGTAAAAAAAATTATATGAGGTTATATAATTGATCTATTAAACTATAAATATTAATTATAAATAAAACAAATTCCTACATAATTATATTTTATTTATAATTTTAGACATAAAATAAATATATTTATATAGGACACAATAATGATGCATTATTTTCCTTATTAATGAAAGAATCAAATAAATGATATTATAAATATGAAAATAAATATAATTTGAATGTTTTGATGTCATAAAATAATTTTATAGGTTAATATTACATGTTATTATTGATTCAATTTATTTTCTTCTAAGTAATCAAGTTGTTATGACTTTCACAAAAACCAAATACTAAATAATGTCAAAATTGACATAAATGAGTTTTTAAAACAAATACTATATTATTAATGGATATAATAGTCCTAAAAATATAAGGTTTGGCCAAAAGACTTATATAATAATATATATGTCATTATGAAACCACTTGGGGTTATCTTGTAATTTTATATTAAGTTTATTAACCATTTATTATAATAATACAAGAATACATGGTAAAAGTTAAACTATTTAACTAAGAGTTAAAACTAAAAGGTAAGGTTAATATGGTGACCTAAACATGTATAAAACCTATTGGTTGAGAGTTTTTCGATCCATCCCCACCTTATCCTAGAAATAAATCATTTTTTATCCATTATAAACCGAATATGATTGTATAATAAAATAATATTTCAAACTTTTCCTAAAGTGACTCTCACCTCTCTTATAAAAGGGTACTTCCCCTTCTCTCAAAATCACACCTCAAAATCCATTTGGATCCACCAAACCCTAATAAATTATTCTCCAAACTACCCTCCCTTCGACCTAGAGGCCTTAATTTGATCATAAAGTCCACCTAAGGAGCACTTTGGATTGACTCAAAAGGAAACACCCGAAGAAGAGGTGATAATTTCACCACCTCTTTCCAAGTTCTTTTCTTCTTCCACTTCCTCTTTATTTTTTGTTTCCATACCAAAATAATAAATCCAGTACCTTATACATACTATGATGTTATTATAAATATGGTACAACCATATTCATTATTATATCCATCCTATGAATGAAAATTCATCATACGTGCGTACGTACGGCTTACCGTCTCCACGTCGTGGTGTAGTTTGTTATTCAAACACTTCATTGTTTGGATAGGTATAATAATGAGTATGACTGATGTAAAAAATAAATATAACATGTTAATTATTATTTATATATTATATACCATCCAATTACATACAATTTGACCATCAATAGAATGGTATTGTCGCTCGTGCGTACGTACAGATTACCGTCTCCACAAACGTGATGAGATTCATTCCCCATCGTAACCATTCAAGAATAATTTTCATTTTATGATTAAAAATAATGTTTAAGAACTTAATATCATTCTGGATATGAATCAAATACATACTATCCATAACAAACATGACTTACGTAACAAAACATATAAAGGAAAATGAATCGGTTAACACCCAAAACAATGATATTACTGAAATATTATTAACAAAGAAATATTAGAAGATCATATATGATATAATATTTATGTATGTGGTTATTTTGTAATTTAATAAAAATGATTTATCTATTATACAGTAGGTTAATGTACCCCCTACCAACAAAAATTACAAGGTAAGGGTTATTTTTACAATCTCTTTTATTCGAGGTTGTTTATACAAGAGTATCTACTGGTACCTCTTTATCATCCACATCCGTGTTTTTTAGAAATGTATTTCAAAAAAAAATACTATTTACTATACTATGGATTAAGTCATTTATACCCTTGTTTTACTTTTTATAAAATGGTTTTAAAGGAATATTTCCATCGCTTTCCAAATAAGGTACTTTAGGACCTTTTCAACAAATTAAGGAAAGAATGTTTTTTAAACTTATACTGTGAGTGAGGATATTTTATGCAATTATAACACCTTAAAAACTTCCATTGAAGGCTTATAAGAATATTTAAAAAATAAATTTTTTCTTTACTTTTGAATGATTTCAATGTAGAAAGAAATATTTCACTCAAATAGTTTTTTTATTGATTTCATCTATGTCAACATCCTTCGTTAGATTTTACGTTTGTTTGAAGTTGATTTATTATGATACAATCTTCCATATTGTATTGAATGTTTTGTGATATGTTTGAATATGGATGTTTTATTTTTATACCACTCATGGTTTATGGTTAAATTATTAACATTTCGTATGATATTTTTAATACTAATGTTTGTGTTATGTTTTAACATTTTCATATGAGGAATGCATTGGACTTAGTAAGTGATAGGTGGAGCCCGCTATAGCACCTCGATGCATCGGAAGGTCTCATGAGACAAACTAGTGTCTTGGGACAAGGCCTTGAAAAAATCGTATTTGTATTCTTGGCACGATGCCTTTATTTATGTGGTTGTGATGTCCGGCATTATGCATTCCATCATTATGAAATTGGATATTGATATTACATGTGATTATTCAAATAGTATAGTATATATGTGAATAAGTAAATGGAATTATTTGATTTATCTTTTCCATATTATGATGAAGTTTAAGTTTAAAAGGTTTGTGTTTTAGTCTTAAACATTACCTTAAATGTTTGTGCTAATTTATGAAAGTTTCTTCCATACTATTATCATTACTAAGCACTTGAGCTCACCCATTTCTATGTTTTATTTTTCCCAGGATGCGAAGAAGTATATTATGACTGACCTACAGGGATAGTCTAAGGGATATGAATGTGTTCAAAGGATACAATTTTTTTGTTGTTTTTTATTTTATAATGTAATTTAAAACTTATGTTTGTATATAGTACTTCCAAGGATACTAAACTGATCAATCTTTCAGGACATGATTCCTTGTATCATGAAAATGTTATATAATAATGCACTGAATCTGGGTAACTGGGGTCGGTCCATTACAAAAAAAACATTATTGATAGTATTATTAAACAAAATTTTCCACTTTATTGTGTTACCACTTCTAACTTGCTTCCCCACAGGGTTTTCCAAACTGATTTTAAAGTAATTGTATGAACCTTAAATAAATTTAACACTCGCATAAAAACATTTATTATGCAGGGTTATTTCTTCCCCCATTTTGTTAGATAATTTCTACCCCTTGATAAATATAATGAATATGATTTAAAACAGTGATGGGAGAATGAGAATCATACCTCATTATTCAACTTCATCAAATCTATCTGGAAATTGATATTCATGTAAAGTGATTATTTTCTAGAATATTAGACTTTTTTTGGTTTCTCTCCCTTAAATGATTCTCTACCCTTTTTATCACCTTGACTTCCCAACTTTGAATACAAAATAGAAGACATGGGAATAAGGTGGATAATCCAATTTCACCTCAACGTGATCACTAGGTTTAAGATAGATTTTTCGACCTAGTGACTCATTTATTTGAAGGACTAATGTTTCTTAACCTCTTCATGATTCCTTTACCTTTCACTTTCTAATTCTATTCATTCTTAGGCATCATGGTATTCCCTTTCTTATCATATTTCTTCATAGTTAGAATGGTCTTATCCACTTTGTAAAATAGAGCACCTTACTTCCTTGTTGTTTGATCTAATTTCATAGAATCTTCCAAATAGTAAAACCATGTGATTAACAAGTATTTAGTATTATTATTGTCTTTATTTAAGTGTGTATACTCCTTTTATTCAATAATATTCCTTTTATAAGGATCCATTTGTGATTTTCCCTTATTCTTCAATGGACTTTTTTGAAATGGAAAAATAATTATGAATTTATTAGCATGGTGTCCAACCACCTTAGACCTTCCACACACACCTTATTAATCATTTAATCCACCCATGTTTTGCATACATTCAACCTCTTCATCATGAGTGTCAAAAACCATACAAATACATCTATCTCATTCATGAATTGATTCCCTTTTGGTTTTCAAATTGCTCCCATATTTCATGACATTCATGGAAATATTTCAATGTTCCATGATGTTTTTGTTCCTTCTAAAATATAATTACTTCTTTTATATGGGTTTAACGTCCTGGTAATATTTCTTCATAGTATTCTTAGGTGTATTTGATTTATCAACATTATTAACTGATTTTTATACCTAGGTAGAATTTCTTTATTTCTTCACCTTATTTCATATTTATTAATGCATTCTCTTAACATTATCATGAGAGTTTTTTTGGGTTGTTATATACCAACACTCCTCATAATAGTGTCTATATATGTTGAAAAATCATATAACCTTTACAACCTTTCAAATATGTTCTTAAAGACAAATTGTTTCTTCTTTGTAAAATCATCTTGTGTAAAATAGGTTATCCTCTCATTTAAGCCTTTATAACAATTTATTTAGGGATTATTTTATTTTCACATACTAATATATTATTCCAGTAATCAATATCAATGTTTCCAAACTTCCAACAACCCCAGTATCTCCTAATTAATCTTGTTGTTTTGCTTATTCATGCAATTTTTCTACATTTCTATGTTTGCTACCTTTGTTCTAGAACACTAACTTTTTAGGATCCATTTAGGGGGAAAATTTCTTCTTCATTATTTAATTAACCCTTCATAATTTTTATAATTTATTTTAATTTTTATGCTTCCATATTTTTACAAAATATCACCTTTTTCCAGTACTTCAAGAAAAAATAGATTCAATGTTCACAGAATGAATTAGATTAAGGGATACCTTTTTCAATTATTATGGGGTGGAGGATTATCCAAATGATATAAATATATATTTACCACCCTCATAAGTCCATTTTTGGGGCAAAGTAATCTTCAATACTTGGGTGGTATCACTTTTCTTATCAGCAGAATGGGAAACCCAAATTTTGTAGCTTCTAGATTTTTCAATTTCACTTCCAACTATAGAAACTTCATCTGGATATTATACTTCTTAGCCTCAAATAAACTCAGTATTTATTACCATTTTATTTTCATCATTAAAAATTCATCCTCATATATTTTCCTTGTCTCAAATAGAAAATTTCCAAACTCTTTGACTCATTTTTCTTTAGCTTCAAGATAGAAAAAATTGATATCTATGTAAATTTTATGAAACTTTTAAAATACATGGAAAACTTCTTTAATATACTTAAAAAAGAAATATTTCTCACATAAATATATTTTCAAGTCTAAATAATACATTAAAATTGTTTCCTTATAAATTTGTACATTTTATTCTATGTCTTTCACAAGCTTTGTGAGAGTGTACTCATATTCTTCTCCATTGCTTCTTACATGGAATAAAATTATTACACTACCTATAAATTTATATCCTATAATACCACAAACAATAAATATATATAATTCACCACTTTGATGGGGAAATTCTTCAAGTATTCCTTAACCTCAAGGAAGAGGTCCTGAGCAGATTCAATGTTCCCATTCTCACAACTCAAAATTTCTTCATTAGAGGAATCATAACCAATAGATTTACAAAAAGAGTTAGCAATATAATTTAATTCAGTTAATAGTAGTTCCTCTTCCAATTATAAACCTTTTATTAGATTTATTTTCTCTTTATTATAATGGTTTATCAAGGTCTTTGTTGATACCTCCAAATCTATCTTTATAGGGATGGAATAAAATTATTCTATCTAGGACACGTCCATTTAAAATATTCACTTCATGTGATATTGTAAAAACAAATGGAAACTTTTTTATGATATTGGTTATAATAGAACTCTAAAACCAATAAAAGGTAACCTATTCTTTGATACTAATTGAATGTCCCATAAAAATTGTGTATAATTGAATGAAAGGGGGATGAATCAGGTGTGATCAAATTATTTTACCAAAATCCAATTATTTTTTAGAATCTTAAACCCCTTTTGGATTTTAAACTCTATCACCTAGTAGGATATAAATTTTTCTCTAAGATTTTACCCTTATATAGACTTATATGTAATGTAGATGCTGAAAGTAAATATGGTTTAAGTGTTTCTAAAAGTTTCGGTCCCAATGTGAGAAGCTTACTCCTTTCTATGTTCAACAATCATTGAGATATGAATTCTTTGCTAATAATATTTTTATCAATTATATTGGGTTATCCAAGTATTACCCTAAAAACTATCTTTCCATATTACATAGTAAAGTGGTCACCACATTTAATAAGTGACCTTCCTCCACTATATTACATGAGTGAAGGGATCTTTATACTACATCTCATAGTCTTCAAATTTATATCACACCTCTTGGTTAAATAATCTTACTTTATCCTCTTAAATTAGATTAGTATTTTATTTTTCATGGTCTATACATCCATAAAATGTGATATGGTCCATCATTATAGAGTATCTTTGATTTACTTTATGTTTTTAAACATAGCTCATGTAACTCGGCCTCTATAAACTAATTAGTTCCTAGATTATTTATAGAAGACTTATTTTTATCTCTCTAAACTTAGAACTCAAGAAGAATGCCCTAAAATAACTCTTACTTGGAGAATATATAATTATATTCACACCTCCTCAAGATCTTACTTGGTGATTAACTCAATGGATACATTGGTCTGCTTATTTTCTTCTCCTCTACTGAATCTATATAACAGAAACAAATCATACTAATCAAAATTTTCTTATCACATTATGAAGAAATATCTGGTAAAATATTATCTGGAACAAATATTTTGTCTTCTTTGGGGAAAAATTCCTTATAATATAAAAGGAAATATTATCAATGATTTGGGTATCAAGGAAGTATCATTCCCTTTTACTTATCTTGGTGTATCCATTTTTTGGGGAAGGCCTAAATCCAGTTATTTTTTCCACCACTATTGACTATATCTTCAATAAACTTTACTTATGGAATGGTAAATACCTCTCTATGTTTGGAAGAATATATATTTTCAAATCTACAATTGTATCTAAAATTTTCTACTCGTTGATGGTTTACAAAAGGCCTACTGGTCTTTTTAAGAAAATAAAATGTTACATCAAAAACTTTGTTTGGAGTGAAAGCACTATTTAAAGGAAACTTCTGACCATTCCTTGGGATACTTGTTGTATACCTTTAGATAAGTTAGTTCTAGGCATCAAAAACCTTAACCTATTTAATTATTCTTTACAAGCTAGACTCACTTGGAAGTTGATTCACAATAACTCTGATTCCATTAATATTCTCAAAAAAAGATTCCTTGATAAGTTAAGGAAGGGAAATATGAATTATATTATCACATCCACTTGGTCATCCATTAGGAAAACTTTTACCAACATCATTAATAACTCTAGATGGATGGTTAGTACCCACTCTTCTATGAAATTTTGGTTGGATGGCTGGACCGGTGTTCCTTTAATCACCATGTTGCCTCCCAATATTCTATTGGATCACACCAACTCCAATATGAGGGATTTTTTAAATTCTCATAACATTAGTCTTCCTGATAACATTATTCATGTTATTGAAAATTATCCCTACTCAAGTTCTGAAGATTTTCTAATCTAGGAACCTGCTCATAATGGAATCCTAGAATCCAAGAATTTTTATAACCAAAATTTTTAAATTATGATAATAATTTATACTGGTTAAAAAAATTTGAAAAACTGTGGATTAATCCCTTGAGGATTACTCTTGTTTGGCGTATTTCTCACAACAGAGTCCCCACTGATTTTTTTCTTCAATCTGTTGGGATTAAACTTTGATCTAAGTGTCATCTTTGTAACCAACATAGAGAAGATACTAACCATCTTTGTCTATCTTGTTCTATGGATTCAGCTCTTTGGAAATATATTTTTGACATTTTTTATTTCATATGGTTACTTTTTTATTCAATAAGTTCCTGATTAATTAATTTTTTAGATATAGAAACTTCTCAAAAAATAAATAATATTTTCTTAATGGTTGTTTCTGAGCTCTTCCATGTGACCTGGTATGATAGAAATTATCATCTTGAAAATAATTTCACATCCAATCTAAATTTTGGTTGGAAGCGAATTCTCATTTTCATTCAGGAATCTACCTCGATTTAGAAGGATAATTGTGACAACACAGTTAAATGATTTTAGATCCTCTGATGACTTCATATTGATGGAATTTATCGTCAACCAAGATGCACTTTTTAGGTGTTCTGATAGGCTCTGATCCTATGTTTTATTAAAGTGAATGTTAATGGTGCTTCTAAAGGCAATCTGGGGTCCTCAGGTTGTGGTTATATTTTCATAAACCACCTTGGATAGTGTCTCGTATGCTTCTTTAGCATATGTGTAATTTCCTCGTATCTGGAAACGTAAATGATGAATGTGATCCATGCTGCTTTTTTTGCTAAGAAAAAGGGTTGGTATAATATTTGGATTGAAAGTGATTCGACGAATATTGTCTGGGATATTTGGAATGATGTGGGGCATCTTGTCTGTCCACTTACAACCCATTGGATGAACTGTCTATTTTCACTTCTGGAGATCATCTACATTATCACTCATACCTTTCATGAAGTGAACATGGTTGCAGGTGGTCTTGAAAATAATGGATTCATCCATGACATAACCAGACTGGATGACATACCTGTTGATTTACTCCCTCTTTATGATAAAGATTTTAGTTGTTCCTCACTAAGTCCCCTTAGTGGAAACTATTTCACCGTATAACAGAAGTCCATAATAAATTAAAGAGAGTATTTATTGGGAATTCCATTGAGTGATGGAATCTTGAACAACATTGAATTTTTAATCTCATAGTTTCTAGAGTGAGGTGTAATCCTAATGCATGATAGGTTGCTTGAAACTATGATAAATAATATAAAAAATAACAATAAAAGTTGAAAGATAATTTTAATATGTTGATTCATTGATTGATCAACTAGAACATGAGTAGGAACCTAAGGAGGCCAAGGAAGAAGTACCACTATAGCTTCCAAATTTTACTAAATAAATCAAATAGGTTGAGGAAACACTTAAATAAAATCAAAAGCACAATCATTTTATGAACCAAATTCAATAATACCATGAAGATATAGAGAGTGAAGATGAATACATGCATGATGATAGGAATATAGGAAAAGATTTAGATCAATTTTGGAGTAACTAGGAAGAATATAAAATGCAACGATATTTTACCGTCAATAATATTGAAGAATTAGTACTTGACTAACTATTGTTATCCATGGAAGAATAGGAACCCATGTAAGTGATGGAATTTGATGAAAATATGGAGGCTTCTGACTACCTCCTTCAACCATAGAGATTCAATTTCAAGAGGAACTTACCACAGAGGAAGTTATTGAACCAAAAAAAACTCAGGGATATGATATTAATTTGAATTATTTATTTTATGATCTTGTTCAATATAATTGAGTATCACTCCTTATTGTTTTAAATTTTCATAATTTTTCAATCATTTCCATGCCATATAGGAAGATGATAAAGAAGCACATGAACCTGTTTAGGAACACATGAAGTGTTGAAAAAGTGAGAGCCCTAGAACTAACTATTCGGTGCTTTTGATTACCATATCGTGTATACATTTAGATATACATAATGGTTACTATAAATTATAGTGTAGATATTTCTCCATCCACTATTTAATGGTAATGTTCATAGATTAATTGTTGTATCAAAAGGATATAGCAGATCCCAGACTATAATGAGAACCAATAAATACTATGACATTAATCTTAAACGAAGTTCATATGGTCTAGATGCATATTATTGACTAACATAGTAGATGCATGACTATCATGTGTTGGGGGCTTATAAGCATTGATACTTATTCTCATGAAGTTCTCATTTTGTGATCTTGAGTATTGAGATCATGAGGACGTACCCACCAATAGGAACACCACATCTTTTGGTTGTTATTGCGTACTTTGATGCAAGATGAAAACCATGATATTAAAATCATGGTGAGGTAGTTTGTGTTTGGTGTGTCATTGGTGGCATGAAATTAGTTTAATGGTCAAGAAAGGATTTTCCGTTTCTCAATTCAGGAAGTTATATATCTCGGGCCATGTTGATCACGATGGTAGTCCAAGGTAAATATGTCTAGTTAGATCAACAAATAATAAAGAAAGAAAAGGGTAATGGCACGGGTGTGTGTCATGCTTTATGATATATTTAATACAAAGGGATTATATTATATAGTATGTGTTCCTAGGTTAGTTTTCATTGTTGTGACAATCCTTATCTTTTTAGGGGCCATGATGGGTTGCTAGATCCCACTCTTGGTCTGTGAATAGTATTCACTACTATCAAGATAAGGGCCTAGAGGGTCACACACAATAGTGTATTCGAGAATCTTCACTATTTAGTTGAATAGGAATATTGGACATGGTGGGCCTCACCACTGGGGTCTAGGATTTGTCCAAGGAGATGCGATCACCAGTGTAATAAATAAATTCTTATTATTCAAGTCAAGAATAATGGGTATTGAATTTATTTATTAAATTTATTTACAATTGTTTTAGTAAATACATAAATATATTAAATGAATGAATATTAGTTTAAAATATTCAAGGTTCATTTATTATTTATGGGAGTACAAGTAGAGTTAATGGATTAGGTATTATCATATAATATATTTATTATATTATAATAAAAGTTATAATAATAATAATAAATTATATTTTTGACTCAGTTTAGTATTAAAAATATTATTTATATAGTGTTTTTATTATTCAGGGGTCGGGATGGCATTTTTGGTTCATTTAATTACACTCTATAAATAGAGTAGAAGAGGGATTTGCAAGGAACTATTCATGGATATCTATATCTACTTCTCTCTCCCACTCTCTAGAGAAAGAAGCTCTAGATCTAGGAGATCAGATCAAGCTCTCTCTTAGGCATTGCAAGAAAGATAATGTAGTGATCGTCGGATCATCGAAGGTGTCATCAGATCTTTGTGCTAGCACCCAGAATTCAACGTATGGCACTCCCATAGTTTCTCAAAGTGTGTATCGATGATCTAGAAGAATTAGACTCTTGATTCTTCGAGTAGTGATCACCAGTGATGAGAAGACATCGTGCATGGATTCATATCTAAACCATGGTTTTACGGTTTTATTTGTGTGCTTAATCATCTTCATTCAAGATCCTTCTGCATAAATAGGGTAGCGATTAACCGATGATAATGATTTTATGTCATTCATTGGTGAAAATTTTTAAAATCCCATATTTCAAGGCTTTCACTACATGTCCAGTTCCTACAAGTGGTATCAGAAGGACTCATGAAAGTTTTTAAGACAAAACAAATTAAATTTTCATTAAAAATTATAGAGGGTGTCGTTACGGTTCTACCGCCATAGATAGTTTGTGAATATCATATCATATGGTCAGTCTGCGACCATCAGAAGTTTCAAAATTGGATGAATTCATTTTTCTAGTGAAGTTATCATCGGCTGAAAATCTATGGACACCAAAATTCTGGCCATCGAAATAGTATTTTATGATAGTGAATTCTGATTAAAATAATTAATACTATTGATTAATTATTTTATTATAAATAAATTAAAAGTCTAATAATCTAAGATTTTTAAAAATGAGCATTTAAGATAAATGTGGAATAATTAATGATAGAGAGTGTGGTTAGCGGGCTAGACCTGTTACAAAAAAAAACAAAAAAAAATTAAAGGTGGGATTCATGGGTCAAAGAATCAAAAGAAAAAAGGGGATGGTTTTTTGAAAAATCAACAAAAACACAAAACAAACAAAAAATGGGTCAAAAAAGTGAGGGTCAATTGGACCCCCTCCCCTGTCCACCCGCGGCAGCCCCATAAGGCCGCCTACCTCTGGCAGCGATGCCCTGCACCGCCTCCTGCTGAATTGAGGCGCCTCGCATTGGTGCCATGTGTTGCCTTCGGTTTTCACCCTACAGTAGCACCACGCACCACCTCTTGTTGGTGCCCCTTTGTTCCCACAACCACCGTACAGGCACCCTCCCTGCATGACTTCTATTTTTTAGCCACCCTTCCGCACGCTGGAGAGTTCAGCACTGGACCACCTCCTCCCAGATTTTTCTCATGCCACCCTATATAGCCAGATCTGGTGACTCAGTCGGCCGCCTCTGTTGTGCCTCATTCGGACACTAGACCATCCCCACCGTCCGTTGTCCTGCTCATGTGGCCGAGCACAACCCACAGTGTCCCTTTGGATGCACCGCCTTCCCGCAGAACATATGGTCTCTAGTTGACTTCTATTGGGGGATTACTTTTCACCACCTTGTAGTCCTAACAGCTAGCCTCACCGCACGTCTTCCTCCATTTGTAGGGACATCGCCCGGATAGACCAGATCCGTAGAGCCGGTGAGGTAATCACTATTGTGGGTTCGTTTGGACCCATTCTTGCTCAAAACGGGTTCTCGCAGGTCTGCCCAGGCCAAAACAGGCATGAGTGGACCTATATGGACTAGATTTCCTTTGTACAGGGTCATCAAAGCCCGGAATGGACCTATGGGGGTTCTCCCCAACTCGCACATGCTCAGCTCAGGGTTTTGAGAGGCCAAATAATTTAAACAGTCAAAAATTAATTAATTTAGTTAATTTAATTTTGGTTTTGAATTAAGTTAATTAAATGTTAATTTTTTGTTTAAAATTAATTCAGCGTAAATTAATTTAATTTTGTGTTTAATTAAATAAATTAATTAGTTTAACTTTTTTGTTTTAAAATTAAATTAATTAATCAGGACCGAACGACGTAAATATTGAATTAAAAATATGAGTTAATTTTTTTAATTCAATTATAATGCCCTCGAGTATTATTTTAATGTAATCTTAATTTAATTTTAGATTTTATTTTAAATACTTAAGTTTAAGGTGTATTAGACTGGCCATGAGTTTTGATTTGACCAATGCATGTTTGGTACATTTTTCATTTAATTAATTTATTTCATTGGTTTTGTAATAATTAGTTTAATTAAAATGTGATCTATGAATCATCTCAGTGTCATTATATGTATAAGTACCTTTGTGTCCACTATAGAGATGCATTTTATACTCTCCAGTTCTCCTCACCTGCGTACGAGTATTTTTGTATAATGACGAGACAACAAGTGACTTTTTTCATGCTGAGTTATGGCGACACACCAGACAAGAGTTGGATGCATTGGATGGGTAGGTGTTTCATTTAGTGTCTCAAGTGACGTGACTCAAGGTATATCCCCTAGGTTCTAGGTTGATTCGTTATTTACTCAACAAATCAACCATTTGTATCCTCTCATGATTAGGTTGACTTTATTTTTCATGGTTTTTTTTTTCAAGTCTAGTTTATGCATGATCACAAAGAAATAATAAAAAGGCATGAAAGATAAAATAAACATGTGACGTGATAGATATTTCTATTTCTTGCATAGTCAAGTTTGATTGAGATCAAATAGTATGTGCGAAGAAGATAGAAAATGATTTCTTTCATCATATAAAAATAATAAAACCCTCAAAAGAAATATTAAGTCTAAGTCGCCTTCCATCATTCGAATTTGGATAAAAGCAGTTATTTGGGGTGTCAGTTATGCCAAAGATAAGGATGCCTCTTACTATCAATGCACTCTTATGAGAGTGGTGGGTTTAATTAACTAGAATTTCAGTAAATAAATAGCCAAATATAGCTTTTTGTAATTTTAGTGGTAGGTGTTGAGTAAATAAGTAATTATTTAAGGAGATGGGGCTTCACTCAACAGATCAAAGAACCACGAGTTCATGCTGTTGGAAAGCCAAATGCCTACCATGAACCCTTCAATTAGTGGTGTATCTAAAGCCTGTAGGCTATGAGAGGAGGTTCGAGGATCCTTTCCACTAGAATACTCAAACGATAGAGTATTCTGATTCTACCACAGAGGGTTCCTAGAATTCGATAAAATAGTGAGAGACATTTAATTATTTAATTAATTAATCAAAATGTCTAAACAGATAATTGTGATAAAAGTACTAATCTGCTAAAATATATTTTTTTAGAAAAATGGAAAGTTATACCACATGTTTAAAAACTACGATAAATAATGGAAAAATTAAATTTACTCACTAGCACGAGTATCCAAGAACAGTACTAGCACTTGTGCACAATACTATTGGAAACTCAGGGTGCTAGTGTCTCTATACCGATTAAACTACCTCAAGAAGTAAGGGTGAAATTTCTTATAGGATACTAATGTATAAATCATATGATGGATTTGTCATTATGCTTTCATAAACATCTAGCATTATTGTGGTCGCTACATTAGGACATGTATGATATAATAATTAGTCTCGTATCTGAGAGGTTTGCAAGGAGAAAGTGAATTAATGATGTGAATAGGTAATGCTTACACTGGATCTGTGTAAATTGAAAGGTGAGTTATGATATTTCAATACATCCTATTCTAATATCATTTAACCCCTTTACTCAAGTCTCATTTAAAGTTAAAAAATAAAAAAGTATTGAGTAAATGTTTTATTACCAATTTAGGAAAGGCCCGCCAAGTGAATAAGAATATAAAATATAGATTCACCTTTAATTATTATAGTGAAAAAAATCAAGGACAAGGAGAAAAGGACATTGGCATGTAATTACAAGGGAATATTTTCAACATCCATCAATGAAAGAGGTATTAACAGGAGGTTATTTTCATTTCAAATTATGAAATAATACTATGGAAGTTTAATTGCAATAAACTGAATTAAGGAAGCAAGTTTCCACTTCTTCTTCAATTATATTCATCAATGTAATGTTTCGTTATTGCTTCTTGGGTATTCAATACAATATGATTATCACATATGTGTATTGATATAAAATAACCAAGTAAGTATAGAAATATTAATAGAAGTCATGTGTATTCTCCAAGTGGCTACGAAAGGGTGATACTTAGGCCCGTGATGAGAAGTACACGACTTCTTAATTTCCAAGGGAAAGATTCGTGTAGAACTATTATTTAGTATGACCAAAACATTAATCTCGTGTATCCTTGGACACAAGGAGACATTATTTTATCTTTATTAATTAATTTTTTATTTGGTGTTTTATACTCAAAATATAGTTCAGTAATACTTGAATTGTAGGCAATACTTGATGAATATAAAATGTAAGACTTATACACAGTTGTGGAAAGATAATTCTTTTTCAAGTAAAACTAAAAGGCGGATTTCATGTCTATACCCTATATGGTATTTAGGCCCATCACAGCTAAACACCTTTTGTATTATCAACATCTCTAGTTTGGACAAAGAAACCTTTATAAATAAAGGTATGTCATAGAGCTTTCAAAATTAGTTCAACAAGTGAGAATGAATGGTTTCAAGGGAAAGCTAGTGGTAAAGATATTTCATATGATTCATTTAAGTAAATAAAGAATAAGAAAGTGAAGTATGATATATTCATGGTCAGCAGATATGAGTTGCTTTGGCTCTACATACTGAAGAATATCTTGACAAATCATTCGTTGATCATGATAATTTAGCATGGAGTAATTCCTAGATGCACATTACCTTATATACATCACAACATTAATGTTAATGAGGAGGATCAATGATGAATTCTTATATGTCAACATTGATAAAAAAAATTAGTGTGGATAAATTCCTAAACGCGCATTTTATACATCAAAATTATGATGTAAGTAGTATCAATGTTGCAACTTGTCGAACCATACATAATATTTCATGACATTCTTTACAAATAATGGCATAATCTCATAATCATATGCCAACTAAAATGAAAAATGGATATCATACGAGTCATAGTATGATGAAAATCCATTATTCCATGTGTTTGGATGCAAAGAGTTTGTTAGGACATAAACAAACATGCATCAAGTTAAACACAAGGTGCATCTATGTAATCATCCTAACAATGACTTAGGATGTTACATAAATACATAAGATAGAAAAGATATAGTTAACTTATAGATTGTATTTCTATATAAGGGTGCACATATCTTTTGAGATAGTGGAAGCCAGATTGACTTGGTTTTATTCAATGCTGAATATGCACATGTAGTTTTCATAGTAACTAGTTCCACAAGCACATGTGGAATAGAGTATGTTCTAGAGACTCATACTGCGTAGAAAGGATAAAACCATGGTGATGTTTTTTGAATTCACCATATCTGGTGATCAATTATTCATTGTGAATAATATTTCCTATAAGTAAACAATATGTGGAAATTAGCTAATATTGAAAATATCAATTAAAATTCAATAATGTATTCCATGTATCAAGGTGAAAAGGGGCTTATTATTTTGAATATTTAGGTGGGTGTTCAAGTGAATTGATACATGGATGGTACAAGTGTAGTAACAATAAGGATCGATTGGTAATACCAAGTCAGTATTCCCAAATCCATTAGAATTTTACTTGTCATATCTAATTTATATGATCATATTATTAGTCATTGGATGTCATAACCATCAATCATGGAATGTGTTTATACAATGCAACCAGAAAGGGATGTTCATGACATAGAATTCTAATAAAGGTTGAAAGTAACTAAAATGCGGTTTAGGATTTAAGTAAGCAACAAGATCATAGAATATACATTTCCAATAAATTTTTTCCTTGTGTTTACCGATGGTTAGTGGGAGTGCCAAGGTTTTCCAAGTAAAATATATTTGGAAACATATATAAAACAGATTGGTCTTCAAGTTAGTTAAGACCCGAATGAATGAAATTTATTCTCCAATGATTGACTTAAAGTAGAAACTTATGTTCTAGGAAACATGGTCTATTAATGTAGATATAAAGGTTTCTTGGACCTAGTCAATCATACATATAGTGACATAGTATTGAAAAATACAAGTTGTAACAATTCAATAGATGAATTGTTTCCAAAGTAACATGGAATTATCTCTCTAGGTTGACATGTCCGAGACATGGGAGGAGATAAACGTGGTGATTTGAAATCCATATGCTCATGTGATGGATTAATCACGTGTTCTATGATATGTAAAAAAAATTGATATTTCTAGGATATTATTTATAGTATGAAGATATAAATTATATCTAGGATCACTATAAGTGAAGAAGTCATAACTATCTGATTGTACTTCAGAAAGTACAAAAGATAAGTACCTTGAAAGTGGAGAATAAAGGATACTAGTTTTGAGGGTACGCAAACTAGTATTCCTAAGATCCATCCGATTTTATATCATGGTTAGGCTAATTTGATGAGAGAGACAAGTTCGTATAATCCAGTGGTATCCATACCTACAAATACTGAGTATGTTGCATCTTCTAAGGCAGCTAAGAAGCAGTTAAATGCAATGATTTGTTCAAGTTCTTGGAATTTCACCTAGTAAGTAAAGTATTATCATAATATAAATTATGATACTCTTACTAGCCAAGATGTCAAGTTATGATAGTGGAAAATAGGTATATACTTGGGGATACCATCTCTTGAGAAGTTTTACTCAAGGAGATTAGGTCGCATATCACAGATATACCACGTGGCGAAATCATAGCAGGCCTAGAAACTAAAGTCGTTACTCAGCATAAACATGATCTTTATCATGGGAGTAGCTAATAATTATGGTTAGAAAGTTGGATCTAGTGAAAGTGGGAGTGTTGAAATAGTGGGTTCCCTATACCCAACTATTCAGTTCTTTTGATTACCATATTGTGTATACAGTTAGATATATATGGTGGTTACTTTCCATTATAGTATAGATATTTCTGAATCCACTATTTAATGGTAATTTCTATAGATTAATTGTTATATTAAAATGTTATAGCAGATCCCAGGCTATAATGAGAACCTCAAGAACTATGAAATTAATCTTAAGCAAAGGTCCTATGGTCTAGATACATCTTACTAACTGGACACAGTAGATGTCTGACTATGAGGTGTTGGGGGATCAAAAGCATTGAGACTTCTTCTCATGAAGTTCATATTTGGTGATCTCAAGTAGTGAGATCATGATGACAGACCCTCCAATAGGAACACCACATTTTTTGGGTGTCATTGGATGTTCCTATCTAGGATCGTGTGTAATGGTCTTTTGACTTGAAATAATTTCCAATGTATGTCATTCGGTCACTTTCTTTGATACAAGACAAAAACCATGATATTGAAATCTTGGCAAGGTAGTTTGTGTTGGCTGTGTCATTGGTGGAATGACATTGGTTGAATGGTAAAGAAAGGATTCATTTCTTCTAGGTTAAGGAAGTTATATATATCATGCCATATTGATCAGGATGGTAGTCCAAGGTAAATTTATCTAGTTAGATCAACAAATAATAAAGCATGAAAAGGGTGATGACAAGGGTGTGCATCCTATTTTATGATATATTAAAGACAAAGAGATTATATTATATAGTACATGTTCGTAGGTTGGTTGTCACTACTATGAAAATCCTTCTCTTTAGGGGGCATAATGTGTTTCTAGATCCTGCTCTTAGTCTTTGAATAGTATTCACTACTATCGACATAAGGTTTTAGATGGTCACACATAATAGCATATTCGAGAATCTGCACTATTCAGTTGAATAGGAATATTGGATATGGTGGGCCCCATCACTGGGGTCTAATATTTTTACATCAAGATGATCACCAATGAAATAAATAAATTCTTATTACTAAAGTTAATAATAATGGGTATTGAATTTATTTATTAAATTTATTTATACTCTTTTGAGTAAATACATAAACATGTTAAATGAACGAATATTAGTTTAAAATATTCAATGTTTGTTTATTATTTGCAGGAGTATAATCTGAGTTAATGGATCGGGTATTATCACGTAATATATTTATTATATTACAATAAAATTGATAATAATAATAATAATAATTATAATAATAAATGATATTTTTGACTCAGTTTAGTAGTAAAAATATTATTTATATAATCTTTTTATTAATTTGGGTTCGAGCATTAATTTTTGAGTAATTTCATTACACTCTATAAATAGAGGAGAATAGAGATTTTCTAGAAACTTTTCATATATCTCTATCTAATTCTCTCTCCCACTCTCTAGAGAGAGAATATCTAGATCCAGAAGCTCGGATCGAGCTCTCTCTCAGGCATTGCAAGCAAGATGATGTGGTGATCATCAGAGCATCGAAGGTGTCGTCGGATCTCCATGCCAGCACCCAGAATTCGACGTACGGAAATCCCACACCTTCTTGAAGCATGTGTGGATGATATAGAGTAATTAGACTTCAGATTCTTCAAGTATTAGTCACCTATGACGAGCAGACGTCGTGTGCGGCTTCAGATCTAAACCGGGTTTTTACGATTTCATTTTTTTCTTAATCATCTTCATGCAAGTTCCTCAGCATAAACAGGGTTTTGATTCACCTATGATGATGAGTTTATATCATTCATCGATGAAAAATTTTAAAATACCATATTTCTAGGATTCTGATGCATTCTCGGTTCCTACATGAAGCTCCCATATTTTGATGAACATACATTTGAGGAATCCCATAAAGAAATCTAAGTTATTTAGACTAAGGAAATCAAGACACAGACCGCCCATATTGAAAGGGATAAATTTATTATTAATAATTTAAATTTAAATTCTATTCAAGTAAAAATACATGTTTACTTTCCATTTGATCATTCACCTACACATCTTGGTTCAATCATCGTCTACATATCCATGGGGGTCCAAATCCCCTCTCATCCTAAAAAAATTGAAAAAATAGTTTTATGATCATTTGTTTTAGTATATTTGGCTTCTATTTGAATTTATTCATCCTACTCAACAGTTTTCATTTAAAATGTTCATGGAGAATGGTCCAATATTGAAAGGAAATTATCATCTTTCAAATATCAGGTTGAGTTTTGTAAACTTCATCTTTGACTTTATCAATTTTATATCATAGTAGAATGAACATGGTTTTGGTGTTATTAATGTTTCATTTTTCATTGTTCTTAAAGTGATTCTCAGTTAGATTTGGTTTATCAAGCCCATCCATCAACTTTTTTTGCTCGAGTTCAGTAGGATGGGTTCATATCATCTTTCTCAATTCGACTCGGTCGATCTTAGGTCAAATTATCCATGAAAATATGCCTTGAATTCATCTACATTTTTTATTCTCCCCTTTAGTTTTAATTTTAATTTGGTTTTAACTCAGGTGGAAATTCTCAGGGACAATGTTTCAAGGTGGACATCAAGATCATGGAAGAATCCCCCAAGTAAGTTTGAGGATAGAATGTTGGAAATAAATCATGCAAAAAGTGTCACAGAAGAAGACCACTGAATATTATACATGGATGAGGAATCCCCAAATGAAAATAGTTTTGGGTGGAATGGATGAATTAGGTATGGAAGCTCCCATTTATTCTCATAGAAGAGGACTGGTATAGAAGGTAGCCATTGAAGATCACCAAGGAAAAATTGATATGGAATATTGGTATCCTCGTGGAATATTGTAGATTTCTCACAATATGCTGATGTAAAGGAGTTCCATGGAAGGTCCTATTATATAATATTGTCCCTTTTATAAAATTTTAAAATTCCAAATTCATGGAATTTTGTGTGCACATAGAATAATTTCCACAAAAGATGGTTTAAAACACAAAGATTTATTGACATGGTGAAAAATAATCAATTCAAAATTAAGAAATAATTTCAATATAAGATAATCAATGAATGTCCCAAACTATAATTAAAAAATTGATTGCACAATTAATATTTAAAATAATTAAAATGGAATATGAAATAATTAATTTAATAATTTCACAATCATCAAAATAATTATGAAACATAATATTTTTTAGAAATACATAAAATTATTATTCCTAAAATATTTGGAACATCATAAAAACACATTTTTTTATTAAATCACCTGAACACACATTTTTAAAAAAAATCAATGAATTTAATATTTATCAATAATCAAAAAAAAATTAAATATCATTTGAGAATTATAAACTCAATAAATTTGTATTTTGGATGTGGAAAAGTGTATCAAACACAGGACAGGTCAGGATATTAGTTATTCTCAAACGTGGTGCCTATCCCATGTTTTGACTAACATATCCCCATATACCATGTCCTAAGAAAGTAAAATAACTAAAAACAAGGTGATTTAACACCATTTTGTAATAACCCTCACCAAAATCCCCCCCACCACATATCCCAAACTAGAGCATCTCATACCTCAAGCATGCCTCTCCATATACAAGGGGTTTCCAAATAGCAACAAGGGTCTATCAATATCATGGGGAGATTTTAGCCTCTATTAGATAACCATAAACAATAGTGAATAATGAAAAACATCATACCAAATTTCACAACGTAATATAGAGAATACTTTAATAATACAACTATAATTAAATCATACAACATGATATAAAAAATATGATACCTAGTTAATGTTATAAAATCCATGCATCGAAATAAGGATCGCATGGGTTGATATTATAAATGATATAAGTGGAAGAATGGTGGAACTACCTAAAATGGGTTTGGGTACTTAATTGGTCCCATATTCTAGTCCTCATCATATATATCCATCTCAATGATTAGTCATTGAATCCTTTCCATTTCTTATGTCATAGACCAAGAATTCTACATTCCTACTAAGGTTCATAAGAAGTGTGTGAGAAATATACTCAGTAAGACACCATAAATGATCCTCTAAAATAATCCAATATATAAGTGGTTTATGTAAAATATGAGATTAAATCAATAATAATCAACTAATAATATTAAACATCATAGAGTACTAAACAATCCTCCTCAATGTACACCTTTACATACTTCTTTTAGTGTCGGTTTGTTGGGATAGAGTTTTCAAAATTCTGAACACATGATTAAGAAGGTGGGTCAGCCTACATCCAAACCAAATATACACATAAAAATAAAGATACGAGGATGAATTGTTTACAAACCACTAATACGCATCATAATTATGAGACAAGGACATCATATATCTAAACTATTTATGCTCATCATAATCAGGATATTTGGTCAACCTGTGTCCAACATGTATATACTCATCACAATTGAGAGACCTAGTCACCTGCATAAAAACCTATATATACTCATAAAAATCAAAATAATAGATAATTATACATCCAACCTTTATATACTCATCCCATGGAATACATTTTTGGCCAACATCTAACCTATACATACTCATCACATGAAATAATAGGTTGAACTATATCCAACCTTTATATACACTTCACATAGAATGATAAGTTAGCACATGTTTAACCTATATATACTAATCACATGAAATACTATGTTTTCCTATATTAAACTATTCTATAATCATCACACAGAATACTAGGTAGCCTACATCTTGTTTACCCCCAAATATATTCATGGTTATAGTAAAAAATAGGGTTTATAAATAATTAAAAACTTTAAATAAAATTAAAACATGAAATAAAAAACATAGATATTTAAATTGGTTTGTATAAACTATCCTACATCTACTCTTAATTGACTCTCTAACACCTTGAGAGTCTTCATATCCCTTTAAAAAAATATTTTTTTTAATGGAGACATAATCGAGACTTCCTACTTTTTTAAGGTAGAAGAACTAAATATAAATATAAATTTTATGGGGGTATATCCAATTACACAAAACTACTATTATGAGATAAATTCATAAACACATATTATATATTAAGAACAGTGGAAATAATAAAGAAATAATTAAAACAATAAAAAAACTAGAGTGAAAATTGTAGCTTAAATATTAATCCAAATTTTCGACTCACACGATCACATTAGAAAAATATTTGGATCTCTCAATAAGTAGTAACAGTCATGATTCATTGTCTAGTTATCCATTATATTCCTTTTATAAATAGATCAATTACAATGGTTGTATTAATTTATTTACAAAATAAAATGTTTCCAAATGATAGTAATGGTAATCAAGTCATTATTTTCATATTTTGACTTATCTATTATTATGTTACATTAAATTTTCTTCTTACATCACTGATCAGTTATTCACTGAGTACTTGATACAGTTTTGAGATAAAATACAATAGAGTATTGGATAAGTTTTATTAAATCATTTTTAACTATTAGAAAAAATATATTTGGTGTTTTATGTGGATTGTGTTTATTGAAAATTTCATGTGAATGATGTTTTGAAGTCTCCCAAAGGAACTTTAAATGTAAAGAAGTGGACTGAAGAAGTTTGGAAGCTGGTGGAAATAAATAATTCTAGAGGAAATAAACCACATCACAGTATCACATCTATCACCATATAATGCTTTTGGTGGAATTCTATCTCTACCATTTTTAGGGTATCTGCGCCATAATACATTAGGTTATGATGCAAAGTGTATGGTGATTAAGTATAATGGATACATCATAAAGTTCATTCCTTTACCAATTTTGGAGAAATGAACTCTTTATGCTATAGTATAATGAGTCACACTATAGAAGTAATTAAAGTAAAAGAAATAAATGATTAGTCATTAAGTTAGGTCCATCTAAGAAACTATCTATAGTGGAGGCAGTTGGGAAAGCTCAAAATAGTCTTGGTTAAGGCGGTGGAGAAATGTAGGTGAGTATATGTCAAGAACATGATGCAAGGAGGAACTGTGGAGAAAATAACCATGTGGGGTGAAAAGGTGACATGTCAAGTATTTCATCCCAAAGGTATTTGAATGGTGAGTCATAGATGAATATGTTTAATAAATTTCTTATCATTATGTCACAAAGTATGATATGGTACATTGGTTGATGTAGACCACATCATGAGATAGGTGACCATACCATAGAGTGAAAAAGATCAAATACATAAGATATATTTGTGGTTACACATCATAGAAAAGGATATTAATCTGTGGAGTAAACCATATAATTTTTTATATCAGTATACTTTTTTAGGTATCTTCACCATAAAGGGTATGTTATACCACATAGATGTTGTAGTCAGAGACATATACACTGTAAAAAGTTCATTCAGCATAAGGGATATAATTTGGATTGAATATAAGAATGAATTTATCCTAATTCTACAAAATACCATGCAATATGATTATGGATTTTTCCACAATAGGTCAAGATATGGAGAATTCCTAGAGTAAATTACACCATGACTCCAAGTAATTAAGAGGGAAGTTATTTGAGATATATTTATAGATCCAGTAAAATATAAAAGACCACACTAAATTTAATTATACCATGCTCATATTTTGTACCTAGAATACACCATAGAGAATAGATCCATGTCATAGTGAATGCATAGAGAAGGATTACCGCAACGTAGGAATATATACCACTTCTTGGTCAAGTAGTTTCTAGACATCTTGGTAGTTTTGATTGGAAATCAAGAAAGAAGTTATGGATCATATTTTAAGAGTACTTGTGTAACTTAATCACCGTATTAAATTGTGTGTGGAACCTAGAACAATATCATAAGAAGATAAGAAGGATATTTTATCTCAACCCTTGCATCAAAGAGATTAATTATAGGAATTCTATAAAATTGCACATAGAATTTCTAGAGAGGAGACTCTTTGATCATTCACTAAGAGATCTATATATTAAAAAAAGATGTAAAAGGTTTTTCATATATGATCTAAAAAACTAATAGTGAAGAAAAAAATTCCAATAAGTCATTCACTCTAGAATTCCGTTATGTTTTTTAGAAGTGATACACCATTTTAGGTGGATTTTCTTAAAAATGAAAGGAATGAAATCATCACATAAGGAGTAGTGAGTTCCTATCTATTAAGAAGAATATTTATTTCATAAAAATTATTTTATAAATAATGAACTAAAAATTTCATTATGGATACTCTATTTTTTAATCACATTAAAAGAAATGTGCTTAGTGTATCAGATGCATCAGTGCACTACTGATATCATTCTCCTTAGATCAGACCAGTTTTGGAGAACCAAGTAAAAATAATCTATATTGTTTTACTACTTTATTTTCTCAAAATTTATAGTGATGGAGAGAATATTTTTACTCAAAAGAGATAAAAATATCATGATCAAGGATAAATTACAATCTGCAATACCCTGATTAACCCCCCCCCCCCCCCTCAGGGTATATACCTTATTCGGGACCAATAATTGGTATCAAAGAAGAGGTTTTGGGGAGAATAATTTTCTATCTTTGAAGCATGGTGGTAGTTTTCAATCACAAAGGCATGCCCATTATCAAAGTAAAAAATTTCTATTTATTGAAAAAAAATGCATCCTTAGTTTCGTTCTTTGTTAATGGATGTTTTCATGATTTTTATGCATGGAATATCAGCTAGTATGGATAATGGATCTTTATTATAAAGATATCATAAGTATATGGATATAGATTCTATTTAAATTAATGCATTATGGGGAGTTGTTAACTACCCTATCTATATCAAGGTAATTTCATGAAAAACCTCTCATGTTTTGTGAGAAAAACTTAAAAATATTTTTTAATGTGATTATAAAGTTTATGGGGGAAAGATTCATGTGTCATTGAATAAGTATAAGGACTTGATAATGTTACTAAATGAAATAGGCAATACATTCTTTGATCAACTAAATATTATAGTTGAATACATGCATGTAATTAGAGAAAATCTTGAATATTTCAAAATTATTAAAAGGATCTTGAGATGACTACCTTCATATTTTAATAATAAATTATTAGTTCTTGAAGATAAATACCCAAATTAGGTAACATTGGATAGTATCTATAGTACTATTATTTCATACTAGGTGAGGAATAATGAAAATCATTCTATGAAAAAGGAGATCTATCATGAGGTTTCTTTCAAGGAAATAAATAAACATTGGTTAAATAATATCTAGATAAAGAAGATATTGATGAGGAAATTACTTTCCTTTATTATAATCTCAATGGGGAAAAAGAAAATTCAAAGGTAAGATTCCACTTGATTTTCATCAATATGGTAAAGTATGGAATCATTTTCTAAGGTTTTTAATTAATTTAAAGATGAGGAAGAGGAGGAAGAGACTATAAAAACCCATTAAAAGGAGGAAAGTAGAAGAAAATTTTATTATAAATTATTTAAGAAGAATAACTTGTTAAATTAATAAGGTGAAAGATTATAAAAGATAAAAGTGTAAGTAGTTAAATATTTTAGAGACCATGGTGAATAAGTTATTGTGGTTATTATGGAAAATTCACGAGTGGAAGATAGTAATGAATAAGATGTTTTAATCGAGAGAATATTTGATATCAATGCTTAATTTGAGAATTACATTGAGGAATTATTGTGAAGTTTTTCGTAAATCCAAGCTCTACAAATAGTAACATGAAGAAAAAAAATTATAATTGAAGATATCAATTGAAAAACTTAAATCTAGAAATTATGTAAACACAAATAAAGAAGTTAATATAAGTAAAAAAATTGAAGAACGAGTCTATATCATTGTTGAAAAAACTGATTTTGTAAAATAAAGGGTTAAGAGAATCGAATAACTCAAAGGTGAAGTCATGACATTACAACATAAGTGTGATGATCAATTAATATTTCTTACTCACAATATGATTGGGAAGTTCAAGTGCACTAAATCCTAAGGAGGTTCATGGAGTTATCACTAAAGAATTTTTTATTATTCCTCAAGTGTATAAATTTATAGAAAAATTCAAATATAATATAATAATTTATCAAAAGAATAAATTAGTCACAGTTGATTCTAAACTTCAAGAATCAGTACCCTGGAGGAAGATTAACTTTCATAACACTCAAAATAATAATTTTGATGTTGAAAATGATTAAAAGAAAACACCAAAAGTTAGGTGTTATTGTTGTGGGAAGTTGGGGGATACCTATTAAATGTTCTCCATTTCAAAAATATATTTTTGGGAGTAAGAATACCAATAAAAAGAAAGAATAATTTATTATTTCTTTTATGATTTTAATAGATACTGCTTTTGTTGTGATGTTTTTGGGCATAAGGCAATAATTTTTGCATCAAGAGTAGAAAAGGAATGTACTAAAATAGGCCCACAAAGACGAAGGACAAAAATTGTAAACATTTAAAACATACTAAAAATACAAAATAGATTTTTATTTTTGTAGAATTAATTGAAATCTATTGAACTAGATTATCGATATATTTATCCATCATCAAATACGATGGACCAGAGGTATTGGGTCAAGAAAAAAACTACTGAGTAATATAATATTGTTGAAATTTATTTAAGAGAAACTAAAAGGTCTGAAACTTAGATTATGGATAGAATATGTACTTATCATATGGCATGGAAAAAATATTTCATCACATGTGTGAAACATGAAAAGGATGGAGTGGTTTTTTTATCAATGATGAGGGTTTAAAAATTATTGGGTCCAAGAAATACAAAGTTAGTGGAAAGTACTTAAGTTGAATAGTTGTTATTTTGGTTGAAGTTCATAGTCACAATTTTCTAAGTGTGATATAGTTGTGTAGTTTGAGACATGTGGTGTAATTCAGTAAGAATACATGCACTATTAAGTAAATAGATTGTTCAGTTATTCTATAAGGTAGATAGATCAAGGGGAATATTTTCCTTATTAATGAAGAAAGATGGTGTATATTTTCTAAATAAGGTTAAAATAGGTTATGGAACAAGTATATTATCTATTTGAGCCAAAAATATTTTGAAAACTTGGAAAAGAAAAATGACGCTTGAGATATCCCCAACCTCACATGTGATCACACTCACACGTGTGATTCATGTCTAAATGGGAAGATGGTTCAAAATACCTAAAAGTTGAAGAAATAAAGATAAAAAAGGTTACTAAAGTTAGTTCATATATACATGTGTGGTAAAATTACACCTAAATAATTATGTGGGAAAAATTACTATGTTTTATTCATTGATGACTATAGTAAGATGGCATCGCTAACAGTGATTACCAACAAATTAGAAGTATTAAATTAGATCAATTGATATTGAAAGAAATATGAAAACTTTTTGGATTTAAAAATTCATAAAATTTGAAATTATAATGTTAATTAATTTACCAAAAACATGGTGGAATAATATCTTGAAAAATATGGGATTCAGTATCAAGTTTTAGTGGTAAAGACTCCTCAACAAAATGGAATCATTGAGGGGAGGAATGAGATTATAAATGATATGGATCAGACTATGCTCATTGAAAAGAACTTACCAAATAAATATTGGAAAAGGTGGTGCTAACCTAATTTTATATCCCTAACAGATCTTTTTTTCATTTAAATGAATAAAAAATCCCCTATGAAATCTGGTATGGAAATAATCCCACACTCAAATATTTTTTGGTGTTTCAGAGAAAGTGATTTATTCTCGTAAAATGAAATCATATATATTTTAAATATCATGATGATGAAGTTATTTAATTTTATATTCATCCAAAATTAAGTCTTAAATGTGATATAAAAAATGGATTAGGAAAATAATTTAAATCCAAGATGTTACAATCATTGAAAGTGAACAGTTTTTGGAAAACAGATGAGTAGATTACAAATTATGGTGAATAGATTTCACATAGAAATATCCCAAGTTTTTAATAATAAAGTTATGAATAAGTGTATAAAATATGAGGATTTTAATTGGTTTTAGATAAATCATATCAAAATATTGATAATGAGGAAAGTTAAACAGAAACAACAACTGCTAATAGAAAAATCAATAGAGCAATAAACAATAAGAACAATATTATTGGTAACTGGAAAACCCCGACTCAAACTAGAAGGATTAAATGTCAATATAAAACTAATTTAAAATCATATTTAGAACTAAAAACCTTTGAATAATATTTTATTGAACATATTTGGGTTAAGTAGATTCATGAGGAACATGACCTAATCAAGAAAAATAAGACTTAGGAAGTTGTTCGAAAGCTAAAGAAAAAAGATTTTATCATAACTAAATAGGTTTTATGAAATAAACTTAATGAAGATAAAAAAGTGATAAAGAATAAGGAATCTATACTGATTAAAGTTTATTCCCAAATTAAATCCATAAATCTGAATGAAAAATTTTCTATCATTCCTAGAATTGTAATAATTTGATTATTTATAGCTATGGTAGTGAAAAGATAATTTAAAGTGTATTAGATGGATGTTAAATTATCATTACAAAATGGATTTCTTGAAGATTAGGTCAACATTAAACAATAGGATGGTTTATTCATTGATGAAGATGAAGACAAATTATGTTGTTTGAAAAAGGATTTATACGGCCTAAAGCAGGCACCAAGTGCTTGGTATTCGCGGTGAAATTAATACTTAAAGAGGCTCAGTTTTAAATAATGAGGATTTTATCACAACCTTTAGATAAAGATGGTGAAATAAAAGTGTATGGTGGGTATTTTTTATGTTTATGGCTTTATCATTTTAGGCTCAAATGAAACCCAATTCAAGTAGTTTTCAAAATTGATGAGGTTTGAATTTGAAATGTCATTAATCAGTGAATTTTAATTTTTCTTTGGATTATAGGTGACTCAAAGAAAGGGTGAGACATTTATTCCAAAAAAAATATGCTAATGGGGTGTTAAAAAGGTTCGAAATAGATTACTCAAGGCCAATGGAAATTCAGAAGGCCTCCTAGATGAAGTTGTAAAAGAATGAGGAAGTAAAGGAGGTAAATATGACATTTTATTAGTAGATCATTAATAGTTTTCTATATTTAATAGCCACTCAACTAGAAATAATATTTTTCAAATGTCAAGATACCCAGTATAAAAGTTTTCCTAAAGAAATTAATATGTAATATGTGAATATAATTCTTTATTATATCAAAGTAACAGTGTATTTTTTGGGCCTTTTATTATAGAAAATCAAAATAAAAATTATTTGGATTTATTTATGCATATTTGGAAGGTTCAGTGGATAATCAAAAATATAATTCATGTGGTACTTTATATCTTTATAGTACTTTCATTTATTTTTTAATCAATAAGAATGATTGTATCTCTTTTATAATAGTGGTGGATAAATATATAACAACCACTCAAGCTTGTACACAAACTCAAGTTAAAAATATTATAAAAAGGCTCTACTTAAGGCATGTTTTTAAAGGAATTGAATGGATATTGGATTAAAATATACTCTATAAAAATAGATGAGTTGGTCAATTAACACCCACTCCCTAATGGGAATTAATATTTAGATAAAGTTATGATTTTACTTTTGAAATTAATGCTTGAATTTATAACTTTGATTTGTAAACATTCAAGGAAGTTATCTTTGGGTTCAATGAAAAAGAGTTGATGATATTCCTGAGTTTTATTTCATATTAAAAAATGAGGTTTATTTTTTGGATAAGGGGATTGAATGGGTATTTAATGAATGATATATCAGGGAGTTGAAAGATATAATTTTTCATAGGCAAGTTACAGTGTATGATGCTTGAAGTTTTTGGTAGTGTTTATAGTATTTTATCATTCAAATATTATTTATCAAAATGATCCTTACATGAGAATAGAGTTGGTGATTAGTGAATAATTTATAAAATCATTGAAGTAAAGGATATAAAATAGTGGGATATATTGGATATAAAGTTTTTTCACACAAATAAGTTTTGAACTTTACTTGGAATTATCGACAACCCAAAAGAACAAATTGTTGGAAAAAATATTTTTGGGGTTTTGTGGGGATTCTATTTTTTGAAAATTATATGTAGAGGATATTTATAAGTCTCCAAAAGGATATTTAAAAGTAAATAATAGGATATAATGAGGTTGGATGTTTTTGGAGATAAATATTTCTATAGGATAGAAACCACACTACAGCATATTAGGTTGTGTCATGGAATGTGTTGGGTGGAGTTTTTCCACTTCCATTTTCAGGGTATCCATATAATAATACATTAGGCTTAACTATAAGGTTAAAAGTGTGTAAGTATTATGGATACTTTTAATGTTAATTCATTTACCATTTTTAGATAAATGAACCCTTCACACCATAGTATAATGAATCAAATTGTGGAAGGATTTCAAGTAAAAGTAAAAAATAGACAGCCCTCAAAATAGGGCCATCTGAGCAGCCATCCACCACAGAGGTAGTCAACTAAACTCAAATAAATCCATGTATAAGGTCATGTATAGGTGTGTGAGAGAAATTTTTAAGACCTTGGAGTAGTGTGGAACTATATATAAAAGCATTGTGAGGGGTGGCATAGTTACCCATCAGGTAGGTCATCCCTAAAGAATTTGAACAGTAGGTCATGGAGCACTTGGGTTGATAAACTACTTGGCATGGTGATATAAATTTCATTTTGGGACAAATAATGATGAAAATAATTCTGAAATATAGTTTATTACATCATTGAGTAAAGAATATATAATATGTAAGGAAAATATAAGGTTACTCAGTGTAGCTAAGGTGATATCCCCATAGAGGTGACTATCTAATTTTTTGTATCACTAGAATTTCTGTGACACCTATGTCATGGAGAGTATGTCACAGTATAGAGATATTTCATCTAGAGACATACACACACAAAAAAAAGGTCTTGTGTTAGGGATGACATAATTTTGACATAATGGAATAATTAAGTCATCCTGAGTCTATAAGATACCACATCATAAGAAGATTGACCATACTATAATAGGTTAAGAGAGAGAATTCCTGGAGTAGATTGTGCCATGACTCAAAGTAGTTAAGAGGAAAGTTATTTGAGTGAGATTTTTTGATCTAGTTAAATACTAGTGTCCACATTGAAGTTAAGTTAACCATATCATAATCTCATAATATATACCTGAATAACATCTTAGAGGATAGAATCATGAAATTGTGAAGACATAGAGGAGGATGACCACACTGTAAGAGAATAGACCATATTGTGGTCAATCAGTTTCCAAAAATCCAGGTAGTTTTTATTGGAAATCAAAATAGTAGTTATAGATCAGATTTTAAGATGATATATGGCACATAATCATAATAATAGAGAAAGGGGTTTTGATCCCAACCCATAGATCAAAGAGGTTAGTTTGGGAATTCTCAAAAACTATGCAAAGAAATTCCATATATAAGACTCTATGATCATTTAGTAAGATATATATATCTCAAAAAAAATTAGATATAGGTTTTTCATCCATTCTTTGAAAACTTAGGATGAATAAGAGCTTATTCCAAAATTCATTCACTCTGGAAGTTCATCAAGATGTTCAGAAGTGATACGCCATGTCAGGTGGATTTTCTTATCATTATTTTGAAAGGAAGGATATCATAACAGGATAAGTGAGTACCTATCCATAAATAAGATCAGTTATTTATTTGAAATTATTATGTGTATAGTGAATCTGGAGGGTTAGTGTGGCATCTCTATATTCCAATCACATTAAAAGAAGTGTGCTTAGTTTCTTAGGTGCATCAGTACATTTTCAATCGCATGCTCCTTAGATTATCCCAATTTGGGTGAACCGGGTAAAAATAACTCATGTTATTTTAATATATTATTCACTCAATAATGATAGTGGGGGATATAATAGTGTTTCTTAAAATAGAGAAAAATATTATAATCATGGAGAAATTATAAACAATACCTTGATTCACCCCCCAGGGTATATTCCTTGTGTGAGACCAAAAGTATCTAATATGTAATTATTCAATTAATTTTTTACTTGTTAGGTTGTATTAAAGTGTTAGTGATTCAATATTTTCCACTCTCTTGATGTCAATTCAATATTCACTTGACAACACTATATTGCAATGTTTCATGATAGTGCATTGAAACTTTGATGGTGTTTGAGTCACGTACTCTATAAGGAATTGGAATGTATTCATAGTTTATATCGAATTTCTAGTACATTAAACATCCATGTTAGAACACAATACTTTATTATCCTCACAAAACAACCATATATGAAACATAAATCAAAGTAAAACAAAGTAACGCGCGTAATGACCCATGATTTTGGTAAATACTTGTCCATAATTAAATATCATGTGAGCAGTTTGTATTGAATGGAACGCTAGAAAAATGATCCAAAACATATTATATAATAAATTTATATCAATAATAAAACCTATAGTAGATAGAATTTAGTAATAAATTATAAATTCATACACTCAAATCCTAAATAGTTCATTATTTTTCAATAAAAGTAGTTTTCTTTATATATTGTATTTTCATTTAAAAATAAATATATAAATATTATAATTTGAATATTATAAAAATATTATCATTTTTTAATTTATAATTTCACAATCATATTAGTCTTAATTTTTATAATTTTTTTGAAATAGTTGATGTTTTAGTAAATTATGAAAAATATAATTTTTACCAAAACTGGAAATTTTATGACCTTAAAATAAGAAATACATATAGGACTATAAAAAATTTTAATTGATCAAATATGTATCTAAGGATTAAGAATATATTTTTTTAAAAATACTATTATGAATTTATAAAACCTATATTTAACATTTTATAAACATAAGTAATATTTTCCAATAAAATAAACCATTTTTTGTATTTTGTTTTAATTAAATATTATTCAGTTGAAATTCGGTTTTGGGTTTCATTTAAAGAAAAATAAAATTTATAATTTTTATAATAAACCAATTTATATCATGATAATAAAATACATGGATACTTTTACCCTACACATAAATTTTTTATCATAAAAATACATTTTTTCTAAAAATGGGTTTTTACGCGCTACATGCGCTAATGTTAAAATTAATTTGTATTATTAGACTAAATTTTATATGATAAAATGGAATTGATATTTGGAATAATTATGTAAAAATTATTTAATGGGGTCCATTTTATTTTTATAGATTAAAAGTAAATTAATTAGGTAAAAACCAGTTATCGTGGTAAAATCAAAAAAAAAGTAATAAATCAAGGGGTAAAAGGTTTGAAACATGTTAAAATTTTTATAATTTCATAGTTCAGATATTTTTGACCTTAAATCATACTCTACTCCATTATTTCTCATTTTTTTATCCACTTGACATGTGAAATGTGTGCTCTCTTTATATTAAGTTGAAAAATTTACAAAAATACAATTCTCATCGCTTATAAAAGGGGTCTCTCACCACCCATTAAAGAAAACTCGAAGAATTTTTTTTAAAATATTAAAATCTTCCCATTATACTTCATTTATAACCTTATTCCATTTTATTTAGACACTGTTCACAATATATTAGCATAATATCTCCACTATTAAGGATTTTTTCATGGGAAAGCTTAATTTGTCAACATGAGTACTTTCTTTTCCTAAACTTATTTATTTTCCTTTTTACCTTCCAAATATAATTTTATATCTCATATATAATTACATAAGTATTTTTTATAAATAATTTTTTTATTCTAAGATAATAATTATTAATCATATTTTCCATTTTCTATTAAGAAAAGTTAAACATTCATTCATGTGTTGTGCAGACTACTGCCTCCATGAGGTAACATATCTCATTTTTCATATAGTTTCTTTATTATTTATTAAAACCTATTCAAACCTAATTTTTCCCCTTAAATTATCTAAATAATATCATTATTCTTTTTAATAATGATATTATTCCAAAATAAATGACTTTCATAATCATAATCATCCATTAATTATGGTATGTTCATATTTGGGTTGGTCTAACCACCTACTTGAACAATGATATAAAATAATATCAAGGATGACTATAAGGACTTAATTATTGATGATATATGATATAAATAAGTAAATAATTATTTTATTTTGATTCTTGAATAGTAACATTAATATTAAACTCATTAATTAAGATATCATTGTCCGTTTGATAAAAATATTTGAAACATGCTTGTTGCCAATTTCTTCTACAAGAACCATGACGAAAATTCTCATAGAATGAAATTATAAGTTTATAAACTATCGTAATACATAAATTATAGTATATAATGACTAATTAATATGTATGTAGAGAATAATTATTAACAAGGTTTATAAAAATTTTATATATATGAATAAGGTTCTGAAATATGTGATTAAGATAGTTATGTTGTAGTATTAGAGGTTTAAGGGTGTTAGAGTAAGAAGGAATAAAAGGTAAGGGTTTTTCTTGACTCAAATTATCTTATTGAGTCATAATGATTACTTTTGATTATAGTTTTATAATATGGATTTATTTTTTTATATGATGACACTTTATTGCCTCCTATATCTGGGAGAAGAGAAATTTTTAATTCAAACGTTATTATGATGGATTTATTTCTCAAAAATTATATCATTGTTAATAATAATTCTCATCTAATTAAATGATAGTTTCCCATCCTTGTCCATATTTTCAATTTTCACCAATTTTATCCTTATTATATGGAAACTCGATGATATTTTACCTTTGGTGACCCTCATATTATCATTATCCTCTTTTAAAAAGATGTTTTGTGGCTATTTTTATGATGTAAATTTTTAACAAGGTATTTCAAAATTTTAAAAGTATTTTACACCTTTTCATAATAAAATTTTGTATCTTCCACTCAAAATTCCTTCTTGATAACCTTTATATATTTTCAATGAAATTTTATTGTATAATATTCTAAATAAAAAAATTTCCAATTTTTATAATTCACCTTTTAAAAAATGACTTTTTGAATGAGATATGAAACTTCTTATTTTCTAAAAATGTTAATAATGTTTTTTAAAAACTCTTTTATTGTTTTTCTACCATTTTAGTCCTTATATTAAAAGGTTTATTTACATGGAAATTATTTTTCATGGATCTCCCACTAAATTTTCTTATGAAATACTATTTTGGGGTGAGTAAATTTTTGTATTAATCATTTTCATTCTTATGGTCAATTTTGGTGATACCATTTGGAAATGTTATGAGACCCATTTTTATTTCCATGTGTTATTTAAGAAAAGTGAATTATTTTCATTTATACATTTTATGAAACCCATTTTTATTTACATAGTTTCTTTACGAAAAGTGAATGGTTTTGATTTAAATATTTTATGAATATCATTTTCATTTCCATGGGTTATTTATGAAAGGTGAATGATTTTAATTTGAACATTTTATGAAACCCATTTATATTTACATGGGTTCTTTATGATGTGATAATTTAATGATATGATGGGTTGGGTCTTATATCACCCTTCATCAAAATGGTTATTGTTTTATTTATCATGTGATAATGGGGTGTGAGCCTTCTTGGATATGCTCAAAAACAAAAGGGTGAGACTTCTTAGATATCCTCACAAACTAAAGAGTTGACCTTATTGGATATGATCACAAACTAAAGTGTGGTCCTTGTTGTATATTATCACAATATGGAGATACCTTGTGCTTATGTTGGCTATAAAGATTCAATTTTATGCTATATATCAGGGGAATGTTACATTTCCATACCATATTCCCATGATTATGCTCCATGGATCATGTTTATTATCACATGGTTTCGCACACTTTTTCTTTGTTATATGTTTACTCTTATATGTTCATATAAAATGAATGATGTGAATCTCTCATAGATTCCATTTTCTTTTAATAATAAATTTCTCCCATTATCATGTTTTCTCTTATACTTATGATATGAACCTTGATGACTTGATAAGTTTTACCTCATAGAGCATTTGGGCTCACCCTATTCTTATATTCTATTTACTTGAGTTATAAAGATGATTATATCTTATGAGAATTCTAGAAGAAATTATATTGTGGATCAAGTATGGAGTAATGTTCACAAGTGTTATATAATAAGTTTTTTACGTAGTTGGTCCTCAAATACATGAAACATTCCATTCTTGGGATTATTCAAAAAAATGAGATGTTATATTTATCTCATGAAAATGATGTAAAATAAATACATGTTTATCTTGGGTTTTTATATTTGGTATTAGATCAAGGTTTAGTTATTTTTTAGGATTAAATTAGTTATTTTGGGAATTTGGATAAGAGAACCTTAGTGAAAACCCTAGGGGTAAGTATAAGGGATAAATCCAAGTATAGGATAACATATTTAAGTCTTGGTAAAGTATATATTGTTTGGTTATCCAAGAAATTACATCCCTATATAGATAATACAAGTGAATGTGGTATCTAGTACAAATGTACCTAGAGGTAATAACCCTGAAAATGGTGGATTTGATATTAACTCAACTGTCACCTTGTGAATGATAAATAGACCTAACTTCAGACTTAGTTTGACACTCATGATGGATATAATTTAGAAATTCACTCTCTCTTTGAAAACCATTATGAATTATTATAGAATATATTTATGGTATAGTTAAAGGACCTAAAATGAGAAAGTCAATGAATATCATATATTAAAACCTATAAATCTTTTTTATTTGTGATTTATTCCTTTTATGATTATAAGTTTTCATTTTTAGATTAATTATTCTTATATTTAACTTTTGTTTATTTAATAAATGGTTAGATCAAGGAAAAAATGAGTTAATAATGGGTGTTATGGGCAACGTGGTGATTGTACAAATTAGTAACCAAACAAGTTGAGAGAAAGAGTACAAAATCTTATGGTGATTCTCACTCAAATATCCTAAGATATGAATAATAATGCAAACCATAATGAGATCCTAAATGCAACAATGAATGAATAGCTTGAAATCAAGTCATTTATGTGATAACATCCACCATCATTTATTGTCTCTTCTAGTCCACTTATTACTGATAAATGGATCAATGTGATGTAAAATATATTTTATATTCTCTAGTACATAAAAAATAACAAGGATGTTCTATCCATTTATCATTCAGAAGGTGTGGCTGACCAATAGTTGACACTCATTAAGAATACAATGAAAAAGTAGAATTTATACTCTATAGAATATGATGAGTTCAATAAATTTTTCTTCACTAGGTATTTTCCACATACTCTTCATACATATATAGATAGATAATTCTTCAAGTTGAAAAAAAGGAGGATTAATCCATTGGCACATATGAATAAAAATTCATGAGGACCACAAGGTATGACTCTGGCTTTATCTCTAATCCTGAGAGTAAAATTGATCATTTCTTTAGTATCTTAAAGCCAATTATTTGAAAATAGTTATTCATGAGATACTTTTAAAGATATAAATATATTATTTTATGTGAGCTAAAAGTAGATATGGTAACTAGAGACTCTCATTATTATAGAGAGAAACAAATAAAAGTAAAGCATCATGGAAGCTCTAATGTTAAGTAACCTAAGGGAAAGAAAGTTTAACTACATATATGTAAAAAATGTTAGAGGAATCATATGGGTAACTACCTAAAAGGAACATGGGAGTGTTTTAAGTGTGGGAATAATTTCCATGAAGTTAATGATTATCACGAGGGGATGAAGAGGTTAGTCTATACGATAAAGGAAAAGAATGTCCCAACTAGTGCACTGCCTACACTTCAATGATTCAAATGTAAGAAGTTTAGGGATTACAAAAATGAATGCCCTTAACCCAAATCTAATGGATAGAATTGGTCATGGTAACCTTCTAAACCAAGTGAGGAAGGAAAATTTTATGTTATCACTACCTCTACGGTGGATTATGATAATGAAGTGATGCAAGGTATACTCATTCTAAGCTATAGAGATGTGAATGCCTTATTTTATTTTATTTCATCACATTCCTTCATATCATGAAAGTTTTATAGTAATATTGATTCTCAACCTTAATCATTGGATATTTAACTATTGATGAAAAAACATGGTGGAACAATTATTACATCTAATATATATAACTCTTCTCTAATAGAAGCTTTTGGGAATATAATTCATACGAATCTAGTTCTTCTTACCTTGGTTGAATTTGACATAATATTTGGTATGGATTGACTTTCCCTGCATAAATCATATATCAATTATTAGGATAAAGAAATCTCATTTCATATCTCTAGTCATCTTGTTATCAAATATCAACATAAAGATGATCATGAAATCTTTGTGGAATAAAATTCTATAATAGGGGTTATGATAGCTAATAATGAGGTAATCTTGACTCAAATGATCTAGCAGGAATTCAACATCGATAACATTCATATTGTATGAGTGTATATTGATGTATTTTTGGATGAATTTCTCGGTCTTCCCATGGTGGTTGAGGATGATATTTCAATCGAACTCATACCTGGATCCATTCATATATCAAGGTGTCCATATATAATGGTCCATTGAATTTGAGTAATTAAAGAATAAATTGCAAGTGAATCTAGACAAGGTTTCCATACACTTGAGTACCTTACCATGGGGTATACTAATCCTCTTTGTCAAAAATAAGGATGGATCAATGCATATTTTATTGATTATCACAAGCTTAATAAAATCATGATCAAGGACATGTATCTTATACCCTGTATCGATGATCAATTAACTCATAGGATGTCAATACTTCTAAAATATTGAACTTTACTATAGATATCAATAGCTAAGGGTTAAAAGGTAGTATATTTCTAAGACAGTTTCAATACAAGGTATGGAACTATAAATTTATAGTGATTACATTTTGTACTTATGAATAATCTTACCATATTTATGGATCTAATGAATAGAGTCTTTATAGACTACCTTGATCAATTTATAGTTGTCTATATAGATTTTATTATTATATATTCAAAGATAAAGGAATAGAATGAAGATCATTTTTAGGTTGTGTTGAAGACCTTAAGAAAGGAGAAATTGTATACCAAGTTTATAAAGTGTAAATTATGGATATAAAAAAGGATCATTATTAGGTCATGTAATCACAAGTTAGGAAATATATTTAGATCCTTTGAATATGGAAGTTATTGAGTAATGGACCAGACTTTCCATAGTAACCAATATCTACAGATTTCTTAGGTTAGCTGGGTATTATCGACATTTTTTGAGAAATTTCTCATAGATATCAAATAAACTAACCAAGTTAACATATAAGGGAGTAAATTTCCTTTGAATAGAAGAATATGAAGGAAGTTTCAAGGAACTAAAAATGAGGTTAGTCACCACTCATGTACTTACATTACCTGGTAGTGGGGAAGGGTTGGTAATATACATGGATGCTTTGAAAAAATTATTAGATTGAATCATCATGAAGAATTATAAGGTAATTTTATATTCCTCATTCCAATTAAAGACTCGTGAGAAAATTACTCAATGCTTTATTTGGAGTTAGCATCAGTGATCATTTCATTAAATATTTAGTGACATTATCTATATAGAGAAAAGTGTTATGTATATACTAATCACAAGATATTGAAATATAAATTCACACATAATGATTTAAATTTTCACCAAAGTAGATAGTTGAAATTGATAAAATAGTATTATTTTTTAATACATTACCACCCAGGGAAGTAAAATAAGGTGGTTGATGCTCTGATCAGAAAATACCATGTTACTCTATCCATAATGAGGATTAAAAAATACCCAATACTCATAGATTTTTAAAGGATGAATCTTGAAGTCATTATGGGAAGAGATAAATCCTACCTTTAATAACTGAATACCCAACCTTCTATTGACATGAATATCAAATAATCCTATAAAGATGATGTATACCTACATAAAAATGTAGTGAGTATCCTAAATTTAAACTTTGATAAAGATAGATTTATAAGGTTTGGAACCTGGATATGTGTCCCATAAAAACCATAAATGGAGAGAGGAATTTTGGATGGTGTTAATACTCATAGTTCACTATTCATCTAGGAATCAAAAAGATATATAAATATTAAAATAAAAACTTATGGTGGGATAACATGAAGAGGGAGATCACATATTATATATATCAGTGTTTGGTATGCCAATATGTTAAGGATGAATAATAGAACTCTAAGGATATGGAGAACCATTTCCCATACTAGTATGGAAATGGTAAAAATGACTATTTATTTCATCAGAGGACTCCCTAAAACATATAAACTTTGTAATTTCATTTGGGTATTATTCGATCACCTTACAAAGATAGTGAATTTCATTTCCATCAAATAATATTTCTCATTTAACCAACTCACCAATATATATATAAGAGAGGTGGTAAGGCTATATGGGGTACCATTCTCTATTTTATTTTATTAAGATTCTAGGTTTACCTCTAGGTTTTGGAAAATTCATCAATGGGAATTGGAAATGGAGTTGAGTTTCAGCTCTACTTATCACCCTCAAATAGATAGTCAGCCTGAGAAAACTATTCACACTCTTAAAGTTATGTCGATATCTTTTTCAATGTATTTTTAAGGATATTGGGATCAACACCTTCCTCTAGTAGAGTTCTCATATAACAATAGTTTCCATTAAATCATTCATATGGAACAATATGAGGCTATGTATGGGAAGCGATGTAGGACTCCAACATAATGGGATGAATTTGGAGAGAGGAAGCTGATAGGACCTAACCTTATCCAAAAATGATGGAGAACGTTCAAATCATTCAGTGGCATATAAAAGCGGTAAAAATCCTTTAGAATTTTTATGTAGATAATAATTGATAAGATCTAGAGTTTTAAGTTGGTGACAATGTGTTCCTTCATATATCTACTTATAAGTGAGTCGTGACATTTAGAAATAAAGGGAAGTTGAGCCTTAGGTATATTGGTCCCTTCAAGATCCTTGATCATGCCAGGGCTATAACTTATCACTTATAACTCCCTCAAAATCTCCCCTGAATACATGATATGTTTCATGTATCATTTTTGAGTAAGTACATACAATACCCTTTATATATACTAAACTCATAAGTTGTTCAATTTGAACATGATCTCTCATATGAGGAACAACTAGTGGAAATTATGGATTTAATAGATAAAGTACTGTAGAAAAAGACCACTAATCTAGTCAAATTTATATAGAGGAATCATAAGATCTAAGAAATTATGTGGGAACCTAAGTATATAATGATAGAAAAGTACCCTCACTTATTCTCTTCCTAGTAATAAAATTTCAAGGATGAAATTCCTTTTAAGGGGGGTAGTATATAAAGACACATGATTTTAGTAAATAATTTTCCTTAATTAAATACTATGTGAGTATCTTGTCTTGTAAATACCATGTCCCTAAAATCTCAGAGATGGTGGTTACTTTATTAAATTGGTATTAGATAAAATTGATCACATACCAAATGAATGAATATTTTAGTAGTATTGGAAAAATAGATACATACTTTAATATCACACTACCTTTAAAAACATAAAATTAAATATAATATTTTATTTGTGAACATAATTATTCCCTCTATAATATCCTTGCATATCAATCATAATACACTTTCTGGAATACTTTGGAAAGAAAACATAAGATAGGGGTGAGATCAGATGCACGCTAAGGGAATGCATATAGTGGAATCTATCATAGAATAAAGAAGGTGTGCATAATATGGAAGGAATAAATGATTTCCAAATAATGTCATAAAAATAATCACCTACATGTTAAACTTATCCTTGGATGACATAAATGTTTGAATAATAATATGGACATCAATAAATGATTTCATAATGATGGAATGCATAATGCAAGACATCTAAAACTTATCATTGAGGCCCCATTCTAAGACATCTAACATAAATGGGTAAGGAATTTTCTAAATACCCAAACATTTTCATCTCATGAGACTTATCGATGCATTTAGGGTCTATATAATTTTATGCCCCACCCAACACTTAATAAGTATAATGAATTCATCATATGCATAAACGTTGCAACTTAATCAACATGCCTTAAAATAAATAATTGTCTGTATTGGAAGAACTATTATAGGGAATATCAATACTTTCCTAAGTCAAATTAATAATAAAATATACAAAGAAATATAGTGGGTAGTATAATTAGATAATATAATAATTAAATCATAATATTCAGCAAAGGATTCTAACATATATGAAAAATACTTTAAAAATATCATTGGAAAATTTCTTAAGGATAATACCCTTTTCATTTCAAAATTATTTATTCAAAATTTTAAAAAATAAATAATTTTATGAAAATAATTTTATTTTTAAAAAACCATAGAAACTTTTAAATGAATATTTAAAGTAAATATTAGTCATTATGTCTGGAAAATTTATTCATGTGGTGTATGTTAAAACAACAATTTTGATCACACCTTTGGCAAAAGGTGTCTCGATTAAAAAATGACAGGTATCTTTAAAAAAATTATAAAAAATAAAATATGATTAAAAATGAATTTAATAAATAATTTTAGAATATTAAAAACATTATTTAAAACATTTTAATAAAATAAGGATATTTAATAAAAATATTTCTGATTGAAAGAAAAACAAAGCCAGTTTTCCATAAAAAACATTATTTTGGTCTCTTGAGTACTTAAATAGAGGAAAATGAAATAAAAAAATTTAATTTTCATAAATAAATAGAGGAGGAAAAAATATATTGGGTTTAAGATATAAATATCATATAATTCCCCCAACATATACTTAAACATAAACAATCTCAAATAATGATGAGATTGTGAAATAAACTCTTACCTCATGTTCGACTTGCTTTAAAAGCACTATAAAATCATATATAATAAATTTAAAATTATTATAATTATATAATAAAATAATTTATATAATTATAATATCATATATTATTCACTTATAAGATTTAAACACCCATTTATTAATAATTACTTATTAAAATCATCATTTCAGAGTGTTAACTATTTTTTCGTGGAAGTTTTGGTTTGGAAGTTCTAGTCCTTGTACTTTGATCATTATACCATCATATAAATAATTTTATTCATGATATAAATATCATATATATTCATTATTTACATATTTATATTTACCCATAAAATTTATAGATAGAAAAATGATTTACACCGTTCATGGAGACGGTAGGTCGTACGTATGCATGAACGTTTTCATTTTCTAATGAATAGAAGGAAAGAAAGATAAATATTATTTTATAATTACAATACAATAATTATATCATAAATAACATATATAACTTAAATATATCCTTATTACCATCCATGTAAAATATAAATGAAAAATGAATTACATATCTTTGTGGAGGTGGTAGTCAACACGTACGCACGAGCAACATTATTGTTTTCCAACAGATGGTAAGGTAAGAAGGTAGATATGATATTATAATTATATAAGAATAATTATTTTATAAATATAATATATAAACTTTAAATCCATAATAATAACTATCCATGAAAGGTGGTGATGGAAAATTAATTGTATCATTGCATGGAGACGGTAGTCCACACGTACGCACGAACAATACTTTTACTTCCCATTTGATGAAAAAGATAGTGAATAATGGTGGTTCCATAATCATAATAAATTTTCATTATATTTAGGATAATTGATTTATTATTTTATTATTAATACTATATATTTATAGGTGTTATAAGTAGAAATAATTTGAAATAGGTCGAGTAAGATGATTACCTCTCCTTTGATTGGCCTCCTTTAGATCTTTTCTTAAGGAACCTTGAAATGGTATTTTAATAATACCATAACCTATATTAATGGATATGTAATTTTATAATATAATTGGTTAGGTTATTTTCAATATATATTTTGAAAAGTTTTGTAAATAATAGATAATAGGGTGTCCTTTAATAAGTGGGTGAGAGGACATGCTTGGAATTTCCTAAAAGATTAAAATATAATAATGTCATACTCTAGCCAAATGCTTCCAAATGAATAGAGATTAAAATTTGGTATAGAATTAAGTATAAATATGGGTATAAAATTGGATTTAGATAATTTTAAGTAGAAAAATTATCCTTATATATTGGTTTAACCCCCCCCCCCCCCCCACCCTCCGGTCAACCCGTTTTAACCTTAATCGGGGTGACAAATTTTTATTGTTTTTACTATTCATTATGATGAAAAATGAAAGCAGGGTCATTAATAAATTTTTAAATACTAATTAAACATATGGAATCCATTTTATTGAATTAAATTCATATAATTTTTATAATTTAATTTAAAATTAAACCCATAAAACATGATGAAAAGTAGTTTTCGAGAAAAATGTTTTCTTATGTATAAAAAAGTTTTTATACCAAAATAAAAAATAAAATTAATTATAATAACCTTAATTTTATTATTAATAATATAAATTAAATAGTTTTACTTTTAAAACCATTTTAAAAAATGGAACTTTTTTTATGTTTTAAATGAAAAGACAATTTTCGATAAAAATCAGTATTTTTCACTATTCATCAAAAAATCAATCTTTTCAGAAAATTCTCAAAAATTCACTCTAAGATAATTTTGACAAGATAATGTCATAAATTAAATTTATTTTTTCAAAAAAAACTAAAATTTGAAGAAATTAATTATATTATTTTCTCATAAAAAGCAATAAAACCTATTTTTTGAGAAAAATGTATTTTTAAATCATATAATGACTCTACTGAAAATTAATAAATTTGAATTATATAAATACTTTATAATTTTTATTGTATGTTTAATCCTATTCATACCTCCAATTTAACATCTATGTTATAATATTCACATTTAAATAGTGATACTTTTATGGTATAATGTAGTTCACTTAAAACTCGGTGTTATATGTTAAGCAAGCTATTGAACACTTCAAATTTATTTAAAGATAAATATCTTATAAAATATCAAGGTGTTACTTTTCTTTCACATAAAACCAAAATAAAATGATATATGGTATATTAGATAAGAAAATTATAGCAATAATAAAACCTATAGTAGATAAAATATAGTAATAAATTATAAACGCGTGCACTCAAAACCTAAAAGTTCATTATTTTTCAATAAAAGAGTTTTCCTTTATATATTTTATTTTCATTTAAAAACTAAATATATAAATATTATAATTTTAATTATATATAAATATTATCATTTTCTTATTTATAATTTCAAGATTATCTTGGTATGAATTTCTGAAATTTTTCTAAAATAATTGATTTTTAGGTAAATATTGAAAAATATAGTTTTTACCAAAACTATAAATTTTTTGACCTTAACATAAAAAATAAATATAATTATATAAACCCTATTAATTGATAAAATATTTAATTTTTGAGTAAAAATATATATTTTTAAAATACTATTATGAATTTATAAAACCCATATTTAAAATTTTATAAACATAAGTAATATTTTCCAATAAAAAATTGTTTTTAGTCTTTCCTTTTAATCAAATTTTATTTAGGTAAAATTTAGTTTTTTATTGATTTAAAATACACATAAAATTTATTTTTTTTATATAATAAACCAATTTATATCATGATAATCAAATACATGGATAGTTTTACCCAACATAGACATTTTTTATCTTAAAAATGCATTTTTTTCTAAAAATGGGTTCTTACACGTCACATGTGATATTGTTAAAATTAATTTTTCTTACACACATAAATTTTATATGATATAATGGATTTAATATTTTTAATCATTTGTTCCAAATTATTTAATGAGTTCCATTTTATTTTTATACATTAAAAGTTAATTACTTAGGTAGAAACTAGTAACCGTGGTAAAATCTAAAATAGTAAAAGTAATAAATCAAAGGGTAAAGGGATTGAAACATGATAAAAACATATTTATAATTGGTTATTTGAGATATTATTGAACTTATATAATATTTCACTCTATTATTTACCATTTTTAGAACCACATTTCATGTGAAACATGTGATATCTTTATATTAAGTTGAAATACGTATAAAAATGTCATTCTCGTCCCTTATAAAAGGGGCCTATCACCACCCACTCAAGACCAATCAAAGAATTTGGTTTCCACATGAAAATATTCAAATTATAATTCCTTTATAGCCATATTCCTTTTCCGTTAACCTATATTCACAAGGGATTGGATTAAGATCACCATTTCTAAGGAGTCTTCCAAGGTAAATCCCGATTTCTCAATGTGAGTGCTTTCTTTTCCTAAAATTATTTATTTTATTTCTTAACTTGAAAATATAATTTTATAATTTCTATATAATTAAATCATTATTTTTTGTATAATTAATTTTATTATGATAAGGTAATAACTATTAAACACTTTTCCCCTTCTCTATTAAGAAAAACAAAATCGGCATCCATGTGTTGTGCAAACTACCACTTCCATGAAGTAACATGTCTCATTTTTCATCTATTTTATTTACTGTTTATTAAACCCTATTAAAATATTATTCACCACCTTAAAATTGTATAAATGGTATCATTATGATTCTATAATAATGATATTATACCAAAATAAACCACTTTCATAATCATAATCATCCATTAATTATGGTATGTTCATGTTTGGGTCAGTCTAACCACCTATGTAACAACCCTGACCCTAGTATCCAAGAGTCTATGGTCATTTTATTACAATGGAATAGATAAAAGAGATAAAATCACCAAGTATCGATTAGTTTAGTAGTATTTAATAACTAGATACATACATGGTTCCATTATTACATTGGTAATTAAACATAGAACATAACAAAGGAAAATAAAATGCTTCCTTGACACTTATTCAAATATTTCATCTTCATAACATGGGGAAGGAAAATAAATAAAATGGTGAGATAACATGATCAGTAAGGGTTATATACAACAAAAACATGAATCAATAATAAGTAAATCATAATCAGTAATGCATAATCAATATCGAAAGGTAAACAACTGAAAAACACATTCCATTTAATCAATAAACTGAGAATGAAAATGCATCCATAGATTTTGTCATAGTAAAAATGTCTTGGATAATAATAATTGAATATTTAATGAAGGAAATAATTAATTATTGGATTTCATTTATCTGGAACATAAACCACTACCGTCAAGACCTTTCACAAGATGGTGTAGGTCTGTGGGTAGAAACTCTATGATTCTTCTTGGAAACAAACATGAAGGTTTTGTCACCAACTTTTTTGTCTCATGAGACCTGTCAATGCATCGAGGGGATATATAATGTCAGTACCCACCCATAAATACAATTAAGAATCATTTTTCATACATATATTTAATTCATGAAAAATATTCCTTATCAAAATATCTGTATTGAGTGGACGGTATATATTTATCAATATTTCACCAGTCAAAATAACATTCAAAGTAAACACTATATGTAAATATGGTATACGGATTAGAAAATAATCATATCCATGCTAAAATAAATATGTATATTTATTGAAAAAATCAATGATTTTTTATCAAAAATAAAAGGGTAGTACTCAAAGGAAATAAGTGGTGAATAAGACATATGTCCCACAGAAATTAAAGTGAGACGAAAAATCCTTTCCCCTTATAATTAATCGAATCGTATGCCCCATAAATATTATTGATAATCAAATGAAACATTGAATACCATGAATATAAATAGATTTGTGATATAATATATAAAATTTTAGTATACATACACCACACAAAAGAAATAATTAGTGAATATGGAATATCTCATAGAAATAAAAGTTAGAAGAGAAACATCTTACCTTATGTATGAAAGCATTATACACTTGTACTTAATGTCCTGGATAATAAAATTAGATTAATTAATTAATTAATTTAAAACATATTAAATATAAATTTGATTTATTATAATTTTATTATGTTCATTTATGGTCGTTCTAATAAGTTATAATGTTTAATTTCATTGTTTTTGAACGTTTGTTTTAGGGTTTTATGGTAAGTTCCCTTGTTTATAATTATGGGAGTTATTTTAAAATGGAAGAAAAACTCTAGAAGTGAAATTATTTAGTATTAATTAACTTATATAAGTTTAAATGGTATCATATATGATTTGGTTATATGGTATGAGGATGAATCATTAGATAAAACTTTGAAGAAAATATTTTAATTTATTTCGTTAGTTTTTATGGCCATGACAAACTTGTATCATTTTATTCAATATTATGTTTATATGTTTGTTCCATAACATGATATAATTATAATATGTATATTAAAATATTATTTAACCAAAATAATTGTTTTATTACCATCCTTGAAGGTGGTAATGGAAATTGAAAACTCATCGTCCATTAAGGTGATGAATCGACACGTCACGGACGATGTTTTCATTTTTAGAATAAAAGGAGAAGAGAAGAGATTTGATGACGGATATTCCATTATCAAAATAAAATTAAATTATATATATGAAAATGGAGTTACCATGAAAAATTTTATAGGGGAGGTTAGGAGATAATAATAATTGAAAATAAAATAAATGAGAAGAGAAATAAGGAGGATTTTACCACTTGAATATCATCTCTTGGGGAACCTCCTTAAGACACGCAGATTTAGCCTTTTGGTAAGACCAGCAGGTATTGGATATGGGGAAGAGAATTGGTAAGTTAATTGTACATAATTTATAAAAGATACAAGGATTATATGGTGTGAAGATAAGCGGTGGTGAGGGGTGGTATTTATAGTGGAGGAGAGGGGTGTTTTTTGATTATTTTATTCATTAGTTTATTATTTTGGCTCAAGACTATTAATAGAATTGATTCTTGTGATTAAGTATAGTAACTAGTGCATGTGAGTTAGAACTAATTGGTTCTTACCTCATAAATACATCATCCATCACTCAAAAATTCATTTATTTACTTATAATGTTAAATACCATAAAATATCATATTTCACTATTCTCCAAAAATTCAACTATTTTAGGAAAATCCAAAAAAATCACCCTAAACTTTTTTGGATGTGTAGATTTAAAAAAATAGACTCCATTTTATAAAAATAATTTTTTAAATATTATAAATTTAAGTTCTAATTAAAATCATCATTTATTAAAAAAATATCTATTTTAATATTATAACAGATTTTATGACACTTTAAAAAATTAATTATAGTCTCATAAAATTATATTATAATTATAATATAATAAAATATTGATTTATGAATCTATTTTTTTGGGAAAAAATCTTTTAAATCATTGTATTAATTATAAAATTGTAAATACATATTTACATTTCACAAAAATACCAACACTTAATTTGTCATTTTTAGAACATTTATTTACTTATTCCATGATATAAATATATCATATTCCATTTATGAGATACCTAAATTTTATTTAAACTTTAATAGTATAGGTTATTATTCTAATGGCCAAATTATTATTCTTAATAGTCACATTACCATTCTAATGGTCATGTTAATATTTGATAGTATATCATTGTCCCTTTAAGTTTGGTGCTGCATGCAGTATAAGCTATCAAATAAATTGAATTTATTTAAGAAGATACATACTATAAAATATTAGGGTGTTATAATCTACTTAAAAATTAATATAAAATAATATCATGAATGACTATGAGAACTTAATTACTAATTATATATGATATAAATAAGTAAATAATTATTTTCCTTTTTTTATTTAATGGTAACATTAATATTAAACTCGATAATTAATATACCACCTTTCGTTTGTTAAAAATATTTGAAACATGCTTGATTCCAATTTTCCCTACAAGAATCATAAATAAAACTATCATATAATGAAATTATAACTTTATAAAATATCATAAAACATAAATTTAATTACCTAATATTATCTTTGAATGATTAATTTTGGGAGAAGAATGAATACTAATAACTCTATTACGAAATTACGTTAAAATGATCAAGAGTACTCACACCCAATATTGAAAATATATAATAAATTCTTACTATACATATAGAGAATAATTATCAATGAGTTTTATAAAATGTTATAGATATGAATAAGGTTATGAAATATGTTATTAAGATAGTTATGTTATTATACATTTGGTTAGAGTACATTCGAGTAAGTGGGAATACAAGGTAAGGGTTTTTAATGACTAAAATTAATTTCTTGAGTCATAATGATTATTTTGACTGTGGTTTTAAAATATGAATTTATATTGTTCTATGATTATAATATATTTAATCCCCTCTTTATTTAAATCAACATTTTTAATTCAAATTTTTATTGTGATGGATTTCTTTCTCAAAAGTATATCATTCTTGAGAATAATTTACATCTGCTTAAACAATGGTTTCCCCTCTGTCTATATTTTCATTTACCACCAATGTTATCCTTTTTATGTGGAAGATAAACTATGTTTTATTTTTTTTGACCCTCATATTATCCTTCTTATCATTTAAAAATATGTTTTGTTTCTATTTTTATAATGTGAGTTTTCAACAAGGTATTTAATAATTTTAAAAAGATTTTTCATCCTTTCATAATAAAATTTTTTATCTTTCACTCCAAATTCATTTTTTATTAAATTCAAAAAAATTCATGGAAATTTTATTAAAGAATATTTTAAACATTTTTTTTCCCAAATATTCACTTCATATTTTCAAAATTGACTTTTGAATGAGATCCAAAACTTTTTCTTTTGCAGTAATGTTAGGAATATTTTTGAAAAACTATTTTATGGTTTTGCTTCAATTTTCAACCTTATATTAAAACGATTAATTTCCTTGGAAATTATTTTTTATGAATCACCCTCTAAATTTTCTTATGAAATAATATATTTTGGTGAGTGAATTTTGGGTATCAATCATTTTTTATCTTAAGGTGAATTTTTTTATACCATTTGGAAATGTTATAAAACCTGTTTTTATTTCCATGGGTTCTTTATGAAAAGTGAATGATTTTAATTTAAATGTTTTATGAAACCCATTTTCATTTCCATTGGTTATTTTTTAAAATGATTTCCATTTAAATGTTTTACGAAACCCATTTTTATTTCCATGGGTTATTTATTATATGATAAGTGAATTATTTTCAAGTGGAACACATAAGTATGGATAAATGATGAGTGGGATCCTATATCACCCTCTATTGTGATGTTTAATGTTTTATTTCTTCTGAGATAATGTAGTGTAAACCTTTTTAGATATGCTCACAAACTAAAGGGTGGTCCTTCTTGAATATGCTCACAAACTAAAGGGTGTTATTTCTTGGATATTATCACAAACTAATGGTATAACATTTTTAGATATTATCACAAACTAAAGGGTGATCCTTCTTTGATATTATCACAAAATAAATCAGGGTCCTTATTTGATATTCTCACAATATGATGATACCTTATGCTTATTTTTGTGCCAAATAATCGTTGTTATGTGATGTCTCAAGGGAATTTTACATTTCCATGCCATATTCCTATGAGTATCCTCCATGGATCATGATTATTATCTCATGGTTCCTCACTTTCATGGTATATCTTTTCTATTATATGTTCTTATACCATGACTCATGGGAAACTCTCATGGATCCCATGTTCTTCTAATAAGAAATTTCTCCCATTCTCATGTTTTTTCTTATTCTTGTGATCTAACCCTTAATGACTTGATAATAAGTGTTCTATAGTTGAATGTTTGAACTCTCACCTTTCTTATGTTTCCATTCCCTAGTTTATAAAGATTATTATAGCTTAAGATAAGTCTATAGGTAAGTATAGTGTGGAATAAGTATGGAGTAATGCTCACAAGTGTTGTATAATAAATTTCTTATGTAGATAGTCCTTAAATAAGTTAAACCTTCCATTCTAGGGACTATGAGAATATTTTTGATATATAATATTTATATCATGAAAATTATGTAAAATAAATATGTGTTTATCTTGTATTATTATAATTCATGCTACAACACATTAACACTATCATGGGTTAATTCTCAGTGCATCAAAACCTTGATGTTTCTATTATGTAATGATTATTAATTTTTTATATTGATTCCTGAACAAGATGAAACCTATTGGGTTTCCATTGAACTTCATTATTTAAAATGAAAAGTGATAGTTAAATAAAAAGGATATAGGTATTTTATAGTGGTCAAAATAAAGATAGAATCCCAAAGAGAAATTCAATACATGAATGAATAATGGAGTTTCATGGAATATATAATGATACTTAGTGACATTAAATTGGGTATTAAAAATTATTTTGATAGTAAAAATGATACCTTATGGTGTAACACATAAGAAATTATTCATTAAATACATTACTTACCTAAAATTAAAGTTAAATAAAATATAAAAAAAACAAAATACAAACAAAAATTAAATATAGATCTTTATTTTTATCAAAACAAAGAGTTATTAGATCATATATCCAACACATACAACTTGTATATTATTATAAAATAATAAACACCCATACCACTATCACTACCCATATATTTACCTTGTTTTGTAACCTTGACACACCCCACATGATCTCATATATCTTGTACAATTCAACATACCCCACAGTTACCAATTATGCTAAAACAAAGATATATTAGATATTAATGAAATATATAATACCTCATAATCTATGATCACCACTAGCCTAAAACACTTAGTGACTCCACCTTTTTAAAGGAATTCCAAAAAGTACCTCTCAATTTTAATAACTCAAATCACATAAAGGTGCACCCTCTGTAGATTCCAATTCCAAAATCATCCAAGAATTATAAAACATGACATAGCCATCATTGGTTATTTAATTAAGGAATAACATGAAAATGGGTATGTTATATTCTTAAAAACCTTTTTTAATGTCTCAACACACATAGGTACCCTATTTAGTCCCATTCTTGGTCAATTTCACCCTCTCTCCATCACTTGTATGCCACACGATACAAGAATTACATATAAAACAATGGGAAAACTTAGGGATCACCCACCTATAACCTATGGGTAATATATAATTAAAGATAAAAGGTTTAATATTATTTAGTAATTGATAATATAGAAAATTTAAAATATCCTCCAAAATTTGGATTTAGTTTAAAGAATAAAGAGTTAGTGAGAGAAACCATTAATCAAGAGGTAGAGAAGGCCAGGCTTTCTAGGAGGGATCCAACACAAAAAATGATAGTCAAATTAGATCTAAAATAGGGTATAATCATGATAAGAAGATATAAAGGATAGTATTATTGACATGGAATTATGGTTATTTCTAAAAAGGTGAGTAGGGTTATTTTTAATAAAATTTTAAAAAATAACTAGAAAATCACTAGGTACCCAGTATCCACTATCAAGCACTTGATATTACACTAGTTACCCAACCTAATACAATTAGTTACTTGGTGGATGTATTGTGCTTAATAACTCCCCTATATTCCCACTAGGCAGCCGATACCATCCCACAAAGTACCTAGGAGTGTCTACTATAAAATTATAGCAACGTCGCCCTTCCCTTTTTTCCCATGAAAATTTGAGTTTCCAATGAAAAATTCATGACTCGATAAAAATATCCAACTAAAAATATTAAATAATAAAAAATAAATTCAAAATATAACTCAAAGTTCCCAGAAAATTACAATCAAGACTCTAAAAACAAGTGGACAATATCATTCATACTTTATGAAAATTCATTAAAAACCTTGTTATTAATATTCTTCATTATGAATTCACTATTTCTACAAGAAATAAGTTATATTAATTTAGTATAGAGTAATTTTTAAAATGGGGTTTTATAATTATAAATTATATTAAAAAAATATAATATTAGTAAGAAATTATTATATTTTTTGGGAACTAGATGATTCAAGTTTATTAGTAAGTATTTAGTCACTCATCCTAAGGGTGAACCTTGTGAAGTTTGAGTTTACTTTTATTGTTTATTTGTTTTACATTTATATTATAGAACTTAAGTTAAAAGAAATTAAAATAAATCCATCTCCCTAATAGGTTGTGTAGGTTTATCTATAAAGGATTTAAAAAATTAATACCATTTTTTCACCCCCCCCCCCCCACTTAATGATTTATTTCATTCCTTAGTCACTTCACTATGTTTGTAGAATTTTGTTTGGAAAAAAATATTTTTCTAAAATATATATATATATATATAATATTATTATATTTAAAGTATTTTGGATAATTTTAGTATTATTTTCAAGTTTATTGTATTTTCATTTCTGTTATATCACTCAAGTTAGAAGAAATAAAAATGCATCCATTTCCCTAACGGGTTATGAAGGTTGATCTATAAAGGATTTAGAAAATTTGAATTCCACCGGTTCACCCTCCCCCCCCCCCTCACCTAGTTGTGTAATTAATTCCCTATTCATCTCACTTTTTATGTAAGAATTTGTTTTGGGTAAAACACTTTGACTAAAATATAACAAAAGTAATATAATAAAATTATATTTAAAGGATTTTGGATACAGTTCCACAACATATTACAAATAATAAGGTGTGTTATAATAAATGAACAAAGTCTATAAGGATTTAATATTAGTCGGTTATTTATAAAGTAATTCCATAAAGATATAATAGTTAATATAGTTTTAATTGTACTGTCTTATAGTATGATTAAGTAGTATTTATATTATAAAAATAGGTTATTTATGGTATTTTGTGATAATTTCCATTGGTAGCTCTAATTATCAACTTAGTTATCATTTATTAGACTTATAAATCAAGTTATGATATGGATGTGAGTAATGAAATTTCTTGAATTAATATTTGAAGGTTTTAATGATTATGTTTAAGTTTGATTATTAGTCGTTGTGTGTTATACAAATTAACATTTAACTCTATGAATCAATAATTATTTATAAGAATTAAATTCATTTTTATCTTCTTAAAATATATTTTTTTGATATATAAAAGTTTTTTAACATGAAAAAGAATATATTTTTATTGTATTTAGAATAAATTAATAATATTTATATCTCTTCTTTATTTACTTTGGAGGTTCTTGAAACCTAGGTTAATCAAAAAGTGGATAATATTACAATATATTAAAATTTTGATATGGTTGTTTTTAACTGATATTAATTTATTAAGTATGAATATGATAAAGGTTGGATGACTTTTTGAGGTATAATAATAAATTTTAAAGGACTGATAATTAAGATGAACAAAGAATGACATAATCCTAGGTGTAAAGTAAGTTATTGTTTTGATTGGTTTTTAAATCAAGGAAATGTATTTCACAGGTCACTGATGGGAAGTAAACTATATTTTTATTTACTTCAGTACATTTTGGTTATATAAACACTTTCATGGTTCTTGGTGTTTTAATAATATGGTTTAACAAAATACCTAGACCCCATGAAAATAAGTGAAATACATTTCATGGTTGTAGACATAGTGAATTTTTTTATAGAATTCTATTTGAAATAGTGTATAAAATGATTATGGTCGTTATTTTAGTGATATTTTCTAAAAAATAGGTAATTTTATCAGGGTTATGAACATTGATATGGTTATTATAATAAGTATTTTTTTGGAGATTTCATGAAAAAAATGTCTTTAAATTAAATAGACAATGTCGTGGTTCTTAAAAAATATGACTCTAAAAATAAATAAACATGAAAAAAACCAAGATCAGTGATATTTGAAGGCCATGGTTTTCATATTCAATATACTAGAAAAAAAACTACAACATGGTTAAGGGGATATTATAAGGTTTTTAATATATCTACATGATTTTCATATTTAAATATATTTAAAAATATAGAAACATGTTTATATTTTATGGGATATTTGAATCAAACATATTAGAATATTTTGAAGAGATATTATTTGGATACACATGGAATAAAAACTCAAAGAAGTTAAGAGGAAAAGTCTTGAAGATATTGAAGGCTTTATATAAAGAACCTGGTTTTTCCATCAAGGTGATAAAATTATTGAATATTTTATAGGTTGAGTGAGTTGTTGTGATATATCTAAAGAACACATGTTTTACTGAAGTTATAGAGAAATTTATGAAGATAAATCTAAAGAGATATAACTATCTCAATTTATTTTATTGATTTATGTTGATCTTTCTTTGTAATTACTTTTGAATAAAATAATTCTTATCTTATCTTGAAGTAGTGAGTGGGGAGATAAGAATAAGTGGTGATCCTTGAACTTGATAGTGAATTAATACTAAAATTATATTCACATAAACATGTTCTAGTGGATTTTGGTAAATCGATATATTACCATTGTATACTCCTTATATGTATCCCTTTCAAGTAAACCAATTAAAAACTTCATGTATTTTTCATTTATTTTCTTTAATTGGATTATGTTCTTGGTATAATGTAAATTATAGATTATTTAGTTTTTTTAATGTGGGAACAATTTATATTTTATGAGAAAATGCACACCATAATTCACCCCCTTAGGTGATTTGGACCTCAATGGTTTCAACAAGTAGTATCAAATCCAAAAGGTTATATCTAATGAATCTATCTCAAAGAATATTTAATATGGATAATTTTTTCAATGTGAAGATTTTTTTATGTTTAATAGGTGAAATTATAAAATATGTAGAAACCATATTCAAAACCATTTATGATATCACAATATATATATTTTATCTATTACAATTTATGGAATTTGAATTAGAGATCTGACGGATTTGTTTTTGTATGAATTAGATAATAATTTGTTCAACATTGATGAAAAGGAACAAAATTAATTATAAATAGAACTATACATTCAAATATACATGTTTTTATGTGCTTTAATTATGAAAAAGTTATAATTAATAAATTATATAACATCTATAAAGGGGAAAACAATGTGAAGGAAGAAAAGCTTCAAGTGTTACATAATAAATTTGATGATTTGATAATGTATCCTAATGAATTCAATGAAATATATTTCATCCAAATAATTTAGGTTTATATATTTATGTGAGGAAATATTTAGGTGATCAATTATTTTTAAATTTTAAATAAGATCATGAAAATAATTCTGCCTTTATGAAATGAAAAGGTCTTGAATATTAAATAAAAAAAATTAATGGAATTATCTAATTGATGATTTATAAAGTGGCTTGGTGGAATGTGAGATGAGGGTAAATATATAAGGTATGATAATTCACTCATCTAAAGAGTTTTATTTCAAGTTGATAGTGAATCTAGATCTTAATCAGGATTGAGGTAAATAATATATTAGAGAAAAATTTCTCTTAGGCCAGTTGAATCAAATGATGAAATTATAGATTTGAATGAAAACTAAAACTAGAATGATTTAAGTGAGTAAAATTTGGTCATATAGTAGTGATATTACCAGGAAATTTATATTTAATATCTAACTCTAACCCTCTTAAGTCGTGAGCAATGGGAACACTAAACATGCATACGTGAGGACCCCCACCTCCACGATGAAATGTTTTTCATTTCTCATCTATATTTTCATAAATTATCTAAAAATATTAAAATATGGTTCACCATAATAAATACATAAAACTAATATAATTATAATTATGTTATGTCAAAATAAACACCTTATTAACCATACTCACCAATCGAGTAAAAGCATGTTCATGTTTGGGTTGATTTAACCACCTATGTGAACAATGCATTAAAATATGATTATGGATGAATATGGAAACATGAAAACTAATTTTATTATAATATATTAATAAAATAATTATTTTTATATTATTTTTGAAATATTATATTAAGTATTTAACTTATAATTAAATTAAAATTTTCATTCTCTAAGATTACCAAAATAAGCCAACACCGATTCAATTTTCATGAAAACGCAAGGAGGAACTATATAATAAATAAATAACACATGATAATAAATTTTTCATATTAAATTAAATATAGAAGTATAATTTTCCTAATAATTTATCTAACAAACTTAATTTGGGTATTCAGGAAGTTAAGTTCATGCACGGAATGAATCTCGAACAACGTATGGGATTTCATCTCAATTCCCCTTCATTGAAGCATAGTTCATATTTATGAACCAATTCATATTTAAGTGGTGTTTATACTGTATAATAGATATAAAATTAAATTAATTATCTTATATTCATGGTATTTTAATTTTAATTCTATGATCTCCCTTTTATGAGGTCTTTTATTGAATTTTTACCAAGACTATAAGGGTTTCTTTGTCTCAAACTTGAATCTATTGGGACATGATTAAGTTATAAACCATGTTTACTTTTAAATGATGTATATACTGACCTATTTTAATTTTTTAACATGATAATATTATATTTAATTATATTTAATGTTCTATTTAATTGTTTATCTCTCATGGGTTTTTTATTCAAAAGTTACAAAGGTTGTATGGGGTTTTTGTGACTCAAATCTCTTCCTTGAATCATAATCACTTTTCTTGGACTATAATATTTCATGATTGATATATTTTACCATATGATGATTCTATATTTTATTTTCACCTACCTTTATAGGGAAATCATTTTTTACAACAATGTATTATTCCTTGATGATTCTATTGTTTCTTTAAAATAGATTTTTGTTAAGAATAATTCTCATTTATTTTAATGGATTTTTCTTCCATGTCTGTGTTTTTAACCCCCACTAATGTTCTCCTATACCTATTGTAAATAAAATTGTTCTTTTCTCCAATTATCCTTTAATTCCCCTTTATTTATTTCAAAACAAATTTTTCATCATATTTTTAATGATTTGGGTTTTCAACAAATTTATTTAAAAATGATCAAAAGGTTTTCCCTTCCTTTAAAAATAAAAAGTTTTATCATCCACTCCACGTTTTCTTTTGATAAATTTTATGTATTTTTATAGGTTAAATTTTTAAATATTCTTTTTAAAAATAATTTTTTTTTAAATTATTGTCATTTATTTTATTAAAAACATTTTTTTTCAAGTTTCTATTATTAAATATTATTTTTAAAAGTAAAAGTTTTCAGAGTATTTTTACTTCCTTTTATTGAAAACATTTTGTGATTTTAAAGACTCCTTTATTAAAAATTGTTTTAAAATTAAATGTTTTCAAATTATTTTCACTTATCTTTTTTTAACTTTTATGTATTTTAAAGTATCTTTTATGTGTAACTATTTATATTAATATTTTCAAAAGTCTTTTCTTTCACTTTAAAAAAATGTTTTAGGAACGTAATATGTACTTCAATGTTTTAAGAGGTTTTTTGTGAAAAAATTTATATTTTCACATCTATTTACACTCCAAGGATTATCTTTTTTGAAGTGATGTTTTGATCAACCTTTATATATTATTATGATGTGATTTCTTTTGAAAATTAGAGTTTTGATATCCTTTGATTTCATTAGTTCAGATTATGTGATGGTTTTGGATGATAAAATTTTTGGTTTAAAATGATTTTATTTATGATTTTATTTTATACCATTTGGATTTTTTATGAAACCCAATTTATTTTTTTGAGTTCTTTATGAAAAATAAATGATTTCCATTTGGATGTTTAAGAAAACCATTATTTTTCGATGGTTTCATTAAGGTATCTTTATAATTGATTTTATTTATGGTGAATATATGTGTGTATGATTATGGGTGGGGTCCTATATCACCCTTCAATGAATTGGTTTAAGTTTATGTCTCGTATACTAAAAAGGTTACACAAGAGGATTGATCCTAAACCAAAAGGTACATAGAAGTATTTATCTCAGGCCAATGAGGTACATGAGAGGATTTATCCCAAGATAATGAGGTACATGGGAGGATTTATCCTAAGCTAAAGGATACATGAGAGGATTTATCCCAATACAAAGGGTACATGGAAGGATTTATCCCCAATCCAAATGGGTACACAGGAGGTTTTATCTTAATCCCAAGGGTACACAGGAGGATTATCCCAATCCCAAGAAGGTACTTGTATTTTTTTGTTATAATTTTACTATCCTTATGGTTATGATAAATTTCCAAGTTGTTCATAAAATTATGTTAAATTCTAAAGATTCATTTCATTTCCATGAAATTCTATGTTTTTATGATTATGACTTATTTTTAAATTATTACACACTTTTATGTCATGCTCACATGTTATATGATTATTGAAATGTTTTTGATCCATGTAATATATTTTATACTTATTTGATGATTTTTTTTATGATATTAGGTTACTCTAACATGTTTTATGATTATTATATAAGGTATTTTAATCTTTTATTATCAAATTTATGTCTTCCTCATCTTCTCCTCTATGTTTTCAATCTATTACTCTAAGATAAGTTTTTACCTTACTGAGTGTTTGAGCTCATCCCTTTATTATGTTTCAAATAATTGGGTTATAAAGATGATTATTTCATGTGAGATATCTATAAAAGGGTCTATAAGAGCATAATTACTTAGAAATTTCTGCAAGTGCAATAAAATGAGATGTTTTATCTAAGACACTAAACTTATCAATCCTTTATATGTGAAACTATTTGTGATATATACCAATTAAATCATGGTATAAATGTATTATTTATGTATGTTTATCTTGGTTCACTATAATCTGTGATTACTCATAAGAATATGAGACTTTATCACATGAATATCGCACTTGGTATTCTCTAAGATGGGAGGTTATGATAACAGACCAGTCGATAGGAATTCCACATGTTTATGTGTCATTCGATATTATTTTATATGAGCATGTGTAATAATACTTATACTTTAAGATTATTATTAATACATATCATGACTCATACATGTATATTTATTGTTAAAAACCATGACGAGATAGTTCATAGAGAAATGGGTTACTTTGGGTGTGTCATGAATGATATGTTATTAATGAATAATTTTAGAGAGGATTTATTGTAACACCCCGACCCCTCTAGATCGGAGTAGGTGCATTAATTTGTTATATTTGAATGTTTACAAGGAAAAAAATCTTTAAGGAATGGTCATTTTATTAGTATTGAAGAAACTAGATACATATATGTAACTCAAATTACAATGGGTAAGGTAACAAAATACAATACACAACAAAAACTAATAAACTGTAACCATGGGAACTCAATAAATAGTATCCTCTTCATAACCTATTGAAGGTAAAAACATGAAAGGGGTGAGCTCAAATTCTCAGTAAGGGTTAAAAATAGCGTAATCATGAATCAATAATAAGTGAATCATAAACAATTTGACATAATCAATATGGCATGGTGAATAAATGAAAAACACACACCACTAATAAACTGATAATGAAACTGCATCCATAGATTTTGTCATAGTGGAAACCTCATGGATAGTAATAAATAAAAATTAATAAAGAGAATTATTATTAATTTTATTCCATGTATCTGGAACATGATACCATAATACCGTCGAAACGGTTTAATTATGTAGGTAAAAACTCATCTGATTTTTGGAAACAAACTCAAAGGGTTTGTCGCCAACTGATTTGTCTCATGAGACCTGTCAATGCATCGATGGGATATATAAGGCCCCACCCGACACTTAAAGCCCAAATCATTCTTTATACATAGATTTAATACAAGTACAATCTTCCTTATCAATATCCGTATAGAGTAGAGGATACAGATTCATCAATATTTCCATAGTTAAAACAGCATTCCAAATAACACTGTATGTAAAAGGGTATACGGATTAAGACAATACTCATATCCATGAAACCATAATATGAATATATAATATATTTAAAATTAAAAATTAAAAATAATATCAAATGGTCAGTAGATACACCACATAAGAAATATTAGTTACACAATACCAAGAAGGTCTCAATGAAATGGAAATTGAGACAAAGTCCCTTACCATATTATAATCAATTGAATCATATGAATAAAACTTAATAACCATAAAATGAATCATTGAATAACATGAATATAAATAGAATAATTATATTATATGAAAAATGGTAGTACACATACACCACATACAAGAAATAAGTGGTGAACAATGGAAATCTCACAGAAATGAAAGTGAGATGAGAAACCCCTTACCTTATGCTCGAGTGTGTTCTTAGTTTATTTTAATAACCTAAATAATCGAATTTATATTCATTAATTAATAATTCCATAACCTTATATCCATTTAATTTATTTATTATAACCATATTAGGTTCATTCATGTTCGTTTTATGGGTTTAATAGGTTCAATTTTATTGTTTTGGAAGCATTTTCTTCCTAGGTTTTCATGATCGGTTTACTTGTTTTCATGAATGGAAGTTCATTTGATGTGTGTTTAAACATCCATAATTGCTAATATATCTTATTAATGACATTACATAGATATAACTTATCTTATAATGATTTTGGGTTACATACCATGATGATGATTCATTAGTTAATAGTTAATTACAAACATTTGGATTAACTTGGCGGTTTTGTTCATAATGAACTTGTTTTGTATTATTATTTTATATTATTAGTGTGTAAGGATTATAGAACATTTAATAAAGTAAAATAAATATATTATTATCTGGTTCAACCATTAAAAAGTTTTCATGACCAGTCTTGAAGATATTAATATAAATTGAGAACCCCTCGTCCTTGAATGTGATAAATTAACACATCTCGGACAGTGTTTTCATTTTTAGTATAAGAGGAGGGGGAAAAGGATATGATGATGAAATATTAAATTAGCATAATAAAATTCAATTTCATGTAAGTTAATATAATTATCAAAGAATTTTGATGATTGGATATGAGGAAATAAGTATAAAATTAAGGAACTTAAAATAGAAGAAAAATTAAGAAATCTCTCACGAAAATTCAGCAGCCTAACGGCGTCACTTAAAATTTCATAAAATAGTTTGATGAGAGAAAGAGGGTATATCATCAATATTACATAATATGGTAATTAATGGGGATATGTAATTAAATATACTAACATAAGCCAAAGTAAATTAAAAATATTAACATAAAATGAAAGAAAAGAAAGAAAACAAAAGAGGATGTTTACCTCTTGATCTCTTATCATTGATATCCTTTTTAAGGCCTTTGGTTTTGGAATTTCAGTGAGACCAGAAGATCTAATAAGTGGGGAAGAATCTTGGGAGGAGTATTATGCATAACTTATGTAAGTATCAAGTCTTGAGAGGTGTGGGAGCAAGAGGGGAATGAGGGTGGTATTTATAGTGGAGGAGAGGAGGTATTTTTCATTATTTTATTCATTATTATAATATTTTTTCTCAAGACTATGAATAATATTAATTCATGTGACCCAAAATAGTAATAATTTTATGTTAGTTTAAACCAAGTGGTCTTACAACACTTATGATGTCATAAATAGTGTATTTTACTGAAAATTTGAATATACGTTATTTTACCGTATTTCACTATTCAACAAAAATTCTAGAATTTCAGAAAATTACCAAAAATTCACCCTTACTATTTTTTGGCATGTATAATTAAAAATTGAACTATATTTTTTAAAAATAATTTTCTAAATATTATTAATTTAATTTTTAAATAAAATTATACTTAATTTAAAAAATAACAATTTTAATTCTATAACTGCTTTTATATCACATTGAAAAATTAACCAAGATGTCATTATCTTAAATACTTAAGAAAATAAAATATTAATAAAATTTAATATTCATTAATGTCATATTACTATTAATATTACTATTCATAAGGGTATGTTATTATTCACCAAAAAAACGAGTTGGTTCTATCAAACTCTAAATAACTTACTGGTCACAACCATAGATAACCATTTTTTGAAACTCAAAACACATAAGTGGAAAATTTAAGTTTATTGTCTAGGTTATAAATTTCTCATATAAATTTTTTTTACAAGATACTTAGTTATCCATTTAATATAGTCTATCTAATCAATATAAAGTGTTTAAGAGGAACATACCAAGAAATTTTTAAGGTGTTACATTATTCCCTCTTTCAGAAATTTCATCCTCAAAATTTTATATATAAAGACCACTAAAATGATATGGGTAGTTATTCTTCATAACATCCTTAGGTTCCTACTTTGCTTCCTCCATATTATGGTTCCTACAAAGAACCTTTACCAGAAGAGTCATCCAATTTTTCAATACTTGTTCTCTAGTATCAAGAATCTTGATAGGATCTTCACAATAAGACAAATCGGGCTCAAGTTCAATTTCTTCATAAGTGAGTACATGTGTTGGTTCTAGCATGTATTTCCTTAACATTGATATGTAGAACACATTGTGAACTTTGGAGATACTTGGCGGCATTTCCAATTGGTAAGATGTGGCTCCAATTCGATCCATAATTTCAAAAGGTCTGATGTACCTGGGACTTAATTTACCCTTCTTACCAAATTGTATAATACCCTTCCATTGAGATACCTTTAAGAAAACATGATCTCCTTCTCAAAATTCCAAAATCCTTCCTTCGGTTATTATCATATCTCTTTTGCATACTTTGAGCTATTTTGATATGGGTTTGGATAATCTTTACATTTTCCATTGTTTCCTCAACAAGTTATGGGCCTATGAGCTTTCTTTCACCAAAATCATCCTAACAAATTGGTGTAAGACATCTCTTTCCATATAACACTTCATATAGTGCCATATGAATAATTAATGAAAGCTATTGTTATAGGAAAATTCTACAAGAGGTAAATACTGATCCCATATACCTTGAAATTCAAGTGAACAAGACCTCAACATGTCTTCCAATGTTTGAATAGTCCTTTCTGATTTTCCATCAGTTTTTGGGTGGTAGGAAGTGCTCAAACTAAGATAAGTATCTAGTGCCTTATGAAGACTTTTCCAGAATTGTGATGTAAAATGGGGATCACATTCAGAAAAAATTGATAAGGGTACACCATGAAGTATTACAACTTCATTAATATATAGTCTTGTTAAACGTTCAAGTGGTAAATCTTCTCTTATAGAGAGAAAATGTGCTGATTTTGTAAGATGATCAACAATGACCCATATCGCATCATTATTTATTGGGGTCTTTGGTAGACCCATAAAAAATTCCATTGTAATATCATCCCATTTCCACATAGGTATAGGAAGGGGTTGCATGAATCCTCTAGGATGTTGTCTTCCAGTCTTCACCTATTGACAAACTAAATATCTCGACACATAATTAACAATCTACCTCTTCATGTTGTCCCACCAAAAATGTTCCTTCAGATCTCTATACTTCTTTATTCTACCAGGGTGTATAGAGAAATTAAATCTATAAGCATCATCCAATAGTTCCCTCTTTAGCTCAGGAATATCAGGAACAAAAATCCTCTTTCTAAATTTCAAAATTCCACCTTTATATACGAAGTCAATCAACTTACCATCATTTGCAGATTTAATTTTCTTTTGAAAATCTTTATCATCAGTCTGAGAACTCTTTATCCTTTCTGGTAAAGAAGGATTGACAAACATATGAAAAAGTAGTAATGTGTTACCTTCTATGATAATTCTCATATCCATCTTTACTAGATCCATGAACATAGGATCCCTTTTAACTCTCATCTTGTTCATAATTTCATGGTCCTTTCTACTCAAAGAATCTACCAACTTATTTTCCTTCCCCAGGTGGTAGTGTATTGTAAAATCATAATCATTAAGTATCTCAATCCATATCCTTTGCCTCATGTTGAGTTCTTTCTATGAGAAGATATATTTCAAACTCTTATGGTCTGTATATATCACACATTTTTCACCATATAGGTAATGTATCCAAATCTTCAGAGCAAATATTACCGATGCTAACTAAATATCATGAGTTGGATAGTTTTGTTCATAAATTTTTAGCTACCTAGATGCATAGTCAATCACTCTATCATTCTGTATAAATACATAGACAAATCCTTTCTTTGATGCATCACTATAGATCACAAATCCATCATTCCCTGATGGAAGAGTCAATATTGGAGAATTCACTGATCTTCTCTTAAATTCATTAAAACATTCTTCTCATTCCTCTATCCATACAAACTTGACCCCTTTTCATGTGAGCTTGGTCATTGGGTTGGCTAAACGGTCGAAGTTCTGAATGAAACGCCGATAATAACCTGTTAAACCAATAAAATTATGTACCTCAGTTATTTTTTTTTTTTTGGAGTAGGCCATTCTTGAACAGCCTTTTTCTTTGTAGGATCAATAGATATTCCATACTTAGAGACAATGTGGCCAAGGAAGGAAACTGATTGAAGCCAAAATTCACACTTTCTAAATTTCCCATATAATTCATTTCTTCTAAGAGTTTTCAGAATAATCCGCAAGTTATTCGCATGTTCTTTATAGCATTTTGAGTATACCAGGATATCATCAATAAAGACTACAAGAAATTCATCAAGATATTCATTGAAAACTTTATTCATTAGATCCAGGAAAATAAAGGGTGCATTATTCAATCCAAAAGTCATCACTATAAACTCATAATTCCCATACCTTGTTCGAAACATTGTCTTTGGAATATATTCCTTCCTCACACATAGTTGATGATATTCAGATCGAAGTTCAATCTTAAAAAAAATATTTTTCTCCATGAATTTGATTAAATAAATCATCAATTCATGGAATATAATACTTATTCTTTATTGTAATAGCATTGATTTCCTTGTAATCAATGCATAGCCTCATAGATCCATCACTCTTCTTGAAAAACAGGACAGGGGATCCCCATGGAGAAACACTAGGTAGAATAAATCATTTGTCACTCAATTCCTCTAGTTGTTTCTTTATATCCACTAATTCCATTGTGGTCATTCTATAGGGAGTTTTTGATATAGGTCTTGTACCATGAATTAAATCAATAGGGAACTCAACTTCCCACTCTGGAAGATATCTAGGTAAATCCTCTGGAAATATGTCAATGTATTCTTACACTATATGCACATATTCAATTTGAATATTTATTTCCTAACCCATAGATATTGGGTTCTCTTCCTCTCCTAGAATTGTATTCAGTAGAGCTACTGGGGGTGAATCTAGATAAGAATCAGATGGCAAGGTTTCTGCTCTAAAGATAAGGGATTCTACACCATTTTCAAAAATTGTAACTTCCTTCTTCTTGGAATAGATCTTCACATCATAATTTGATATCCAATTCATACTAAGAATTATATCAAATTAAATAATTGGTATGATGATAAGGTTATCAACTAAATCACGTTTATGTGTCATGAGGGGGACTAATCGGCACACCTTTGTTGCAATGATACATCCACTGGGAGTTTTGACTGATAACTCCTTTATTAAATCAAATTGGACATGTCTAATTTTCTTGGAAAACTGGGAAGATATAAATGAATACGATGATCTAGAATCAAATAATGCATTGGATAAGTTTGAGGAAATAATTAGAGTACCTGCCACCACATCATTAGGAACTTCAACCTCCACGGTTGTAATTTCATAAGCTTTCCCTTGCTCTTGTGTCTTTTTCTGAGGCATGTTTCTTTGGCTCTTAGGACACTCATTTGCATAGTGTCCCATCTCTGTATAGTTATAGCATTGAACATCATCGAATTTTTTCTTCCCCTTTCATTCATTAGATCGATGAACCTTTTCTCCACACTTATAGTAGACTCCCATGCCTTTCAAGTATTTCCCAATATGATTCTTGCCATAGTTCTCACATAATGGGAATTGCTTCTTTCCCTTGTTCTTATTTGGAGCTTTACCTTTTCCTTGGTTATCAGAGTGTCGATTATTATCTTGGTTTCCCTTGAACAAATTTGATCTAGAAAATTCCTTCTCTGTTTGGATGGAACTTGATACAATTTCATCATATAATGAAAATGTTTGAGAATACAGTACCCTTAGAAGACTTTTCTTAAGACCTTCAAAGAAATGATCAATATTGTCTTTCGAGCCTTATACATAATCTATGGCATATCTAGATATTCTTATGAAGGTATCCTCATACCCTGCAACACTGTATTCTTCCCTTTTCTTTAAGCTAAGGAATTTCCTCTTCATTTTTGTTCATTGCTCACAAGGGAAATATTTTTTGAAGAATATTTTCTTAAAATTACTCCATTCCATATCTTCTATTTCTTCTTCCTCAGTGGTATTCTGGATAAAGGACCACCATTGATCATCATCACCCTTGACACAATATACTACCATCACTACCTTTTTATTTTCATTTCATCTTAATGCCATGAATATCTTTTCAAGTGACTTGATCCACTGCTCAGCTACCACTGGATTAATAGTCCCACTAAAAGATGGGGTCTTCTGCTACATGAAGTGATCCAACACAGGTTTAGCATGGTTATTCTTCACCACCTGAGTAAGTTATCTCAATATGGTTAGGATTTGATCCTCTACAACATTTACTATGCTGGCTTGCTCAGTGGGGAAATCCCTACATTTTCCACGAGTATTGATTCCCCTTTTTCCATTTGGATCCATCTCTAAATAATGGCATACACTAGATTAGGTTATGAATGATAATTTATAATCTCAACTAGAAATTACTTAGCATAAATTAAACTTGTATGTATAGCTAATCTCATAAACATGGTTTCTCTCAAGGAAAAATTTACATTAATATCCTTCATAATGGATTATAAAGAAAATGTGAACTATCCAAAGTATATCCCCTAGGATTTTCAATACCAAGAGTGAAATAAGACCCATTTTCGTGTACCAGGATACCCCAGGTCAAGCCTGAAAATCCTTGTCTAAGTTTTCACTCCTAGTTACATCTGTGCCAGAGCCACCTCTACCTGTTTGTATCCAGACAGGGATGTATTTGCTAGAATGACACACATAATCTATCCCTTACCAAAATTCCTGGACGTTCTTTTATTTTTTTCCTCAAATACTAACTTAGATATTTCTTCTCTAATCTACATTTGCTAATCTAGTTTTCAAGTTTGCTACTAAAATTCCTTTCATACTAACTACAACACCCCAACCCCTCTATACCGGAGCCGGTGTATTACTTTGTTATATTGGCATGTTTACAAGGAAACAAAATCCTGAAGGCCTGATCATTTTAGTAGTCTTGAAGAAACAATATACATAGATGTAACTCAAATTACAATGGGAAAGGTAACAAAATACAATACACAACAAAAACTAATAAACTCCAACCACGGGAACTCAATAAATAGTCTCCTCTTCATAACCTATTGAAGGTAAACAAATGAAAGGGGTGAGAAAAAATTATCATTGAGAGTTACAAATAAAGGAATCATGAATCAATAATAAGTGAATCATAAACAATTTGACATAATCAATATGGCATGGTGAATAAATGAAAAACACACACCACTAATAAACTGAGAATGAAATTGTATCCATAGATTCTTTCATAGTGAAAACCTCATGGATAGTAATAACTAAAAATGAATAAATAGAATGATTATTAATTGGACGTCATGTATCTGGAACATGATACCATAATACCATCAAAACAGTTTAAGTATGTGGGTAAAAACCTGTCTAATTTTTTTAAACAAACTCAAAGGTTTTGTCGCCAACTGATTTGCCTCATGAGACCTATTGATGAATTGAGGGGCTATAGAGGTATCCACATGCCACTGTAAGTCTAAATCATTATTTATAAATAGATTTAATACAAGTACAATCTTCCTTATCGATATTCATATAGAGCAGAGGATATGAATTCATCAATGTTTCCATAGTTAAAATAACATTTTAAATAACGCCGTATGTAAAATGGTATACAGCTTATAAAAATAATCATATCCATGAAACCAGAATATGGATATATAATATATTTAAAATTTAAAATGAAAAATGATCTCAAATGGGCATTATATACACCACATAAGAAATATTAGTTGCACAATACCAAGAAGGTCTCAAGGAAATGGAAATTGAGACAAAGTCTCTTACCATATTGTAATCAATTGAATCATATGACTAAAACTTAATAACCATAAAATGAATCATTGAACACCATGAATATAAAGAGAATAATGATATTATATAACAAATGGTAGTACACATACACCGCATACAAGAAATAAGTGTCGAACAATGGAAATCTCACAGAAATGAAAGTGAGATGATAAACCCCTTACATTATGCTCGAGTGTGTTCTTCGTTTGTTTTAATGAGATGAATAATCAAATTTAGCTTCATTAATAAATAATTCCATAACCTCATATACATTTAATTTATTTAGTATAACCTTATTAGGTTCATTCATGGCCCTTTTTATGGGTTTAATAGATTCAATTTTATTGTTTTGGAAGCATTTTCTTGGTTTTCATGATCGATTTACTTGTTTTCGTGAATGGAAGTTCGTTTGATGTGTGGTTAAACATAAAGAATTGTTAATATATATTATTAATGAAATTAAAGAGATATAAATGATATTATAATGATTTTTGGTTATATACCATGATGATGATTCATTATTTAAAAGTTAATTACAAATGTTTGGATTAACTTGGCGGTTTTGTTCATAATGAACTTGTTTTATATTATTATTTTATATTATGAGTGTGTAAGGATTAGAGAACTTTGAATAAGGTAAAATACATATATTATGATCTGGTTCAACCATTAAAAATTTTTTATGACCAGTCTTGAAGATACTAATAGAAATTGAGAACCTGTCATCCTTGAATGTGATAAATTAATACATCTCGGATGGTGTTTTCATTTTTAGTATAAGATGAGGGGGAAAGAGAGATGATGATGAAATATTCCATTAGCATAATAAAATTATAGTTCATGTAAGGTACTGGAATTATCATAGCATTAGACATGGGGAAGAATCTTGGGAGGATTATTGGGCAAAACTTAGGTAAAGCTCAAGGTTTGAGAGGTGTGGGAGGAAGAGGGGAATGAGGGTGGTATTTATAGTGGAGGAGAGGAGGTATTTTTCATTATTTTAATCATTATTATAATATTTTTGCTCAATACTATGAATAATATTAATTTTTGTGACCTAAAATAGTAATAATGGCATGTGAGTTCGAACCAAGTGGTCTTACATCACTTATGATGTCATAAATAGTGTATTTTACTGATAATTTGAATATACGGTATTTTACCGTATTTCACTGTTCATCATAAATTCTAGAATTTCAAAAATTTACCAAAAATTCACCCTTTCCATTTTTTGGTGTGTGGAATTCAAAAATGAACTCCATTTTTTTAAAATAATTTTCTAAATATTATTAATTTAATTTTTTGAATAAAATCATACTTAATTCAAAAATTAACAATTTTAATTCTATAACTGCTTTTATATCACATTGAAAAATTAACCAAGATGTCATTATCTTAAATCCTTAAGAAAATAAAATAATGACAAAATTTACTATTCATTAGGGTCATATTACTATTCATATTACTATTTATAAGGGTGTGTTACTATTCACCAAAAAACAAGTTGGTTCTATCAGACTCCAAATAACTTACTGGTCACAACCATAGATAACCATTTTTTGAAACTCAAAACACAGAAGTGTAAAATTTAAGTTTAATGACTAGGTTATAGATTTCTTCTATAAAGTTTTGTTTCACAATAGATTTAGTGCTTCATGCAATATAGGCTATCTAATGAATAGAAAGTGTTTAAGAGGAACATACCATGAAATTTTTAGGGTGTTACATTTATCCCTTCCATATTTATGGAAGTTGATATATTGACCCTTTAATTGAAATTAAACTATCACATTAGATTTTATGTCCAAGGTGTAATGATGAGTTTATTTTAGTTAGTCAAAGAAATACGTATAAATCATATAGGTTGATGACATGAGTGTGAAACCTAGTTGTTGTGATATCCTGAGAAAGAGATTATATTACATAGCCTATGCTCATATTTGGTTGTAGTTGTTGTAACATTAACTTCTTCCTCTTGGGTTCCTTGATCCATTTCTAGAAAGTAATCATAGACTTTAGGAAAGTCCACCTAATTCCAATGAAGAATAATCCTAGAGGGTCACACACCAAGGGTTTCTATTGATCTAAATTAAATTCTATTTTAATTTAATCATTAGAATAAATAATATTCTCAAGTCTGAGGAATAATTTTATTCAGAATTTATCGATCGCATAAATTAAATAAATATTTATTTTCAAGTTAATTTTTTAATTACAAAGATATATAATATTTATTTATTTATTTATTTATTTATTTATTTATTTATTTATTTATTTATTTATTGAATAAATATTTAATTAAATATTTATTTGGGTATTCGATAAATAACTAGGAGGATGAGAAGACCATGAAAATGTTTGGCGATAAATATTAAATTTCAAGATGGTAAAATAATATTTATTATTGCACCAGTTAGCCCATGCCATGAGAAAGTAATATTATTATTTTAATACATGGCATGGGGTCTTATATGGGTTTAATAAATTATTAATGGACCATGTGAAATTAATAAAATATTAAACCCTAACCTTGGGTCTATAAGTAGACCTATGTCATTTTCTAAAGAGTTTTAATTATTGTGGACAATGGATTCCTCTCAATATCTTCCTCCTACTCTTATCCTCTCAGCAATAGGAAGAATAAGAGAGATTCATTCATGTCTAAAGGAACATGAAGAGATCAAAGGTGAATAATGCAAGACAATCAATCGGTCGTTCTAGCACCTAGTGATTCATTGACATTATTTGAGGATCAAATGAGAATGTGTGGATCACCACTAGAGGGATTCTACACTTGAATCCTACAATCCCAACAATGATAGATCGAAAATGGTTCTAGATGATCGACGAAATCATTGAAGTAAGATCGCAAGATGGGTTATTCTTTCTTCCAATCTATTTAAATTAATTATAAATTTAATGTGAAAAATATCTTCACTTGGATCTGAAATTTTCTTTTTCAATATTATTTGAAAACATCATTGGTCATGACTTTCACATCTTGTACATTGAAAATGATCCATTTAATTCAACAATTTTTTAGTTGAGATCGGCTTCGATAAGCACTTTTTTGTGCCTGAAACCAATAAGTGGTATAAAAATAGTCATGTTCAAATTTATAATTATTTATTTTATTATTGATCATTATGAATTTAAAATTTAAATTTCATTTCAATTTATAATTAATTCTTGATCTATCATAGAAATATCTTATTTATCCTCTTCATTTCTCACTCACATAACCAAGATTAGTTAATACTTAATAAAGAATGCATTTGAAGAACCCTTCTAGAGGTTCCAAGAACACTTTCCAGATAACACAAGGATACACAAAATGTACTCTTTTATCACATGTTGTGTATCTGTGTTCATTTCACTATGACACCGGTGTGGGCTCTAGGTTGTTATGTAATGAATACACATCGTGTGCAATAAATTCATTTTGTGTAGACTAGGTAGGGTGGAACACAGTTTTTCTAGATTACACACCATTTATATTTCCAACCTATTGTGTAGTCCATGTGATTTCACAATAGAAAACACAGGGTCAATATACATCATGTAATTAATACACTGTGTGTATTTAATACATGAAGTGTAAAGGCTGGAATCCATGAAACTTGAAGTATACATCATGTATCCTTCCTATACACCATGTTTCTCATAAATGTCCACCAAAAGTATATATTGAGTCCCAATGTGTGTACTGCGAACATCTGGAGAAGCAAAGTATAGTCGTGTGTCCAACCTACCCATGCCATGTATGTTACCTATTTACATGGAAATATTAAATTTAATTAATCTCTCCATTAAACCTAATTTTATTGAGTTTTGTTTGGGCAAAAATCCCTCAAGGTATCATTGAAGCATTTTTGAGGTGATTGTGTTTGTTGACAAAGTGGACATCTGAGTTGTGATTGTTGAAAAAGCAAAACAATGACATACAAGTTTGTTGACAAAGAGGATTTCATGGTGGAATGTCGAGTTCAAGGTTGTGGTTAATGATCCATGTTTGATTCAAAAACGTCGACAAAGAGATGGATGATCTGGAGGTGGTACAAAAAGAACAGATACAAGGTGGCGTCGTTTTCCAGTGTTTGCCAAATTTTTGGACCTGAAAATCGTCAAATGAAGAAAAGTGGTTTTTGGCAAAGGGACTTGCGCACCCTGTACTTGAAGGCTTGGAAACATGCGCACCATATGTTTTTCAAGATCAGATCATCAAAATATGGCAAAGGGATAAGTGCTTCGCAAGTATTGGTGGTGTCGCGCAAGTGACTTGGGATCCGTGAAAGAGACTTGCGCGTTGATGCCTTGGAAGCTTGAGAACTTGAGCACCTATGGTTTTTCAAGATCAGAAGATCAAAATATGGCAAAGGAAAGAGGTTCGTGCAAGTTTGGAATTGGTTCGTGCAAGTGACTTGCAGGGGAAGAGACCTGCGCCCGAGACTTGCGCACCGTGGAGATACTTGTGCGCCATTGCACAGGGTGTTCCAAATGCCTATAAATACGGGACCACCCCTCCTCATTCTTCACCGGAGTTCAACACTTTGAGAAATCAGAGCTCCCGTCGTGCAGGTGTGGTGTTCGCGCAAGTGGTGTGTGGTTGCGCAGGTGAAGTTGCGCACCGGTGGTTGAATTTGTGCGTCAGTGTGAGAAGTTGTGTGTCGGTTGGCAGTTGCACGCCACTATTGGTTTGGGCATAAAAGGAAGAGAGTCATTCAAGTTTGGATTTGGGGAAGCTTGTGTCGCGCAAGTGTCTGAGGAGGACTTGCGCGCCCGTTGTGACTTGCGCGCCGATACTTGCAAACCGAGGTAGACTTGCGCTCCAAGTAAAGTTGAGTCCCCAGCCATATTTTTTGGCCGCATGGAAGCTGGAAGTTTGCCCGATACCTGCGGTGCAAAGGGAAATTCATCTACAAGTGAAATATTGGGTTTCAGCAGAGCATATACATACAGAGGAAGATTCAATCCTTCATGAAAATGAAGAGACCTACAGGTCTATAAATTCTGAGTGGATTCCTTCCAGAGCAGTGAGAAAAGGAAGAGGAAGAAGGTGATCCTCTCCACCGGAAGTGATCCAGAGAGAGAGAAATAGGGAGTGACCCTTGGGAAAGTAGTGAGCTGACCCTAAACCTTGTAAAGGCAGTGAGCCTGGTCATAGAAGTGATCTAGCCCGAACATTTTAAAGGCAGTGAGCCTGGGATATAGTGACTGTTCCTAAACCATTGTATCCACATCTAGTGAAGAATATTGGAATTATGGTATGACCGGCAACTTGTCGGCATATGCTCCTTGGATGTAGCCCAGTGAGGCTGGACCAAGTAAAAATCTTTGTGTCTTCCTGTTTTTCTCCTAGCATTGCATTCAAAGCATCATCATTAGATAAAGAAGAAAAGAAGTGATCAACATAAACACACAAGATCAAACAAAGTGACCCTAATAACAAAGAGGTCAAGATCCAGTGGGGCAGGAAGAATTTTGACAAAGAATATCCATAACCTGATTCACCCCCCTCTCAGAGTATATAGGCCCCTATTGGTCCTAACAATTGGTATCAAAGGAAGGTTGTTGTTATCAGATTTGTTTTCTCCGACTTGGTGTAGTCGATTTGTGTAGTTAAAAATCTAGTCTACTCTTATCCTAGTGTGCCATGGAAAAGGGAAAAACATCAAATAATAATCAGAATTCAGGTGGAATTCTTCAATGTGGAAGTGTGTGTGGAAAAAGTGTGATTCAGTTAAAATAATCAAATAGCTTACTGAAAGAAGGCCTGGATGAATCTGATAGGGAAAATATTGATTTACTCAATCATGATGTAGGAATGAGTGAATTACTTAAAAATCAAAGTGATACCGAAATAACTGATGATGATAAAGTTACAAGAAGGAGGCCACCAGTAGATGTTGTCAATATGACAAAGAAATTGGAACGGAAGTTGGATGAAGAAGTCAAATTTAAAGATATCTGGATCAAAGTATTGGAGATTGAGGTCAAAAATCTAAGAGTCTTAAATCAAAGGCTTATTGATGTGGTTACTAACCTAGAGGAGAAGAATGATTCTCAAAGTGAAGAACTAAAAAAGATGGCTAAAATGAAAGGAAAACAAAAGGCTGGTGATTATGAAGAGGATCCAAAGTCAGATGAAGTTCAGAATCTGAAAGCTAAAAAGAATGATCTAGCAACAAAGTTGTATGAAGAATTTCAGAAGAATCAAAGGATACAACAAGAGAATGAATATTTCTCTAAATCTATTTTTGAGGAAAAATTGAAAGTAGTGAAGCAAAGTGACATGGTAGAAAATCTCACACGAGAACTGGAAGATGAGATGAGTTGTAGAAAGAATCTGAGAAGAGAACTCAATGCCCAAATTGAATCAAGGGATATGAAGATTCAAAAGTTGGAAGAAGAGCTATAATCAGTGAAGAAGGAAGTGGATAGATCCAATGCTAAAGGAAATCCAAAAATGAAGGATGCCTTACACTTGCTATTTGATTATCCTTCGGCAGGTGATGATGAAATGAGAAGGAAATTTTCTATTTCAGAAAAGAGGCAAGAACAAATTTTCTCAGCTCAAAGACCATACAGTCTGGGAACAACTGGTATCGGATTTGATGAATCCCCTACCGTGAAAGAGAGAAAGAGAACTGTGAAGAGTTACATCTGTGAAAGAACTCTTATAGGTGTTGTAGATAGGCCTAAGAGGACAGTTACAAAAAGTATTGATGACATGTGCTTTTTCTGCGGGATTCATGGCCACACATCAAGCTTCTGTTCAGAGGCTCTAGAATACATTTCAGGCTGTGAAAATAGAAACTTTGATAAATATGAGAATAAGAAGAAGCATCATGTGAAATTAGGGAGAAGAGTCTCTCAGAGGAAAGCATTCATAAGATTCTATTACTGTGGAAGAATGGGACACACCATGAATATGTGTCAAGAAGCTCAGGAGCTCAATTTCAGAGGAATAACTCAAGCTACATCAGCATCTTGACATAGAAATGATGAAATGAGGTATGTATTTGATGGAATATGTTTCATATGTTCTGATCACGGGAATTTGGCCAGACAGTGCAGCAAGAAGAAAGCAGAAAAGGAAAAGGAACCCAGAAAGAGAATTTCGACTCCAGTGATGTATAATGAAAAAATATACACTGGAAGACAAAGTGGGAAAGTGAAGAATAGGCTTAGAGCCTCAGGGGAATCACATGGATCTGAACGAAAGGTGTATCTGTCACCTCCTCTATCACACTCACAACCTCCATCTAAGAAATAAAATGAACATATTTGGAAGAAAAAGGGTGGAAACACTACATCAGTGAGTAAGGAGAATGTACATTCAGTGGAGAACCCACCAATAATGCAAAATAGGGTGGTGGCTCATAAATCTGATAAAAGGAAGATAAACAAAGAATGTGTTGAAAAATTCACAAGTCATGTGTCACATAGAGGACTAGAAGAAAAAAGAAAATCCCTGCAATGGTGGAAGAAGCAAGGGAAGATGACAAGAAAGGAGATTCCTATTCAGAGAAATAATCAAGGAAAATGGAATTTTGGAAGAAACTCAAAGAAGGATATGTGTACTAGTGGGTATATACCCCAAGTGGTGAGAAAGGTCGGGCCTACAGAATCTATATATTGGAAAAAGGCTCAACATGTGGGTAATGAATGCTTAGTCATATGGCCAGAGCAGTTGAAGTTGGCCAGGAAGCTGGAAGAAGCAAGAAAGGAGTGTGATGCACTCCTAGAAAGAATCAAAGGGTTGACCCATCAGGATCAACCACTATCCTTGTCTTGAGGATTCGAGAATTACCCCTCTCCCTATGTATATAAATGATATTAACTGATGAGTCATGTGTTTCAGGTTTTAGGGAGATACGATCCAAGGGGAGGTAGAATCTAAGGATGTGAAGTGGAGAAGTGATATGCTCCAGAGTTCCAATTGATTCAAATCAAGTACCAGAATTGAAAAATAAAGGGAGAAACTGAGCACAATAGGAAGTGATTGTGTTATTAACATTATCTCTTGTTTCCTACAGTGATTTCCAACTCAGTAGGCTTAGAGATTTCGTTAATGTCTCAATTCCGAGTGGAAGATGAGAATAAATGATGCTGGAGAAAAAGAATGTTTTAGTGGGCCTAACCCTGGTAAGTGTTGTATAACATAGGGGGGCATTCAAAAACAAAATTAGATGCAGGAGCCATTAATGAAATAATTGGATGACTTGGCTCAGGTGTTTCCTATGGAGGGAATAAATATTACAGGAGAAGCAGCAATGATCAAGGATTTCATGCTTATTTATTTTTCTCTAACAATGTGGTATCAGCTGACTTCTTTCAAGATACCAAGAATCTGTGAGAGAAAATCAAAGGTGTGTCAACAAAAAACCAAGAGAATATGTTCAAAGAAATGACGTAATTGAACAATTACACAGTGAAAAGTTTTCTGTTAAAAGTGGGGAAGTGGTAAGATACTCAGGTAGATCAGAAGTGGCTGAAGTTTATTCAGAAGAAGATATTGATGGTGAGTATGAGGAAGTAAAATCCTTATCTGCACAGAAGCCAAAGAGTTGAGCTGAAATTGATAGGCAGAATATCATCAGTGATTAGTCATCTCCAGTTCAGACAAGGAAAATGAAATCACTGCAGCATGCATCTTTTCTATATCAGGTTGAGCCTAAATGCTTTGCTGATGCAGCTGAAGATGAACACTGGGTTCAGGCTATGAATGAAGAGATTGATCAGATTGAGAAGAACCAGATGTGGGAAATTTTTTCGAGGCCAGTAGATAAGCACGTCATCGGGACTAAATGAGTCTTTCGCAACAAGATGAATGAAGATGGAATAGTGGTTCGAAACAAAGCACGACTAGTGTGAAAAGGATACTCCGAGATAGAGGGTATTGAAGTTGATGAGACATTTTCACCGGTTGCAAGGCTGGAGACATTCAGATTATTTTTAGCCATAGCGGTGCAAAGAAAGTTCAAGGTATTCCAGATGGACGTCAAATATGCATTCTTGAATGGGATTCTAGAGGAAGAAGTTCATATCGAGCATCCATATGGTTCTCTTATTCATAAGTATGAGAATAAGGTTTATCGGTTGAAGAAGACATTATATGGGTTGAAACAAGCACCAAGAGCATGGTACTCAAGGCTATATCAGTATTTGAAGAATCTTGGTTTTCAGTGTGGTGGATTTTATTACAATATCTATTTCAACAACAACAGTAATCAAATGATGATGAGGCTGGTATATGAAGGAGACATAATATTTGGCGGATCAGATAAAGCACAGTGCAGACAGTTTTCTGAATTCATGAAACATGAGTTCAAAATGTCTATGATTGGTGAGATGGTGTTTTTCCTTGGTCTACAGGTGACACAGGGAAGGAATGGAACATAAATTTCTCAATCTGAATATGTCAAGGAGGTTTTGGAAAGATTTTGAATGGAAGATTCAAAGGATATGAAGACTCCGGTTGGTACCCAGATGAAACTGTCCAAAGATGAGGATGGCAAGGCAGTTAATATAATAGAATACAGGCAAATTATTGGAAGTTTGTTGTACTTGACCCCAACAAGGCCCGATATTTTTTTCGCCACATGCCAAGTAGCGAGATATCATAGTGATCCCAAGGAAAGCCACATGCTTGCAGTGAAAAGAATACTTCGGTATATCAAAGGCACCGTGGATTTCAGATTGACATATAATTTCAAATCTCAGACAGAGTTATTGGGATATACTGATGGAGATTGGGCCGGTTCAGCAGATAATAGGAAATCAAAATCAGGAGGTGCATTCTATCTTGGTGGATTGTGTATTCTTGGCTAAGCAAGAAGCAAGATTGCATTTCATTGAGCACTGCAGAATCTGAGTATATTGCGGCCACTCAAGCATGCACACAATTTTTATGGATGAAGTAACAGCTTAAAGATATGGGAGTTGATGTGAAGACTCCAATGATAATCCAATGTGATAACTCAAGTGCTATAAATATCAGCAAAAATCCCATCCATTACTCAATTACAAAGCACATTGAGATCAAGTATCATTTTATCAAGGAGAAGTTTGAGCAGGGAATCGTGAAATTGGAGTATGTGCCTACAGAGCTACAGGTTGCAGACATTCTGACAAAGGCCTTACCCAAGGAATCTTTTGAGAGGAATTGACTAGCTCTAGGAGTTTATTTGACTCCCCACACTTAAAAGAGTGTGCATGGGGACCCCCCACCCCCCCCCCCCACCCCCCTCTCCCTGAGGTATGATGTGTTTTTCCCTAATGTGTTGATCTTTGTTCTCTACTCTGTTACAGACTGCAAAGGCGTGTCCTTTGGGTTCGTTGACAAAGGGGGAGAAAATAGTGATTGTTCAAGAGGGAGATAGTGTGGAAATTTGATAAATCATGATCGATACGGGGAGAATCTGGAAAGTGAAGCAACGAGATAGGGGGAGCAATGAGAAAGGGGGGGAGTACTAAAACTGACGATGCTAGAAGTGATCAATCAAAGAATAGATATCACGACAGCTGAGGATCGTGATAAAAGCAGAAGAGTGGTGTTGGAGAGTGGTAAGAATATTTCCAAAAATTGGTATCATTTTGGAAACAATTGGTATCAGTTACGTGTCAACAGTGGGTGTCATAGTTGAAGTGATTCACTGAAGAACTTTTCATTTACTCTTGTTTCTCACACCGAGCATTGCTCATGTGGGCTTAGAGTACGTGTTGAGTAAATCCTTGATCACTATCAGGATCGTGTTGGGTGAATGGTGGATAAAGATTTAACTATGTATCCTTTTATGGAAGAGTTTTCAACATACCCAAAGGGGGAGATTATTGGGCAAAAATCCCTCAAGGTATCATTGAAGCATTTTTGAGGTGATTGTGTTTGTTGACAAAGTGGACATCTGAGTTGTGATTGTTGACAAATCAAAAAAATGACATACAAGTTTTTTGACAAATAGGATCTCATGGTGGAATGTCGAGTTCAAGAGTTGTGGTTAATGATCCATGTTTGATTCAAGAACGTCGAAAAAGAGATGGATGATCTGGAGGTGGTACAAAAAGAACAGATACAAGGTGGCTCCATTTCCCAATGTTTGCCAAATTTTTGGGCCTGAAAATCGTCAAATGAAGAAAAGTGGTTTTTGGAAAAGGGACTTGCGCGCCGTGTACTTGAAGGCTTGGAAACTTGTGCGCCATATGTTTTTCAAGATCAGATCATCAAAATATGGCAAAGGGATAAGTGTCATGTAAGTATTGGTGGTGTCGCGCAAGTGACTTGGGTGCCGTGAAAGAGACTTGTGCGCTGATGCCTTGGAAGCTTGAGAACTTGCATGAATATGGTTTTTCAAGATTAGAAGATCAAAATATGGCAAAGGAAAGAGGTTCGCGCAAGTTTGGAATTGGGTCGCGCAAGTGACTTGCAGGGGAAGAGACCTGCGCACCGAGACTTGCGCGCCGAGGAGAGACTTGCGCACCATCGCGTGGGGTGTTCCAAATGCCTATAAATACTGGACCACCCCTCCTCATTCTTCATCGAAGTTCAACACTTTGAGAAATCAGAGCTCCCGTCGTGCAGGTGTGGTGGTCACGCAAGTGGTGTGTGGTCGCGCAGGTGAAGTTGCGCGCCGGTGGTTGAAGTTGCGCGCCAGTGTGAGAAGTTGTGCGCTGGTTGGCAGTTGTGCGCCACTATTGGTTTGTGCGTAAAATGAAGAGAGTCATGCAAGTTTGGAGTTGGGGAAGCTTGTGTCGCACAAGTGTCTGAGGAGGACTTGCGCGCCCGTTGTGACTTGCACGTCGATACTTGCGTGCCGAGGTAGACTTGCGCGCCAAGTAAGGTTGAGTCCCCGGCCGTATTTTTGGGCCACGTGGAAGCTGGAATTTTTCCCGATACCTTCGGTGCAAAGGTAAATTCATATACGGGTGAAAGATTGGGCTTTAGAAGAGCATATACATACAGAGGAAGATGCAATCCTTCATACAAATGAAGAGACCTACAGGTCTATAAACTGTGAGTGGATTCCTTTTAGAGTAGTGAGGAAAGGAAGAGGAAGAAGGTGATCCTCTCCACTGGCAGTGAGCCAGAGAGAGAGAAACAGGGAGTGACCCTTGGGAAAGTAGTGAGCTGACCCTAAACCTTGTAAAGGCAGTGAGCCTGGGCATAGAAGTGATCTAGCCCGAACATTGTAAAGGCAATGAGCCTGGGATAGAGTGACTGTTCCCGAACCATTGTATCCACATCTAGTGAAGAATAGTGGAATTTGGTATGACCAGAAACTTTTCGGCGTATGCTCCTTGGACGTAGCTCAGTGAGGGTGAACTAAGTAAAAATCTTTGTGTCTGCCTATTTGCCTCCTAGCATTGCATTCAAAGCATCATCATTAGATAAAGAAGAAAAGAAGTGATCAACATAAACACACAAGATCAAACAAAGTGACCCTAATAACAAAGAGTTCAAGATCCAGTGGGGTAGGAAGAATTTTGAAAAAGAATACCTATACCCTGATTCACCCCCCTATCAGGGTATATAGGCCCCTATTGGTCCTAACATGTGTGTCATTAATTTAATAGTACATGATGATCATTAGGTTTTATATTTTATTAAATGATTAAGTAATTCTATGTAATATTTTGAAACTATAATTAATGTACGGTCATTGTATACTAAATACTGAATGTATTAAATTGTACAAGTAATGTTATTTTCATGTGTTCTATGTGTCATTAATTTGACAGTACAAACTGTGAAATTATGACATGTGTTGTGTACATGTTATATCACATGAGTGAATTGTATACAGTAAATTCCATACTAAGTAGTTGGGGCAGGTACTCATCGAGTTACTTCCAAGTTCAAAATTTTGTACTAATTTTATTAAATTTTAAATAAAATTAAATTATTTATTTTATTTAAAATCATAGTGGATGGGAATTTCTAGGAAGATTTGATGAAATAAGATAAAATGAATTAATTGATTAATAAGACCATTAATCTGATTAATTGATTCAATTATATTTTATATTATCAAAGAATTAATTAAAATGAATGGTAGCTAGTTGTTTTAAATGTTTAGTCATTAATTTTTTATATACATTTATGAGTTTTGACCAGACCTATGTATGTGTTGGTTTTATTTAATTTAATTATATTGCATGGGTTATTAATTATTAATTATTAAATTAAATTTGATGGCCTACGTGTCACCTCTACCTCCTTTATTATTTAGGACCTTCATGTCCAATGTTGTTTTATGTAATTCCCCTTAACCAACACTTTGGTTCCCCTCACCTGTGTGTGAGTTATAAATCATATGTAATAAAAGGATCCTACAAAGGCACATGGAATCAGTTCAAGGTAGAGCCGAGGTAGAGGTGGTTCAAGATAGAACTGATATGAAACCAACTAGGGTGATATATAGGCACACAGGTGGAATGATGAAACTCATTCCAAGGCCGGCATAAAGAGTTTTCCCCTAGGTTCATAGGTTGATTTGTTTTCTGCTTAATAAATCAACCATTAGACAAGCTCATGATCATTTCATTTTTTATTTATTTTATTTTGTGTCTTATGCGTGATTTATTTAATGGATTCATGACTTTGATCCCATAAATAAATGGACTAATATACAAATATGGAATTAAAATAAATGGATTATGCGTAATTTTTTTATTGAAACATGGTTAATCCTTAAAGTGAAAAAACAAATTAATATTAATAAGATATGTAAAGGATAAAACAAGAAAATTTATGCATAATAATAAACAAAATATCTCAAGTTAAAATTAAGTCATTAAGACTTCCATAATATTGATTAAGATTAATCCATAAGTAAAGTGTCAGTTTGGACTCTGTTAGTGGAACTTTTAATTATAAGGAAGTCTTAGCTTAGATAGTGGGTTAACTTAACTGAATTTGTATTGGGTTTAATGGCATCCATATATCCAATACAAATTTATAGGTAAGTATTGAGGAAATAAAATTTAGGATTTTTGTATTGGGGAGTCCACTCAACAGTTTATGGAGATTCCAGTTTTCAGTTGGAAATAAATCCTACCTAAATACTTTCTTATAATGTTCATATCCTCCATCCAGATTATAAGAATGAAAATAGGGTCCCTTACAACTATATTTTTTAAATGATGGTTCATTACAAGTCTAGTGGTGAGGTTCATTGATACTTGATAAAATAGTGGGAGACTTAATAAATTTATTATTATTATTATGTCTCCCATAATTGGTAATTAAGAAAAGTATTAATAATATACTCTCTTATTATTATAGAATAATGAAAATTTCATCAGAAAATTTATACCTATGACCAATTCTGGATAAATACAGTCTCCTTACTAGAAATAAATTCCATGAATGGTTCAGATGCCTATGGGTAGTGTTGTTCCATGAATGGAAGTCTTATGTGTTAGAATCATTAATGCCTGATCTACCTGGTAAAAAGGAAAATGATTAGGAGTTTTATGTCTATGATAAATACTTGATCGGTGCGGTTTATGTTTAGTGTTTAATGATTTCCTCCATGCCTAATGAAATCATGAATTCACATGAAAACATGGATTCCTATAGAATTATCCAACATCTCCATGATCAATATATAGAGAGAGAAAGACAGGAATAGTTTGATATTTCCAAGGTTCTATTCATGAGAAAACTTAGATAAGGTGTGCTAGTTGTGCCTAGGGTAGTCAAAACCATTGGCTACATTGAGTACCTATAGTTTCTAAGGTTAAAGCTTCCTAAAGAATTGTTAATTTATCTTATTTTTTCATCACTCCCTAAGATCTTCTCCGGTTTTGTTGTAAATTTCAATATGAACAATATAGAGAAGACACTCCCAAATATTTCCACTCCACTTCACTAAGTTGACAAATATATAAAGAACAAAAAACCTTATGTCCTTATGGTGAATAAAAGGAAAGGTTAATTGAATAGATTTAAGTATAAAGATTATTCATAATGCCCTTACAAGAATAAAATGTTCAAGGGATAGGAAAGGGAATAGGATGTTATCTGTTTCACATATGGAAAGAATGGACACTGAAAGAAAAATTGCACATGGGAAAAGAATAAAGGGGAAGCTTCATATGAATTTTTTATCAATTGAAATTTATCTATTTCTATGAATTGGGTATTAGATACTGCATGTGATTCTCACATATGTATTCAAATATAGGAACCAAGCAGATTATAAAATATTTCACATAGTGAGGTGGATTTATGTGTTTCCAACAAAGAAAAAATTATTACTATGGTTATTGGAGATTACCACCTCATATTTCTAGTTAGAATGGTCTTGGTTATAAAATATTGTCATCATGTGCCTTCAGTCACAAAAAAACATTATTTCTATGACCAAACTTTATATATATGGTTTTTTTTTTTGAAAATTTTGGAATAATAATTTTTTATTTTATAAATAAATAATTTTTTATGATAATTAATATTTAAATAATGGTCTTTACTTTTTGTATTTCACAAATCAAGTGATGTAAATTTATAATAAATATAATTGACATAACTCATACCACACTTGAATATGGAATCACTAGTTAGGTCATGTAAACAAAAAATATTTGACTATATGACATTGATATTGGTATTTGTATTCTTTTAAACTAAAACGACTTGGTGTATGTCATTCATGTTTATAAGAAAAAATGAAAAAAGACCCATTTATGTTAAAATTTTAAAGATCCAAGGAGATTCTTGAATTAATTCATTCTGGTGTGTGGACCATTTCTAGTGAAGTTATGGATGGATACTCATATTTTATAGCTTTTAATAATTAATTTATTAGATATGGATTTATATACTTAATTAGGTATAAGTCTGGTTTTTTTATAAATTCAAAGAATACAAGAAAGAAGTTGATAACCATCTTGGTAAGAATATTAAGAAACTCCACTTATAATATAGTGGAGAATATCTTAATCAATACTTTGTTTATTATTTATAGGAGTTTGTGATTCTATTCCAACTCACTCCTACTTATAAACCACAATAGAATTGTGTTAGTTAAAGGAGTAACCACACCCTATTAAACATGGTGAGATTAATGATGAGTCATGTGAGTATTCCATTATCTTTTTGGGGATATGCATTGTAGACAATAGCACACATTCTAAACTAAATGACAACTAAAATAAAAATGGTATTCCATATGAACTATGGTATATAAATAAACCTATGTTGTTTCATATATGAGTGTTGGGATGTGGAACAATTTTTAAGTATATTTATGGAAAAAACATACACCCTAAGGCATTAAGTGTATCTTTATAGGATATCCTAAGGAAACAGGGGGATATTACCTATTACCCTTCAGATAAAAAGGTTTTGTTTAATAGATGTCTCACATTCATTGAGATGGATCATATATCTAAAAGATATAGTGGGGGATATGTATAATTTGATGAATTCACGGCTCAAGATATGTAAGAGTTGGTACAGGAAGAAATTATATAAGGCCTCGTGGAAGAGAATGTTCCAAAGACACAAGTATTGTGTAGGAGTATGAGATAGGTTAGAGAACCAGAGAGAATATAGTTTTCTAGTTAGTAAGGATGGTGACTCGTTATTAGTTGATAATAATTATCTTATAACTTATAAGAAAGTAGTAAGTGGCATAAAATATTCCAAGTGGAAATAAGCTATGAATTTTGAAATGGATTCCATGTATCAAAACCAAGTCTAGGTTTTTGTATATCATCTAGTGGATGTAAATAATATTGGTTTTAGATTATTATTTAAGAAGAAACCTAACGTGTATGTAAAATTTAGTACTTATACGGCATGACTGGTTGCAAAAGGGTTCAAACGGTATCAAGGAATAGACTACGATGAAACCTTTTCACCAGTTGATATGCTAAAATCTATCATAATTGTACTTGTCATAGAAAATTACCATGAATATGATATTTTAAAGATATATGTAAAAATATACTTCCTAAATGGGAACCTTCATGAAGATGTATATATGAAACAACATGAAGGTTTTGTGTCTCCAAAGGGTTCCAATAAGGTATACAAGTTTTATAGATCCATTTATGGATTAAAGAAAGAATCTTGGTCATGGAACATTTGATTTGATGAATCCATAATGGAATTTGGTTTCATAAAGAATTAATGTGAGCCTTGTGACTATAAGCAGATTAGTGGGAGTGCGGTCATTTTCCTGATAATTTTTGTCAATGATATACCACTCATTGGAAATAAAATACTAGTCTTACAATCTATTAAAGCCTAGTTGAATACATGATTTTTTATGAAGTACTAAGGTGAAGAAACATATATTATTGGGATCAAGATCCATCATAATAGATCTAATTGGTTTCTTGGACTAAGTCAAAGTTTTTACATTGGAAAGATATTGAAAATATTCTATATGGAAAAATCCAATATGGTATCATTACCAGTATCACATATCATTCATCTTTCAAATAAAATTTTTCCTTGTATGAATTAGGAAAGAAAGATAATAGAAATAATCTCATATGCATTATAAGTTGGTTCAATCATGTATTTTATGCTATTTACAAGGCTAGATTTTGTCTACACCTTAAGCATGGTAGGAAGATATCAAGATGACCCAAGTGACTACCATTGGATGGAATTCAAGACCATCCTTAATTATATAGGGAATACTAAGGATATATTATCGGTCTATGGAGAATATTAGGATCTATTCATAATTTTATATACATATTATAGTTTCCAAATAGATCAAGATGATCTGAAATTGTAGTTGGGATACATATTCACTCTCAATAGTGGTGTTGTGAGCTAGAAGAACTCAAAGTAATTTGTGTTTGTTAATTATATAGTATATTCCAAGTATATTGTGGATTATAATTCAACTAAATAAATGGTTTGGATTCACAAATTCATTCAATATCTTTACATGGTTCTTAGAATTAAATACACTATCACACTTTATTATGATAATACTTCAGCAGTGGATCTTACAATTGAGACAAGGTCGCATCAGTAGATGAAGCATATACTTCATAAATATCATATCTTGATAGATTTTTATCATAGAGGTGATTTTAAAATGAGTATAGTTTCCATATAATACAACATGGAATACCCCTTTACTAAATCCTTAAATCAACAGAAACATGATCTTCATGTGAGAACTAGCGGACTTAAAGTCATTAGTAGTTGGATCTGGTCTATGTGGGGGTCTGTTTGAGTTGGTTTCCTAGAACCAATTGTGTGTACTTTTTATTTCATGTGCATTCAAAGAATTTAATATTAATTAAAATATTTTATTATATATTGTTCATAGTTTTGTGTTGCTTTAATGTAATAATTTCTCATAGTATCTTTCACATTGAAAAGGGAATATCATTTCCTTACTATGATGATAACCTTGAAATGACATGATGATATTATTAAAAATGATTATATGGTTGGATAACATTCTATAATGAGTCATACGTATGTTTACCATTATGTGTGAGTACTCATAATTAGATGAGACTTTATCTCATGAAGTTTTCACTTGGTATTCTCCAAGATGGGAGATTATGTGAACATACCCACCAGTGGGAATCCTACATGTTTATGTGTCATTGGATACTCCTAATTGTGAGTGTGTGTAATGATCCTTAGACTTTAAGATTGTTATTAATGAATATCATGATTCACGCGCTTAGATGTATTATCATAAACCATTATGATACAGTTCAAGGAGAAGTTGGGTGTGTTGGGTGTATCATGAATAATATGTTATTAATGAATAAGTTAGGGAAGGATTTATTCCTTCTATATTTATGGAATTTTATATATCATCCCTTTGATTTAAATAAAACTATCGTATTAAAATATATGGCCACAGTGTAATGATGGGTTTATTTCAGGTAGTTAAATAAAGACATATCAAACATATAGGTTGATTACATGAGTGTGAAACTTTCTTGATGAGATATCAAGACAAAGGGATTATATTACACATTTTACACTCATATGTGGTTTTCGATGTTGTGAAGTTAACTTCTTATTGGGTGACTTAACCCATTTCTAGATAGTAATCTTGGACTATAAGTAAGCTCGCCTAATTCCAATGAGAAATAATCCTATAGGGTCACACCCTATGTGTTTTCATTGATCTCAATTAATTTATATTTGAATTTAATCATTGGAATAAATATTATTCTCAAATATGAGGAATAATTTTATTTCAAATTTATTGATCACATAAATTAAATAAATATTTATTTTCAAGGTAATTGTTTAATTACATGGATATATAATATTTATTTACTTATTTACTGAATAAATGAACAAATATTTATTCAAGTATTCGATAAAACTTGAGGAGGATGAGAGGACCAAGACAATGTCTAATAATAAATATTAATTTTCAAGATAGTAAAATAATATTTATTGTTGATCCAGTTAATTCACTCCATGAGAAAATAATATTATTATTTTATTACATGGAATGGGGTCTTATATGTGTTTAATAAATTATTAAGGGCCCTTATGAAATTAATAAAATATTAAACCCTAACCATGGGTCTATAAATAGGCCACTATCATTTTCTAAAGAGTGTTAATCATTGTTGACAACAAATTCCTCTCAAGATATTCCTCCTCTTCTCATTATCTTAAGAACAATAAGAATAAGAGAGATTCATTCAAGCCCAAAGGAACATGAAGCGATCAAAGTAAAATAACACAAGATTATTGATAGGTTATGCAATCATATTGTGATTCATTGATGTTGTTTAGAGATCAAAGGAGTGTGTGTGGATCATATCTAGAGGTATTCTACACTTGGATCCTATAAGAACAATGACGGTAAACCCAAGAGGGTTTTTAATGATCAATAACTCCATCAAATAAAGATATCAAGATGAGGTATTCTTTCTTCTGATTTATTTAAATTAATTATAAATTTAATGTGAAAAATATATTCTCTTAGTAGTATAATTTTCCTTTACAACATTATTTGGGAAAAAATGATGGTCATGACATTCACATCTTGTTCATTTCAAATGATCCATTGAATCCATAAATTGTTGAGTCAGTCTCGGCCTCGATAAGTGCTTCCGCTACACTCAGAACCAATATATCAGGCATCACATATAAATAAATAGTGGAACACTAGATAGTACATGCCAAACCATAACTAAAAATAAATACACTAGCCTCTGGCCCAACTCACAAGATCATCTTTTCATATCCACAGCCTCCATGACCTGCTAACTAAACCATGTGTCCATCTCCAAGTGATACATGTGTCCTGAGAGAAAATAGGAAGTTCTACCCATGTGCATCAAAACCCGTGTCATGTACATGGGTAGGGGTGATTCCAATGACCCAGTAGTGATCCCCAATGACTCAAAAATATTAAGTGATGTTGTGATCAAGTGTATTTGAATTAAATACATATATAAGGTGCAATCATGTCCAAGTAACACACCCACCCAGAAACATAACATGAAATGCACATACAAGCATACAAGTTGGGTCATTGTGTGTAAACTACGCCACCAAGACACCTAACTCTACCGTCTTCAGCTCTATTTCAAATGAAAGAAGTCACCCCATACCATGGACCAAACCCATACCTGAAGGTGTAGGCTATGATTCCTAACTAAGTCCTTAACCCATACCTCAATATGTAGGGTAGAGTTTCATGCTAAAACCTTGACCTGTCTCTTCCACTAGAGGGAGTTCATATGTCAAGTGTCCATCAAGCCATGTCCCAAACCATAATAATCTCAGTAAGTTATCATCCAAACCTTGGTTCACTACCCAAAGGAACAAGGCATGATCATATGTCCATAATCCTTAACACATCCCTTCTCATTATAGGGAGGTTTATCACCCATGCCTTACATCAATCCATAACCCATACCCCAGGGAAATCCACGTCCCAATACTACTAAGGCAAGGTATGTTGTCTCATATCACATCTTGAACCATCCCTCTCACAAGTGATCCTCAACCCAAGACTAATCACCCCCCGGTAAGGTCCACTATCTTGGCCCAAGATTACTCGAGGAAATGTCTTATATCATGACCAAGATTCTCACTCAAGGAAATTTCAGGCTTGAGGATCCCTCCACCCCTCTAGTTCCATCTACAATTACAATATGTGAAACACACATAGGGACTGCGGCCCTTCACACATCTCACTATATCATCACTAGGGTACTAGTCCCTTGGGAATTAGTACCACATCTCGAATACATCCCAATACTCATATCAACCCTCTAAGGGTTTTATTCCATCCACCTAGACTAGCCTACCACTTTAATACCAAAATAAAAGGAATCCCAATATTACACACACAAAACACATCATCATGCATCAACATACAAACTAGGCAACCACAATCAAAAATCATGCATGCTTTCGAAAATAGGGCATAACCCAAACAAGGTCAAATGAACCAAATCACTTTTTAAACAATACCTTATGACTTCCCTTTAAAACTAAGAAAAATACCTCTTTACAAACATTTATAAAATTCACCACATATAATTTTACCCATGCTCAACCCTTGGAAAAAATGACACTAAAATGATCTTTGGAAAAATCGCATTTACATTTTGAAATTATATTTCAAACCCTATTTACAAATCACCACTTTTCCATTGAATTTTCCATTTTAATTAAACCCCTTTATAAAACATTATTTTAAAAAGTAAACCCATTTTATTTCCAAAACAAAACACATACTTCCAAACAACCATAAAGAGGTCCACTGGCACTTGTTCGACCATGGCACCACCATCAAACCATTTATCAAGCTATATGGTTTATATTGGATATTAGGATAACATGAGACCATCCTATACTTATGGGGAAACTCACACAAGACAATAAATATGAAAATAGTAATACTAATGAAGGCACACTAACATAAAATCTCTAAAGGCCAAGATACTCAAATAAATTCAAGGCCTCCTACCTCAAATGATGTTTTTTAAATCCATTCAGCACTTCTACCGACCTCCTATGAGACTATATGAAACTATCTCATCCAAAAACATAATAAATTTAATTAATTTACATTTAAAACCATTTTTTCAAGATGGTATAATAGGATCCAAACTCATCATTCAATGAAATGAAGTTGAAATCATGAGAAACAGGGTGTGTCCCACTCCTAGAACACCCCTGAACCTAGGATACATAAAATCCCCAAAATATAAACCCAATCCAATGGTCAGTTTTACCTTAAAATCACCAAACATCCTAATTAAATCCATAGATAATGATACCTTATGTAAAATGATGAATGGTGGCTTGAATACGGCTTCTCAGGATGTCCTTTATGAGTCGCGCACAAAATCCCCATCACATGTGATGATTTTTCCATGATCCGGTGAAATCATTCCTCCAAATCCCTAGCTAGAAATTTGAAATCAGATAATAATGATGGGGGTAAGGAGGATTTTATATTGAATACACATGATAAATCACCCCCGAGTCACCCGGATCAAAACATGCCAAAGAGAGGGGAAAGGAGATCCAAAGGGGCTCTACCCCTTCCATCAGATACCCAAAAATAAAGGAACCTCAAGGGGTTGCCAAAATGAAATTCTCAACAAAAAATACTAAGAATTACATTGAAATAGGCTTTCCTAACATGGTTTATAGCATGAAAAAATTTACACCATAAAGGCCCCCAATCAAATACCCTCATCTCTTTCCTCAACTATTTCATGGTGTAAACCTATGTTCACATTGTGAACGGCCTACAAGTACTATTTTCAAAATCCTAGCCACTCCAATACTGCCCTGATGTCCTCCCAAACACCTAGTACACCACCTGAGCCTTAAACCTCATCCAAAAACACCCATTAAAGAAATTCAAATGCTCAGGAACCCATCCCAATACCTAGACTCAAAACGAACCAGTTTCCAAAAAAAATTTAAAATTCACTTGGGAATTTGTGAGTCATAAAGAAATGTGTCATTAAAAACTTCTCACTATAATGCTTCTCATCCCTGAGAAATCATGTTAGTCCTCTAACAATGAACCCCGACCTACCTTGTTCATCAATTGATTGTCAACCGATCGTGTTCTATCTTTGAATGCTCAATAAACTTTCATTTTTAATTTCAAGCATTAATCTAAAACACAAAATATATTTCTTCCAAATCCCTATTTTGGTCCTCAAACCACTTAAACTATGTCCCAAATGATGCTCCTGAAATATTTTACACTCTCCGCACCCAAAACCATGAAACTACACTAACTTGTCCTCTTATGGTTGACATATTCCCTAAATCACTTGGCTTCACCCACTAATGTATCATCGCATCACTACACCACCTGATCATAATACCTTAACACCTAGAAGTATCATAAAACTATTCAAATACCCACACCAAAGTCTGAATCCAACTCTCAGTTCAACTCCATGGTTGGATCCTCAACTGGGCCATCCAATCACCACATTCTACCCACAATCACTAATGCATCACTAATCCAAATCACTCTTTAATCACTCTACAACATCATGAGCATGTTACCAACACATAGAATCTAACCAATACTTCAACCAAATCCAAAAATTAGGTCTACCCACTCACGAGTATCTCGCTACCACCTCAACCATCCACTGAATGGTTTCACTATTCTCGAGACCCTTCTAACATGAGGGTCATACACCCATGACCAATTTGATGATCCCCGCTATATAAGTATCATTGTCATCACCAATCTCAACCAAACACCCAATATCCACTATCTTCATCTCATCTGTTACCACACATAATGATTAGACATGACAACACCACCCTTACCCAAGTACCAAGCACAAAACACTAATTACCAAGGGACAAGATGATGCTCAAATGAACTCATCGATCCTAAACACTTCAGTTTCAATAATCAATCCATCTATGAGATTATGGTGCTCCCCACCATAAGAATCTATCACCAATAGAGGATTCCAGTTAATGGTGATCCCCACTATAGGAATCTCCTACCAAAAACACAAACCAAGTGGTCCAACCCACAAAATCATTAAAACAAACATTAAGGGGTTCATCCCCTGAACCCACCAGTGAATATCTGGTTATTTAAACCCAAAATAATCATCTATCGCATGATCCTTCCACATGAGTCTCTCTCAAACAACTGTGGTACACCCACCACAAAATACAAGATAATAATCAGGCCATTCCCAATCAACCACTGAAAATTAAGAAAACCTAGTCTGCACATGCACTGGTTTCTTTTCCCAACCCACATCACATCACACCCTCCAAACTCACTTGGTGGTTTCCAATAAAAAATGACATATGATCTTAACACACAATTAAATAATTTGGGTCACTCCTGGTCAAAACACAAAATCCCAAGTAGGCATTATTTACATAGATATCTATTTCTTCTTTTCAAAAACCTTCTCAAATAATTTTACACACACTCAAAACTAATTTGATTTTCCAAAACACCCTTGGAATACAAGGGTTTTCACTAAAACATAAATCTCAAAATACTCAGTATAACCGGTATTTTTTCTCAAAAATCATTCTCGTTTCAAAAAAAACTTTTTGAAATCCAATTTCAAAATCCATTTTCCACATATTTTATCAAAACTAGAAAATCCCAACCCATTTCAAAATCACTAGCTCTGTGATTCATTTTGAGTAAAACCATTTATGCACACCTTGTACCACGGCATAAGTTTTCTTTTAAAAACTTGGTTTTCCTCAAAAAATCACACTTCCTAAAAAACATTTCCCTATGGAATCCAAACAATGTGTTATGATCAATCAAATAATCCCCTTGAATTTATATTAATCTAATAACATATTATAATGTAATCAAGAAAGCATTGATTATATTATAATTTTATTCAATTAATAATGGATTCTAATGAGGCTCTGTGTAAAACAACATCACCTAAGGTTGCATGTGTCTTGACCTAAGAATGAAACTATCATGATGCATGTATAATTCATTGGATCCCAGCCAAGCCCTATGAATTATCCCAAGTCTCATCCATCCCACATAGTATTCTCAGTCTAAACCAACACCTAACCCATCCTCGAGTTCTTAGTCCCAAAACTATAAATCCCCTAGAAAATTAGGTTTAAATCAATGGAATTATCTCCAATCATGCACTTGATCTACCCCCATAGTTTTGATAATCTTCCTCTATCACTAACTACACTAACCCATCCCAAAAGATAATATGATACTACTTTGTAATGCCTCATCCTAGGCTGCTTGAATGATTCCCGCATGGGGAATCTAAAATAGCTTAGGCATGAATCCCCATGCATTATAGGATTCTTACTATTGGAGAGGACCTAACATAGTTGTGTGGAGACTATGCTCTCTAAATTAATCTCATGATTCATGCCCAAATCTATCAAAAATTTGGAATGACCCATCCATATAACGGACTTCCCAAAACCCTATAAACATAAAATAGGAAGGCCCACAGTCCTTCGTAGTCCAGAATAAAAAGAAAAAATCTATCTATATAATGAATAAATATAAAACATAGAAGTATAAAATAAACATGGAATATCAGACATCATATATAAATAAATAGTGGCACACTGGTTAGTACATGTTGAACTATAAATGAAAATAAATGCATTGGCCACTATACCAACTCATATGATCATGTTTATATATTCATATCCTCCATAACTTGTTGAATAAACCACATATCTATCTCCAAGTGATACTTTTGTCCTGATAGAAAATAGGAAGTTCTACCCATGTACTTTGAAATTCATGTTGTTTATTCGGGTAGGGATGAATCCAATGACCCGATAGGAATACCCAATGCCTAAATAATACTAAGTATTACTATGATCAATTATATGTACATGTAATACATATATAAGGTAAATTCAAGCCTATGAAACATGCTCACCCAAAAACATAACATGCAATGTACATACAATCATATAATTCGGGTAATCATGCGCTAACTAGGCCACCAAGAAACCTAACCCTATATTTTTTGGCTCCATGTTGGGAGGAATAAGTTACCTCATACCTAAATCCAAACCCATACCCAAATATGTATGGTAGGGTACCTAACTGAGTCCCCAACCCATACCTAAAGATGCAGGGTAGGGTGTCATGTTGAAACCTCAACTCATCCCTTCCATTGGAGGGAGGTCACATGTAAAGTGTCTACCAAGTCATATACCGAACTCAAATATCTAGGTAAGGTTTCATATAAACCTTATCCCGCTACCTAAAGGAATAGGTCATTTTCATATATTCATAAGCCTTGACCCATATCTTCTCACTTAAGGTAAGTCCATTGCCCACATCTTGCATTAATCCATGACCCAGCCTCCAGAGTGGTCCTCTACCCAATCCTAAAAATGAAAATACCACTATCTTGTAACACATATTGACTCATCCCTCTCATGGGTTATCCTCAACACAATCCTGATCACCCCTGATAAGATCCACTATTTTGACCCAAGCCTACTTGAGGAAAGGTCCTATATCACAACCAACCTTCTCACTCGGGGTAAGGTCAGGCTTCAGGATCCCTCTCCCCCTCTCATTCTTTCACCTAGAATGACATATATAACAAAAAAAAATCCCACATTCCATTAAACATCTCACCATCTCATCACCAGGGTACTATTCCCTTAGTACCTTTCCCCACATCTTGAACACATCCCAATACCCACCTCAACCCTTTAAGGATTTTATTCTTCCCACCTAAACCAACCCAACACTTTGATACCATAAGAAAAGGTATCATAGTGATACACACACAACACACATCATCTTGCATTAATATACACACCAGGAAACCATAATCAAGAAGTACATGCTCTTTCAAAAATAGGGCATCGCCTAAAGAAGGTCAAACATACCAAATCACTTTCAAAACAGTCCCTCCTAACTTCCCTTCAAAACCAAGAAAAATACCTTCTTACAATCATTTAGAAAACTGTATTTCATTTTATCCATACTTGTCCCTTAGAAAAAACCCACAAAAATTCTCTTTGGAAAACTCCAATTACCATTTTGAAATACTATTAAAACCACCATTTACAAATCACCACTTTTCCCTTGAAATTTCTATTTAAGTCAAATCCATTTTTTAAATAAAATTTTAAAAAAATATTATTTTATTTATAAAATCCAATGCATGCCTCTAAAAAACCATAATTAGGGCCATTAGGACGCGTTTGACCAAGACACCTCCATTGATATATTTATCATGTTATACGGTCCATATTGACTATTAGGCCAATAATATCCCATCCCATACTTATGGGGAAACCCACATTAGACAAGCAGTATGTAGATAGTACTACTTATGAAGGAGCGTGAACATAGAATCACCAAATACCAAGAGAATAAAATAAATTCAAGGCCCCCTTCCTCAACTGACATTCTATAAATCCATCCAATGCTCATACTGACCTCCATGAGTCCATGAGAACCTACTTCATCCAAAAATACCATCAATTTAATTAATAAAACATTTAACACCATTTTCCCAAAATGTAATAATAGCCACCAAACTCACTAGGCAATATAATTAAGAAAAACCATGAGGAATAGGGTGCGGCCCAATTCTGACACACCCCTGAATCTAGGATACCCAAAATCCCCAAAATACAAACCTGAAGAAATGGTCAATTTTACCCAAAAATCACCAAAACATAATAAAATTTGTAGGTAAATATACCATATTGAAAATTATGGATGAAGACTTGAATATGTCCTCTTGGTATGCCCTCTATGAGCCACACATGAAAGACCCATCATGTGTGATGATTTTTCCATACTCCAGCAAAATCATTCCTCTAAAACCCTATCCAATAATCCAAAATCAGAGAAGAATGGAGGGGGGGAGGGTCTTACCTTTAATCCATGTGAAAATCACCCCCTGAGTCACCTAGATTGAATCACGCTAAGGGGGGGGGAAGAGGAGAGCTAAATGGGGTCTCCCCCTTCAATCAGATTCCCAAAAACAAAGGAACCATAAGGGGTTCCTAAAATGAAATCCTTAACCAAAAATACTAAAAAACACCTCAAAAGAGGTCTATCTGACATGATTAATGGAATAAACACTATGTTCATGCCGTAAAGGCTCCTAAGAAGAGACCCCCAGCACCTTTCTTAACTATTTCATGGCATGAAACTTTTTTCACACTCTTAATGACCTAAATCTACTATTTTCAGGATCCTAGCCACTCTAAACCTCCCCTGACGTCCTCCCAAAGACCTAGGAAACCACCCAAGCCTTAAACCCCATCCAAAAACACTCATTAGATAAATTCAAATGCTTGATAACCCATCCCAATCCCCAACTCTCAAAATAAACCTATCACCAAATAAAAAATTCAAACTCCCTAAGGAATTTGCGACCCATAACAACACAATTCATTACATATGTGATGAATTGGTTGATATCCTTTTCATATGATATGTTGTGGGTTAACTTTGGTGGTATGTTTATGATTACTTAATTTATTAATTGTATACATCTCCTAAGATTTATTAATTTTCCACATTATTCATGTTCATTGTATGATTAATAAATTTTTCATTACTACACTTTCATGCAATTATATTTATCTCTTATTCCTATTATTGATGTCCATTATATGATAATGAATATTTTTTGGTATATTATCATGATCGTATATTTATAAATTATTCACATAATTTATATTCATTACCTGATTTATTGAATCATAATTTGTATATTTTCATTTCCTTTTATTTATGCTTTAATATTTATAAGTCTTCCATCTATTGTGAGCACCCCAATATCACTAACCTTAGCTTCATCCAGGTTCAAAAACACCAAAAAACTCTCTAGGTTTGTTTGTACTTCCTCAAATGAAAATTTTAATTCTTCCATATGATCATTAATTTTAAAAGCTTCTTTAACCATTCCATTTTAATTTAAATGGGTTTTAGTGATCTCTTTTTTAGAGGAGGAAGTTTTCACTATTGACCAAAACTATCATTATTCCTTAATCGATAATTTTTTCATCAAAAATTCCCCTATGCAAGTTTTAAAGATATCACTAGAAGGTATAAGTTTTGTGAATTTTACAATAGTTTTAATCGATTCAAAACATATCTTTTTAAATTTTTCTTAAAAACTCAACTATATATTTTATTTGAAAATATTGGACTTTTAATGCTTTCCCCATGAACTTCTTGAAATGGTTATTGTATTTCCATCATTATTTTTAGTCTTTGGGAGTCTATGTATGTGTCTCCTTTAATTCTCTTCCTATTCGTTTTATTTTGGATCATGCATTAATATTAATAGGTATCTTTTTAGGTACCTTAATAAATCTTTATTAAGCTACCCTCAAGGTTATTTTTCCTTTCATTATTCATTTATGTGTTTAAATTGATATATATAAACCCTTCCTAAATTTTATTTGGATTATTAAGGGAGATTTTGGATTTCCTCAAACTATAACCTTCAAATATTTTACTCCATGCCAATTGAACTATCATGATATTGTGTATACATATAATATATGTAACTCCTTGACCTCATAAGATTTTGGCCTTTTAAAATAGACAATGATCCCCTATCTTTATCCCACATCTAGTTCCCCATCAAGGAAAATTTTATAAGACTTAAAATAAACTTATTATTGATATAAAATCCCTATTTTTTATTGATAAATTTAACCCAAACAATATGGTTGAGACTTATTTGGTTATCTCCTGAGTTAACCCTATTATCCCTTCCCCTTTTGATGAAATTTTTTAACTATAGATATTGTTTCTATTATGAAATCTTTATTTGGTGATCCTCCTAATACTAAAAATACTCTTGTAATTTCTCTCATTATTGATATCCCGCCAAACTATAATCAAACTTTAGGTGGATAATCTAATTATATCACTGCTAATGATTTAGTTTCAATTAAATATCCCTTAAGTGTTCTTGTGATTTTTCATTTCTCCCTACATATAAAGGTATTGAGGTGAATGATTGTGATCCCTATGCCACTTGACCTCTTCAAACATTTTAAGAAGTCTCCCAGGATGACTCAAAGTTACCTAAAACCCCTCAAGGAGACCTACATTTTCTATAAAATTATGATTCTCTTACAAAAAAAATTATTTATGGGGTGATGGTTTAACCCTTGTTAAAAGAAAAAAAGGGGGGAAGGATCTTCTTCCATGTCTAGAATTTAACAAGAGTCGCTAGTGGAGTATAATCTTTAAAATAACCATTTGTAAGATCCTAAAATTTCCTAGAGTTGTCTTAATCTTGTTGTAGGGACTCTTTTTCCTTGTTTTGGTAACTTTTTTTTGGGATTTATCATGGATGAATTTGGGTGAAAATTGGAAGTTTTTTTAGGAAAATTGGGTAGTGCACAGTTGGCACACGGTTTGCCCAAACTATGCACCCTTCCCCAGAAAACCATTTAACCATAGGCAGAGAGGGATTGCACAACCAGCGTATGATTTTTCAAAATTTTCTTCCTATTAGGAGTAACTGTGCACCCCCCCCCCCAGAAGAGGTGCATGGTTAAGGTGCGTGATTTGAAAAATTGTGCGCCCATGCCTAGGAAACTGTGTGAGTAGTTTTAATTAATATAAAAATTAGATTTAAAATTCTTTAACCCCTCATATTAACCCCTAATTGACCTAGCTCGACCCTAATACATTCTCACTCATTTTGGGAGGTTCCTGGATGGATTCTAAGGCACTCTGAACTCCATTCTTGGTGATTCAAATCCCATATTGAATATTTTCACCTCTCCCGGTAATATATTCTTATCCCATAGGGTTTCCTTACCATATCCCATTATTTTTCCATCCTTTTAAGGGATTTGTTTTGCGGAAAATTTCAGGAGCAACAAAGCTAAAAAATAGATCACATAAGAGTAAAAGGGAAAAAAACAAGAACACAGAGATTTACGTGGTTTGGGAATAATCCATACATTCATAAAGAGTCAGAATTTCACTATGATTTGGGAGCACAATTTACAGGGAGTTTTAGGGTTCTTAAATCATAGACTAAACCCTAGCCCAAAATGGGCTAAAAAGGAGGAAGACGATCCACTGTTCCACCAACCACACAGGAAGTCCGCGTCACTATAGTGAAAGGTGGAAACTCAAGTAAAAAGTGTTATAGTGGATGGAAAATTTGGTATGGGGTCCTTCGGATTCTGTACCCCTGGAGCAAGGGTGCATTCCCCCCTGCAACCCCCAATGATCTCACCGTGGAGCTCGAATTGTGGAACTTTTAGCCGGTGCGTAGTATGGTCTAGAAGAATTCGGACTAATCATCATATGAAATGGACCGAGCTACACCAATCCAAAAATCTCCCACTTGGAGCTTGATTTTCTATGATTCCCCACTTTGATGACACTAACTAAGACAACTTACTTAATCCAATCTCCTCCTCTTTTTTACTCACCAGTGCACAATGTATAGCACTCTGACTATCATAGTGCAATACATTCTCCTCTCGATTTCTTCCTAACTCAAACAATAATTTCTTCAACCAAACCATCTCCTTCCCAGTTTTTTTTATAGTAATTTATTCTTCCACTGGCAAATAAAGACACCACCTTCTTAAATTGTGATATCTAGCTTACTGAAGTTCCTCTATAGGTAAATACATAGCTTGTAGTACTCCTCCTATTTTCAATGTCGCCTCCAAGGTCAGAATCCACATACCCCTGCAATGAATTTCCTTTCCTCAAATTAAATTCCCTTTCACAAAACATAGAGATACCTCTTTGATTCCCTTCAAATGACTCAGTATCCACTTCACATCTTCCCAATGTTGCTTTCTAGGTTTATCCATGTATCTTCTCACAACTCCCACTGTATGAGCAATGTTAGTTCAAGTACATACCATGGCATACATCATGCTTCCAACTATTGATGTGTATGAAACCTTTTCCATGTACTCAACCTCTTCTTTCATATTCGATGATTTATCCTTTAATAGTTTGAAATGGACCGCCAGGGTAATAGAGACTAGATTTTCTTCCATCACACTGAATCTTCTCAAAACCTTCCCAATATAGTCAGCATGTGATAACATCAAGGTTCCATCTACAAGTTCTCTCTTGATCTTTATCCCCAAAATATTGTTAGATTCTCTAAGATATTTCGTCTTGAACTCCTCAACCAACTTCCCTTTCATCTCACTAATCTTTTTCATACATGATCCTATAATAATCATATCATCTACGTATATAAGCAGTATAATATATTCATCACCAAAAGACTTAATGTAGAAATATTGATCCATTCCACATTATTTGTATGCATTTTTAGTCATTAATGCATCAAAATTATTGTTCCTCTGCCTAGGTGTCTGCTTCAACCCATATAATCCATTATAGAGTTTACACACCAGGTCTTTCTTCTCTGACTCAACATATCCCTCTGGATACTGCTTATAGATTTAATCCTCCAGATATCCATGAAGGAAAGCTATCTTCAAATCAAGCTTCTCAAGATACAGGTCTTATGATTCCATAATGCTGAGAACTACCCGGACGGTGGTAAGCTTCACTACTTGTGAGAATATTTCAGTGAAATCCACTCTCTCCTGTTGTAAGCCTTTCACTACCAAGATTTCCTTGAACCTCCTCTTTCCATCATGTTCTTCCTTGATCTATTACACTCATTTGTTCTTCAATTCTTTCTTCCCATGTGGAAGATGTTTCAACTCCCAAGTATTATTTTCATGTAGTGAATAAATTCCTTCCTTCATGGACAACTCTCACTTGCTCGACTCCTTCAACTACATTTACTCTTCAAAACATTATGGTTCTCCACCTTCAATCAATAAAAAATAGTGTAATGATGGTGAATACCTCTGCATAGTCCTTCTCACCCTTTTTGATCTCCTTCACTCCACTAGAGTAGTAGGTTCCATCAGTTCTGATGTCTCAAGCTCAGGTACACCTTCAAGATCTACTTTATCTTTGCACTCTAATTATTTGTTCCCATTTTTATCTTCAACTGCATGGTGATCCTTGTACATGACACCTTCATTAAATATCACATTTTGGCTCCTGATGGCCATCTTTTTGAGATCATCCCAAAAGATATAACCAAACTCCTCATCACTATAACCAATAAAGAAACATATTTTGGACTTAGCATCAAGTTTTTCTCTTGCATTAGCATCAACATGAAAATATGACAAATTGACAAAGACTTGTAAATGTGTGAGTCTTACCACCTTACCAAACCAGATCTCATCAGGTAGACATTCTTCCATTAAAACATATGGGCTCCTGTTGATGAGATATGTTGATATGTTCACTGCATTAGCCCAAAAGGTCTTGGGTAACCCCAAGTGTAACCTCATACTCCTAGAATTTTCATTCAATGTCCTATTTATACTATCATCTACATGTTCTATTGTGGTGTACCTAGAATATTCTTCTCCCATCGAATTCCATTATTGGAATAGAACTCTCTGAACTCTTGACTACCATACTTTCCACCATTGTCAGACCTCAAACATTTTAGTTTTACTCCTGACACATTCTCCACTATGACCTTCCACTTCTAAAATATCTTAAGCACATCATATTTTCTTTTCAGAAAGTAAACCCTTACCTTCCTTTTTGATTCATCAATAAATGTCACATAATACTGTGACCCTTCAAGGGAATGTACTAGTGAAGGACCCCAAACATCTGTTTTCACTAGGTCTAGATTTCCAGCCTTTTTTGTTCTGCCTCCTTTTTCAAATTATACCTTCTTCTACTTTACAATTATGTAATCTTCACATAAACCGACTTCCACCAGCTTCTGCTCTTGTAGTAGTGCTTTTGTTTCTAGCACCTTCATCCCCTTCTCACCCATGTGTCCTATCCTATAGTGCCACAATTGAGAATCCCTGGTAGCATTTACTAATTCCACCATGTTTATTCAAGTCTCTATCATGTTGTATAGAGTACCATTTTTTACTCTCCAAGCTATGATCATATCTCCCTTAGTAATCTTCTAGGAACCACCGGTAAACATGGTATTGAAGCATGCATCATAAATTTACCCAATAGAAATGATATTTATTCTTAAACTAGGGATACACCTCACATTTTCCAGAACCAGCAAACTCCCACTATTGGTCTTGATTCTTGCATCTCCATTACCTACAATCTATAAGGGTTCATTATCAACAATATGTACCTTGCTGAAATTTCTAGAAACATAATTTTTCACGAAACCCTTATCTGTTGTCGAATGGAAAGAATCCCCTGAGTCTAAAATACAAGACTCCATAGGGATATTCATGCTCATCAGCAACACGTCATCAGTTCCTTCAGCTTCCGTTTGTGCTCCACTGGTTTCAAGTCCCTTCTGTTTTTCTTCGCACTCCTTTTTGACATGTCCTTTCCTCCTACAAGTCCAATAGGTAGGACCATCCCATTTTCCCTTATCCCTGCTCTTTTATCTTGACATTGATCATCCTCTATGATTGTCTTTCTACACATAACTTTCTCTTACTTAGATAAAAACTAGAGAATCTTCCCAATTCTCTTCTTTGTATATCTTCATCGAGGATCAAGTCTCGTACATCCTTCAGAACCAACTTAGTATTCCCCGAAGAACTACTCACCACTGTTACAGTTGCTTCTCAACTGTCAGGTAATAAAGATAGTAAAACCAGCGCACATACCTCATCACCAAGATCAATTTCCACCAATTTCAACTAAATTATGATGGTATTGAATTCATTAATGTGATCTGTGACAATTCTCCTTTCAACCATTTTCAAGTTGAACAATTGTCACATCAGGTGAATTTTGTTTTCTTTAAAAGTCTTATCATACATATTCAAGAGATATTTCATCAATCCAATCATCTTTTTATCCTCTCTCATGTTGAACACCAATTTTTTGGACAACGTAAGGTGTATAAATCCAATAACCTACCGATCCATGAACTTCCGGTCTGATTGCTCCATGTTCGTTGGCTTCGGACCTAGAAGCAGAAAGTGCATATTTTTTTATAAAGATAATCCTTGGTCTATATCCTCTAGTAACTGAAGTCATTTCCATCAAATCGATCTATCTTTACCTTGCCTTATTTTATAACCATCATTGGAGAATCCTAAATTCAACCTCTGATAGCATTTGTTGAGAAAAATGTCAGGAGCAATTAAGCGAAAAAATGGATCACAGAAGAGTACAAGGGGAAAAAACAAGAACACGAAGATTTATGTGGTTCGTGAATAATCCCTATATCCATGGAGAGGTATAATTTCACTATGATTCAAGATCACAATTTATAGGGAGTTTCAAGGTTCTCAAATCATAGACTAAACTCTAGCCCGAAATGGGCTAAAAATGAGTAAGATGATCCATTGTTTCACAAACCACATAGGAAGTCCACATTTCTATAGTGAAAGGTGGACACCCAAGTCAAAAGTGCTATAGTGACCAAAAAATTTGGGTTGGGGGCCTTCATCCCCCATACCCCCAGAGCAAGGGCATGTTGCCCCCTCCAACCCCCAATGAGATCACCACGGAGCTCGACTCACAGAAGTTGTGGCCTAGTGCGTAGTATGAGCCAGAAGAATTCAGCCTAATCATCATCTGGAACGGATCAGGCTACACCAATCCAACATTTTTTCCCTTGATAGTATAATATCTATATCTAGGTTTGATGGGTCTTGATTTTTTCGATTTTGGATCTAGGTCTCATTCTTCGTCGCGTTCTTGATTGTTCCGCTTCAATTGGGGATTTTCTTTGGGTGATCGCTTGTCAAAGTGTTTGAGGTAGGTGTTCTATTATTAAAATCGCATAGTATTTATTTCAATTACATGTATTTAATTGTATAATTTCTTTTTAACATTTAGAAATTAAATTTATTAAATTGAATTAATTAAACTGGACAATTAATTAATTAAGGTATTTGGGAATTGGTTGGATAATGGGGTTATGTAATTGGTTAATTAATGTGTTTTTGTAATTTTTCAATTTATGAAAATGGGTTAATTAATTGGTGAATTAATTAATGGGATGTTGGGATTGTGAAATAGATGGAAATTTGGATTTGTGTGATTGGTCAATTTTTGTGATTATGGAATTTATTAAATTCGATTAATTAATTGAAAAATTAATTAATGGAGATTGTTTTGAGTATAGAATTTAATGAATTAGATTAATTAATTTGTGATTAATTAATGGAATATTGTGGTGTGAAATGTGATAAGAGGGTTAATATTTATTAACCTTGATTGATGTGATATATGTGATATTATGATACATGTGATATTGTGATACTTGTGATTTCTATGATATACAGGTTGTGGGACATGGAACGATGCTTCAAATACCCACAGGGTGCTAGACATGGAATTATAGACCCAAATTCATGCATGTGATAATGAGTGTGGGACACAGATTGATGCTTAAAAATCTCACTTGTGTGATTGTTTGATAAATGGGTTGTGGGACGCGAACTTATGATTCAAATACCCACAGGGTCCTAGCCATGGCGTTCTAGGCCCAAAATGTTGGCATTGGACTATGATTCCAATTAGTCTTATGATAAATTAAAATGAAATGGATAATGGAAGCTCATGTGTTATAATTATTTGTGAATTGAATATGTAATATGGTTCAGACTCTGGCACAGGTCAAAGTAGGTATTGATGGTTTGGGTGTCCTTGGGAACCCGGGAGTTTATGTGGTTAAATTAAGAATAATTGAATATATTCAAAATGTTTACTTTATTGATTTTATTTATTATTTATTATAACTTTATAAACTATTATTGACTTGATATTATTTTAGACACTGTTGGTGGTGGCCAACTGAGTTGTACTCACACCCTACTCAGGTTGCCTGATCGGTACCCAAATAGACTTCATGTTTACAGGACAGTATAAGGGAAATGGCCTTATGTTAGATGCCTGAGTTGGGATGAAGCATGTATGAGGGAACCAGATGTGATTCGGGACCTGATTGAAAGTTTTTAGTGTCTATTTTTTTTTTGATTTTTCATATTGACATGTGACACATACTTGGTATTACATCTCTACTGTTTAGTTTTGGATATTGTATTTCCTATTTTGGTTATCATGTGATGTTGGTCTATTCTATTTATGGTTATATCATTTGGTTATTATTGTTTATTTATTTCCTCTATGGTATTACTCTAATAAAGAGGGTATAGTCTCCCCATGATCGATATTAGACCATTATTTCTAGTCGGCAACCTCTCGTCAACGAGTTTGAGGTAGGTGGTCTATTATTCAAATCCCATAGTCTTGATTTCAATTACATGTATGTAATTTTACAATTTCTATTGAATTTTTAGAAATTTAATTTCTTAAATTGAATTAATTAAATAGGTCAATTAATTTATTAAGGGATTAGGGAATTTATTTAATATTGGGGTTATGGAATTGGTCAATTAATGGGTTCGTGTAATTGTTCAATTTTTGAAATTGGGTTAATTAATTGGTGAATTTATTAATGGGATATTGGGATTTTGAAATTAATGGAAATTGGGATTTGTGTAATTGGTAAATTTTTGTGAGTATGAATTTGATTAAATTGGATTAATTAATTGACGAATTAATTAATGGAGATTATTGTGAGTATAGAATTGAATTAATTGGATTAATTACTTTTTGATTAATTAATGGAATATTGTGATGTGAAATATGATAAGAGGGTTAATATTTATTAACCTTGATTAGTGTGATATATGTGATATTGTGATACATGTGATATTGTGATACTTGTGATTTTTGTGATATACGTGTTTTGGGACATGGAATTATACTTAAAATACCCACGTGGTGCTAGAAATGGCATTCTAGACCCAAATGCATGTGATAATGAGTTTGGGACACGGACTACTAATTCAAAATCCCACTTGTGCGATTGTTTGATAAATGGGTTATGGGACATGGAATGATACTTCAAATACCCATGGGATCCTAGACATGGTGTTCTAGGCCCAAAATGTTGGCATTGGACTATGGTTCCAATTAGCCATATGAATAATTAAAATGGAATGGATAATGAAACCCTGTGTGTTATAGTGATTTGTGAATTGAATATGTAATATGGTTCAGATTCCAGCATGAACCGAAGCAGGTATTGATGGTACAGGTGTCCTTAGGAACCCATGAGTTTATGTGGTTAAATTAAGAATAATTGAATATATGAAAACTATTTAATTTATTGATTTTATTTATTCTTTATTAAAAATTCATACACTTTTATTGATTGTATATTATTTTATATGTTGTTTGTGGTGGACTACTGAGTTGTACTCACACCCTACTTAGGCTTCCTGATCGGTACCTGGATATATTTTTTGTTTTTAGGATAGGATAAGGGAAAAGTCCTTGTGTTAGATAGATGAGTTGGTATGGAGCATGGATGAGGGAATCAGACGTGATTCAGAACCCACTTGAGTGTTTTCAGTGTATTTATTTATTTTGGGTTTTTCATATTGACACATGACATGTACTTGGCATTACATCTCTAGTGCTTAATTTTAGATATTGTATTTCCTTTTTTGGTTATCATGTGATGTTGTTATATTTTGGTTATGGTTATATCATTTGTTTATTATTATTTATTTATTTCTACTATGGTATTACTCTGATAAAGAGGGTATAGCCTCCCCATGATCGATATTAGACCCTCATTGTTAGTCGGTAGCCTCTGGTGTATAGGGAGGCATGCCTGAGGTTGACATGGGGGAATATGTTAGTGATAGACTATGCTGGATGTTTTATAGATTTGTAGCGCTTTGTTCTAACATTGATAGGAGATGAGTCTACTGCAGAAAAGCAGTTTCAAGATGAGATTAAATGTGAAATTAAGTCTCATGTGAATATCTTTAAGCTGAAGAAGTTTTCAGAAGTGGTGAATCAGTCTTTCATATCAGAGAGGAACCTGAAAGAGGGTTCTAGTGGAGGATGGGTGGTTTCTACTAGAAAAATAGTAGGTACGCCTTCCGATAGTAGGAAGCGTCACCATGAGAATATCATCCAGGGAGATAGCAAGTAAAGTGGCCAGGGGTGGGTCAGTTACTCAAGACCCTACACGACTACCCTATCACCAGTGCGGTAGGTCAGGTCACATTCGTAGACATTTTCCCCAACCACCTTTCAAGTACCAATATTACAGAAGGATGGGTCATCTAAAGAGGTTCTACAAGAACCCATGATAGATAGGTGAAAAAGGAGAAACTAGTAAGAATAAGAATGTGGGAAGGGGGTCTTCTGCATAGTATCATTCTGGCGGTTGGAGTTCTATTGGTCGTGGAGGTAGAGGCAGTGGATATGGTACTTCTGGTAAAGAGTGCATGTATCAGCAGAGTGGTGCATCTTAGGGGACTCAGACTGTATCACTAGGAATAGGGGGTAGGACAGTTTCATGTCGTCCAGCCTACACTGGTGGATAGAGAGGCTAGACTATCGACAATAAGAGGTGTTATTCTTGTAGATTCTATGCTAGATAGTGCCTTATTTGATACTAGTGTCTCTCGTTATTTTATATCTAAAAACTTTTGAATGGTTTGATCATAGAGGTGGATTTCATGAGTGGGGTGATGATGATAGATACACCATTGGGAGTACGGTCTAGAGACATTTTTTTATGCAAGGGGTGTTCTCTCGAGTTTGGGGAGTATAATTTTCTATGGGATCTTTACATCCTTGACATGTCAGGATTTGACTTAATTTTTGGGTATGGACTATATAGTAGTATACCAATCACACATAGATTGTTACCACATGATATTGAATTTTACATCTCCTAAGGGTGACAATTATATTCATCGTGGAGAGTGGGATATCATGGTGGGTCGTGCAGGGCCAATTCATTAGCAACTGGGGGATCTTACCACCTAGGTTTCTATTATATTCTTAAATGATAGAGGTTTAAAGCAGGGTGTCTTTCCACCTGTAGTGGATAGACTTTAGGATGTGTTTCATGAAGACTTCTCAGGGCTAACACCTGAGAGAGGTGTAGAATTCACTATTAAGCTCATGTTGGGGGCTAAGAAAGTTTATATTCCACTATATAGAATGGAACCAAAAGAGATTCAAGAGATTAAAACTAAAATAGAAGATTTGGAGGATAAGGGGTTTGTCTATCCAAGTACATCATCTTGGTGTTCTCTAGTCTTATTTGAAAAGAAGGTTGATGGGACCTTACGCTTGTGTATTGATTATCAAAAGTTGAACTGGATGATTGTGAATAACCGATATCCTATTCCAAGTATCAGTGATCTATTTGACCAATTTAGGGGAGATTGTATATTCTTCAAAATTGAATTGATATCAGGGTATCATCAGTTGAGATTTTGACCTTCTGATATACCTCGGACTACTTTCAGAAGTAGGTACGACCTATATGAGTTCATTATGATGTCGTTCAGGATGAAGAACACACCAGTAGTGTTTATGGATTTGATAAATATAATCTTCCACCCGTACCTAGATCATTTTGTGGTAGTGTTTGTGGATGACATCTTGGTGTACTTCAATACTCATGACGATCATGACCAACATCTTGACATCATCCTGAGTATGATAAGAGAGAATCAGATATACGCCAAGCTATCTAAGTGTCAGTTTTGGATTGATTTGGTACACTTCTTGGGTCACATAATTTTAGAGTAAGTTGTGTCAGTGGACCCAGAGAAGGTTCAGGCAATTGTTTCTTGGGAGAAACCCAAGAATATTTTCGATATTCGTAGCTTTTTGGGGTTAAATGGATATTATCGGAGGTTCATCCAGGACATTTCTTATTTAGAAGCACCTCTTTCAAGATTTACCAAGAAGGGGGTAAACTTTTAATGGTTTGGATCATGTGATAATGACTTCCAGGAGTTGAAGAAGCACTTGACAACAGCACCAATATTCATCATACCCGAGCTAGGGGAGGAGTACACGGTGTTTTTTGATGCTTATGGGATAGGGATTGGAGCAGTGTTGATGTAGGGAGATAGAGTTATGGAATTTGGGTCTAGGAATTTGAGGCCACATGAAATTAATTACCCTATGCATGACCTTGAGTTGGTTTCAGTGGTTTATGCTTTGAAGTGTTGGTGGAATTATCGGTCGGGTGAGAAGATTACTGTGTATACTGATCACAAGAGCTTAAAATATATTTTTTCACAAATAGATTTGAATCTCCAACAGTGGATATGGGTTGAGTATATGCAGTTACTCGACTTTGATTTAGTATATATTCTCAGATAGGGAAATAGTGTTTCTAACGCTTTAAGCAGGAAAACTCAAACTCAGACGGTACAGGAGTCTAGTGCTGAGTGGAAAATGATGACTTTACCAAATGATATGCATGTTGTGGTTCAGGAGGGTCAAGAATAGATGAATCTCATATTAGTTACAATGGAGTCTACACTTTTTAGATAGATCAGGGATGGGCGGTATGTGGATCTGGAGAGTTTGGCCTTGAAGGAAATCCTTGAAGGTAGGGAGACACCTTCAGATTTGATCATAGATGAAGATGAGATCATATATGTCAATAATCAGGTTGTTGTGCCTATGAGAATGTGGGGGGAGCTGATGCATGAGTTCCATGCCTCAAAGTGGTAAGTGCATCCAGGTGTGATCAAAATGTATCATGACCTACGACAATGGTTTTGGTGGTTGGGCATGAAAAAGGAGATAGTGGGGTTCATGACATGATGTTACACCTGTCAATAGGTGAAGGTTGAGCATCAACGACCCTGTGGTTTATGATGGTAGTTTCCTATTCCATAATGGAAGTGGAATGATGTGACCATAGACTTTTTGGTGGGTCTCTCGAGGACGCCATAGAATAATAATGTTATTTGGGTGATTGTGGACTATTTGACAAATGTAGCACATTTCTTATCAGTATGGAAGAATTTATCTTTGGATCAGTTGAGATAATTTTATGTTCGGGAGATAGTCTGTCTGCAAGGGGTGCCACAGAGTATAGTTTCAGATCGTGACTCATGTTTTACTTCACACTTCTATTAGGTCTAAAATAAGGAACTTGGTACACAGGTTTTACTAAGTACGGAATTACACTCATAGAAATATAGGCAATTGAAATGTACGATACAGGTGCTTGAGGATATGCTTCGGGCATGTGTCCTATACTTTGGTGGGTATTGGGAGAAGCACCTATATTTGGTGTAATTTTACTATAAAAACATTTATTAGGAAACTATACATATGGAACCATATGAGGCACTTTATGGTAGGCCATAAAGATCACCTCTATGCTGGTTGGAAGCTAGTGATTCAGAGTGGTTGACAGCGAGTCTCATGTAGGAGACGTCGAAGCAGGTTCAGCTTATTCGAAAGTTCATGGATATGGATCAGAGTAGATAGAATTTATATGATGATAGACTTCAATGGCCCCTATAGTTTGCATAGGTTGATCATGCATTCCTTCAGGTGTCACCTAGATTGGGTCACCATAGTATTCAGAGATAGGGAAAGTTGGTGCCCATGTTCGTTGGACCATTTGAGGTTATGGAGAGAATCGGGCCAGTGGCATACCGATTGGTTCTTCTATAGAGGTATAGTGTTATGCATGACGTTTTTCATGTGTCACAACTTCAGTGGTATCACCCTGACCCTTCTCATGTGATCGATGTGGATGATGTTCAGCTTGAGACAGATGCGTCCTTTAAGGGGAATCTGATATGTGTGTTGGATCACAGTGAGAAGATGTTGTAGGGAAAGACCGTGTTGATAGTTCATGTACTGTGGCAACATGGTCATGTTCAAGAGGAAACTTGGGAGAGAGAAGTAGATATGCAGATGCAGTGGCTCGATATTTTTATCTCGGAATCTTAGTGATGCTTGGGAGTATAGCTTGAGGTTGAGCTTTTATATGGTGGGGAGATTGTAAGATCTCAGCCTTTTTTAGAGGTGTATCGAGCTTGTTATAGGTACTCTTTTTCCTTGTTTTGATCACTTTTTTTAGGATTTATCATGGGTGTGTTTGGGTAAAAATTGGAAGTTTTTTTGAGAAAAATGGGTAGTGCGCGGTTGGTGCACGGTTTTCCCAAATTGTGTGCCCTGCCCCAACAAACCGTTCAACCCTAGACATAGAGGGACTTCACGGTTGGCTCATGGTTTATCAAATCGTGTGCCCTATTAGAAGTAATTGTGCACCCCCACCCCACCCACCAGAAGAGGTGCACGATTAAGGCACGTGATTTGGAAAACCATGTGCCCCTGCCCAGGAAACCATGCGCGCAATTTTAATTGATCCAAAAATTAGATTTAAGATTCTTGAACCCCTCGTATTAACCCCTAATCGGACTAGATCAACCCTAAGATGTTCTATCTTGTTTTGGAGGTTCCTAGATAGATTATAAGGCCCTCTGACCTCCATTCTTGGAAATTCGACGCCCAGATTCAAGATCTACACATCTCCCGGTAAGAGATTCTTATCTCGTAGGGTTTCCTTCCTCTATCTCATTCTTTTCCCATCCTATAAAGGGATTTTCCCCTATTAGTATAATATCTAGATCTAGGTTTGATGGATCTTGATTCATTTTATTTTGGATCTAGGTTTTGGATCTAGATCTCGTTCTTCATTGTGTTATTGATCATTCCGCTTCAATTGGGGATTTTCGTTCGCTCATCAACGTGTTTGGGGTAGGTGGTATATTATTCAAATCCCATAGTCTTGATTTTAATTATGTATATGCAATTATAGAATTTATATTGAACATTTAGCAATTGAATTTCTTAAATTGAAATAATCAAACTAGCCAGTTAATTGATTAAGGGATTGGGGAATTGATTGAATAATGGGGTTATGGAATTGGACAATTAATGGGTTTGTGTAATTGTTCAATTTGTGAAATTGGGTTAATTAATTGGAGAATTAATTAATGGGATATTGGTATTGTGAAATATGTGGAAATTGGGATTTGTGTAATTGGTCAATTGTTGTGATTATGGAATTGGTTAAATTTGATTAATTAATTGATGAATTAATTAATGAAGATTGTTGTGAGTATAGAATTGAATGAATTGGATTAATTAATTTATGATTAATTAATGGAATATTGTGATGTGAAATGTGATTATAGGGTTAATATTGATTAACCTTGATTGATGTGATATATGTGATATTGTGATACATGTGATATTGTGATACTTGTGATTTATGTGATATACGGGTTGTGGGACATGGACTGATGTTTCAAATACCGACGGAGTGATGGACACTGTGTTCTAAACCCAAATGCATGCATGTGATAATGAGTGTGTGGCGTGGAATGCTGCTTCAAAAGCCCACTTGGGTGATTGTTTGATAAACAGGTTGTGGGACACGAATTGATGCTTCAAATACACACAGGGTCCTTGTCATGGCGTTTTAGGCCCAAAATGTTGGCATTGGACTATGGTTCCAATTGGTCGTATGATAAATTAAAATGAAATGGATAATGAAAGCCCATGTGTTATAATGATTTTTGAATTGAATATGTAATATGGTTCAAACTCCGACACAGTCCAAAGCAGGTATTGATGGTTTGGGTGTCCTCGGGAACCCGGGAGTTTATGTGATTAAATTAAGAATAATTGAATATATGCAAAATGTTTAGTTTATTGCTTTTATTTATTCATTATTATAACTACATATACTGTTATTGACTGGATATTGTTTTAGACACCGTTGGTGGTGGTCTGCTGGGTTGTACTCAAACCCTACTCAAGTTGTCTGATCGGTACCCAAATAGACTTCATGTTTGCATGATAGTATAAGGGAAAAGGCCCTCTGTTAGATGGATGAGTTGGGATGGAGCATGGATGAGTGAACTGGACGTGATTCGGGACCCGCTTGAGAGTTGTCAGTGTCTTTATTTATTTTGGGTTTTGCGTATTGACATGTGACATGTACTTGGCATTATATCTCTACTGTTTAGTTTTGGATATTATATTTCTTATTTTGGTTATCATGGGATGTTGGTCTACTGGTTATGGTTATATTGTTTGGTTATTAATGTTTATTTATTTTTGCTATGGTATTACTCTAATAAAGAGGTTATAGTCTCCTCGTGATCAGTATTAGACCCTCGTTGCTAGTCAGTAGCCTCTGGCGTACGGGGAGGCGCGTCTGAGGTCACATAGTGAACCGGTTCAGGGCACAAGTGTGTGGCACCTGGGTCGGGACGTTACACCTTTAATTATTTTTAAATCTTTAAGAGCATCATTTGGAATTTTAGAACAATTAGTCCCTCTCTCAAGCACCTAATATGTTTTATTAATCATGGAAAAATCTTGGTTATGGTTTCTTTGGAACCCAGGGTCGCTTTTGATATCATTGAGGATTTTACATTAAAGCTTCAATTTAAAATTTGCGTTATGAATTATTTAAATAGAATTTTTATTTTTTGGATCATAGTGTTGATGTTAAGGTTAATTTTAATGGTGATAAATTTATATACATCTCCAGCAAGTCTCTTTACTTTAATTTGGATATTAATTGGTTCACAGTTTATTTTAAATTTTCAAGTGTTCATAAGCTTGATTTTTAGACGGTACATTCATCTCTCAACGCACAGTTGAATAGGGGTTGGCTGGTAGGATGAGACTTTAATTATTAATGCTCCCTATTTAAGACCTATACCACTAAAAGTCATTATCCGATGGATATGAAAATTGCAATACACATGCCACTGTTTTTTATAGAATTAAGCTTCTGGATAATTGATTTTCTAATTTAGTGGCTAGTTTTGATTTTGGTCCCCCCCCCCCCCCTCCAGTAGGGAATCTCTTTCCAAACATCAATCTCTTACCTTTAGAGCTCTGGAAGATTAAGAGACTTGTTATAAGAAAAAATCCCAAATTTAAAGCTGAAGATATTAATGCCAAAATTTTCCTTGTCTTTATTAAATATTTTCATTGAAAATCCTCTTCCTGAACCTTAAAAATTGATAACATATCATTGAAGATTCAAAGAATGTCGAATCTCATGTTGTTTCCCATATTGAGATTTTTTACACGGTGTTTCCCACATAAGAACCAGTTGTTTTGGCTGGTTTATTCCCTTATTTAGTTACTCAAATTCAAAGCCTTTTCTTCACCTCTCCTCTACATTATAAAGAGTTAAAGAGATTGTGCTTACTCTTTATCTTGATAGCACCTATGTTCTTGATGGTTTCTTGGAAATATTCTTCACTTCTTATTGGGATGTGGAATGTAATAAAGCTCATTATGTTGTCTTAGAATTTTTTTTGTTAGTACTCTCACTATATTGACTATAAGAAGCATCTTAGTCATCCTTATTCCTAATAAAAATGTTACATCTTCTCTGCATATTTCTCTCTGACTTTTCTAGCAAATTTGTTTCCAAAATTCATTCCTCCAAGCTCATCTCGATGCTTCTTAGCCTTATTTTTTCTAAGAAATGAGATTTTGTTAAGGGTAGGCTTATACAAGATAACATTTTACTTTCCATGGAAATAGGTCATCTTTTAAATAGAGGAAGAAAGGGAATGAATGTCATTATGAAGATGGATATTAGAAAAGCCCTAGATACTCTTGGATGATATTTTCTCTTTATTGTTCTAAGAAACTTGGTTTTTTTAAAACTCTTAACTGGTCTTATCATAAAATTTTTGGAATATACTCGATTATATGTTATCTTGAAAGTTTCTATGTTTGGTTTTTTTCATCCCTTTAAAGGGGTTAGGCATACTAACCTTCTTTCCCCTATCATTTTATTCCTTACTACTGAATCCATAAGTATAGATCTTAAAATTCTATTTGATTTCATCTCTGCTAATTTCTTTACTACTCGGCATTGTTTCATTCCCATTACTCACCTTAATTACGATGGTGATTTTCTTCTTTTTTCAAGTGGTGATAAGTGATATATTAAGAATATAAATACTTTTTTGGATCTTATTCTAAGAGCACCCAACTTGGTAGTTAATTGTGGAAAATTTTCTCCTTTTCTGGTTATTTATGTCACACCAATCTCCAAATTTGTTTTTTATCGCCAAAAGTGGAAAAAAAAGACTTATCTCAAGCCAGGATCACTTGAGTCGCGGTTGAGTGGCACTCACCACTGGACTCCGCATCCAAGAGATTAGGGTTCGATTCCTAGCAGCCCTTGAGGGGGGTTTATGGACAGTGATGTAGGCGGTGACGCAAGCAGGCAGTGACGCGGGATGACAGTGATGTAAGCTGGTGCAGGCAGGCTGACGCATACATGAGAGCATACTCAGTTCAACGCCGACACAATACGGGGCATTTGGGCTATGTAATGAGTTTTCAAGCTCACTAGGTCTTTGGACCACTCTTTTTAATAAAATAGATAGTTGGATGGGTTATCTGTGGGGGCTATGACTCGTCCTTCCAATTTGTGGGTGTGTGTGTTTTCTATTATACCCCCCAATAACCTACCTATTACTATATTATCTGCATGATTTTTTTTATCTGTTATTTGATTACCCTCTCACTAAATAGTGAAAAAATAGAAAGTAAAATGAATAATTTCTTCTCAAGAATTATTGATGTTCATTACAAGACGCACAAGACCAAATAGAGTAAAATTTGTTTCCCAACTGATGAAAATGTTTTCGGTAAAGATGCGGATGCCTCCTTTCAAGTTGGTAAGGATGGTGGTGCTCTGGTGGTCGGGGATTTTAAAAGTGGTCTTATCAACTCTTCTTTCAAATTTTTGTTACTGATTATGTTGTTAATTTGAATTTGTTGCGGTACTTTTCTCCTTTATTGGGTAAAGAAACAAATCTCACCAAATCTATGATTGAAAACAATGTGTTTAATAGCATCAACCTTCAATCACTCTATAGATACACCTCTTAAATTGTGTGAATATCGGACCAAAAAAAACTATGTGAATGAGCCTTAGTGGCTTTTTCTGTCTTGAACTCTGCTACCAAGCATGTGGCCAAAATACATCTCAGCAAGCATGTGGTGTGCACAATATTTACCTTTATCGGAACAAGGACATTAAATAAAATTTCCACCCTTCCTAAAAAAAGGTAAGGAGGTTAAAAAATGATAACTTATGAGGTGTTCAATAAATCAGTTTAGGTAAAGAAAATTGTTTTATAACATTTAAAAACTGCTAAGAAAACTCATTTGATAAAATCTAAGAAATAACACATTGGCAAATTAATTGGTACTCTGAATCAAACAACAAAACCCAAAAAAAAATATCAAAGAAGCATGTTCCATTTCAATATCCCTTCCTCATATGGAATGTCATTATTCCAAACACCCAGATTCCCAAATACAGCTAAGCCGCCTTCATCTGCTGCAAAAAACAATCCAATCACACCACATCAGATCAATCAAAAACATCTCTTCTCTCCCATGTATTTTTGGAACCAAAATCCTCTCCAGTTCCAGTTTAGAACTGAAGGGTCAGGTACCCCATTTTTTATACAATTTCCAGCAGAATTGCCACTGGAAATTCCCAGCCACAATTTCACTGAAAACTGAACTAAAAAATGGCAAATGGGCCCTCTAGCAACTAGAGATAATGCACGTTTTTTGAGAATCAAGGCTAACCCGTTTCTGTTCTTCCGCTTTGGCTTTGATGAGAGAATAAACAGCTACGCCAGCAATTGCAATGCATGTTCCGATACCCGTCTGTGTCGAGATCGTGTTGCCAAACACCACAATTGAGAACCCAATCACGAACACGCGTTTCAGCACATTGCCAACCGCATGCGTCAGAGGCGCAACTCTCTCCAGAGTGTTAGTCGCTAACTGAGAATTTATAGACAATGTATCAACTCAACAAATTCTCTAATGCGTTGTTTGGTACCCACAAATAGATCACTTTCATACCAAATAGAGGAGGCAATTTTGAACCCAGCACAACACGAAATGAGTTAAACGGGTTGGATGAGGCATAAATGGGTTCGGATAGAAATCGGGTTAAGTAATCTGACAGGAATAATATTCAAGAAGAGTTCGGGTTGACCATCCATGAGAGTCTAATCCGTGTAGCCTCATTAAAAATATAATGATAATATAAAATATTAAAATAATAATAATAATTTATTTTATGATTTATTTTATTATTATAATCAACTTAATTTGAAATAATTCAACATGTTTATACAACACTATTCATTTTTAAAGGTTTAACAAGATCAAGTTGCAACATGGATAACATATGTTTAATATTAACTAGGTTAATTTTAGTTTAAATAAAATAGTTCAATTTGGTTAGGTCATTGAGTTTATGCGATGTTAACTAGCTGAACATGTCATGATGCAGTCTGCGTTATATATTTAAAGTTAAACAAGTTGGCGGGTTAGGTTATGGTTGACCCCTTTATGAATGGGATGGGTCGGGTCAACCCGTTTAATTAAATGGATCGAGTCAGGGTTGAGTTTAAATGGATTCAGAGGACAGCCAACCCAACATGAACCCAACCCGTGAACCCAAATTGTCACCTCTGCTATCAAACAGTCCATTTTCAAACCTGGGCTGCGTTTGGCCTTGAAAAAAAAATCATTATATAAAAAAGAATTCAACAAACCTGGTTGTAGAGATGGTAAAACATTCCAACCCAAAATAGGTCTGAAAGAAACTTCGTTAGACCCACTTTGGCAACTGCATCATTGAAACCATGCTGCATAAGTTGAGGCCCTTCCATCTGTATATCCAAAAGTAAAACAAGTCAATGCCATTCCATGTCTGCAGATCTGAATCCCCAAAATAGGTTTACTTACAATGAGGGCAGGGGGAATGCAGACAATGAGGGCAATGATGGAAATGTAGGCATAGAGATTGGTACTATCCATGTCGGTCTGTAAAGGGTTTTTTGGAAGAGAGAAAAAACAATAAATTTTCCAGATTTAGCAAATGGGAAGAACAAAGATGAGCAACAAAATTAACCATGGCTTTTTTTGAATAAATACTCCTGTAAGTGAAGGAGATGTTGGAAATCATCGCACTAATGAAGCCAGTCCAGTTGAAAGACAGTTCAGTCAGGGATGCCATTGACACACCTGCATTCATTTCAAAGTTATGAAACCCTGTTAATGGGTCACCAGCATTTTGAAGCCTAGTCACTTACCAATAACAACAGGAGCCAATGACAGCCAAAGAGGGAGGGATATGCTTTGGCCAAGTACAAATTGAGAAGCAGCAGCATTGAAGAAAGGCTCAAGAGCTGCATTAAACAATGGGCATAAATGAATAAATGCATTCAATACAATGTCAATTAACTTGACAAAATACACAACCCCTCGCCTTTAATTGTGTGGGTAAATGAGACAGCAACTGCTGCAAATGAGATATTGCTGGTAACATGGCCTATAGCATGACAGACACCAACCGGAATGAGGACCTTCAAGAGGTTCGAGTCAATAGGCTGCAAAGAAAAAGGAAATTAATTATAATAAAGATAATATAATGAATGAATGAATATCATTTAACCCACATTCCTTCCCTTTCCCCCATTTCCGGTCACCCTCCCCATGAAATGAACTTTCTTCATATGAGGTAAACCCTAATATTCTTTTCCCTCCTAAAATGCAACCAAACATGTCTTGTGATTGAAACCTGTCCGGGTTTCTCTAAAGAGATTTGTAATTGCACAAATACATATTCAATAACAAGGAAGACAAGGATGAAAAGAAATTCAAAATGAAAGCACCAAACAGAACACTTAATTTTCAAACTGCTTTTCATAAGTGGTAAGAGCTGTAAGCAGTTTTCATTAAGCGTTATCAAACAGAACCATTAGTATTATAGAAACTAATTTTACAATTCTCATCTTCAATTTGAACTTAAGAGAACAAGAATCAAAAAGCATATCCCACAAATTTAAACAAAAAATGATAGAGCGTCCTTCCGCTCAATAAAAGGCATGTCCTTTCCAATTTCCATTCCTAAGGAACAATGGAAAGATATGCTTTTGAAAAGGCCATCCTTCTATATCGCTGCATGCAAACAATATCATTTCGATATTTCATTGAATAGATGTGCTTGGCCTTTGCACATGACATACAAGATTCCCTCTACCTGAGGGCCACGCCAACATAAAACGCCCCACAGGCAAGACATGCCCACCAGCTTTTACAGGAGCAACACAACGAAATGAAAAAAAAAATGAAATGACCCAACAGTGACATGCAGGGATAAGAATTCTGCAAATTAATGGCACAGCCATTCAAATTGGGTCCCATGATACAAATGGAAGTAAAAATAATAAGACATAAAAAATCATTCATGCACGAAGAAATAACACGGAATATAGATCACTGAAATGTGATGATGAGACGAGATTTAAACAGCTTCATAAACAAAAAGGGCGGCAAAATCATTTGCCAAAACAAACAAATGACTTCAGGGGATGGGATCAGATTCACCCCGTGACAAATCCAGGCGACGGTGGGAGTTTCAGGATGGACTTCAATGGAAAAGACTGCCTAAATAGCAAGTCATTATTTGGGAGAGATGAAATGAAATGGACAAATTAAAATACATTGATCTTTGTTGGGGAGAGATTTTTAAGATGAAATAGAATGACAACAAATGACATATACCATTCAAGATCATAAATTTTTTTGACAAAAAGCAATTGATGCATGTTAATCCATTGCATTACATTTGAGAAAAAAACCCACGCAAAAGCATGCCCACCACGCTAAATATTAATACATATTTTGTATATATGTATTATATTGGGCCTGCTATAAACAATTCTAACAAGCGTTAAATATATATGCATGTTTCACCCAGTATTCAAAAAAATCCTGAGTCCCCCGCTAATCCCATTCCATGCCCCCTCTCCTCCATTAATGACCACTCCATTACATCTCATCCAAAACTCCAAAATATAACCTCAAAAACAAACCCCTCCATCAAAATAAGAGGGAAGATGCAGCAAAGCAGCTACAGAAACAAGGAAGAATATGGTATGTCATCAAACTAGACAAAAAAAAAATAACAGAAACAAATAAATGCGAACTCACGGCGCGCTTAGGAAGACCCACAGCCCAGCTCACCGAACAGTACGCCACCCCAACAAGCAAGTGCACCACCGATACAAAACTGCAAACGCCAACAACAATCACAGACCAACATTCATCATTGATAACTATATCATCACTATAAACAGATTTGGCAACAGCATAAATAAAAATCACAAACAGAAATCGAAGACTCACTAAGGATACGGGAAGTAATTGTAGAGCTTCTTGTTGATTATGTTGAATATCACGTTCAGAAAGTACCTAGGGAATACAAAGGATGCACCAATAATTTCTTACGGATTCAATAGGAAACAACGAGGAAGAATTACAGTATCCAGTGGAACTACGCCACGTGTTTTGAAACGCAGAGGGTAATTTTAAATAGGATGCACGGGGGGTTCTGCGCATCCGGCGCATTTTAGGAATGCGGAGGAGTAACTTACCACATGAAGAAGAAGAAACCAGTGAGCAGAAACGGATACTTGCCGAAGAAGCCAACCGGAGCGACCTTCGATTCTCTGAGAGACAAACCATTCAGAAAAGTGATAGATCAGTACCGAGATCCAACAAAGTGCCCTACACCGAGTAGGAATGAAGGAAACGGACCTCACCCGGCGGAATCGTTGCCCTCGCCTGCCGACGATGCGGCGGCGCATACAGGCTGCAGAATCTCCCTTTCAGCCGCGGCGATGGTCGCTGGGAAAATCTCCCTTTTCGCGGACGCGATCAACGCCGGCGAAGCATCGAAAAGCGGGCCCGACAAGAGAAACCTTCCGGAAACGAAGTCTCCAGCTGGGGCAATCGGCCTCGCAGCGCCGAAGCAGGTGGCGTCTCTTGCCGGCAGCTTCCGCAGGCGCGGCAAGCAGGGGGCAATAGTGGCACCGGACAAAACTCTCGACTCCATGACTTGAGAGACTGCAATGAGCGAGGAGACGAAATGTTGGCCTTTGGAGCCATGGCGAACTCTTATTCACGAGCAACCTGAGGGGGCGGCAGGTTATCCTGCGCCGGGAAGCCTAGCCTGCGCAGGTGGGGTCAGTCAGCTTATCCTTAATTGAAAGGCCCGGAGGCCACCGCTCGTCATCTACATACCTCGCCGTCCCGGAATCTCGATTCTTATCTGTCATTGGGTGGGGTGTGGATTCGCCGGTGAAAACAGGGATTTATTTTTTATTTTTTTATTTATTTTAGAATCATATTTTTTACAGACTTTTTTTTTTTGGAACCCTAAACTAGTTTAGGCATAAGAAATGTTTCATAGAATGATTAAATTGACAACAGTTATTTACTTTCATGCTAATTATTTATTTGACCTTTTTATTTATTTGGCCTTTTTATTTGAAGGAGATTTGGAACTAATTTTGTGAAGAGTGCAAAAATCACACTACAATGATAATGGTCACATCGTAATAATTATTGAGGTTTTTTTTGTTGATTAGGGAATAAATATTGTGTCGTGAAGAGAAAATGTTGCGTTGTGATGAGCCCGAAGACGAGGCACCATTGATCATCACGGCTGACAAGTCACATCATAATGTGAAGGTGCGATGAGGAGTGATTGATTATGACAAAAGCATGTCGCAACATGACCTTAGGATTTGTGAAGGAGGTAAATTTCAAAAAGTTTGTCGCAAGGTTGATTATTATATCAAAGAAGGTTCGCGACAGTTGGTGGTTGTAGTATGGTGAATCAATGAAGGTTGCATTATAATGATTTAAATAACATTGTAATGCGTGGATCTAGAAAATATCTCTGATGGTAGACCTTGTGATTTCAAAAAATCCTAAATCATATCAGACTGCGATTTTCGGTTGGATTTGATAACCAGAGGCTATTACTGCGTAATGGTAGCCATTGCACAATGATTTGGTAGTTGAGTTGGTATTCTGAAACCAACTAACTTTGTACATACAATTATCTGAATATTAACAAATGTCTTATTACATCATGATTGTTCTTCTACGTAACAATGATGTGAAAATGTTCTCAGAGTATCTATTGCATCAAAGATTGTGACTTTTCCTTTCACAATAATGAGAACCTAAATATGTTACAGTAATATTCTTAAACATTTGTCCTAAGTTCTAGATAACATACATCAAACGAATGATATTTGACCATCTCCCATTATGATGGTCATGAGGACAGACTCGCTGATAGGAATTTTGCACGTTCTATGTGTCACTGGATATTCCAATCCATGAATGTGTGTATTATTCCTTAAAATTAAGATTATTATTAATTATATAATGATTCATTTACTTTGATGTATGGACGAAAACCATGACGGCATAAGTTTGTGATGAGGCAGTACATGTTATGCACATCATAAGTGGCATGGCATTAATTGAGCAAGTCAATAAAAAAAATTCCATTCCATTTTAATAGAAAGGATATATCTTGTATTTTGATTGAAATGTAACTGTGTGATTAAATCCATAAACACACTAGTTTATAGACGTGTTCATTTTTAAAAGTCAAATAAAGATAAATCAAACATATAAGGTGATGATGACACAAGCATGCATCATGCTTGATGAGATATTGGTAGACAAAAAGATTGCATTACACGATAGCGTTCATCAGAAAGTTCTTGTAGTTTCTACATTAACTTTTTTTATGGGCGTCTTAATGCGTTGTTAGATGGTGATTTTGGACTTTAGACAAGTTCTCCTAATGCCATTTAGAAAGTGACATAAAAGTCCACACACTAAGTGCATTCGAAAATCTCATTAAATTACATTGAATTCAATATTTAAAATAAATGTTATTTTTAACTTGTGAAGTAATAATTATCCAAGTAAAGTTGTTCACGTGAATTCAATCATGAGATATTTGAGTTTAGAATATGTGAGTTGAATTTTATCGCTTATTTATTTATTCGCGAGATAATAAATAAAAATTTATTTACTCGCTAGTTTAGTAAATAGATTAATGTAAATATTTATTTAGCTATGTGAATATTAAAATAAATATTTATTAATGAGTTTAGTGAATATAATATTTATTTATTTACTTATTTATCGAATGAATAATATTTATTTAAATAAATGTTTTATTATTCAAGGTTTGGTAAAATCCATGGGAGGATAAATGAGGCGGGTTAATGTTCAATGAAAATGATATATATTTAATATAATTTAAATAATTATTAATTTATTTATTTAAGAAATGATATTTACATAAACACATGTCATGAAAATATTATTATTATTATTATTATTTGACATGGTGTTTTACTTAGATTAACTGTTTAGATAGGGGTCATTGTACAATTATCAAATCATTAACACTAAGTATAAAATCCGAGTTATATCATTTTTCATGGGTGGTGGTTCTACATGAAGGGAATATGACCTAAAGCCATATGATATCATATATTATGATATGGTGTGTCGTAGAGTACGACATACATATGACAAAAAGATTATTTTATGCCTTTGGGTATATCATATTATACAATATATGAATATGGTATAAAGCGTTGGAATTGACATTGCAACGTCCCGCCGCCCTAGACCACTAATTGGTGCCCAGACTGGTGGAATGCTGCAAGGCCTCTGACGCGCCTCCCCATACACCAAAGGCAGTCGGCTAGTGGCGAGGACCTGTGAAGTTAGCACGGGGTGACTATGCCCTCGTTATCAGAGTGCCCAACATAGAGTAAATAAAATGAATCGGATACACATCCAAATAAACATCACAACCATAATAAGTGTCAATAAAATAAATACAACATCAGATGCAATAATAAATTGAATATGTCATACATGCCAAACCAAATCCCCTGTGGGAAGATCATACACAAGCAGTATTAAAAGAACAAAAATAAAACCACGGCTAACAGCCCACCCCCAACTGGTCACAAGTCTTGCTCGACCTCATTGTCAATACCTTGTCCCATCATGCTAAGTCGACACTAATCAACATTGGGCCTTGCCCTAAAGTTGCCCTTGTAACAAAAAACAGTGTCAGTGTAACGACCCAAAATTTTGAATAAATCTTATTTTCTAATTTTATGTGTTATTTTATTTTATTCATTTGATAACATGAGTATAATTAAAATGAGACTGTTGGGTTTTGACTATTATTTGACCATTGGTCAATATGACCGCTGGAAACTAAATGTTTTGATTACTGTCTCTAAATACAAGCAATCTTGGTTAATTAATATAGAAAGAAGATTCGATGACCTCACCCAGTAGTCTTGGACCGATCGAAGCCCATCTAACAGAACTTGGGAAGGAGGTAGCACCACTGGGCTTTGCTCTGGACCAAACCCAAGCTGAACTTCATCGTGTGAAGCTAGAACGGGATCGCCTTCGCGAGAAGTTCAAACTGATAGAAATTACGACTCGTGCGATGTTGACCGAGCCTCCCTCAGATTCTCTCACCTTAGCACACCTTACACTTAGGTCCTATGCTGGTGTGATAAGGAGCTATGTAAGGAGACCGTAATTGCCTTGTGTAATCCTTTGTTTTAAATAAAAATTTGGATTTCTTCTTATGATGAAGTTTATGAATTTTCAAATGTCCAGATAAATATAGTATGCATATTTTTGATGAATTTTAGAGAAAGGATACTTTAAAAATGTTTATGTAAACCTTAAATAAATAAAAATGTGTAATGATTTTCAAAAAATGGTCTTCTACAATTATGTTCACTACGAAATTTCGAGTCTAATAAGATCAACTTGATTTTTGATGAATAGTAAATTATGAATAGTGATTTTACGCTTAGAATTAGTAATGTGACCAAATGGATTAGTAATCTCACTTAAAGAAAGTATTAATATAATCTAGGCACCTTGGTTAAGTAATGTGATTCAATAAAATGGTTAAATAACGGTTTCATAAATTATTACTCAAGTATTAGTTTTTTTCGGGTGAATAGTGTTTTTTAATTAAAAATTTAATTAAAAATATTTAGAAAATTATTTTTATAAAACAGATTTCATTTTTTAACTCAGAGCACCGATATTATGCTATGGTAATTTTTGGTGTTTTTTTCTGAAAAAAAAATGAATTTTCGGTGAATAGTGTTTTTATTTAAAAATTAAATTAAAAATATTTAGAAAATTATTTTTATAAAATGAAGTTCATATTTGTAATCAGAGCGTTGATATTTGGTTAAGGTGAAATTTTGGGATTATTCTGAGAAAGTTGAATTTTTGATGAATAGTGAAAATATAGTTTTTAAGTTACGGGTGTTTAATGACATCATTAAATGATGTATTAAGTATATATTCAATATGGTCGAATTGTGAATAGTAAGATAAGGTATGAGGTGTCCCAAGTGGCCAATACCATGGGCAAATACCATGGGCAAGCCCATGGTTTTGCCAAAACCACTAATGAGGTGTCCTTTGACCATTAATGCCTTGTCCCCTCACTTTCCCTATAAATACCCACCCATTCCTCCTTTGGTTTTCACTCCCAACTCTCCCCCAATGAAGTTCTGGTCTCCTTACCTCCCAAGGAGTTCTCCCAAGGTGCCCCCAAGCCCTCAAGGTCCAAAACTTTGAGTTTCAAGAGTCACGTTTTAAGGTAAGGGATCCGACCTCTCTCTTTCATTTCAAGTAATCTCTTTTATGTCATTCCTTTTATGCTACATGTTCTTATGTTGGAAGATGTTCTTTTATACTCCTCTTACTGCCCTTTTTATGTTCATATAATGAGAGATCCCCTCTTACTCTCATTATTTCGTTTTATGAAGTTTTAAGTGGCGCCGTTAGGCTGCCAAAATTTTTGTAACGGACTCTTTCTCCCTTCTCATTTTTCAAGATCTATTTTCATGTAAAGTATTTAAAGTTCCTTTTTATTATGTTGGGGTATGATATCTAAATTTATCATACTGATCTTTTATGATCATATGATGAGAGACCCCATTTGATCTCTTCAATTCAGTATTTTGAAGTTTTAAGTGGCGCCGTTAGGCTTCCGAAATTTTAAGTGGTTCTTCACCCTTCTCGTTTTGAAGTTCTACTTTCATGTCAACTATTTCAAGTTCCTTTTTGTTATATTGGGGTATGATCTCTATATCTATCATATTGGACTCTTATGTTCATATAATGAGATACCCCATTTGATCTCTTCAATTCAGTATTTTGAAGTTTTAAGTGGCGCCGTTAGGCTGCCGAATTTTTAAGTGGTTCTTCACCCTTCTCGTTTTGAAGTTCTACTTTCATGTCAATTCTTTCAAGTTCCTTTTTGTTATGTTGGGGTATGATCTCTATATCTATCATAATGGACTATTATTTTCATATGATGAGAGACCCCATTTGATCTATTCAATTCAGTATTTTGAAGTTTTAAGTGGTGCCGTTAGGCTGCCGAATTTTTAGGGGATTCTTTCACCCTTCTCATTCTTTTCAAAGTTCAACTTTCATGTCAAGTATTTCAAGTTCCTTTTTAATTATGTTGGGGCATTATCTCTATATCTATCATACTGAACTCTTATGTTCACATGATGAGAGACCCTATTTGATCTTTTCAAATCATTGTGTTTGAAGTTTAAGTAACGTCATTAGGCTGCCGAACTTTCATAAGAGAAATCTAATTTTTGTCTTTCTTCCATGTTTTTCATTTCAAATGGTATGTCCTTAAAATTTCATTACCATGATCATGTATCCTTCTTATTCTGTCCATCTACTGTTTTATGGGTCATTTATGAATGTTTGACCCATTTTCCCTCTCTTTTTAATGTCTTCTAAAACCTCGTAACATAGCCGTTATGCTGCAGAATTTCCATCTCAAAATGTCTCTCTATTTTTCTAAAGTTCTTTCATATTATTAAGTGAATACTCAAAGATCTTTCTTCTAAAGGGGTATTCACATATCTACCAAAATGTTCTATTTTAAATTATGGGATTTACATACATGAGACCCACCTTTTTTTTTTCTGTGGGTTTTAAAGTGATGTAAAGATCATGTCTTTAAAGCAGTTTTTAAAACGTTATGATTACGAAATGAAACCCATTTATTTTGTGCTACATGGGTTCTTTATGAAATGTTTGATGATGATATATGTGGCTCACATGATAATAAAGACAAATTTAAGGGTGCGCCCTAATAGCGCTCCAATGCATTGGGTAAAGACTTAATCTCTAGAGATGACCATTTTAACGACGCCTTGGTGAATAACCTTGGTAATTTTTAACGACACCTTGGGGATGGACCTTGGTGAAACGAAACGATTGTCAATATTAAATGTTTCAGCCACATCTTCAAGTTATGAAAAATGTTTTTTTTATTATGAAATGCCTCATGATTTCTTTCTCATGCCTTAAAGTTCTTTTCATGTCCTTATTGAAGTATCTCAAGTTCACATGTAAAATGTTCATCTTGTTTCCCTTACTGGGCCTTTTGCTCACCCTTTCTTTTGATGTATGTCCCCAGGTTATGAGATGCAGTAATGAACCTAGGATAAACATAAGGAGAAGTATTTCAAGTGTTTAAGAAGAATGTTTTATGTTGTTTTCATGTATTATGTTCCTAGTTTCCAAGACACTAAACCTTAAAGATCCTCAGTTTTGTGTAATGTAAGGAAAGTTTATGTTATAAAAAGGCGGGATGCTATAGTTGGTATCAAAGGATGGTTTAGTTATTTGTGGAAATTAGATATAAAAACATTAGGAAGAACCCTATAAAAAAGTTTAAATATAGGAAAACTTCCTGGTATTTTGGTGAGTATTGAGTAAGGGGTTGCCAAGCAAATACATCCCTGTCTGGATACGAGCAGGTAGAGGTGGCTCTGGCACAGATGTACATAGGGGTAAAACCCGAAAACACCGTTTTGAGCTAGAATCAAACGGGAACTGGTACACGACAACGGGCCTTTCTGCACTCTTGGTTATGACACTCCCGGAGGATATGCTTTGGTAAATTCATAAGCTTAGTATGAACCATTGTTAAAGGAACAAAGATAAAATAAAATAAAGATTCACATAAGAATATATGATCATGGATAACCTAGATGGGAACCTAGGGGATCACAAGTTAGGGTATACTTTTCTTCTACAAGTTATCCTTATATGCTTTCAGTTCCTTTTCATGATTATTGGCTAAGTACTTAAGCCCCTAATTATGCTTTCTCTTCATAGTTAATGGTGGGAAATGGAAGAAAATGTCCAAACAACCAATGTGATAGGAAATGCGACGATTGTCGTATTAATATGACAGGGATGATTAGGGGATTAAAATATGATTATTATTTTGGAATATGTTCACTATTTTGGGGACCTTATATGATCGAGGTAAATAGATTACTACGGTATTTTCATTGAAGAGTAGGGTTGACTTATATTTTGAAGAATCGATGAATTTAAGGTGGAATTATAGTAATTTAGGTTACTTATGGAAATTATTAACCTATCTTGGGGCAAATATGTTTAGGTTAGTTACTTTTTTTATAAGATGTTAGGAGTGGTTGATGTTGTTTGGAGATGAATGATAAAGTTTACCTTGGAAGACTATGTTATCAAATCCTTCTTGTATTTTGGTTTCAATCTTAGTTTGGTTTATTTTGAGGATTTTTAAGGACAGTTATTTATGGAATGGACTATGATGAACCTTGGGTAGTACCATGGAACTTTTAAGATTTAAAAGTAGTTTCCATTCCTATGGGATTTTTTCTTTTTGAAGAGTTGTTTTACCTTACCCTTCCTATTTTTGGGATAATGTTTAAAGATAGAAGAAATAGATAGTTAATCTTTTGTGGATTATGAAGATGATTCTTGTGTTTTGATGAGACCAAGTAGTTTTGAATGCTCATAGTTTGGAGAAAAGATTAGTTTTGGGTAGAAACTTATTAAAGGATGAAACTCTACATGAAGATAGGTATATTTTCTTATGTTTTTGTTTTATGTTGTAAATAAATTCCTAAAAATTATGAAAAGGAACGTGAAACAAAAACGTTGTTGGTTTACGTTTCCTACTTGGTAATCAAAGACCATTTACACACATCATAAGTTTGGGATTTTCTTATGGTTAACGTTCTCCTAATCATGTTCTCTATCACTCTCCCCCAGAAATTGACCCTTTGTTTTTCTTCCATGTCCATGTTTTCCTCCATGGAATCCTAGTATGGGTTAACTCGGGTGACCTTTGTACTTCCCTTTCTTTCTTTTAAAGTAATAGTTTTACTGACTCCTTTTCCAATGTGGGACATTCAATGAAATTTCAAAACCCAATTTTAAAAATTACGAGGACGCAATTTCTTAAGGGGGGAAGATTGTAACGACCCGAAATTTTGAATAAATCTTATTTCCTAATTTTATGTGTTATTTTATTTTATTCATTTGATAACATGAGTATAATTAAAATGAGACTGTTGGGTTTTAACTATTATTTGACCATTGGTCAATATGACCGCTGGAAACTAAATGTTTTGATTACTGTCTCTAAATACAAGCAATCTTGGTTAATTAATATAGAAAGAAGATTCGATGGCCTCACCCAGTAGTCTTGGACCGATCGAAACCCATCTAACAGAACTTGGGAAGGAGGTAGAACCACTGGGCTTTGCTCTGGACCAAACCCAAGCTGAACTTCATCGTGTGAAGCTAGAACGGGATCGCCTTCGCGAGAAGTTCAAACTGATAGAAATTACGACTCGTGCGATGTTGGCCGAGCCTCCCTCAGATTCTCTCACCTTAGCACACCTTACACTTAGGTCCTATGCTGGTGTGATAAGAGGCTATGTAAGGAGACCGTAATTGCCTTGTGTAATCCTTTGTTTTAAATAAAAATTTGGATTTCTTCTTATGATGAAGTTTATGAATTTTCAAATGTCTAGATAAATATAGTATGCATATTTTTGATGAATTTTAGAGAAAGGATATTTTAAAAATGTTTATGTAAACCTTAAATAAATAAAAATGTGTAATGATTTTCAAAAAATGGTCTTCTACAATTATGTTCACTACGAAATTTCGAGTATAATAAGATCAACTTGATTTTTGATGAATAGTAAATTATGAATAGTGATTTTACGCTTAGGATTAGTAATGTGACCAAATGGATTAGTAATCTCACTTAAAGAAAGTATTAATATAATCTAGGCACCTTGGTTAAGTAATGTGATTCAATAAAATAGTTAAATAACGGTTTCATAAATTATTACTCAAGTATTAGTTTTTTTCGGGTGAATAGTGTTTTTTAATTAAAAATTTAATTAAAAATATTTAGAAAATTATTTTTATAAAACGGATTTCATTTTTTAACTCAGAGCACCGATATTATGCTATGGTAATTTTTGGGGTTTTTTCTGAAAAAAAAATGAATTTTCGGTGAATAGTGTTTTTATTTAAAAATTAAATTAAAAATATTTAGAAAATTATTTTTATAAAATGGAGTTCATATTTGTAATCAGAGCGTTGATATTTGGTTAAGGTGAAATTTTGGGATTATTCTGAGAAAGTTGAATTTTTGATGAATAATGAAAATATATTTTTTAAGTTACGGGTGTTTAATGACATCATTAAATGATGTATTAAGTATATATTCAATATGGTCGAATTGTGAATAGTAAGATAAGGTATGAGGTGTCCCAAGTGGCCAATACCATGGGAAAATACCATGGGCAAGCCCATGGTTTTGCCAAAACCACTAATGAGGTGTCCCTTGGCCATTAATGCTTTGTCCCCTCACTTTCCCTATAAATACCCACCCATTCCTCCTTTTGTTTTCACTCCCAACTCTCCCCCAACGAAGTTCTGGTCTCCTTACCTCCCAAGGAGTCCTCCCAAGGTGCCCCCAAGCCCTCAAGGTCCAAAACATTGAGTTTCAAGAGTCACGTTTTAAGGTAAGGGATCCGACCTCTCTCTTTCATTTCAAGTAATCTCTTTTATGTCATTCCTTTTATGCTACATGTTCTTATGTTGGAGGATGTTCTTTTATACTCCTCTTATTTCCCTTTTTATGTTCATATAACGAGAGATCCCCTCTTACTCTCATTATTTCGTTTTATGAAGTTTTAAGTGGCGCCATTAGGCTGCCGAAATTTTTGTAACAGACTCTTTCTCCCTTCTCATTTTTCAAGATCTATTTTCATGTAAAGTATTTAAAGTTCCTTTTTATTATGTTGGGGTATGATCTCTAAATTTATCATACTGATCTTTTATGATCATATGATGAGAGACCCCATTTGATCTCTTCAATTCAGTATTTTGAAGTTTTAAGTGGCGCCGTTAGGCTGCCGAAATTTTAAGTGGTTCTTCACCCTTCTCGTTTTGAAGTTCTACTTTCATGTCAACTATTTCAAGTTCCTTTTTGTTATATTGGGGTATGATCTCTATATATATCATATTGGACTCTTATGTTCATATGATGAGAGACCCAATTTTATCTCTTCAATTCAGTATTTTGAAGTTTTAAGTGGCGCCGTTAGGCTGCCGAATTTTTAAGTGGTTCTTCACCCTTCTCGTTTTGAAGTTCTACTTTCATGTCAATTCTTTCAAGTTCCTTTTTGTTATGTTGGGGTATGATCTCTATATCTATCATAATGGACTATTATTTTCATATGATGAGAGACCCCATTTTATCTATTCAATTCAGTATTTTGAAGTTTTAAGTGGCGCCGTTAGGCTGCCGAATTTTTAGGGGATTCTTTCACCCTTCTCATTCTTTTCAAAGTTCTACTTTCACGTTAAGTCTTTCAAGTTCCTTTTTAATTATGTTGGGGAATTATCTCTATATCTATCATACTGAACTCTTATGTTCACATGATGAGAGACCCTATTTGATCTTTTCAAATCATTGTGTTTGAAGTTTAAGTAACGTCGTTAGGCTGCCGAACTTTCATAAGAGAAATCTAATTTTTGTCTTTCTTCCATGTTTTTCATTTCAAACGATATGTCCTTGAAATTTCATTACCATGATCATGTATCCTTCTTATTCTGTCCATCTACTGTTTTATGGGTCATTTATGAATGTTTGACCCATTTTCCCTCTCTTTTTAATGTCTTCTAAAACCTCGTAACATAGCCGTTATGCTGCAGAATTTCCATCTCAAAATGTCTCTCTATTTTTCTAAAGTTCTTTCATATTATTAAGTGAATACTCAAAGCTATTTCTTCTAAAGGGGTATTCACATATCTACCAAAATGTTCTATTTTAAATTATGGGATTTACATACACGAGACCCACCTTTTTTTTCTGTGGGTTTTAAAGTGATGTAAAGATCATGTCTTTAAAGCAGTTTTTAAAACGTTATGATTACGAAATGAAACCCATTTATTTTGTGCTACATGGGTTCTTTATGAAATGTTTGATGATGATATATGTGGATCACAAGATAATAAAGGCAAATTTAAGGGTGCGCCCTGATAGCGCTCCAATGCATTGGGTAAAGACTTAATCTCTAGAGATACCATTTTAACGACGCCTTGGTGAATAACCTTGGTAATTTTTAACGACACCTTGGGGATGGACCTTGGTGAAACGAAACGATTGTCAACATTAAATGTTGCAGCCACATCTTCAAGTTATGAAAAATGTTATTTTTATTATGAAATGCCTCATGATTTCTTTCTCATGCCTTAAAGTTCTTTTCATGTCCTTATTGAAGTATCTCAAGTTCACATGTAAAATGTTCATCTTGTTTCCCTTACTGGGCCTTTTGCTCACCCTTTCTTTTGATGTATGTCCCCAGGTTATGAGATGCAGTAATGAACCTAGGATGAACATAAGGAGAAGTCTTGCAAGTGTTTAAGAAGAATGTTTTATGTTGTTTTCATGTATTATGTTCCTAGTTTCCAAGACACTAAACCTTAAAGATCCTCAGTTTTGTGTAATGTAATGAAAGTTTATGTTATAAAAAGGCGGGATGCTATAGTCAGCTTGGGTACCCAAGGGCTATAACAACTCGAGTAGGGTGTGAGTATAACTCATTAGGCCACCACCAACGGTGTCCTTAAAAAAACAAGTCTGATAAGAAATGCATGCAGAGGTGCTGAAGCTAAATAATTACAATTACAACCATTATAACATTTAAATTAAAATACATAAAACAAAACTCGGGCTCTGTGATGACACCCGAGAATGGTACATACTTGCTTCAACCAGTGTTGGGGTGTCTCTGAGCATATCACAGTGACTGTGCCAACCCATCTCCCGCTAGGGGTAATAAACCCATCTCTGACTAAACAATCGACATCTAAGGGTAATATACCCATCACCAGAGCCCAACTAAGCCCACTCAAGAGTCGAGTTCACCTCAGGTTTAACAAGCATAACCAAGTCCACCTGGGGGTCAGGTTCACCCCGAGTTTAACGAGCGCGACCAAAACTGCCCAGGGGCCGAGTTCATCCTGGGTCCATCAACGACAACCAAAGTCCACCTAGGGGCCAGGTTCACCCTGGGTCTAATGAGCACAACCAAATATCAATTTTATTTACTTTAAAAGCAGAACATACACACATCATCATTGCCTTACAAAAAGAAACAATTACAAGGCATAAGGGATCATTTAAAGTTTTCAATTTATGTTTCAAGTGTTCTTTTCAAAATTTCATTTCCAAATCCCATTTTTGAACAACATTTCAAAATACCATTTCCAAATACTAATTTATAAGAATTCCAAACACATGATATTGAAACCCTTTCACACTTCCATTTCAAAAACCAAACCCATGTCTATTTCCTTTACCACTTTCGAGTACCATTTCAAAACACCATTTCCTAGAAAATACTACTTTCAAAACACCATGTACAAAATACTATTCCTTTAACATTACCCACTTAATTTTCATAAAACACAACCTACTGTTATGTTTTCAAATTCCAAGGTCAATCTATTATTAAGGCACTCCTCTCGGGTCATCTCTTTTTATGGATCAAGCATATCTAAGGGGAGTTTACTAATGGTAAAAGGCGTTCTAAAACTTTTAATTTAGATCAAGTCAATGCCCAGTGAGGCCGAAATGTCCACACAACATATGCACTTGGATAGCAAAGCAAGATTATGTGTGAGTTTAGGGATCACCTACCATTATTCGACACTTTCAAGTATTTTTCCAATGGTCGGAACAACTATCAATGCCCGCCAAGCCTCTTATATACCAAAATGATCCTCGACCATTCTCTTGACTCCTAACTCACATCACAACATCTCAACAATTAATTATAATCAATTATAATTAATTAAATAATCATCACAAAAAAGGAATAAGTGAAGTAGAACCTATTGGAAGCTCTCATTTTACCAAATCCACGACCAAATGCTCGCTAATAACCTCTAGCGTACCCCCGATCACATTCTGAGCCAAATCCCTAACCAACGATTCTAGGATAATTATCAACAATTTTAATTTTAAGGGAAACCCTTATAAAATTGATCGTGCAACATGTATCCATTGAAATGACGTGCGGCGGTGGGCATATGCTATCACGGGATCTCCTCTACGCAAGCCACACGAAAGCCCCATGATACTTGGCTGATTCCACCATGCTTCGGTGAAATCAACACCTAAATACCTAAACAAAGAAATCAAAACATATATAGGATAAAGTAGATGATGAATGAAGGTTGCCGAAGGTGAATACATACCTCAAATCATTGAAAAGCGGAGTCGGAACCACAAACAAATCGAAGGGTGTTGAGGCGGTGTGGGGGGTGGGGAAGAGGAGAGGGCTGTCGGGGGTTGTGCACACCAAACAAAGGGGGAAGAGGGGGGATTCCTGTTAAAAAACCTAAGGGGAAAATATTGAAATTCCTCCCTTTAAAAGGCCCACCGACTAACCAGTGGTCTGTTGTAGTTTTACTGCAACCACACTGGCTCATCCACAACATCCCCTTGAGCTCCCAACTACTTTCTGAGCCCCATAACATGTCCAAAATACCTCTCTTGAGGTTCTCAAAATCTCATAATTTCATTTCAATGTTCAGACATGAGGCATTATAGGTGCCCCATAACTATCTACTTTATACTTTCGATTACCAGTACATTCAAGGTCTTGAATATTAATAAATATATTATCACATGATGGTTTTTATTCTTCATAACATTTAATGTGATAATGTCCTTAGAGTATATATCGCATCGAAAGGTCATAACAGTTTCCCAGTAGGATGAGAATCTTGAAGTGTTATGATGATATTATTAAATACATGTTCTAGGGTCGGATGACATCATCTAACAAGAAATAAACAATATAAACTATTAGGGGTAGGAGGCTCATAATACATTAGGACTTTTTCTCATGAATTTTTACCCTAGTAATCTCTAAGAGAGGAGTTTATGATAACAAACCCGCCCGAAGGAATTCCACATGCTATATGTGTCATTGGATATCCCTATCTACACACGTGTGTATTTGACCTTATACTTGAGATTATTATTAATGCATATCATGTATCACACACATAGGTGTATTTTTGAAAATTGCGACAACATATGCTGGTGGTGAAGTAGGATACATTGGGAACGTGAAATTGACACGACATTAATGAATAAGTCAAGAAAGAATTTTCCCCTTTCAATTTAATGGAAGTAGATATTTGTAACCCTTTGATTGAAATGAAATTTTCTGATAAATCCATGGCCAGGGTAGGATATTTCCATTTTCATTTCTAGAAGTTAAAGAAACACAAATCAATCATATAGGTTGATGAAACAAAGTATGCAACTTGCTTGACAAGATTTTGAGACAAAAGGATTATATTACACAGTGAGCATTCATAGGAGGTTATTGTAATTGTGACATTTACATGTTTTTCTATGGGTTCCTTGAAATTTTTTTAGGCTCCAATCTTGTAATTTAGTATAGTTAACCTAACGCCACAAAGAAATAGGTCTAGAGGGTCACACACTCAGTGTATCCAGATTCTTAGTTAAATTCTATTTGAATTTAACAATTTGAATAAAGATTATTCCTATCTTGTGGTTTAATAATTATTCAGGTATGGTTGAATACATATTTATTTATTGAATGAATAATTCAGTTATATTTAATATTTGATAAATATCGAGAAGGATTTATGGATCGAGTTAAGGGTTCAGTGGAAATGATATATTTAATATTATTTAAATAAATATTAATTAATTTATTTAAGAAATTATTTTAAAATTATCTGTGAGTTTCATACACATAAAAGAAATAATAATAATATTATTTGATGTGGGATTTAATAAGTATTAAGATATTTTCCAAGGTCCTATGTGAAATAATCAATTCTCTAACCTAGCTATATAAACCTGACTATATCATTTCCAGGGTTTGATGATTTTTGAAAACAACAAATCCTCTCTAGAGAATTATTTTAACCTTAGAGAGAATTTTATCTAGAATGCTCTCAAGAATGGAGAACATCAATCCTCATCCTCCCTCTCAAGATCATGAGAGAACTCGACGGAATCCGTCGAGTTTAGAAGGGATTCTTGTTGCAATCAACAACGAACGAAGTAATATATTAGAATCATCCATGCTAGCACCTAGAGATTCTATGATGATGTTTTGAGGTTCATGGATCACATGTGGATTATTTATAGTGGGATTATATACTTGGATGTTTGGTCATAACAAGAGTATTACAAGAGTGTTAACGAAATTAATAGTGAAGAAACAACTACAAGATAAAGTAATTCTTATTTTTATAAATTAATTATAAATTATTTGTGAAAAGATCCTTTCTATGAATATTATGGGATTTCATTTGTTTGATTATAAGGATATATCTAGATATATTAATGAAAATACATTATTGGGCATGGGCATGATGTATTTTTCCTATGCCTCATAACCTTCAAGTGGTATCTGAATAATCACATATTAATTTATAATTATTTATTAATCGATGATCAAATTATGCACTTACTATTAGTTTTTATTTCTAGTTTATTCATTTTTAATCCAAAAGATAAGATAAAGTGATAGATCAGTTTCATATGAACAATAACAGTATAAGAACAGATAAATAAGGATTGAAGACTCCATCCAAAGGTGCTAGATATTTTGGCTGGATAACATGGGTACACAACGTGTAAGTGAAAAGTACACACCATGTACCCATTTTTACCGCACCAGGATGAGTTGTGAAAAAATACGACATGTCATGTGGGAGAAGAATAAATGGTGTCATTACACACTACATATTTACTGATCTATATGACATGTAACCTGATGGGTTACATGATGTGTAACTAAAGTACACACCATGTAACCCAAATAGTTTCACCCCATGGGAAATGTGAAATTCATGTGGTCAAATTATGCGACATGTATTACTTATATGTCATGTGTTGACCGACAATTGATCAACATGACCAGTTGTGACTACACAGTGCATAGATGGCATAAAAATCACGTAACATGTAAATTCTTGCACATATTACACACCGAGTCCCTGGGCGCATTTTGTGGACAACTATAAAATAGAGTACATGGTGTGTAGTTGGCCGTACACATCACGTAACTGGTACCCTATCATGTGTAGTACACACTAAATTTAGGCTATCCTGTAACACCCCAAGGTTTTGAAAATAAATATAGAATGAAACTTTATAATATAGCCATTAAAACACAACTTTTCATCTTCTATGTTTTGAATTTCGAAAAATGGTCATCTAGAGTTGTGTTCAGTAAGTCATTTGGAGTCCGATAGAACAAACTTGATTTTTTAGTGAATAGTAACATACCCTTATGAATAGTAATATGAATAGTAATATGACCCTAATGAGTAGTGAATTTTATTATTATTTTATTTTATTAAGTCTAGAAGATAATAACATCTTGGTTAATTTTTCATTGTGATAAAGAAGTAGTTGTAGAATTAGAACTGTTAATTTTTGAATTAAGTATTCTTTTATTTAAAAGTTAAATTAATATTATTTAGAAAAATATTTTTCAAAAATGGACTTTAATTTTTAATTCTACACATTGAAAAATGGTAGGGGTGAATTTTTGGGATTTTTCTGAAATTCTAGAATTTTTTATGAATAGTAAAATACGATAAAATATGATAAATGCTAAATACTTGATTTACTGCATCATAGGTGATGCAAGGATGATTTAAGACCACTTGGTTTGAACTCACATGCCATTATTACTATTAGGGGTCACATGAAACAATACTATTGGTTGTCTTGAGGGAAATAATAAAATAATGAATTAAATATTTAAAATTTACTCCTCTCCTCCACTATAAAAACCCATCACCACTCCCTCTCCTCTTCACTCTTCTAAGCCTTGAGGCTCCTCAAAGTTTTACCCAATTACCCTTCCCTAGTCTCTCCCAACATCCAAGAAGATTTTGTTCTTTACAAAATACCAAAACCCCTTCCCTTAAGAAGTTTCTCAAGGAGGTCATTTCAAGAGGTAAAGTACCATTCTTTTTCATTTGGTTTCATTTCAATTTATCTTCTTTTGTTATCCTCTCCTCACCTCCTCTATCCAAATGATCATGATAACTCTAGTAACATATATATACTGGATTTATATCATGTTAATGGAATAACCATCATAAATATTCTTACTCCCTCCCTTTTATTTTATAAACGAAATCGACATCCATGAGGTTCCGATTTATAACCTTCGTGGACGACGAAGTTTCGTTCTTCAATTTCTTTTTCATTACTGGTCATGAAACCATATTCATGGTTTAACCAGAATATAATATATGTGTTATAAACTAATTAATATTTAGGAACCAGAATATATAAATATAATTAAGTTATATGGCAAAACTAGTTCATAATATTCCAAATACCGCCGAATAATCGAAGTGGTGGTCATCTAATGTTTCATCCTCATTCCATGTAACCAAATGATATAAATGGACATTAAAAATTCTGGATGTTCATAAATAATATTTAATTTCAATTCTTGATATTTACATCCATTCCACTTCATTACTTAAAACCAAGTGAACCGAATATGAAAATAAAGGAAACGAACACTCCAGAATGACGAATTTCAATACAATAACTTGTCAATAAAGACATAAATGAACTAACCAGAATTATTGTAAACTAAATAAATGTCTAATAGGTTCTGAAATAAGTTATTAACAAGTATAATTTCATATTCCAGGAGCTTAAGTACAATATCAGAACACGTTTGGAGTTAAGGTAAGGGTTTTTCCACCCGAACTTCCACTTTCATTCGGGATACTTTCATTGTCTAATTAACTCAATGTAATTATTATGTATTGTTATGTACTCATCATATGTTCTATGTGAGTATCATATATATGTTTAAAAATCATAAACCTTCCTTATTTTATGGATAGTTACATGTTTTAAAAGGAACTTTCAAAGTTGTTTCCAAAATACAAGCCCGATTCAAGGGAATTTCTTAAATTCTTTCCTATTTTCAAGGGCACTCTATAATATGTTTTTGGAAACCATTATCATTATAAAATCACTCATTTTTTTATGAAAATACTATATTACTTCACTTCTGGTTTTATGCAAATATTTTTCCAAAATAACTCTTCTTTTCAAAATAAATGAGTATTTATCTCCAGATTGCTTAATGATTTTATAAGAGTATTCTCGTTTAATTCATACTCTTGTTGATTCTTATGTATTATTGTGGTTAATAATTTATGATGTCATATACCATATTTTATTTAATGGTTTATGACTAACTCTATTGTGGATGAACTACCCTAAAACCATTCACCATATTACTCGGAATGGTTAGTGTTTTATGTTTAATGATTGAGGAAAGTTAGTAACATTTCATATGATAGTTTCAATATGAATGTATATGTTGTTTATGTTTATCCACGCTCATATTAGGAATGCATTAGACTTATTATGTGACGTGTGGGGCCTGCTATATCCCCTCGATGCATCAGTAGGTCTCATGAGACAAATAGACGTGGAATTGACCGAGGCCTTTCCCAATGTGATATGGATTTTGGCTGAGGCCTTAATCACTAGATGTCTTGGATGAGGCCATGAAAAAATGATTCAGAATGTCCGAAATATGCACTTCCCTCATTATGAAGCTAGTAATTGAAAGTTCATGTGGTTATTCGACTAGTAGAATACCCTTGATTATGTTTTATTATGTTAATATTTACTCAGCTCATATTCCTGCCATAATATGTTCAAGTTTATTATTAAAGGCATGTGTTTTCAATAATTCACCATGTCTAATGTTTATATTATCTTCCTCTGTATTTTTTACTCTTAATGAGTGTTTGATCTCACCCTTTCTTATGTTTCATTTTTCTCAGGATATGAAGAAGTAAATTATGAATGACATGCAAGCATAATCTTAGAGACATGATGTTGCTAGTGGAATAATTTAGTGTTGTTTTTCCTTTCCATGTGTAAAGTTGAACTTATGTATGTAACTTGTTTCCAATAATACTAAACTACTCGGTCCTTCGGGATTCATTTTCCTTGTATGTATGCCAACGTAATCAAATAAGGCACCGACTCCGGGCAACTAGGGTCGGGTCCTTACAGTTGGTATCAGAGGAAGTTTAGTAGAATACTTGGAAACTAGATTTAGAAAATGTAGAATTAGGGAAGCATCCCTAAGTTAGTCTTTGAGGATATACATACAATAACGTCCTGGTATTTTGGTAAGGAATAGATTATGGGGATCTTTCAAGCAATACATCCCTGTCTGGATACGAGCAGGTAGAGGCGGCTCTGGCACAAATATATCTAGGGGTAAAACCTAAAAACACCACTTTGAGCTAGACTCGAATGGGAACTGGTGCATGAAAATGGGCCTTGATTCACTCTTGGTTACGACACTCCCGGGGGATATGCTTAGGATAATTCACATTTTCTTTACAAGCCATCATGAAGGAGTTAAATTTAAAATATTCCTCAAAGAAACCATATTTGTGAATATGGGATTATCCATGTGTAAGATATCAATTTTTCTGAGTATTTTTAATTTAAGATTATACATTATGATTCATAACCTAATCTAGTATATGCCATTATCTAGATATGGCGCCTAGTGGAAGGAATGAAAATCGTACGAATGCACGTGTTCCCTGTAGGGATTTTCCTCCGACACAAGATAATGATGTTGGCTCTGGTGTTGTGATTGGTGATGACCAACTCATAACTATATTGGGAAAACTTACTCAGGTTATGAATAATAACCTTACCCTTATGGATCATCCAGATCCACCACGTGGAGGAGCCATGCTAGATCGCTTTATGCGCGAACAACCTCCATCGTTCAATGGGACTACAAACCCGTTTGTAGCAGAGCAGTGGATATGTTCCCTTGAGAATATATTTCTCACTTTGGGATGTAATGAAAGAGGGAAGGTTTTCATGTCAGTATATCGTATATTGGGAGATGCGGATCACTGGTGGTCATTAATCCAAAACACAACGGAGGAGGAAGAGATAGAAGAGATAGAATGGAGGGATTTTAAGGAAATCTTCTTAGAAAAATATTTTCCTCGTGAGAAGCGAGAAAATATAGAGTGACAATTCTTGAATCTGAGGCAGAAGGAGGACGAAAATGTTGCCAAGTATGAAGCCAACTTCAAAAGGTTAGAAAGACATGCTATGGACTATATATGAAATCCAAGGAGCAAAATTGACCGATTCTTTTATGGCCTAAAGATATTCCTCCGGCAGGCACTGGTCTCCCAAAGTTTTTCATCATATGAGGATATAGTTTCGTGTGCCATCAAGACAGAAAAAGAATTCTCTAAGTCTTATGACTTTAAGGGAAAGAAAGAAAATAAAAGGGCTGCTGAAAACCCTGGGAAAGGAAATAAGGAAACAAGGAAGAGAGAAGAGTCGAATTTCCACCATGTGACAATTGTGGAAGGAAACACCCTAGTGCATACTTAAAAGGAAAAAGAGTATGTTACAAATGTGGTCAAAAAGGCCATCTTGCTGGTGATTGTAAAGGGAAGAAGGAATCTGGTGATGTTCAATGTTATAGTTTTCGGGAGATGGGACACTATGCTAATGATTGTTCAAAACGTCAAGGAAATATGCAACAGAAAAGGCCAAGGGATCAGGGACAAGCTTATGCAATCACAACTACAAAGGTTGAAGTTACTAATGACGTGGTGGAAGGTACTTTAATTATTTCCTCAAGTTTACCCAATGATTTATTTGATTCTGGATCATCACATTGTTTCATATCTTCCCAGTTTTCTAAGAAAATTAGATATTTCCAATTTGATTTAATAAGGGAGTTGTCAGTCAAAACTCCTAAGGGAAGTATCATTGCTACAAAGTTCTGTGATTCAGTTCCCATTAAGGCATATAAATGTTTTTTATATACTGATCTTATCGTCATACCCATGATTGAATTTGATATAATCCTCGGTATGGATTGGCTTTCGGACCATGATGCAGAAATTTATTATAAGAAGAAGAAGGTTACAATTTTTGATGACGATGATAAAGAACACCTTATCTTTAGAGTAGAATTGTCACCACCTGATTCTTATCTAGATCCACCTCAGTAGCTCAACTAAATTCAATTATTGGGGAGAAAGAGAATGAAACAACTGTGGGTGAGGAAAGGAATGTTCAAATATAGGATGTACCTATTGTGAGAGAATATGTTGATGTGTTTCCAGAAGATTTACTTGGACAACTTCCAGAATGAGAAATTGAGTTTTCTATTGATTTAATTCCTGGTTCAAGGCTCATATCAAAGACCCCTTATATAATGGCCACTATGGAATTAGTGGAACTAAATAAACAACTAGAGGAATTGAGTAATAAAGGATTTATTCACCCTAGTGTTTCTCCATGGGGAGCCCCTGTCCTTTTTGTTAAGAAGAAAGATGGATCTATGAGGTTATGTATCGACTACAGGGAGATCAATGCTATAAAAATAAAGAACAAGTATCCTCTACCTCGCATTGATGATTTATTTGACCAACTGCATCGAGATCAATAATTTTCAAATATTGAACTTCAATCTGGATATCATCAGTTGAGTGTGAAGAAGGAAGACATTCCGAAAACAACATTTCGAACCAGGTACGGGCATTACGAGTTTATAGTAATGCCTTTTGGATTGACTAATTCACCCTTTATCTTCATGGATCTAATGAAAAGAGTTTTCAAGGAATATCTCAATGATTTTGTAGTGGTATTTATTGATGATATCTTGGTATACTTCAAAAGCTACGAAGATCATGAAAATCACTTGCGCATTATCCTGAAGACTCGTAGAAGACATGAATTATATGGGAAGTTTATCAAGTGTGAATTCTGGCTTTAAGAGATTTCTTTTCTTGGCCATATTGTTTCTAAGTATGGAATCCTAGTTGATCTTACAAAGAAAAACTCAATCCAAGATTGGCCCACACCAACAAACATAACTGAGGTACGCAGTTTTATTGGCTTAACATGTTATTATCAGTTCTTCGTACAGAATTTTTCCCGACTGGCTAACCCACTAACGAAGCTCATACGTAAAGGGGTTAAATTTGTTTGGCCAAAATATTGTGAAGAATGTTTCTAAGAACTGAAGAGAAGATTAGTCAATGCTCCTATATTGACTATACCATCAGGGAATGAAGGGTTTGTTATTTATAGTGATGCTTCAAAGAAAGGACTTGGTTGTGTCCTTATGCAAAATGATAGGGTTATTGCTTATGCATCACGACAACTAAAAATTCATGAGAAAAACTATCCTACTCATGATCTTGAGTTAGCTGTTGTAATCTTTGCTTTGAAGATATGAAGACATTATCTCTATGGTAAAAAATGTGAGAGTTATACTGATCATAAGAGTTTGAAGTATATTTTATCACAGAAAGAACTCAACATGAGGCAAAGGAGATGGTTTGAACTACTCAAGGATTATGATTTCACGATACACTACCACCCAGGGAAGGAGAATAAGGTGGAAGATGCCTTGAGTAGAAAGGATCATGGAGTTTTGAGCAAGATGATAGTTGAAAGGGATCCTATTTTCATGGATCTAGTAAAGATGGATATGGGAATAACCATGGAAGGTGAAACATCAATGATTTTTCAAATGGTTTCCAAACCATCTTTACTAGAAAGGATAAAAAATTATCAGGCTGATGATGGGGAGTTTCAAAAGAAGATTAAAGCTGTGAATGATGGGAGATTGAGTGACTTCGTATATGAAGATGAAATTTTGAAATTTGGAAAGAGACTTTGTGTTCCCGATATACCTGATCTAAAAAGGGAATTGTTGGATGATGCTCATAGTTACAATTTCTCTATACACCCTGGAAGCACTAAGATGTATAGAGATTTGAAGGAATATTTTTGATGGGACAACATGAAGAGGGAGATTGCTGATTTTGTGTCAAGATGTATGGTTTGTCAACAAGTGAAAGCTGGAAGGCAACAACCTAGAGGAGTATTGCAACCTCTTCCCATACCTGAGTGGAAATGGGATAATATCACGATGGAATTTATCATGGGAGTACCAAATACTCCTAGAAGGAACGATTCAATATGGGTCATTGTTGATCGACTTACCAAGTCAGCACATTTTCTTGATATAAGAGAATATCTACCACTTGAATGTCTAGCAAGACTATATATTAATGAAGTTTTGAGACTTTATGGAGTACCCCCATCAATTGTTTCTGATTGTGATCCGCATTTTACATCAAGATTCTGGAAAAGTCTTCAGAAGGCCCTAGATACTGATCTTCGTTCGAGCACTGCCTACCACCCACAAACTGATGGACAATCGGAACAGACAATTAAAACATTGGAAGACATGTTGAGGTCTTATTCACTTGATTTTCAAGGCATGTGGGATCATCATTTACCTCTTGTATAATTTTCCTACAACAATAACTTTCATTCAAGTATACAGATGGCACCCTATAAAGCATTATATGAGAGGAGATGTCGTATACCAACTTGCTGGGATGATGTTGGTGAAAGAAAGCTCGTGGGCCCAGAACTTGTTGAAGAAACAATGGAAAAGGTGAAGATTATCCAGAACCATATCAAAATAGATCAAAGTAGGCAAAAGAGCTATGCAGATAACTGAACGAAGTATTTAGAGTTTCAAGAATGTGATCACGTTTTCATAAAGGTATCTCCATGGAAGGGTATAATACGATTCAGTAAGAAGGGAACGTTAAGTCCCAGGTACATCGGACCTTTTGAAATTCTGGACCGAATTGGAGCCGTAGATTACCATTTGGCAATGCCTCCAAGTCTCTCCAAGGTTCACAATGTGTTCCACATGTCAATGTTAAGGAAGTACATGCCAGACCCAACACATGTACTCACTTATGAAGAAGTAGAAATTGAGCCCGATCTATCTTATTATGAGGAGCCTATCAAGATTCTTGATACTAGAGAACAATTATTGAGAAATCAGACGACTCATCTGGTGAAGGTTCTATGGAGGAACCATAAGATGGAGGAAGCAACATGGGAGCCTGAGGAGCTTATGTTAAAGACATACCAGAATCTTTTTAGGTAATATTCTGTGAATTTTGAGGACAAAATATTTGTGAGGGGAGAATGTAACACCCCAAGGTTTTGAAAATAAATATAAAATTAAACTTTATAATATATCCATTAAAACACAACTTTTCCTCTTCTATGTTTTGAATTTCGAAAAATGGTCATCTAGAGTTGTGTTCAGTAAGTCATTTGGAGTCCGATAGAACAAACTTGATTTTTTAGTGAATAGTAACATACCCTTATGAATAGTAATATGAATAGTAATATGACCCTAATGAATAGTAAATTTTATTATTATTTTATTTTCTTAAGTCTAGAAGATAATAACATCTTAGTTAATTTTTCATTGTGATAAAGAAGTAGTTGTAGAATTAGAAATGTTAATTTTTGAATTAAGTTTGCTTTTATTTAAAAGTTAAATTAATAATATTTAGAAATTTATTTTTCAAAAATGGACTTCACTTTTGAATTCTACATTTCAAAAAATGGTAGGGGTGAATTTTTGGGATTTTTCTGAAATTCTAGAATTTTTGATGAATAGTAAAATACGATAAAATACGATAAATGCTAAATACTTGATTTACTGCATCATAGGTGATACAAGGATGATGTAAGCCCACTTGGTTCGAACTCACATTCCATTATTACTATTAGGGGTCACATGAAATAATACTATTCGTTGTCTTGAGGGAAATAATAAAATAATGAATTAAATATTCAAAATTTACTCATCTCCTCCACTATAAAAACCCCTCACCACTCCCTCTTCTCTTCACTCCTCTAAGCCTTGAATCTCCTCAAAGTTCTGCCCAATTACCCTTCCCTAGTCTATCCCCATGTCCAAGAATCTTTTGGTCTTTCCAAAATACCAAAACCCCTTAAGGAGTTTCTCAAGGAGGTTATTTCAAGAGGTAAAGTACCCTTCTTTTTCATTCGGTTTCATTTCAATTTATCTTATTTTGTTATCCTATCCTCACCCCCTCTATCAAAATGATCATGATAAATCCAGTAAAATCTATATACTAGATTTATATCATGTGAATATAACATCCATCATAAATATTCTTAATCCCTCCCTTTTATTTTATAAACGAAATCGACATCCATGAGGTTCTGATTTATAACCTTCGTGGATGACGAAGTTTCATTCTTCAAATTCTTATTCATTACTAGTCATGAAACCATATTCATGGTTGAACCAGACTATAATATATGTTTTATAACATAATTAATATTCAGGAACCAGAATATGTACATATAATTAAGTAATATGACAAAACTAGTTCATAATATTCCAAATACCGTCGAATAATCGAAGTGGTGGTCATCTAATGATTTATCCTCATTCCATGTAACCAAATGATAGAAATGGACATTAAAAATTCTGGATGTTCATAAATAATATTTAATTTCAATTCTGGATATTTACATCCATTCCAATTCATTACTTAAAATCAAGTGAACCGAATATGAAAATAAAGAAAACGAACACTCCAGAACGATGAAATTCAGTACAATAACTTGTCAATAAAGACATAAATGAACTAACCAGAATTATGGTAAACTAAATACATGTATAATAGGTTCTGAAATAAGTTATTAACAAGTATAATTTCATATTCTAGGAGCTTAAGTATAATAGCGTAACACGTTTGGAGTTAAGGTAAGTGTTTTTCCACCCGAAGTTCCACTTTCATCCGGGATACTTTCATTATCTAATTACCTCAATGAAATTCCTATGTATTGTTATGTACTCATAATATGTTCTGTTTGAGTATCATATATATGTTTACAAATCATAAAACTTTCTTATTTTATGGATAGTTACAGGTTTTAAAAGGAACTTTCAAAGTTGTTTCCAAAATACAAGCCCGATTCAAGGGAATTTCTCAAATTCTTTCCTATTTTCAAGGGCACTCTATAATCTGTTTTTGGAAACAATTATCATTATAAAATCACTCATTTTTTTATGAAAATACTATATTACTTAACTTCTGTTATTATGCAAATATTTTTCCAAAAGAACTCTTCTTTTCAAAATAAAAGAGTATTTATCTCCAGATTGCTTAATGATTTTATAAGAGTATTCTCGTTTGATTAAATACTCTTGTTGATTCTTATGTATTTTTGGGGTTAATCATTTATGATGTCATATACCATATTTTATTGAATGGTTTATTAGTAACTCTATTTTGGATGAACTATCCTAAAACCATTCACCATATTACTCAGAATGGTTAGTGTTTTATGTTTAATGATTGGGGAAAGTTAGTAACATTTCATATGATAGTTTCAATATGAATGTATATGTTGTTTATGTTTATCCCCGCTCATATGAGGAATGCATTAGACTTATTATGTGATGGGTGGGTCCTGCTATAGCCCCTCGATTCATCGGTAGGTCTCATGAGACAAATAGACGTGGAATTGGCCGAGGCCTTTCCCAATGTGATATGGATTTTGGATCAGGCCTTAATCACTAGATGTATTGGACGAGGCCATGACAAAATGATTCATAATGTCCAGAATATGCACTTCCCTCATTATGAAGCTAGTAATTAAAAGTTCATGTGGTTATTCGACTAGTAGAATACCCTTGATTATGTTTTATTATGTTAATATTTACTCAGCTCATATTCCTACCATAATATGTTCAAGTTTATTATTAAAGGCATGTGTTTTCAATAATTCACCATGTCTAATGTTTATATTATCTTCCACTATATTTCTTACTCTTACTGAGCATTTGAACTCACCCTTTCTTATGTTTCATTTTTCTCAGGATATGAAGAAGTAAATTATGAATGACATGCAAGCATAATCTAGGAGACATGATGTTGCTAGTGGAATAATTTAGTGTTGTTTTTCCTTTACATATATAAAGTTTAAATTATGTATGTAACTTTTTTCCAATAATACTAAACTACTCGGTCCTTTGGGATTCATTTTCCTTGTATGTATTCCAACGTAATCAAATAAGGCACCGACTCTGGGCAACTGGGGTCGGGTCCTTACATATCCCATGTAAGTAAAGACATGAAGGGGAATTAATTGTAGAATTAAAACTAAAATACATAGCGTGTAGCTGATTCAAATGTCCCATGATAGGATTTTTGAAGTGAAATACATGTTGAGTAACTTCGAGATGATATTCAGAATTAAATTCTTAAATTTAATTTGTTTCCACATTATTTTGGAAACCAAACACTGTGTATGGTCACCATATATGCTATGTACTTTATACGCATTGCTAGCGGTGCACGCCGTATATATTAATGGTGCTTGTGTACTCATAAATGTTGTGTTGACTACATGAATTGAATCACGAGATTACATGTCATGTAATATCATGAAACTTTGTGTACGTTACATATCGTGTATGTATAAAATACATGACAAGGATCATATAGAGCATAGTCTCATGTCATGCGAGTGACTATATGCCTTGTTTTCACTAGTACATGTCATGTAAAATTCCATATGGAATTTAAAACTGGCTAGAAGGGTACACACCATGCCCTTTATTGATATACTCTGTGTATATTTTAATTTTAAATTAAATTAATTTATTTAATTTATTTAAAACTATAGATGTTGAGTATCTACAAGACTGTTCATATGAATAATTAAGATAAATGAATGAATGAAATAATAAGATAATTAATTTTAAAGATTTATCATAACATAGAACAAATGGAAATGAATGCTGAATCTTTTATTAAATGCATAATCATTGCATGCAAGGATGATCCTAAGTTTGATCGACCAATGTATGTATTAGGTGTTTGTTTAATTTAATGTTTATTTCATGAGTTTATTATATGATAAAAGTTTTATTAAATTAAATTTTATGGCTTGTGAGTTATCCCTCCCACCTTTATTATGCATGGTCCTATGTGTCCATAATTTTTTTTTATGTAACTCCAACCCATGGTTTATATCATCTGTGTGTGAGAAAATACATGTGAAGGATGAAACTCCAAGGATAGGATGCGGTTTAAAACCTGAGTTGAGGAGAAAACAATCAAGGAGATACATTGGATCTAGGTGGAATGCTATAACTTGAGCGAAGCATGATTCAAGGAGTTATTCCATAGGGTCAAAGGTTAGATTATTGTCTGATCGATAAAATAACTGATAGTAAATATCATGATCATTCCACATATTTTATTTTATTTTATTTACAGTTCATGGTTAATTATTTATATTTATCAGATGCATTATACCAATCACATAAACTAATTGAATTAATAAGAATGTGAGATGGAATAAAATATATGGATTATGCATAAATTATTTTATCAAGACATGGTTAATCATCTATGTAAAATATACATAATACTAAAAAATATATAAAATGATAAAATAAAGAATATCCACACATAAGATAAAAAATTACCTTAAAGAAAATATTAAGTCATTCATTGCCTTCCATTATTTGAGTAAAGATAAAACCATAGTTAAAGTTTTGGTCAGGCCATACTCAGGGACACTTTTAATTATAGGGAATTCTTAATAGGGATAATGGGTTGAACTAACCAAATTGGTATTGAGTGCAATAAACATAGTCTATTTAATACTATTTGGAGGCAAATGTCGAGGAAATAAAAGTCTAGGATTTTAGGATTGGGGACTCCACTCAATGGATCAAGGAATTGCGAGTTAATATATTTGGAAAGACCTGCATATCTAAATACATTTAAGTAATTTTCATAACCATAGTATAGGTTATGAGAGGGGAAATATAAATCCTTTACTCTATAATATTCACAAGATAGGATATTTTGAATCTAATGGTGAGGGATATTGAGATTTTATAAAATAGTGGGATACTAATAAAATAAAATTTATTACATCACATTTTTTTGGTAATCAAGATAAAGTACTAAAATATGATTTTACTTATTATAGAAAATGGAAAGCAAAACCATGGAAACACTGTGATCATCACTAGACAAAGACCATGTACTCACCATCACAAATTTACAAGAGTGGTATAGTCATTTAAACAATTCATTGCTATAAGAAAATTTATACTATGTGTTGGAGTCCCCTATACCTATTCAACCACCTCACTAAGCAAGAAGAGGTGAAAAGCAACCCTATAAGAGATTCATGTATGATGATTATTATGTCCATTGCATCATGATACCAGTTATGTCTGGAGAGATGATGATGCAACATAAGGACATGGATTCTTACATGATGAAAGCTCATCTCCTTAAATTTGAAAAAGATAAGTAGAGGTTTAAGATAAATTTGATTACCACTAGACTTTTCCAGTGTAAACTAGAAGACATAGACCTAACTAGTGATCATACCTTCAAAATGATTGAGTATATTGATTAGTTAGTGAAATTAGACTTCTATATGGATAATAAATTATCCATTAATCTTATATTATCATTCAAACCTACCAATTTATCCACATTCATCAAGAAATACAGGATGAATAATATGGATGGACCACTCAAGAATCTTTTGACTATGCTTCAACAGACATATAAAGATTGGTGGGAACATACTTCCTCACTAATTATGGTGAACAAATTGAAAACAAGGTTGAAAATCCCATGACCATTTTTAAGTCAATGGATCCTTTATAGCATCATTCAAACAGATAAAAGATTCAAGGGGGGGGGGGTGTAATGAACATGAGGCTATTTATTTTTCATGTGGATAGAAAATTCACTAGAATATGAACTAAAATAAATTGAAGAATAAGTGATTAAAAGTTTCTAGTTCAGGTATATTCACCATTTCATGTAATATTTCTATTTTATTTCTTGAGTATTAAATACAATATTTATATCACATACTTGTATTTGAAAACATAAACCAAATAAGTTCAAAAGCATCATAAGAAGCTAGGTGAACTCTATAAAAGCTGATAAAGGGTGATTCCTAGTTTATCCAAGAGGAGAACACGACTTCTATTTTCCCAGTGGATTGATTATAGATAAACTATTGTTTTTTATTGAGTGTTACCAAAACATTTATCCTAAATTAGAAAAAATGAGAGATTATTTTATTTTAAATGAATTCTAGTATGATAATTTATAATTAATAGTTAAAAAAATACTTGAATCACATATATCCAATATCAGAAATGAACGATGAATATAAAATATAAAACATATACCTAGTTATGGCATGGTTATTCTTTTTCAAGTAAATAATCCTTTGGAAGTAAAGGTTATCCAAAAATATTCTAGAGATAGTACATGTTAACCATGTTAACTATTATAAAGAGAATCTATAGGTAAATTAATATATTTCATGAGATTATTTTAAGAAATTTTAGGAATTCTCCGTGAAAAAATGAGTACACCTGGTAAGAAGATACAAGATATCCTGGGAGGAATTTTTGAAGTATATCTTAACCAAGTGTTCATTAATCATTTAAATGTAGAGTGAAGGCTTTCCAAAACTCACATTACCTTATAAAAATCATTGAGGTGATGATAGTATAAGATATATTGATGATGAGTCTTATATGTATTTTATGTATTCTATAATCTTTCAAGACATGATTCACAAATATCAGTGTAACAACTAACCATATTCCAACTAGATTAACTAGTGGATATCATATAAGTTGTAATATAATGGAAGTCCATTATGTCAAAACCTCAGAAGTTTGATAAGAAACATTTGTTTAAATCTATTTAAGATATAATCATACATCAAAGAAAACATAGAATGGAATCTCAGTTAATTATTATATATCATCATAAGATATTAACATTCCCAAGATAGAATGGTATTAGTCAAAATAGATTATATCTTTATATGGGAAGAGAATATCTTTTGAGACAGTGGGAGAAATCTAGATTTTAGTGGAATGTAGGATCTAGATGCACACAATTTTGAATAAGAACACTGAACTCCACAAGTCTTAGTGGGATGAATTGTTTAAAAGACACATATTGTGTAGGAAAGTTAAAACCAATCATGTAATGACCCACTCATTCTCATTGTCTTAAGAACACAATGAGTCATTACTGGGACTTAGGCGACATCCCCAAGATGCAAAAGGCTGGAAATAAATTCCTAAGGTCTTAAAAGACTAGCGGGGGACAATTTAACCTTTTAAAGATAAACTATAAACCAACCAACCACAATCCATAATAGCTATATGATACATGAACAAAATAATGACAATTCAGAAAATCTTTTATACCAAAGTGAACCCAAACAAAAGTGCTACAACAGAAGAAAACTAGACATCAAACTAACAGAAAAAGATAACTCAACAAGAAACTAAAATAACCAAAAGACTCCAGGCTCTACCAGGTTCGTGCTCCACCACCACCAGACAACTCAACAACTCAAGAAGTAGTGCTAAAAACCTACTGCACCCTACCCCTACCCACATCCTGGAAGATGATATATACAAAACATCCAAAGTGGAAAATCATGGGTGAGTATAAAACTTAGTAGGATTTCCCAAATGACTTCTCTACTCATTCCACTAGGATAGAATATATATCCATATTTATATAAAATAGTTTATATAAAACAATTTTTGAAAATAGTTTATAACTAAATATAAACACTTCTCAAAACAATTTATAACTAAATATAAAATAAAACCATGTGAACCAATTTTAAAGAAAGATATAATACATGTAAAAATTTAAATAAATCTTTAAAACACTTTTTAAAAACTACTTTGGCAAATCAATAAACTCCACACAACAATAACTACCAAAAATGCATGCATCGTTATGATAGTTCTATACTCATGAGTGGTTTCTTGTAGATCTACCAAGTCGTCACAAGGTAATTATTATCCATGTTCCATTTAAAATTTGGAACTAAGAACATGATAATATTTCAACCATTCCCAGTAATGCAATATGATATTCCCACCAAGTTTTCCAAAAACCAAAACCAATTTCAAACAATTTCACCTGTTTCAATAAAACGCCCGTTTATTGAAAAATTTCCAACCATCCAATTTTAAAACATTAAATCATTTAAAAAACCCATATATCTAATAGATAAATTCTAAATAAATCAATTTTAAAAAATTCTAGAAGATCCATAATTTAAAAATCCTAATTTAAAGTAAAAAACTAGGGGTTTTCAAAAAAACCCCTAATTTTCCACGTTTTCCACCAGCAGTCACTAAAGAGGGGTTAAAAATTTTATAGAAATAAACACACAATTTAATTTTCATAAAAAACTAAATTTTAATGCATTATAATCAATTACATCAAGAGGATATGAGAGTGAATCCACCTACCTCTCTCATTTTGACGAAAACCGACAACGGATAAAGAATGCTCAAGAATCCGGGTCAAGATTCCAAGAAACCTCCCAAGATCTCCTCCCCTTTCATAAAAAAATCATATATATCCTTATTTGGCCTCAAAACTCTTAGATATACCCAAATGGGGCATAGATCTAAAAAAAGAGATGAAAGGATGAGTAGATCTAAGAAACCGTGAAGAAAACGATGAAGAACAAGCACTTACCGTAAGAATCTGCCTTCGATCCGCCAAGGAACATGTCCAGATCGCTTCCAGATGGATGGGAGAACCTTATTTGGACTTTGGTGAAGAAAAATTTATGTTAGGGTTGATTTGTGTTGAAATAGATCAAACATATGACCAAACTGAATTAGATCCACAAAGATAGGGAATTAGTTTTGGCCTTACATGGTTTGACCACACGGTTTGGAGAAACCGTGTGCTAACCGTGCACCCCTTTTTTTACCCAAAACCCTCCAAAATTATTCCAAAGTCTACCCCAACTTCCCACATAACCTTTAAATATATGAAAAGCATCAGGAAAGGGTTACATACTAGAAATTAGGGGTGCTACATTCTCCCCACCATTGGTCTTTCTGTCCCTAGAAAGTTAAAAGTGATCGCTGCCCTGAAAGTGTTTTGGCCATTGCTCTTTCATTTCCTTCTTGCATTCCCAAGAGTTTTCCTGAATCTAACCATGTTTCCATAAAACCCGCACTATACTGATTCTTTTTCTACACAATACTTTCTCTTTCCTATCCACAATCCGCACCAGGATATGTACCAATGAAGCATCCAACTCTAGGTTAACGTGATCCCATATGATCACATGGTCAAGATCAGGATGATAATTTTTTAACTGAGATATGTGGAACACATTGTTCACCAAACTAAACCATGGTGGTAATTCCAATCGATATGCCACCTCTCCAACCCGTTCCATTATCTCAAAAGGGCCAATGTATCAGGGAGACAATTTTCCCTGCTTCCTAAAACGATGATGTCTAAGACTTGGAGAGATCCTCAAGAACACATGATCACTCACTATAAATGAAAATAGTATTCGACGATGATTTACATATGATTTCTGATGACTCTGAGTCATCACCATTCTCTTTCTGATCAACTAGATCTTCTCCGTCATTTCATGGACAAGGATCGACCCAACTAATGAAGTCTCACCTATTTCCACCCAACACAGTGGATAACGATGAGGATGCCCATACAACGCTTCGAAGGGGGATATATCTATCAAATTTTGATAACTGTTATTGTTTGAGAACTCCACTAATGGAAAGTGATCTTCCCATGAGCCACCAAAATCCATTATATATGAAACATGTCTTCCAACATCTGTATCATCCTTTAGGATTGGCCATCTGTCTAAGGATGATACACCATATCCATAGTCAACTGAGTTCCTAGGGATTTCTTTAAGGATTTACATAAACAAGATGTGAAACTCAAATATCTATCAGATATTATCGAAAATAGTATGCCATGTCTCTTTACCACTTATTAGATATAGATTTTGGAAAAATCCTCTATCGTATGAGTTTTACAAATTGGAATGAAATGGGCCGACTTGGTGAGATGATCCACTATCACCCATATGGAATCATATTTTCAGACCATTATTGGGATACCAATAACAAAATCCATAGTTATATACTCCAATTTCCACACTGGAATAGGTAAAGACTACAACATACCCACTGGCCACTGATGTTCTGCCTTAACTTGATGACAAGTTAAGAACTTTGAAACAAACTCAACCACTTTTTTCTTCATACCATTCCACCAAAACTGCACCTTCAACACCTTATACATATTCTGTATCCCTGAATGTACATCCCATCTCTAATGGTGGTAGGCATGAAGAATTTATTCTTAACAAGTGATAGGTACAACCATCTGATCTCTAAACCACAAAACTAAATTCCCATCAAGTTTCTATCCCTCAATAGTCTCCCCATAATTGAGTTTTGAAATCATAATCAAGAATTATGAATTAGATGTCTGTTCCTCTTTATTCATTTTTACCAAACTAGGAAATAATAAAACTGAGAAGAAAATTGAAACATCACCTCGGTTCTCACATTCCACATGCATATCAGCTAAGACCGACATCAACTGCCACTCCTATGAAGCTTCCTTTTCTAATTGAGAATATGAATTTTTTCTTAATGCATCTACCACTAAATTTCCTTTTCCTGGTGTATACATAAAGTTGAAGTCAAATATCTAGAGATACTCCATCCATCTCCTTTTTCCTGATATTCAGATCCATTTGTGATAAAATGTGTTTCAAGCTCTTATGATTGGTGAACACAATGAATTTCTCACCAAAGAGATAGTAACGCCAAGTCTTTAATGCATGAATGACCGTAGAAAAATTTAAATAATGTGTTGGGTAATTATTCTCATGCACTCTCAACTATCTTAAACCATAAGAAACCACATGGTCTCCCTGCATGAGAGCACATACCAACCCAAACCCCGAAGCATCACAATAGACCACATATCCCTGTCCTGGTTATGAAAAAACCAAGATAGGTGCCGATGTCAGACACACTTTCAGCTCTTGAAAAGACTCTTGACATTCTTCACTCCACTGGAAAGGAACATTTTTCTTTGTCAATGCTATCATTGGAAACAATAGTCGCGATAAGTCATGAAAAAATGACGATAATACCCAACGAGACCAAGAAAGATTTGTATCTTAAAAATGTTCTTCGGCGGTTGCCAAGAGATAACTGCTTCAATATTTTCAAGATCCACTAAAACACATTTTTCAAAAATCACATGGCCTAGAAATCATACCTCTAATATCCAAAAATAACACTTAGATAGTTTGATATACAGACGGCGATCTCTCAATATTTATAACATTATCTCTAGGTGTTCATCATGCTCATCCCTTGTCTTTGAATACACCAAGATGTCATCCAAAAACACCACAAAAAAGAGTTTAGATATCACTGAAATATCTAATTCATCAAATCCATGAATACCGCTGGTGAATTCGTTAGACTGAAAGACATGACTACATATTCATAGTGGCCATATCTTCTTCTGAAAACTGTCTTCAAAATATCTTCCTTCTGAACACACAGTTGGTGATATCCTAATCACAAGTCAATATTTGAGAACTAATGCCCTAAATTAATCGAAAAGATCATCAATGTGTGGAAGTAGATACTGATTCTTTATCGCAACTTGGTTAAGATTACGATAATCAATGCACAACCAAAGATTTCCATCTAATTTATTCATGAACAAGATTGGTGCTGCCCATAGAGACATACTTGGTTGAATGAAACATTTGCTTTCCACCTCCTCTAACTGTAATTTAAGATCCCTTAATTCTATTGGTGTCATCCTATAAGATGGAAGGGAGATAGGAATACTCCCTAGAAGGAGATCAATCATAAACTTCACTTCCCTTATAGGTGGTAACTTAGAAAAATTTTCAAGAAACACATCTGGAAATTGATTTACTGTTGCTGAAAAAAATGTTATCTTCGATATCTTCCATCGATGCCAAAGTCAACACTGCCAACTGATAAGAGATCATTCCAACTGCTGGTGCCAACAAGCATGTTTCACCTATTTTTGAAACCCTTTGTCCTTTGAAGATATGCTTGATGTCGTCCTCAATTGTGAAACTAACCATCCTACTATAATAATCGATGTGAGCCTTACATGCTATCAACCAATCCATTCATAGGATTACATCAAATACATCTATCTATAGCACTGAGAAATCTCATTTCTGCTCAGCTCCATCAATAGTTATAGAACACGCTCTACACACAAAGGCTCGACATTCTCTTTCACCAAGAGGGGCTTGCAGTTTTATCACAAAAAGCATAATTTCATGTTTAAAACTTAGAAAATAAGTAGTACGAGAAGCAATAAAGGAATATGACGCACCTATATCAAACAATACAGGCATACAGGTAGAATTCAGTAGAATTGTACCTCGCATCGTAGATGGTCCAGCCTGATCATCTAGAGTTCCCTACTCTACTGTATATAACTGCTTCTTCGTGGCACTCTTATCTTTATTTCCATACTGAGATTTCCCCTTTTGAGGGGTCATGGTGTTCCTAGAATCACCATGGATAGCTCTGTTCTACTGGAGGCTCTGATTCTTCTGGCCCCACCCTGTCGAAGCATATGATGCCTGTGACACCTGTGAAGTGTCCTGAGCACCCGACCTTGGAGCACTGTGACAATATCACTGAAGATGTACCATTTTGTTGCAGTTGTGGCATTGTCTAAGTTGTTCTATACACACTCACTTGATTTAGTAAAATAAAACACACTGATAACATCCCAACCATCCCTTTGGTTTATAAGGAATATTTACTGATCCAACTATTTGACTCTAATTCCCATTGCCACCCTGGAAATAGGTGTCACATATTCAGTAACATAGAGGCTCTCCTGCTTCAGGCTGAAAGAGTCTGTTGTTCGCTGGAGTCTGAAAGTGTGAGGATAAAATTATTTTTAAATAATTATTCAAAATCCTCCCAACTCAAGACCTAATCCAATCTATATTGCACCACCAAATCCCACCACTAGCATGAAATATTCTCTATCATATAAGTTTCCAGTTTGAACTTCAAGTCCTCTGGTGTCCTGATGAACTTGAAGATTCGATTCATCCTATTTAACCTTAGTTAACATAGTGAAATATTCTTTACTTATCTTTCATTTTCTCCTTTATTTATATTTTCTCCCCCTTTACTATAGCCTTATATTATTTTCATGAATTTTCATGTTATACCAATATTACAATTCCTTGTTCCCAAACTTCCAACAACATCAACAATAACCTATGATTCTTCTTATCTTATTTTATGGTATAATTTTTCTAAATTTCACAGGTTGTGAACCTTTCTAATTTTGAGTGGAACCACTTATTTTGAAACTTATTGAGGAATAAATATTTATATATATTCTCTAATCCAACCTTGATGTGATGGGTTTATGAGTATTTTTCACCATCCATACTTTCCAGAATTTGGTTTAAAACCTGTACCAACAATTGAAACATCATAAGTATATAAGAAAATGTATGGGTTATGGGATAACTTCTTGTTAAGTGATGTTTCCATTTGGTTATAGGATGATCTCATGCTCTTATTAGAGTCATTAATTTCAATGTAAACTAATGTGGAAACATATATTTTTTCTAGAAATATGGGAAGTTTCAGCTTGTGGTGATTCCCGATTCTTTAATCTCACCTCCAGTTCAAAATTTTTTATATTGAGTGAGTTATTATCATATCTAGCTGACCTCATCCTATCATCCCAGTACTTATTAATCTTATTTATTTATTCTTTATGAATTTATCTTTATTCTTGTAAAGAATTTTCAAGTTCCTTTACCCTTTTTTACTTTTATTTCTAATTGATTATATTTTAAATTCATAGAAACTTTGTGCAATTTTTCAAGTACACGGTAAGATTCCCTAGAAAAAACCTCAAATAAATCTTTCTCAAAAACATTAATTTTAAATTGTTCAGTATTTTAAAAATATATTTAATTTTAAATAGATATTATTTCATCCTTTTATTGAATAAGTTTTGTGAGATTGTTTCATATGCCAAAATTTTTTAGCCAATGCATATCCCATAGCATTAGTCTCTTTTTCCATCTTTAATTTTTCATCTTTAAGACCCCTGATAGTTCCAAAATATAAATTAACACTTCTTTAGGAACCTTATTTAGATGTAATTTTAATTCAAAATTAAGATAAATAAGTGATACATCATCATCATCATTATAGTTTGAACAAGATTCATTATAAGAATCACAATCAAAATAATTATTGAAACTTCTACCACTATGATTACTATAAGCTGGTGGTGTATCTCCCTTTACTATAATATTATTATTAAACTTCCTTGCCTATATTTTCTTCTTATCTTTCCAAGTATTGTCATAAATATCCATATTTTTATCCATATAAGGTAGCTCACACATTTCGTATCACCTTCACTTCATAAAAGATAGATTGGATATTTATAGGTAAACCTTCACTGATACCAATTTCAAATCCCCATGATGGATTGACCACTGGGGGGGGGGGTGAATCAGTGGTTTAATTTTTTTGAATTATTTCCTTTTAATTCAAACTCTTATACTTGTTAAGGTTCTCGATCTACTCAATAATATATCACAAACTCACCTCATATAAAAAAAAGAGTGAGAACAACACATGGAATTTATATGGTTTAGTACAAATACCTACTCCTTACCATGCTGGTTAGATTCCCCAACATGGATTATCCACTATAATTTTCTCAATTATTATAATGGATAAGGAAATAATTGGTTATACACCCAAATAGTCGATCCTATAGCTGATCATGGTTCTACACCCCGATAACCAACTCTTATTCTTCGGCTGGTTAAACACCCCAATCATATTCTATTATCTTATATTTGATTGGTATACAACCCAATATCAAGCCTCTTCAACACCTGAATAGACACCCCAGTCACAAGATCTTTGTTATTCTTAGTCTTTATCTAATAATAAAATGACCTCTTCATTTTAAGAGTGATATTTCTCCACAAGTGTGTAGGATCAAGCTTGATCATGTACACCTTTAAGATCTTAAACATCTTATTAGAATAATCCTGTTAGTCTCAAAAATCCTTCACACTAGATCTTGAATGATCTAGTTATTTTCATATTATTAAATAATTAGATATGAAAATATTCTCCTACAATTATCTTTTGGTTTCAGTCTTAAATCAATTATTAAATGATCGGGCAATAATACTATACTTATATTAATGAATTTATCAGCATCCAATATTCTTTATTATGATAATATTTTATGAAAATATAAGATTTCACAACTTAGAATAATATGTATTCAAATTCTCACCTCAACCATATTTACACTTGATGTTTAATATACCGCCTTAAGCTTTTTTATCTCATATGGATGACTTCATGCAAGTAAAAGTATGTGCATTCATAAACACACAATGTTTTCTATATTTACTTCATGAATTTATATATAATTTCATGTGAATCACTCAACAAATTTATAGCTTCCTTCATATAAGTGTATCGCATGATTATTTTTCTTCTTCATGAAGGCTTGGTGGCTTCTTAGTTTTTACTTGCTTCTGTATTCATACAATGGAACACATGAACCAACTTCTTCACTTTGAGAAAGTATAGAAATTCACATGAGATTAATATCATTCATTGAATCAATTATTTTTCAAGACTCAGGACCCACAGTATCTCAAAATCTTCATACAACTCACTGAATATGAGGATCACAAGTATAATTCATAGGATCTCCTCTCCTTTAGATAACCAATTCAAGTTCATGAGATTCTTCTCCTTGACATTAATAATGCATGCAGGTGTCTTCTCCTTCATGTGATAGTGTCAAGAATGGATTTACTCTATGAAATAAAGATTCTCATAGATGATTTTTTTATCTAGTTGAGAGTGAGAGATATCTCAAGAATATTCCAATGATAATAAACATAAACTCTCATATCTATATCAGTATTTATAGATGGCTTAACACCACCTATCCTTAAAATTTCATACTAAGTCAAGGATCCTTAAATGAATAAATATCTTGGTGTATCTTAATAAATTGAATGTTGTAGATTTTATCTTTATCAAACTCATGCAATGCTGAAGTGGACACATGATCACATGATCTATAATGATTCATGCGATTGAGGCTGTCCGGGATGGAACCCTCTCATATATGTTGTTCTTCATACAATGTCTTAGAGATACATAATAGCCATCATGTGATCAATGTTTGTTCATATGACAAATTAGTGTAATACTCTCTATAACATCGTATCATCCTTCAATAGTTTCATATTCTTTGAATTATTGCATGCATGAAAGATGAAGATTTCATGCATGGTGTAACGGATCTGGCCTTAAAAATTACATATTCTAGTGACTTTAAACTATAATTCACTTACTCAAATTCACTAATACCATTTTGGTTTATACTTTCAGATATTTAGTTTACAAATATTATATAGAAAACCCATATATTACAAAGTGGACACTTCTAATTAGTATCCAAATTTCCCATAATATATTTTTTAAAATGAAACATGTTTTCTTTTCATGATTTTTTTCATGAATTTCAACACAAATTCCTCTTTTACCTTACCTGTCCTTAAAACCTATGAAAATAATTTTAAAACATGGTATGAACACAAAAATATTAATAAGGTACATAAAAATAAAGAAAGAAACCGTTAGTCTATGAATACTTATAAAATTTACCTTCTTCAAAATAAACTTTGGTCTCAAAATAAAAATTTTATTACCCATGAAATCACCTTATATTCCCAAATACTTTTATAAAATATTTCATAATAATTCTTAAAGGCAAAATAAAACTCATAAATGTTTCTTTGAAATCATGAAAAACTCATAACTTTTTCACAAAGTTATACTTTTCAACCTTACTAAGTATCATATACATTTATTTACCTTGTGAAATCATAGGATTTCCATAAAAACTCATAGAAAGCATAGATAAATCATGTAGGTTACTTGATACATCATTTTCATATCAATCTTACTTACACATAGAATAACCATCACATTTATACTTGGAGTAACCATCATAATTACACTTGAAATAACCATCACAATTATACTTGGAATAACCATCACAGCATATTACCATAATCTCTTAGGATAAACCTATTCAGTTAACTCACCCCCTTTACCTATTACATTATAGAGTTATAATGGTCTCACCTGACCTTGGTTTATCATGGAACCACTCATCCTTGGTTAATAACGTAACCAACCGTACTTGGTTAATAATGAAACCAACCATCCTTGGTTTATAATATAACCAACCGTCATTATAAAAAATTTCTAAGAACCATAATATAATCATAACACATAAAACATTTCATTATAAAAACATTATTTACACCCATAAGAAATAATTTTTGGATATTGATATATCTGTTTTCTTTAAAACCCAATTTTCAAAACTAAAATTCCCAAAATAAAGGGAAAGAGGGTTTTTTTTATTTTAAGAAAACATGGAATCTTATAAAGTAATCCAAACATAAAATAACATTTATAGTGGTGGTAAAATTCATCATTTCCATATATGTTAAAATATAATATTCTTTTTGTCTTTTTGTAAAGAGAGTCAAAATATTCCATAAAAAAGATTCCTTTTGAAAACCTTTGAATTAAAGTCAAAAGTGACATAAAATTTCCTTTATAAATCTTTTATTTACATATAAAAACATTCATATCTTTAAAAATATGGGTATGAAAGAAAAATATAGTTTTAAGGGAAACTTTTAAAGATGATTTTTAAAAGAAAGTCCCTTACCTTGAGTCAGAATCATCACGTACATTCTTTATCTTTCTGAATAATAAATTTATGTTAATTATTTAATTTAATAATAAAAATTTTCAAGTTTATTATTCCTTTTATATAAATTATTACCATTTTATATACAATTACTTAATTATTTAAGTTCATGTCATACATTTTGACGATATTCAGTACATAAGTCCAAAATGACTTCGATAGGTTGATTATGGTAAAAGTGGTCATTATTCCCTCATCTTAAGAATAATAATAATGAAATAATTATAATTTTTATACATAAATTATAATATTTAAACCATTCATCAAAGATGATTATAAAAAATGAACTGCATTCCAATCATGGAGATGTTAGGTCGTAGGTACACACGACTAACATTTCCATTTTTCAACCATCATTATAGAAAGAAGGTAAGTATAAATTTATCTTTAAATAATTATCATAATATCATAAATACCATATAATTTATTTAAAAATACTTATATATATCATCCATGTGATGTGGTGATGAAAAACAGATCACATCGCTTCATGGAGGTGGTAGTCTACACATACACACGAACACCATTATCATTTTTCAATGAATGGAAAGGTAAGAATGTAAATGATATATTATATTTTCAGAATGATAAGTATGAAATGAATAATATATATATATATATGATAAATTAATCATTATAACCAGTCTTGATAAATGGTTATGAAAAACAAATTACACCGGTTTGCGAGACAATAGTCCACCGTGCACACGAACGATGAATTCCTCTCCCATTTGATGGAGGTTAGAGATGGATATAGGTTATTCCATTAAATTAATAATATCTAAGTATATATAGGATACTGATTTATTATTTTATCATGGTTTAATAAGATTTTAAAGAGAGTGAAGAATAAATTAAACTAAAACATGCTGCTAAAAACTATACCTCTTCTTTGGAAAGTCTCCTTTGATTAACACCTTAATCCCTCTAAGTTCGGTATTATATATAAAAAATACCTCTAGAATGAGGGTAGGGATTATAGGAAGGTATTTGGGTATCTTTTTTCTAAAATAAAAGTATTTTTAAGTGTGAGGAAATAAGAAGAAGAGGTACCCTTTTATAAGAGAGGATGAACACTATTGGAATTATTGAAATATTAAATTAATATAAATTAATTTTGATGTCTAAATAAGGTGCGGACCAATTGCTGACGGATCGCTGTGACGAACCATCAATGCCGGGCAATTACCCTCTAGGACGCTCTACCATATCGGCTGGAAATGGCTCCTTCCCCGGTTGGGGAGCTGCCTTTGGGTGCTACCCCTTCGTGGGGAGGGGGGTTTCTTAGTGTGGAGGGTTCTAAAAGGCCACACTGGGACATTACCTTTAAAAAAATTGATAATATTATAAGATAATATCATTACGAGTCTAAATAATCTCATAAATTAAAATATAGACAATTTTGGATCACATTTTAACCCTTATTTTTTAAACCCTTTGTTAACCATTTTGACAATTACCACAATATTAAAAGTTTCTACATTTTACAGGTTAATAATGTTACTATAAAATAAAAAAAGACTCATAAATAGATCATGTTTGATTTAATTAAATATATCCCATTCATTTGGATGAATATAATATTTTTTATGAATTTTAAATCATTTAATAAAATATTATTTATTATAAAATATCATTAATGTCAATTTTAGAACTATTAATTTACTTTGGCTTTAATAACATCAAGATATCAAATTAATTTGAATAAAATACATCCAAAACTCTATAATATGTCATTTTTATCTAAAAAAACATGTAACACAAGTATTAATTCAAATAATATTATTTTTAACATTTTTAAAATAATTTATTTTATTTTTCCATTAATTGAATAATTACTACATCAGTGTTGCGTGATCTTTCAAGGTAATTATTTATTCACTAAAAATAAAAAAATAAATGATCATGATAAAAAAAATTAGATTCAAAATTAATATATATAACCAATCATATCATCTGTTTTTTCTTATGTTAAAAATATTATAGTTATTAAAAGTAAGAGTGTGACATTTTTGACTTTATATTCACTTAAATATTACAAAGGTAAAACTAATGTCCAAATGAAAAATGGCTATATAATATAATTTTTAATGATTATAGATGATATATACGTGTAAAATAAAATTAATTCAAGTGATAGGTTCATTATTTAGTTTTTATCAATTTTATTTTTATCTTTAATTACTTGATTTACCCTTTATTATGGTAATAAAAATTACTAAGGTTACTATTAATATTGAAAAAAATAAAAGTGACCTATTTATAAATTTAGTCCTCATGATTCAAAATATGGAATTAATTTTTTAAAATTAAAAACATAGAAGTGACATAATTTAATTTAAATTTAAACAAAAAAACGTAAAAAAAACGAGTTTTTCCCAGAAATATGCCCCTTTTAAGTATAAAATGATTTTATACTAAATTCAAATAAAAAATTCATTTAAAATACCATAATTTAATTATTTAAAATAAAAATGAACTAATGAAATTTTAATACTAATTAAAAATATAATTTTACTTTGTAAATAATAGAAAAGAAAATACAAATTTCAATAAAATAAGTATTTTCACTATTCATTGAAAAATCAATCTTTTCAAAAAATCCTAAAAAATTCATCATAAGATAATTTTGAAATGTTTAATTCAAAAATGAATTTCATTTTTTTAAATTAAAATTCTATAATTTAGAAATTAATATATTAAATAAAAACATATAATGTATAAAACCCTATTTACTTAGAAATAATGCCTTTTTCCTTTTGACCAAAAAATTGTATAATATTTTTATAATGAATATAAACATATAAAATATAACTAATGAATATATGATTTTTTATATAAATATTTCCTGGGCTGTTACATCCCTCTTTTGGAAATTGCATCCTCACAATTTTATTTACTTATTAAACAAGTGGGGATATATTTCCCTCATAGAATTTTTAAATTCCCATATTTCTTCTTCAACTATATGGTTTCTCCAAAAAAACCTTTACTTGATGAATTAATTTTTTCCAAAATACTTGTTCTCTATGTTCAAGAATATGAATATTTTATTCCTCATAAGAATTTTTATCTTCCAATTATACTACTTCAGAGCTCAAAACATGAGATTAATCCAACACATATTTTCTTAACATCAAAACATGAAAAACATTGTCTACCTAGGATAAAATCAGAGGCAAGGATACTATATAATAAAATAAACCAACTTTGTATAGGATTTCATATAGTCTAATGAACTGTGGACTTAACTTCTTTTTTTACCAAAGTGCATAACACTTTTCTATGGAGATAATTTAAAAAAACATGATCACCTGCCTTGAAAGAACGACCTTTACCCTAGTTATTCGCATAAATTTTTTATATGCTTTGATCTATCCTCACATATTGTTGAATTACCTTCTCAACCATTTCCTCTACCAATTATGGTCCCATTTACTTCCTTTCACCTACTTCATCCCAAAATGCCAGAGTCTGACACCACTTTCTATAAAATGCCTCAAAAGGTTCCATATGTATATCAAAATGAAAATTATTATTATTATAATAAAACTCAACCAATAAAAGATTTTGACAGCAACTTACTTGGTAATCCATTGAACAGTTATGGATAATGTCTTCTAAAATCTGAATCATTCACTTAGACTATTCATCATATTGAGGATGAAAAGATGTAATGAAATTTAATTCAGTACCCAATGACTTATAAAGTACTTTATAAAAATTAAAAGTGAAACTAGGATCATAGTAAGATACAATAGAGAGATGAATTCTATATAACCTGACTATCCCCTTGAGATACAGTTGAGAAAGTTAATCTAAAGATAAAGTATCTCGAATGGGAAGGAAATGTGCGTATTTAGTTAATTAATCAACTACTACCCGAATCACATTCTTACCTTGAGTAGTTTTTGGTAATCCATCCATGAAATCCATAGATATATTTTCCCAGTTACACTCTAGCATTGACAAAGGATAAAGCATCCCATTTGGTAATTTTCATTCTACTTTAACCTATTGACATGTCAAACATTTCATGGTAAAGTCAACAATATCTTTTTTCATTCCATTCCACCAATAATACTCTTGAAGGTATCTATACATATTAATATAACTAAGATGAATGAAAAATATGGAACTATGAGCTTCACTCAACAATTATCTCTTCAATTGGGGACCACACGACACACATAATCTCTTTCCAAATCTCAAATCCCATCCAATGGCCCAGAGGCCTTCATTTTTTATTATTATTTAAAATAGAAACCCCCTTTTGAGGGAATAAGGGGGGAACACTACATACATCATCGACTTAAAACAAAACCATGAAATGAAGGTCTAGAGAGACAAACCAAACTGATACATGGAGCTACCCCTCCCTAGCATATGAACATGAAAAACACTCCATCGTTGCAAAGCTGAACAACAAGCAAGTGTCCTGTGTCAAAGCACAGGCCTGATCCAATGGCTGACGCCATACCCTCTCAAACATCCAAATCCGAAAAGCACTGCAATGATGAAGGAAACTCTAAAACCACATCTGGGGCCTGATCCATGAGTCGAGTTCGAATTCATCACCATACCATCACAAAATAAACCTTTCACCCTTTAAAAATCACAAATCCAAACGCCTCCATCAACGATCATTCTAGACCAACACTGCCGTCCTCCTCAAACACCCCTGTCACTGTAGTTACATAAGCCCTAAAGACAAACCAAAGGCGCGAGATCAGGACATCATCACCTAGGACTGGGTGGCCCGACCCCACACCAAGGGAGCACCACCAATGAAGGGATCCAGATCATCCTGAAATAGAGGCGCCGATCTGGGCATGAGTCTACTACGATTAAAACCATGGATGCACCCTCATCAGGTTCCGAAACCTCACAGTAATGAGAAGCAGGAAGGGCTGGAGAAGAACCAACCAGGTCGAACTAGAACACCAAAACTGAATCCAACCAGAAGAAACAAACCACAAAAAAACCAGAATCCGACCAGAAGAAACAAACCACAACAAAACCAGAATTAAACCCGTAATGCCCACAGAATCCACAAACCATACCTCCCCCCTCCAAAAACCGTAGATTTGACCGGAAAACTGCACCTGGTCAAGCCGGACGAGTCAAGAAACCCAGGATTCTCCGACGACGCTGGAAGAGCCGGTCTTCAGATCCATACCTAAAGCGCTGGATGAGTCTAAGCACACCAACCAACTTTGGAGTCGCGCCAAATATTTTCGAATGAGATGAAGCACACCGGCCCAACCGCACTGAGACTCGTCATCGATGGGATGAGCCGTGATGGGTTGAGCATCGACCAAACACTACAGCTTAAAGTTCAAGATCATGTGTAGGATAATTTTTTTCATGTGGTTTTAATTGATGTGAAGTATAAGAAATTACTTGATCATTCTGCATCAAGAAACAACCAAGTCCCTTCAAAGAAGAATCACTATAGATGATAAAGTCACCAATTTTGGAGGGAATATACAAAACTAGATTATTCACTAATCTTATTTTCAATTATTGAAAACAATCATTACATTATTTTATCCAGATGAATTTAACTTCTTTTTGAGTTAACATAGTCAGTGGGCTAGATAACTGTGCAAAGTTTTCAACAAACTGCCGATAATAAACTATTAACCCAATAAAACTGTGAATCTCAGTAACATTTATATGTCTTGGACATTCATAAACTACTTTAGTTTTAACATGATCAACTGTTATGACATCTTTATTTATGATGTGTCCAAGGATTGAAATATTTTATAACTAAAAATCACATTTTCTAAATTTTCTGTATAACTCATTTCCTTTTATGATTTGTAGAATAATCCTTAGATGTTTTTATTAATACTCATAACTTTTTGAATAAATCAAGATATTATTAATAAAAACAACCACAAAATTATCTAAAAATTCATGGAAAACTCCATTCATAAGATCTATAAATATAGATGGGGAATTTTTCAACCCAAATGGAATAACCACAAACCCATAATGCTAATATCTTATCAAAAATGCTATTTTTTGAATTTCATACTTCTTTACCTTCAGCTGATTATACTTAAAACTTAGGATAACCTTTGAAAAATACTAAGCTCCCTAGAGATAGTCAAATAAACCATTGATATGAGGAAAATGACACTTGTTCTTAATATTGGTTTTATGAAAAGATCCATAATAAATGCAAAGAATCATGGAACCATCTTTCTTTTTAACAAAAAAAAAATAGGAGCACCCCATGGTGAAGTGATAGGATGAATGAAACCTTTATAAAAAAACTCTTGTAACAACTTTTTCAATCCCAGAAGTTATACCTGAGTCATTCTATAAGGGGGTTTTGAAACTGGATCAATATCAAGAACTTATTTAATAGTAAATTCAACTTCCTGATCAAGTATAACACCAAGAAACTTATTGGAAAAAACATATAGATATTCTTTTACTACCGGCATATCATTAATATGCATAGTTCCCCTATTATAGACAATATATGTAAGATAACTTTCATTTCCATTTTTTAACAGTTTCTCGGATTCTTGATATGTTATCAAAGTTATGTGTTCATTATTATATTCAAACTAAAATTCTTTCTAAAAAAATTATTTAGCTTTAGAATCTACCATAGCATGGTAAACAAAAATCCAATCCATACCTAGTACAACATAAAACTCTACTAGGGGAAATAAAACAAGGTTGATAGGTAAAGACTTTCCACAGACAATGATAAGAAGATTATTACAATTTCTTTTTTCCTTAATACCCCCAGGAGTTTTTACAATAAGTTACGACTTCATTTCTTGGGGTGAAATTTCCAATTTACCAGAAAATTTCTCATAAATAAAAGAATGAGTAGAGCCAAAATCAAACAAGGCATTATCATAATATGAATAAACAGGAAATGTACTTGATACCACTTCATTTAATGTCCTAATATATTTTGAAGTAGTTTCAAAGGATTTCACAACACCTTTATGCTTATAGTCTGGATGTTTCCCATCATTCAGGTCATTATTCAGATATGAATGTGCATAATGACCCATATCATTACATTTAAAACATTTTACTACATTTTTATCAAAATTAGACTTACTGCTGCCAATATATATTTTTATTGTAATTATGATCCATGTTCCCAAACTTACTACATTAGAATCACTTACCATACTTTATAATTCATTCCCCAGTGTGCTTTTTACCACAACTTTCACAAACTGAAAACTTAATTTTAATACCATCAAATTTATTTGATCTATTCTCCACCTTTTTTTACCACCTATACCTCTTTTTTGATGGTTTTTAAGTACATATGATCATTGGAAAACTCCATTTCTACTTTCTCATCACATTGCACAAGTTTATCATAATTTTTGAATTCATGGGAAGCTAATTCCCTTCGATATTTTGCCTTAAATCATGAGTAAAACTAATTAATCTTACTATCAAGGTCACAAATAAAATCTAGTGTGTAAATTGCCAATCTGGTGAAGTTTTCTTCATAGAAGACCACTTAATCTTTCTCCCTTTGCCTCAATTCTATGAATTTATTTTATATTCTAAGTCTAATAACTTTAGGAAAATATTTATCAAGGAAGATATTCTTAAATTCATCCCATTCCAAGGCATCAACCTCCTCTCTTTATCTGATATTATTGACCATTTACAACTACTAGTTAGCTTCACCTTCAAAATGGTAAATAGAAAGACTTACATTTTGATGATCTGAATATACCACGACATCAAATATATTTTATAGGAATTTAATACATCCTTCAGCTACCACTGGGTCATAAGGTCCACTAAATCCTAAAGGGTGATGTCTCATAAAATGTTCCAATATTTACAAATTCCTTTATGGTAGATCCACTACGCCAAAATTTGTATTTAGTGGCAGTTTTTTTCCCATTTAGCGGTGGTTTAAACTACCATTAAATCATTTTGCGGCGGTTTTGGAAAACCGCTGCTAAATCGTGTGTCGGGAAATAATTAGCAGCAGTTTAAACCGTCACTAAAGCGTTTTTAATTTTATTTATTTATTTTATTTATTATATATATATATATATATATATTAATTTCACAATTTATTTATTATCGTAATTTATTTATTTATACCATGCTCATGCCCATCTCCATGAACAAGTCAATGTCCATGCACATGCCCATGTGATATATAGAAATTCTGCGTTGGGTGAGATTTGAACCCCTTACCTCTTGCTTATTCTCCAAAGACTTTACCACTCCAGCTGATTCTTCACGTGGTCAATAAATCGAATTTAATATACTTATATATATATATATATATATATATATTAATTGGAAAAACAAATAATACACAACAAATAGATACACACTAAATAATTATTAATCAATAATTATTAATCAATAATGATTAATCAATAATCACTAATTAATAAGTAATAATTAATAATTACTAATTACAAATTACTAATTAATAAATAGAATATAAATGAATAATAAATAAAGAAATATATATAATATGGAAATAAATGGTAAATAAAAAATAAAAAATAAAAAATAGTAAATAAAAAATAGTAAATAATAAATAATAAATAGTAAATAGTAAATAGTAACTTGTAAATACTAAATACTAAATACTAAATACTAAATACTAAATACTAAATATATAATATATATAATATATATAATATATATAATATATAATATATAATATATAATATATTATACATAATATATAATAAATAATACATAATACATAATACATAATATATAATAGACAATATATAATAGACAATATATAATAGATAGTAGATAATATATAATATATAATACATAATACATAATATATAATATATAACATATAACATGTAATATATAATAGATAATACATAATACATAATACATAATACACAATACATAATAAATAATACATAATACATAATAGATAATAGATAATATATAAATATACAATATAGAATACATAATACATAATACATAATATATAATATATAATATATAATATATAACATATAATATATAACATATAATATATAAGTAATGTATAAATAATAAATTAATTAAAAAATAATTTAATATATGATAAATAAATAACAAATTGATAAAAAATAGATAAATAATAAATAATAAATAATAAATAATATATAAAAAATAGTAAATAGTAAATAGTAAATAAAAAATAAAAAATATTAAGTAATTAATAATTAATAATTAATAACTAATAATAAATAATCATTAATAATTGATCATTAAGAATTAAGAATTAATATTTAAAAATTTATAAATAATTAATAAATTACTAAGAAACTATTAATTAATAAATAAATAATAATTAATAAATAATGAATATTGAATAAATAAATAATAAATAAATAAATGAATAATAAAATAATAATAAAATAATATTTTATAAATTAAAATTGAATTAATAAATAATGAATAATAAAGAATAAAGAATAAAGAATAAAGAATAAAAAATAAAGAATAAAGAATAAAGAATAAAGAATAACGAATAAAGAATAAATAAATAAATAAATAAATTAATAAATAATAAATAATAATTAATAATAACTAATAATTCATAATTCATAATTAATATTTAATAATGATTAATTAATAAATAAAATTTAAAATTTAATATTTAGTATTCAATATTTAATAATTAATAAATAATTAATAAATAATAAATAATAAATAATAAATAAATAAATAATAAATAAATAATAAATAATAAATAAATAATAAATAATAAAAAATTACTAATTAATTAATAATTAATTAATAAATAATTAATAAATAATAAATAAAGAATTAATAAATAATAAATGAATAATAAACTAATAATAAATAAATAATAAATAAATAATTAATAAATTAAAAATAAATTAATAATTAATGTGTACATAATAACTAAATAATAAATAAATAAATACATATTAAATAATAAATAAATAAAAAAATAAAAAAATTTATTAATAAGTAAATTGTTAAATAAATAAATAAATAAATAAATAATAAATAACAGATAAATAAATAATAATAATAAATAAATAAATAAATAAAAAATAAAAAAGTAAAAAAATAAAAAAATAATTAATTATATAATTCATAAAATGTTAAGAACCTCTGAAAACCCTAAAAACACTGAAATAACCATAAATTCTGATCCAGAACTCCTTTTTCTGCGTCACAAATAGTCAAATCGAAGATCATGAAATGAGCTTCGATATGATATGTGGTACATGACGAACATACACCTAGATCGAAGGTTATAACCGTTTGAATTTTTAAGAAATCGGGGTCTGCCACTAAAACCTCTATTTCAGAGGTCTTTTGGGACTTTCTGGTAGAATAAAAAGAGGTACAATACTCAAAGAGTTAATACCAGACCTAAATGGTGTAGATCTTATCGCAAGCTTCGATTTGATATGTGGTAGAGCCCAAATGGACACCTGAATTAAAAGTTATAACCGTTTGAAGTTCGAGTTCGATTTTCAACTTTTGAAATTTGAATATATATTTTTTCCTTTCATTATCACATGATTAAAATCTCACTTGGTTTTAGCTCATTTGATAAGTTTCGATTTGACCGGTTGTGGAGCTAAAATGGACTCCCGGATCAAAAGTTACGGTTATTTGATGTCGAAGTTCGTTTTTCAACTTATTGAAGATTTTTTTCAATTTAAAAATATTTTTAACTAATAATTATAAATATTTACTAATTGAAACATTATAAATAATTAAAATTATAAATAATAAACAATATTTTATTGTAAATAATAAATAATAAATAATAAATATTTTTTTTAAAATTATTTGTTCAATTTTGCGACGGTTTTAAAAAAACCGCCACTTTTTTTGAAGAAATTTTAAAAAATTTATAAAAAATATTTTAAAATCATTTAGTAGTGGTTTTCAAAATTGTTGTGAAAAAACCAATGCTAAAACATTATTTTCTTGTTTATCTGGTTTTTCTCTAGCATGGACACTATGAACATTTATATCCTGTATAAACTAAGAAGTCAAAATGAAAAAAAAATACTTTGTTCCAATTCCAACCATTCCGGGTTGCTGATTCAGAAGGATATCATCCCCTTGGTGCCTTTCTAACCCAACTTCCCTATTCTCTCTATGGAAAACCATTCTAAACAAATATAGTTTAGATGAAGCAAAAATTAATTTTCAAATGCCACCTCTTTTCAACTTAACCATATAGTAAAATCTTTTAAGGGTATTCTATTAACATTATCCTAACCCCTAAAATTATCTAAACCTTGATCTGATACCAATTGTAAGGACCCTGACTTAGAAATTACATATTCTATTGAATTTTAACTATAATTCACTTCCTTACATACCCAAACACCTTTTAGGTTTATAATTTTATAGATTTAGGTCATAAATCTTACATAACAAACCCATATATTATAAAGTGTACACTTTTAATAATCATACATTTTACCATAATATATATCTATATTTTAAAATGAAACATATTTTGTTTTCATGAAAAATATTCATGACTTTCAACATTACTTCTTCTTTTCCCTTAACCATCCTTAAACCCTATGAAAAACATTCTAAAACATGTTATGAGCACAAAAAGCTCAACAAGGGACATAAAAAGAAAGAAATAAACCATTAGTCTATGAATACTTATAAAAATTTACATTGTTTAAAATAAAATTTGGGCTCAAAATAAACATTTTATTGCCCAATAAATCACCTTCTATGCCCAAATATTTTCATAAAACATTTCACAATAAATCTTAAAGGCAAAATAAAACTCATAATGTTTTATTTGAAATCATGCAGAATTCATAATAACTTTTTTATGAAGTTTTAATTTTCAACCTTATGAAGTATAATATACTTTCCTTTACCTTGTGAAATCATAATATTTCTATAAAAACCCATAGAAATCATAAATAAAGCATGCAGGTAACTTGAGGAATCATTTTTATATCACTATTACTTAAATATGGAATAACCACAATATTAATACTTGGAGTAACCATCATAGTTACATTTGAAATAACCATAAAAGTTATGCTTGGAATAACCATCATAGTATATTCCCATAACCACTCAGGATATGTAGAGACCCGAAGCTTGACGTACATGGACATTACATTACTTTTGTGGAATACTTAATACATAAAAAAAACAGACACACAAGGACCGTAATAGTTTAGTGTCTTTGGAAACTTGGAATATAAACATCTAATCCTGTTGAAAGATCTTCAACATCTCCCATATCTATCTTCCCCTTTTGTTTTTTTACCTAAAAGCTTTATTTATATCCTGGGGAAAAGAAAACATATAAAGGGTGATCTCAAATGCTCAGTAAGGGTAAGCATGGATAAAATAAAACAAATCATATACATTTGAGCTTAAAAACATGAACATAATGTTTAAAAACTTGAGCAATGACATAAAACATGGAAGTACGTAAGACATATATCATAAAGAAACATTAATCATGATAAATTAGCATGGTAGTAAAACATGTAATTGTGGCAACCATTCGACACATGTCATGATTTCTATAGTAGCCAAGGCATTGCTGCCAAGACCATCTTAGTGGACAAAGTCCCTTTCTGAATCGAGTTCACTCCTCGTTTCAGTCCTGTAACACTGAACCAGATTAACTTACCGTTCCAGCCATGTCTATCTCATGAGATATAAAATCTTTATCCAATGCATTGGAGGGAGATATAGGTCCCACCCATCTCATAATGAAATCATTCTTACTTGTGCCACAAAATAAACATACATCATTCATAATAACCCAACGAATAAAATGGGTTTCATAAACATCATCCCATCATAACATAATCCATATAAAAGAAATGGATATAATTTCATAATAAGAAAAGTGAAACCATGTAAATAAAAGAGACATTATAATTAAAACATACACATATGAAATAATTTCATTTTAGATAGAAAATGGTTTTGATAAAACACTTGAAATGAATTCTTGAGGAAAATATCCTTTCTTCTTTAAAATCATTTTCTTTTCACAAAATGTCATGAATTTTTAAAAGAAAAGGATTTTCTTGAAAATAGTCATGAAATCTTTTGGAGGAAACTTCATGAAAATATGTCTTTATAAAACCGTAAAAATCCTTTCATGCCGTATAAGTTAAAAAAACATTCTTCTCGTACTTTTGTCGGAAAAGTCAAAAAGTGCCTCGTACGAAAAACGACAAAATATTCCTTTCATATCTTTTAATAAAAACTCACCAAAGGGTAATATTGGATTTAAAAATTTTTAGGTGGATGGAAATAATATTACATATTTAGGAAACATGGATGTGGATGATAAAATACACCCCAGTAATTTCTGAAGTATAAACAATCTCGGATAAAAATGAGATTGTGATATTTCCCTTACCTTAGGTCCGATTTGCTTCGTAAGTGTCCGAACCTCATGTATAATGATTTAAATAATGTCATTGACTTATTCCAGAATCATACTTATTGTTATGATATCATATATGGTTCACTTATGACTTTATATTACCCGTTCTTTGGTAAATTCCATGTTAAAGAGCGTTTTGGGTAAAATCGTTTCATTTGTCGTCCGTGTTTTGACTTGTAATTATTCATATGATTACTTAGATTATGATTACTTAATTCCAGAATATAAAACATGATTTATATATAATATATATTCAGAATATACATATATATAATAGATTAGTAAATGGAGAGAAATACACCATTCATGGAGACGGTAGACCGTACGTACGCATGAACACTGTTTTCGTTTCCTTATTGAGTTGAATGGAATTAAGTAGATGACATACATATATATACACATAAATCCAGTATCATTATTATGTAATATATTTAATGATTACTTATTATATATACTTTATAATCATTCATGGATGGTTAACGTGGAGAATGAATCTCATCGCGTCGTGGAGACGGTAGTCCGTACGTACGCACGAGCGATGATATCGTTCTCATGATCGTGGAATTGTATTAGAGTGTATGTATACTATTTCAGAATCAATATCACTTTAAAATAATCATATATAGTTATTATGTACACCATTATACCCATCCAAGTAAGGTGGTGGTGGAAAATAGATTACACCATGGCGTGGAGACGGTATTCCGTACATACGCACGCGCGATGATTTCATTTTCTGTAGGATGGATAGATGGTGAAATAGGGTTGTTTAATACTTATAATAACATATCAGTATATTAGTGATACTAATGTTATTACTTCATAATGAAACAACCTAAGAATAATAAGTGGAAGAAGAAATAAAGATGAAAGAATCGGTAACGGACATTACCTCTTCTTTGAAGCGCCTCTTTGAGTCCTCCTCTTAGGGCACTAAAATTGGTCTTTGAAGAAGACAAGGACCTCTAGGATGTTTCTAGGGAAGTGGAGAATAGAATTGTTCAGGGTTTGGCTGAGCTTGAAGGCTCAAAGTGGTGTGAGGAAGAGACGTAGGAGGTGCCCTTTTATAAGGGAGGAGAGGGGCACCTTTGGAATAACAAAAAATATTATTTTATTATAAAGTATTATTCGGTTTTTAATAGCTCAAAATTGAGTTATTTAGAAGATAAGGTTTGGATGGGTAGAAATCCTCTCATCCAATATAATTTAGACAAGTTTAGGTCATTATATTAACCTTATCTTTTAGTTTTAACTCTTAGTTAATTAGATTGACATTTACCATGTCACTTTGTATTTTTATATTATATAGGTTATAAACTTACCATATACATCCAAGCAACCCCAAAGTGGTCCATTAATGATACACCTATCATGATATAAGTATCTTGGACGAACCTTATATTTTTAGGAATAAAATAACAATCAATAATATAATATTTGTTTTAAAAACTATTTTATGTCAATTTTGACACTATTCAATAGTTGATTTTTGTGAAACTCATAACAGAATGATTACTTCGACAAAAGTTAATTAAATCAATACTAACATGTCATATTAACCTATAAAATTAGTTTAATTAATAAAAAGTTTCAAATTATATTTTTTTGGGTATTTATAATATCAATTATTCTAATTTTTCACTATTATGGAAATTACTGCATCATTATTGTGTCATAAATAAATTAAATTATTTAATGTCTAAAAATTATAAATAAAATACCATTATGTATTAAATCTTATTATCTTTCTAATTAATATTTACAATCGAATTTATCTTATGTATAACCCTATATTAAAAATGTTTTTGTAAATAAACTTTGATTTTAACTCTTTTAACTCTTCTTTGAATAAAATAATAATAAATTTCCTAATCTAATCCAAGTGGGCCTAAATGGTCATATTTTATTCATAAGGTTGTTTTTGGTCGAATTACACTTATCAAATAGAATTAGGACATGTGTTAGGGTAATAATAATATCATTTTTACCCTTAATTACCCTATTTACTTTTAACCGTGGTAAAAAAAGTAAAAAGTTACTATTCACAAAAAATTATTTTCATCTCATTGAACCACATTTTACTTACTGACATCAACCGTGTCTCTTGGATTTTTGAAATTCCACTCACAGAAGAGGTAAAATTAAGTTTTATGAAAAGTTCATTTTTTTTAACTACCACTTAGTTGTTTCACTATTCATCAAAAAATGAAAGTTTCCAGAAAAATACCAAAAATTAGGCCTAAGCTATATTTGATATTATGAACTCAAAAATGATGTCTATTTTACCAAATTCAAAACATATCAGTTGCATTAATTAATTGAAAAATTAATTCCCATCGTCAAAACAAATAGCGTGTTCTTAAGAGATAATAACTATCAAAAGATTGACACTTGTTTATATCTGGTTTAAATGTGAAATTACATCCAATGACCAACATTGTATTAAATTGTAAAAATATATTCTAAATATACTTTAAAACCACAAAAATTAATAATCTATCACTATTAATTATTTCTATTAAAAATGTTGTTTTTAATTAAAATTTAGTAATTTTCACTATTCATCAGAATATGAAAGTTATCCGAAAAGTACCAAAATTTCACCCTAAGCTAATTTCGATATTCCGAATCCAAAAATGAAGTCCATTTTGAAAGATAAAATTTATAAAATTTCAACAAGTGGGTATTACTATTCATAACGGCTAGTTCATAATAATATTATAATAATATCTCATTTAGCGAAACTCAGTATTGCGTACTACACACGCTATCGTGGAAGGTTGCAATTGCGTGTAATGTAATCCAAGTCAGGGGTTTGTGTAGTGAAATCTCATTTTGGTGTAGCGTACAACACAAGACATCAATAAAATTAAAAAAAATATTTTTCAAAAAATCTCGGGGTGTTACAGGATAAACCTATTCACTGAACTCCATCCCTTTAACCAATGCATTAGAGGACTATAATGGGAACACCTGACCTTGGTTTATCATGGAAACACCCTTCCTTAGTTAATAACATAACCATCCATCCTTGGTTTATAAAAAAACCACACATACTTGGTTTATAACATAACTGCTCATCATCATAACAAATTCCCAAGAACCATAACATAATCATAACACATAAAATCTTTTATTATAAAAACATTATTTACACCTATAAGAATGCATTTTCGAATATTGATATATCCCATTTCTTTAAAACCCAATTTTCAAAACTTAAATTACCAGAATAAATGGAAAAATGGTTTTTATTTTAAGAAAACATGGAAGATTATAAAGGAATTAAAATATCAAATAATAGTTACGGAGGTGGGAAAATCATTGTTGTTGTATATGTTAAAATAAAATATTCTTTTTGTCTTTTTGAAAATAAAGTAAAAAAATTATGTAAAAAAAGATTCCTTTTGAAAAACTTTGAATGAAAGTAAAAAGATACATAAAATTTCCTTTATAAATCTTTTATGTCCATATAAAAATATTAATAACTTAAAAAATATGGATATGGAATAAAAATAGAGTTTTAAGGAAAACTTTAAAAGAGAATTTTTAAAAGAAAGTCCCTTACCTTGAGTCCGAAACATCGCATACATTATTTATCTTCCTAAATAATAAACTTATGTTAATAATTTAATTTCTTAAGAACCCTTTTCAAGGTTTTTATTCCTTTTATTTAACTTATTATCATGTTATATACAATTACTTAATCATTTAAGTTAATATCAGATGTTTTGATGATATTCAATACATAAGTCCAAAATGACTTCAGTAGGTTGACTATGGTCAAAGTGGCCATTATTTTATCATATCTAGAGTAATAATCATAACATAATTATCATTTTTATACACAAATTATACTTTTTAAACCAATTATTGAATATTATTATGAAAAATTAACCATGTTACAATCACAGAGACTGTAGGTCGTACGTACACATAACTAACATCTCCATTTTTCAACGATCATTATGGAAATAAGGTAAATATAATTTTATCTCTACATAATTATAATAATATAATAAATTCAATATTATTTACTTAAAAATACATATATATATCATCTATGTGATTTGGTGATGAAACATGAATCACATCACTTCGTAGAGGTGACAGTCCACACGTACATACAAATGACATTGCTATTTTCTAGTGAATTTATTGGTAATAAATTAAATGATATATTTTATTTTAATAATTATAAATATTAAATTAATATAATACATATAAATTAAATCCATCATTATAACCAGTATTTATAGACAGTTATGAAAAATTAATTACATCAGTTCACAAGGTGGTAGTCTTCCGTGCACATGAATGATGAATTACTCTCCCATTTGATGGAGGTTAGTGATGGATTTAGGTTATGAAATTAACATAATAACATATCAATATATAGAGGATACTTTTATTTTATTTTATCATGGTTTAAGAATATTTTATGAAGGTGGAATTATAAATAAACCAAAACCATGCGGTTAAAAACTATACCTCTTATTTGGAAAGTATCCTTTTATTAACACCTTAAGTCCTCTAAGGTAGTATTATGCCTAAAAAGGACCTATATAATAAGGGTATGGATTATAGTAAGGTATATGGGTAGGTATTGGATGAAATAAATGGAATTTTAAATGTAAGGAAATGAGAATAAGAGGTTCCCTTTTATAAGAGAGGGGAGGGGTACTCTTAGAATTCTTAAAATATTAAATTAATATAAATTAATATAAATTAATTTTGATGTAAAAATAGATAAAACTTGATAATATTCAAATAAAATATGATTATGAGTTTAAATAATCTCATAAAATTAAATTTAGACAAGTTTGGATCACATTTTTGCACTTATATTTTTTTCTTTAACCATTCGTTAACCCTTTCGATAATTACCACAATATTAAAATGTTCCACTGTTTAAGGGTTAATAATGTTACTATAAAATGAAAAAACCCATAAATGGACCATTGTAGATATAATTAACCACATACCACTCATTTTTATGAATATAATATTTTTATGAATTTTAAATTGCTTAATAAAATATTATTAATGTCAATTTCAAAACTATTCATTTACTTTGACTTTAATAACATCAATATAACAAATTAATTCGAATAAAATGCATAAAAACCTCTTTAATATGTCATTTTTATCTAAAAAACATGAAACACAAGATTAATTCAAATAATATTATTGTTAACATGTTTAAAATCATTTATTTATTTTTCTATTAATTGAATAATTACTACATCAGTGTTGCGTAAACTTTTAAGGTAATTATTTATTCACTAAAATTTAAAAATAAATTACCATGATAAAAAAATCATTTATATTTAAAATTAATATTTAAAAATTATCATATCCTCTGTTTATCCCCACGCTAAAAATATTATAATTATTAAAAGTAAGAGTGTGACATTTTTGGATTTATATTCACTTAAATATTATAAAGGCCAAAATAATATCCAAATGGAAAAGCCATAAATATAATTTTTTATGATTATGGATGATATATAATCATATAATAAAATTAATACAAGTGTTTGGGCCATTTTTTAGTCTTTATCATTCTATTTTTAACTTTAATTAGTCAATTTACCCTTTATCATGGTAATAAAAATTACTAAGGTTACTATTCATATTGACCAAAACTAAAAGGGAACGATTTACTAAATTTGGAACTATTAATTCCAAATATGGAATCCTTTTTTCAAAATTCAAAACACATAAATGGAATAATTTATTTTAAAATTAAAACAAAAAACACAATGAAAAATAGTTTTTAGTTAAATTCCCCTTTTAAGTATAAAATGTTATTATAGTAAATTAAAGTATACAATTAATTTCAAAGACCATAATTGGATTATTTTAAATCAAAATTAACTAATGAAATTTTAATACTAATTCAAAATATAATTTTAATTTTTAAATAATAAAAAATAAAGTATAATGTTTAATAAAAATCAGTATTTTCACTATTCATTGAAATATAAATCTTTTTAAAAAATCCTAAAAAAATCATCCAAATATAATTTTTACATGATGAATTCAAAAATGAAATTATTTTTTAAAATTAAAATTCTATAATTTGGGAATAAATATTTTAAATAAAACCATATAATGTAAAAAACCCAATTTGGTTAGAAATAAAGATTTTTTCCTTTTGATCGAAAATTTTCTAATATTTTTATAATGAATATTACTCTATAAAATTTTACTAATGAATATATTAAAATGTTTTATATCAATAGTAACTGGGATATTAAACATGTATTCAAGATGATAATCTCATTCTCTCAGGTTGATCATCAGAGAGATGGCTGAAGTGTTGGACGCCAATTGTCTCAAGCTCACATAAAGATCCCTTCGAAGGCTGAAGGTTTAAGATAATCACTGAGCTTTATAAAACAACACAAATATATCAAATTAGAAATCTCTTCCTATTTTTGTATCTACTTAAGTAGAGGAACATTGCTGCACACCGAGTATATCCTACATCAATCTTCAAAATGGATTCACTTCATTTAATAATACAAGAAGTTCCATCGACCGCTTGATCCAACACCAGGGAAAACAACTGGACACAACTTCACACATGCCCATCATGGGTCATGCCACCCCATTGTGTGGTCCACCTGAGCACTCACCTGTGCACCTTTTGTATAGGCTATGCATGACTATGTAAAGGGAAGAGCGTCATATAGAGGAAGAATCTCCTTGTTCATGTTTCCTACTGGTGGGATGGAATGGTGGTGACTTATGGTCGCATGGAGATGGACCCATGGGGTTTTTTAGGTTCCATGCTATTGGTATTTTATCTTGATCATCTAGACCCCGTTATCCACTTGTTGTATGTTACCTTTTTGGTTTTGTTGTTTTTAATATATGATGTATTTTTGATATCTATTAGGATACTCTATTGATACTATCTTATCACATGCCATTTTGTGGGTGAAATCATTACCACATTCCTTTGTATGATACCCTGGTGCTTATCACCAACCCATGGTGATCGATAATGCACTTCGGGCCTTATGGCGGGATAATTTGGGTGACATTATGGGCTAACCCGGGTTAGTCTGTGACATTTATACTCAATTTTATCATCTATTAAGGGATTTTATAAGAGATATATAGTCACAATAAGTAGAAAAACCATTGGAATGTGGTAGTCCTGATAAATATATCCACATCTCAATATAACCATGAATATCATGTGAGGGCTAATAGACTGAAAATTTGTTAGCAATCTGACCTAGTATAAGTGGGATTCTGTTGGAGTTAGTTTCCCAAAACAAACTATTTTTTAATTTTGATTATTGTTATATTCAAGGTATTAAATATTAATAAATATCTTAACACATGATATTTTTTCTTCTACATAACATTTAATGTGATAATGTCGTATTTTTCACATTGAAAGGTCATAGCGGTTCCCTATTATGATGAGAAACTTGAAGTGTTATGAAGATATTCTTAAATACATGTTATATAGAAGGATGATATCATCGGAATAGACATAGATAATACATACTATTAGGGGTATAAGGCTCATAAGACATTGAGTCTTCTTCTCATGATGTTAACCCTTGGTAATTTATAAGATATGAGGTTACAATAGCAGACCTACCCATAGGAATCCCATAACATTGGATATTATTAAATAAATACATGTGTATTGGTCCTTATACCTGATATTATTATTAATACATATCATGTTTCAAAAAATTAGATATATTATCAAAAATCATGATAAAATATGTTCATAAAAAACTAGGATATATTGGGTGCATCAAAAGTGATATGAAATTAATGGATAAGTCAAGAAAGGATTTGTACCTTTTGATTTAATGGAAGTAGATATCTCTATACCTATGATTGAAATGATACTATTTGATAAATCCATGTCCATGGTAGGATATAGACATGTTCATTTTTTGAAGTCAAAGAAACATAAATCCATCATATAGGTTGTTGACACAAAGTATGTAACTTTCTTGATGAGATATCGATATAAAGAGATTTTATCACACAATGAGTGTTTGAAAGATATTGCTTTTGTTGTGACATTAAATTATTTCTCTAGGGGTTCCTTGATGTGTTTCTAGACATTAATCTTGGACTTTAGGCTAGTTATCCTAATAACACCGAGAAAGAGGCTGAGAGGTCCACATATTAAGTGTATCCAAAACCTCAGTTAAATTATATTTGAATTTAATAGGTTGAATAAATATTATTTCCAACTTGAGGTTTAATAATTATTTAGGTATGGTTAATGACATATTTAAATATGGAATAAATAAAGCAGTGGTATTTAAAGTTTTGTAAATTCCTAGGATGATTTATAGATCTATTTAACTGTTCAGTGGAAATGATATATTCAATATCATTTTAAAAATATTAATTAATTTATTTAAGAAATGATATTAAAAATATCCATAATTTTTTCACATATAAAGGAATTAATAATAATAAAAATATTATTCAATATGGAATTCACTAAGGATTAATATATGGGATAAGAGAATATATGCAATAACTAATTCCATAAACTAGTTATATAAACCCAATTATATCATTTCTAGGGTTAAAATTATTGTTTACAATAAATCCTCTCTCGAGAATTCTCTCAAACATAGAGGGAAATTTCTCTAGAATGCTCTTAATAATTGAGAACATCAATCCTTTCCATCCCAATCAAGAATACATAATAACTTGATAAAATTATTCGAGCTTGGAAGGAAATATTGTTCCAATCAAAGATGAACGATGAAAATAGTTAGAACCATTCATGATAGCACCCAATTCTATGGTGACATTATGAGATTTTTAGTTCACATGTGGATTAATGATAGAGAGATTATATCCTTAGATCCTTCATCACAATGACATCATGATAATAGTGGTCAACCAAATTGACAATGAAGAAATAATTGCAGGCTATAATAATTCTTATTTATCTAAATTGATTATAAATTATTTGTAAAAAGATCCTATCTATAAATATTTTTGGGTTTCATTCATATGATTATGAGGATATACCCAAAGATATCAATGAAAATAAATTCTTGGGCATGAGACTGGCCATTTTCAATGTGCCCCCAAACCTTCAATTAAACAAATCATCCTTCCATGAATCATATGGTATGATTCATCTAGCACTAGTATGATTCAGTTAAGGCAGTGTAACATTATCAAGTTAACATTTTAATATTACTCACTTATTGGATATCATTGTTTAAACATAACTCATAGGAGAATAAATTGATGGGATGAATGCATGAATAACTAGAGATTTACACATACAATTCATAATTCAAGAGTAAATACTGTGATTACTCAGGAAAATCCAAAGGGCTATATAAAGAGGATTTTCCCTGAACTAAATACTTACAAATGTGTTTCATAACACATGAGTAAATGTTTTGATAACCCAGGGACATCTTGAGGGCTATATAAAGAGTCCTGTCAGTAAGTCTTTGGCGTGTCACTCCTCAAGAAAGTATTTGGTTGATACTCTATCCCAATCAAATATCTCTTCTTCTATCCTCCTTAGTTACTTGATATACTATCATATCATGGAGAATATAGAGGTCCCGAATAAACCATTTGGGTGATTTAGTATAACTCATGGATACACTATAGAGGGAATAGTTTAAAGGCTATTCCCTATGATCCTCATTAATCACAGATCAAAGTTAGTAGCAACAATGAACTCCAATTTAAGGAACACATTCTTAATTTTTACTTTCTTAAGTTTCAATTAAAAAGGTATGGTGATCATAATATTTATGGATTCTAATCAATTTCATTTTATTTATTATCATTAATAAATCCTTAGAAACCTTATAGTGAAACAAGGACTTTGTTGACACTCTTTTTTTTCATGGGGTTAAAAAGATTATGAAGAGTGATTTAAACTTGTTAAGGAAATGAAGATCCCTGAGGAGAATAAAAGGAATTTACAAAAGGTGGGATTCACATAACCCTACACACATAAGGACCACACGACCCTCCTTGTGCAGCACTAAATGGCATGCCAACCTTACACTAGAGGCCTACATCGAGAACCTATGCCCTAGACCTGTGCGGGAAACTTCCTTCGACCAAGGTATCCTATTTTCCTATAAATAATACCCTTTGTCTCCTCATTTTAATAATTAAAAAAATAAAAAAATATTCCTCAAGCTTTGATCATGCAGCCCCTTCACCCAGGTCTCCAAAAATTCCTTAGGTAGATCTCAAAAACTTGAGAAAAGAGATAATCAAGAGGGATAAGGGAGATCAAAGTCTCTTAAGGGTCTAAACACAAAACACCCATATGAGGATCCCTTATACCCTAGTGAGAAACCACTTATGAGAGGCCCCTTACCTAATAAGGGACCTATACAAGCCTCATCCAGGGACACCTGAGGAGACCCATGGTGCCTAGGCTAAGGCCTCACCCAAGTGTTATTGCCCAAGTGGTCCATTTACAAAGGCATACCCAACTCGTGAAGGATTATACTCCCTGCACAAATAACTTCTAGTTCCTCCTAGTACCTGAATGAGGCACCTTTTACCTCTAATCTAGGAGCAACGCGAGACCATTTTTAGGCCCTCTTCCAAGCCACCAATGGTATGTCCCCTCTTCCTTTGGATCCCTTGTCTAAAAGGGATCAAATGGAAACCTCCACCGAAGACTTCAGACTTGAAAAACCATGAAGAGGGGGGCACCAACATGTCTCCCATTTGGTTTTTTATTCCTATAGTAAAAGGTTTCCCGCACTTTTCCCACATGATGGTTAGGGTCCTTAGGGTGCATGTGAATTTTCATTCCCATGGTCATGAGGTCCCCGACCCTAGGGGTGGTGTCAGGGAACTCTCAGTCTCAGATAATAAGGTTAGCACCATATCATACCCTTTTAATCTCTAAGACCTAGATCCTATAGTTTTAGGTGGGGAGGGTGAGGATCACATTTGATTTTCCATTCAACATAGAATGATATACTCCTACTGCAGAACCAATTTTAGGGAATCCCTCCTGGAGTAAGCCCCTAGGATTTCTCGTAAGACCTCGCCTACTTATTTCATTTCTAATTATATCCCCATTACCAATATGGGAGGGTATATGGGATTTTAAAATCCATTTATATCTCCCTTTGGGTCTAGGGTACAACAAAGTGAGGGATGTTATATCTCCCTAACCTTTTTCAGCAGAAGAAAGTGGGTGTATGGTTTTATAGATCTTCCACTTCCTCTTGTTTCTAACATTCAGTAATGACTCATCATGACTTATGGGTTTAGAGGATAGAAATCACCATGAAATACACATAGTTAGATGCATGTTTTCTAAGAGAATATTCTCTTAGATCTTACTCTCACCTTGCTTTAGAGTTCCTTCATAGGAGCAGGTCCTCAAGGATATATATACAACGTTAGGGAAAAGTAGATCATATGGTTTCCCAAACCTTCCGTTTCCTCTTGTTTCTCACACAATGCATGACTCATGTGGTATTAGAGGTTTAAGATAGTTAAAAAATCCACATAATCCCTAAACCTTTTAGGCCTCCTCCTCAAGTATAAGCCCCAATCAAAACGAAACCAAAGAATCCTCTTCAAGAATAAGCCCCAAAATCCAACCTTTTGGTAATCCTCATCAGGAGTAAGCCCCGATCAAACCCATATAAGAGAATCCTACTCATGAGTAAGCCAAAACCAAATGTCCATTCACCAGGGTATCCTCTTCTGGAATAAGCCCCAATTTAATCCCCTCAAAGGGCCATGATCCCCTGTGATATAAACCTTTCAAGGGCCTCCATAGGCATAGGTCCTTAAAACTGAAATACGCGGGCTTTGATTCCCATCCAAATGGGATACATAGGAATCCTACTTGAGGTCCAAACCCAACATCTCAAATCCACCCTCTTTTATCTGGTTCACATTCCGAGTAGGTTATAATTCAACATGGAAATCCATATCCCTTCTAGGTTCCTTGGGATTCTTCGAAATAAGTCCCACACCAAACATTGACTTGGAACCTTTTCCCTAGATGTCCTTATCACACGGTGCTAAACTGAATGGTTTGGTCCTTATCATATTACCTTATAAGGTATGACATGTACTATTAAGTGGAACCGAATTACATGGGTTCTGATTACTTTCACAAGGATATGTAGGAATCCAATTCATGGGTTTGATCCCAACATTAGAACAAATCCCATCTCCTTGTATGAACACACACTCCAGAGCACCCCAATGTGTGGCTAGAAAACCAACATTAAGGTAATAATTACCAGAGAATATCTAATTAGTACATAAAAGGATACCATTGACGGAGAGCCTCAGATATATAATAGATATCTATACAGATGATTCTAAATTCAAAAAATGCTAATAATTGATTATCAATTCAAGGATGAACCACATTATACTTGGGAATTAATAAAGGATTCATGAACATATCTTAAATCAATAATAGATTCATGGATTAGGCAATAATTCCCTCCAAAAGGGTATGCTGAGTCTGATTTCCCATCCTCTCGACCAATTTGAGTTCTTAAGCATTGTTGCCCAAATTACCCAATGATTTCTTACCTTTAAAAAGAAGGTCCCTTATGGATATAGAACTTTTGGGTATTTTTTATTCCACAAATAAACTTGTTAAAAATTGTTTGGAAATATAAAACTTGATGTGAATTATTGTACACAATTCACCCCCTGCAATTAGCTTTTAGGCGATGCGTTCTCCATTGAAAAAAATGGTGAACCTGACGTGAATCCTTAACTGAGATGATAGTATCATCCACCAATTAATCCCTTTTTTATCTCAAAACCAAAGAGGTCCAAATAAGATAATCAATCATGCATGTTTTCATTCAAATTAGATGTTACTTTGATAGGGTTTTCTTGTTTGTGTTTGTCATATTTTCAGGAAATTTATCTCAGGACTCCCTTAAATCCAATGGAATCCTTCCATATTTCACCAATGTATGACCCAACTACCATTCAGGTTAGGACTTTATACAAGAAGATGAAACCATCACTAACACAATGTCTTCAATGTTGGGTCTCAAACATACTATTCTGATAGTATTGTTAGAATGGTACAATACTGACCCCAGAGGCCTCTCGATTGGACCCCTAGTGTACAAATCCCCATTGATCACCCAATCAGCGGTGTCCAGTGGTCTAAAAGTAGGTGACACCTATCACCATTTTCAATTGTTTTGGGTTTATGTCCCCAAAATACTCCAAACATTACCTCACTTATCTTAGGGAGGTGGATTAAGTGGCCACATACAGCCTCATCCGGAAGACCTAGGGGTCCTTCCAAATGGATCATACCAACAATCATCATCACCAATTCCACATGGTAGTGACCCATCAACATGATGAAGGTGCCGTCCTCAACCATCTAGCCTAGGTAATCCAGACTCGGTCATGAAATATGTCCCATAGGGGGAAGAAACTGGTAAAAAGAGAGCAAGGTCACACCTCTTTCCCTTACGGAGAAGCCCACTGACCCAGTTTAGTGGAAAATTGTGAGCGGGAACATACACCTGCCTTCTATAATTCAGATTTCCAACATAATTGACTAGCTGCACACAAGGAAAACCATCATTAAAATTCAGATTCACACTTCTAGTAGGAACATACACCTTCCCACACTAACTAAGCCTTCCAATAGCCTTGTTTGGCATCACTCAAAGAATCCCGCTAACCAATTTTGGTGGAAAACCACAATCAGGTTTACACACCTTCCTGCATTCACCAAGCCTGTCAGTAATTTCATCTGGAAACACCTGGAGAAGTTAGTTGGAAAGTACCGATGATGAATATGGGGAAAACCCAACTCTCCACCCCCATATACAAGTACTGTCCGTATCCATAAGTAAGAAAGAGATAACAAGAACATGCACATACACCTTCTTCAGATATGGAATGAGCATATATCCCCATTATAATCATATAAGTCACCAAGAATATCCTAATAATAGTGAAAGAGAAGATGAAAATCCCTATCCACATCCTACAGACTTTACAAGAAATCATTATGGAGAAAAAGTAGTACTAAAGGGACAGATACACAACTACGTCCCCAAAAATAGGGTGGATCATCAACATGTCACCTTGTATAATACACACATCTCTACTCCCATCCAGAAGGGTCATGGGGGAAACTCCCCCATGATATATAGACAACCAGATCAGGAACACACAACTGTTCCAATAGGAGGCAATTGGCCTATTCCAATGGCCACTCCAAGGCATGCACAAACCCTTACCAAAATTACAAAAGCCTATCAGAAAACTCTAAAAGCAACACAGGAGCTAGTAAAACAAGATTCCATGCATGAAAACCACTTCCCCCAGCAAGTGGCCCTAGTCACTCACAATAAGGTATCTAAGAAGAAGCCTTACCAAAGACAACTGGAAATAAAAGAGCCAATCTACAATCCGGATCTACTTAATGATATAGTTCCTAAATCACTCACACACTTATATATGTAATCTTATGATCCTACTACCTCGTTACCAAATTATGGGGGTATTAGTAGTAATTCATAAGGTCCTCCTTGGATTATTCACCATGAAGGCTTGATTCATGACCATAATCTGATTAATATCAAGAGATAATCTCTTGATGAGAGTCATGAAAACCCTACAAATGGATAGAAGATCAAGGAGAAATAGATTTTCACAATTTATATAATCCACCATGGTAATTCTCCCTATAATGTAACTCACTATGAAAATTCTATCCATAGTAGTATTTCACATCATCAGAAGGGTCCTTCCCTTAGAGATGTAATAATGAGAAAGACCTCCTACTGCAATACACTTGGGAAAACAAGTCTAGTTATGTATAATTACTTGTCATTAGTAAGTGAAATTATTTCTCAACTAGAAGAAAACCTAAGGCAATGGTCATTCCTCAAACCTCCCTTGGATCTCCTGCCTTCCGACATAATAGAGGAAGTCCCTACCAATCTTGTTGTTTATGATAAAGAAGTGGGAAAAGCATCCACTATGGTCAGACCAAGTGGAGGAGCCTCTAGTAAAAGATGAAGAATACATGATAAACACGAGGAAACAGTTAGATAAAGATGACATATCAGTCATGTTCTGGCCTTTATCTACTACTCAATGTACTATTCCAGAGGAATTTTCAGAATATTGTGTGCACAACATCCACCTCAACATATAGAAAACTCTTCAGAACCTAAGAGAGAAAGTATTAACCTATGATGAGTATTAAAGAAACATCAAGTTAATATAATGGATGAAATGCCAAATTGAATTTCCATCTATCATGGCTGTATGACATCTAAATCTTAAAAAATAGTAAGGATCCCTTCAATATTCATGCCTCAGTGCATTAAAAAGATTATGAAAACTGATCGAAGATACCCAATCTAGTATTAACATGAGAGGATGAGGTGAAAATGGAGCATTAAATATCAAAGTGAACCCCAACCAAAAAATCCTTCCAAAAGTGTTATCATGAAATGTTATAGTTTCAGGTTAGATTTAACAAATCAACCCTATCTACAACCGAAGATGTGCTAAAAAAATATTCCCCATATAAATCCCATGAATGTCGGGAAGAGGGTGGTCTATTGAGATAATTTTTCACCTAGAATCTAAAAATATCAATCAAGCCTCCCATTTAGGGTAATTCCATTTTAGATAGATCAAATGTCATAAATAACACAACAATCTTTAGAGGTGGGTGATTCAAGTGCATACAAAATGATGCACCCAACTCATGTTCAGAAAAAACTACATAAAATCATAAGGGTGATTGTGGAAGTAGTATCCATGATAGTTCATGAGAAACCCCAAACCATAGGGCAGGGGGCTTATTTGACCCAACCTTCAAGGTTAGCAAACCAGGCTTGAAGAATCGTGAAAACGGAATAGGAATAGCCCTAAACCTCAGTGCTATTGGATTTTTCACCTAAACCCCCCCTCATCAGTGGGAATAAGTCTTCTCCTAATTAGGGAAAATACCACATAATGTATCCTCCTAGTTTTTCCATTTCCATGATTTGGTACCCTCACTAAATATGTACATGGCCAAAATGTCTGGAGATTCCCTTAGGATTACTGTCCATCAAACAACTCCAAGAAAACTAGTAAAGGATAGGAATAAACCTCAAAAAGGGCATAGAGAAAGGAAGTCTCACAAAGACATTGATAGAATGCCTATAGTATATTACACATCAATAAATGCCATCAATGCCACCCTTGTGAATTCCATAGAACATGAGGCCAATTGGGAGGAGGAGTTATAGAAGGATTTTACAGTTCAAAATTTGATACAAACTAAAATTATTAAAGGAGGTGTGCATACCTAGAACCAGAGTCTTTACCTAAATTTGGGAACTCCCTCAAATAACCCATCCTTACCCCTTAGAAGGTATCCAACTAGGAAAAGGGTAAATTGTGCTTCACCTCCATTATGGGGGGGTTAAACCCCTTTCACTTGAGGAAAAATTTGATCGGTAGAAGGAAGAGATAAAATAATTGAGGAGACTCAATAAAGAACTACACTGAGGTAGCATTCCTACTAGATATAATCTGTAAAAAGATCATCAACTCATACTCCTAGTTGTAATACCTTAGCAAAGAGGGTTTTCTTTAGAAATTGAAATGGATTCAGGACATATGCTCAATGTAGGGTACCAAATTCCAATATATTTGGATCCTGTAACAGTAGACCAAGAGTCACCTCTACTAGGTGCATAGCTAGAATGGATCTAGGTGCATCCTTACTAGCCTACCCCTAATATATACCCATGGAAAATACTAGCGGTATCACCATAGATGGACCTACTGACTGTTACACCTGTTTAAGATCTAGCTTAGCCAAAAATTCCTTGAGGGATCATGAATTCCTTTGAGTCACTCACAAATTGATTAAAATCCATGGAGTAATGATGTGTGCTGATACAACTAGAAAAGAATCCTTACCCTAAATGGGTATATCCAACTATTCCACCACCGAACTTTGGGAATCCTATATTTCTAAATTTTAATGGATCTGGAGGCTCAGAGTAGTATCTGATGCATTTTGTCTATCACTATGATCCTATGATGAAGACCCCCGAACAACAAGAGGCAGTGAAACTCTGGTGCTTCATGCAATCACTACAGGTCCAACCTTTGTATGATACACTATCTTACAAGATTGGTCAATTATGGGATAGATATACCTCTATCAGAAGTTTATTTTCCATTTTAGTTTTACATTATAGAAGAAAAAAGTCTAAAACCTCTCAAACTAAAAATAGCGAGAGAATAAAAGGGTATCAAATTTCATTTCTTGGTGGAAAGGATTTACATACTCTTTGAACCTATCAATCCCTCAAGAAGACTTTTTATGCATCTGTATAGTGAATCTTTTCGATGATTTTCACATACCACTCATCCCTATAAAATACATATGAGGGTTTAAGGACCTAACCAAAATTTCTCAGAGAGTAGAGGATTCCATCTCATAAAGTAAGGAAAAGTCATGATTAATTCCATTAGCTCAAGGAATAAGAGAGAGGAAATCAAAGGCTAGAACTATTACACTTAAGAATGCCCCTGTACCCTTTCTTAATCCAAATAATACACCATATCATGTAGTTCCACCTCTTGAGCATCAACAAAAATTCCCACCTTGTCAGTATGATCAAAGAGAGAAAAGGAAAAAATAGTTTGAGTAGATGAAAAATAAGGTTTATTCTTTTAAAAATAACCAAGTCCCCAACTACTTCATATCAACATTGGAAAACAATGTGATCAAGTTTCCAAATCCCAAAAATCCTAGAAAAGAGGGTGATGATGATATCCCAAATTATTTCCCCTTTCATCAAGTGTTGGGGAACAACATTTAGGAGTGTTTTGTTTTCAAAGACCTCCTGTAAAAGATGGTGAAATTTGGGTAAGTGAAGTTCAAAAAGTCATCTTCTCAGGTATCATGCGTCTCTTCCACCAATATAGAGGAGGAAAATAAATGAAAAAAAGTAAAAATAAAGGGTTTAAAAAAGTTAAGTAATTGGATGGTCATCAATATGATCAACCGGACTCATGTTATCCACAAAACATAGTTGAAACAACCAGTTGTATCTTCAACCACTTCCTCTACAACTCAGATAACTTCATCAAAATATCAGTCCTCTAAAATCTAGTCTTCCAAAAAGTGAAATGGCTGGAAGAGTAAGAAGAAAATGTAGAAAGATAAGCCTGTACCAAATCCAAAGTTGTCTTTAACTTTAGTGGACTTCATTCCAACAATCCCAGAAGCATGAGAATCACCCCACCAAATGGTACAACAAGGTTCCACCCACCAGACAGAATCTTCATCAGAAGAGGAGTTGATTTTTGGTTCTATTAATTTTATTCACTTAATGGATCCCTTCTTAGATGAAGATCATGATTATAAGTATGAATTCCCTACACTTTATTGGGGAAATAGTGTAAAAGGCCGTTAGAGTCAATGATATAGGGAAATATGTGATCGTTCTAGGAGTCACTACTTTAACCACATCCCTACTCAAAATCTCTATGAAAAAGAAACTCATGGTAGGGATCTCTAGTTAGATCAACAGGAATAATAAAATTCCCCCATGCAAGACAAGGTCTGCCCCTCACATGATCATCTTGAAAGATCGGTAGAGGATACACCATCACTTAATCAACCTCAGCATATAGGCAGACCTAGACAACCCAATCCATAAAGAGAAAGAGCACCTTTATCTCATACCCTAAGGGATGATCCATCCACATCAAACACCTCATCCCCTAAAGTGCTCTTAAAATAGAATCTCAATGCTAGAAAGTTCAAACCCTTAGACTAAAAGTATGATTTTTTAAGCAATTAGCCCTAGTGTTGTCCAAGTTGTCAATCTTGGATGCTCTGAGTCTATCAAAAGACCTCCATAAAGCACTCATAGAGGCCTTGTCAAGCCCTCAGGAGTTTGAGGTTGAGGTTTCTACTGTCGAAGTGTATCATGCAGAGAATGACCCCACATAACGCCATGAATTCATCTATTTCATAGATTAGGATGAGGATTCTATCATAAAGGGGCACATTAGACCCTTTTATATATCTGGAAGGATAAATGACATTGATATATGATGATAATTCATTGAAAATAGCTCATGAGTCAACCTCATTCCAATATAAATACTTAACTAGTCTTTTTTCAATGAATATCACTTGTACCCACCCAATTTAATATCACAAGATTATAAAAAGAGTGAGAAAAATCATCTTGGTCAAATAAAACCCAGAACTCAATTTGTGGATCTCATGTGTATCTCAGAATTAAAGGTTTTTAGGTAGGATATGACCTTCAACGTTCTTATAGGAATACCTTGGATACATCAGCATGCGACCATCCCTTCATTATACCACCAACGCCTTAAATATTGTATCAATGTTAAAATTAGGATATTTCATGGTGAAAAATCCCCATTTAAATCATGTGAATCATAGTACATTGACGTATGATTCTACTATAATATATGGATATAACTCTTGGATGATGATGTTGCTCAAATCAATGCCCCAAATGGTTTGGAGATAATCCCATCCAATCCTTTCAAGTGGCTCAGTGTAGAGTACATGCTTCCCATCAATCAAGTTAAAGTGATGTGACTAAATTCAATCACACATTATACAACTTCTATGATGTAATTTGTGAAAAATAAGCTCAAAAGTATAGAATATGTTGTTAAATATCAAAAAAGTGATGAAATCTTAGATAAAAATGTCTTCATTCTATCCCCTAAGCTTCAATAAAGCCTCATCCCATCAGATGTTCTAAAAGAAGTTGTAATGTCAATGGGGGAAAATAAATATTCTCATTCCTAGTCCCTCACCCCCTTCAAATATCAAAAAATGCCTTGCACCATTAATGGATCTAGAAATGGTTTCTTCATCTTTCAAATGTCCAAATGCCGACTCCTCCCCTAACTCTGAGAAACTTGATTCATCACCCAATTTCTATACAGAAGAGAAAAAAGTAAATCATGGGTAATAGAAAGAGGAGGAAGACCTCAGGGATTCACCTATGACATTTGAGGAAGGCATCTCACCACTATTGAAGAACTCATAGAAATAAATCTAGGTACAAATGAAGATCCATGACCCACTTTGATTAGTGTGACCAAGACTTCCAAATAATAGAAGGTATACACATCCTTTATAAAGTAACACCAAGATTTATTCATCTAGAATTACATAGAGATTCCAGGCCTTGACCCTAAGGTGGACACCCATCACTTGGGTTTGTAAGAAGGCCATTGGGGATACAAGCAGACAGTTATAAGGACACACCCAACTCATGCTACCAAAATTAAGGATTAAGTGGATAAAATAATTAAGGAAAAATTTATCCAAGAGGTACAATATCTAAAATGGATAGAAAACATTTTCCCTGTGAATAAAAAATGGGAAATTTTATAGTTTGCATCGATTTCACGGATTTCAACTACCACTGTCCAAAAGATAACTTCTTGGCTCCAATCACAGAACTCCTGATTGATACAATGACTGGTTATAAAGCCCTCTCCTTAATGGATATCTATTTAGGGTGAAACCAAATTCATATATCTCTAAAAGATGAATAATACACCACCTTTATATCCCCATAGGGAGTATTCTACTATCAAGTAATGACCTTTGACTTGAAGAACACCGACGCCACATACCTACATGCCATGCACCATATCTTCAAACCCTTATTAGGGAAGCTTGTTGAATGATATGTTGATTATATATTGGTTAAGTCCCAAAAACTTTATGACCACTTAGTTAACTTAGGAATCATCTTCAATAAGCTACGCAAACATAGCCTAAAGATGAACCCATTAAAATGTGATTTTGGGGTAACATCAAGGAAGTTTCTTAACTTCATTGTATTCTATAGCGACATCAAAGTTGACCCTAAGAAAACAAAATATATCCTTAACATGTAACCTCATAGAAACCTTAAAGAGTTTAGAGTAATTAAAGGACACTTGTCCTATATCTGGTGCCTCATATCAAACATTGTAGGCAATTACTTAACCTTCACTAGATTGATGAAGAAGAGGGTCACATATTGATAGACCAGTGACTATCGGGAAGCATTTGACACCCTCAAGGAATACCTCTTGAGTATGCTGATATTAATTCTACTCATTAAGGGAAATATAATCATCCTATATGTGAAAACCCTAGAGTGATCACTAGGCCCCTTCCTTTCACAAAAGAATGATGCTGGGAATGAAAATAACCTTTATTATCTCAGTTAAACCATGATCGATGTTGAGACTCGTTATTCAGATATCGAGAAGAGATGCCTAAAATTAATCTTTGTAGTTTGGAAACTGAGGTACTACCTAAAGCACCATGAATTCCAATTAGTCTCTTATAATAACATGCTCAAATATATCCTTATCCATCCTATGTTGATAGGATTTATGGCATAGTGGGCAGTACAGTTCATACCTCAGAATGTAGTGAATGACCCGATCTTGGTAGATTTCCTTACAGAACACCCATATATAGATACAACATCATTAAATACTGAATTTATAGATGGGGATATATTATATATTAAAGGAGGCCCCCAAACATAGGAAATGTATTTTGATTGTGCATCCAAGATCCCAATAGGGAGGAAAATGGAAGACCCTAATCTCAATAAAGTTGGGTTAGGGATTGTGCTCATTTCCCCAGTGAAGTCAATTTTACCATACTCATTCTTGCTATCAGAAGGCTGTACTAAGAATGAGGTGGAATATCAATCCCTCATCATAGGTATATAACTGGTGTTACAAATACCAATGGATCACTTGGAAGTGAAAGGTGACTCAAAGTTGGTAATCAAACACATAAATGGGGATTAATCCATCAGAAAAGAAGGGCTAATCCCCTGGATTGACTGTGTATGAGGGTTAATGGCATAATTCCCCTTGGATCCCACATTTACTCACATCCTACAATCACAAAATGTCTAGGTATATTCATTGTTAAATGAATCCAAAACACTGGCAGATCCAAACCGAGATAAGAAAGTCATCAACATTGTGGATCACTGAATGGTTTCACCTTTTTTTCAATTCAGAATAGAAGAGATTAATGAATTCAATTCTATCCATAAACTATATGGTCCTACCACTGGGTGGATGATACCTATAATAGGATACCTTTAAGATGGAGTAATCCCACCAGATAGAGCTGGGAAAGAGAAAATCCGATGGTGAGTAGCTGACTTCACACTTTATAATGGCCAAAATCACTAGATAGTCCTATACAAATAAGGATTTGATTAAGTCATTCTCATATGTATTGAAATAAAAGAGACTATGATTATTATGGATGAGGTGCACACTTGAGCCTACAATTCCCACTAGTTAGGGATCATACTTTCCAACCAAATCTGAAGGCTTGGGCACTACTATCCCACTATGACATAGGATTGAATAGAGTTCACTAGGAAATGTCATTTATACCAAGGTCATGCCAACTTCATCCATCAACCCATGGAGTTGTTACATACAAAAAAAATACTCCTAGATATTTCCCATATAGGGAATGGATATTGTGGGACCATACCCTCCAGCTATGTACAAGCAGTTCAAATACTTCTTAACTACTATCGACTTCTTCTCCAAATGAGATAAGGCAATACCCCTCAAAGAATTCAGGGACAAAATTATTTTTTGATTTGTGAAAGCCAACATCATTACCGGATTTGGCGTCCCTCATAGAATTATAATAGAAAATAGAACCAATTTCTATTTTCTTGAGGTGGAAAAGCTATATCAAGAATATGATATCAAATCAAACCATTCATCCCGCTACCATATAGCGGCCAACAGATATATATAGACCTTTAACAAGACCCTGTCAAACATATTCCATAAGATGGTGGATAAAGATAAAAATTATTGGACAGACAAGCTCTTGCGTGCCTTATAGGATTACTAGACTACAACCCGTACTGCCACACAGACAACCTCTTATTCATTAGTATATAGAATAGAATCAGTCCTACCAATTGAGGTCTAGTTTCCATCACTCTATGTTTCCATTTATGATTAGATATCCACAAATGAGCAATCCCAGAAATGGTTGGATGAATTAGAGTTACTGGATGAAAAAATTGCATACCTTTAATCACTTGCAAGTCTATCATAATCGGATAACATGAGCTTTTAACAAGAAGGTCTGACTCTAATCATTCCTCCAAGGAGAGCTTGTATTGGTCCTCAAAGCTCTGATGATACCAGGAATGAAGCCTCAAAAACTTAAACTGAAGTGGGAAGGACCTTAATCCATTCACAAGGTCCACTCCAATGAAGCTTATTACTTAATCTCTATAGATAGAGAGATCATTATGTCTCCCACCAATTCATGGTTCTTAAAGAAATATTTCATGTAATCACACGATAATCATCCTAGCTACAAGATGTTAAATTTCCTAGAACCATACAACATCCAAGATGAAAGATGTTAAAATGTGTAGTTAGTCCTTGTCATATGACCTTAAAAGGCATAACATCACATCCGTGGCACATGATGTTAAACTGCACAAAATAATCTTCCTTTCCACATGATGATAAAAAAAATGACATAAAGTTCTAGTTGTATGACCTAAAATTGTAAGACCCCATTCTTCCTCATTACATGACATTAAAACTACATGGTTAAAATCTCTTTAATTTGACAATAAGAAACCCCCAAAGTACCGCTAACTTAGAAACTCCTCGTGGTCCCTTAAACATGGGCCTCCATCTTAGGTGTAATTCCCAATCACATCCCTATAACCCCTCAATGGGTCAAGATGACCTCTTGGATAGAAATGAGGAAGAAAGGATGGACATCTCCCATGTATAATCCCCACTCACATCATTGCCACTCCATAGTGGTACTTGGGCCCCATTTATGTGTATAATTCCCAAAATTATCACATCCTTAATGTAAGATGTTAAATTTCATGTCCAACATCCTCATTGCATAATGATAAACTGCACAATATTTCCAAGAAATATGTGTGGCTTGATTATCATTCCAATGGGATACATGGTGACACTCGGATCTATGACCTCCGGTCCAGCCGTAACAAAAAATATAAAGCCCCATTTTCCTTGTGTATGAATCAGACTGACATAGGTAACCTTTTCCAGAACTATGTGTGTCTTTATTCTCATTTTAATGAGATACATAGTGACTCCTAGATCTCCTATCCTGGGTCCAGCTATAATGAAAAAACCCCTTTTCCCTATGTACGAATAAGACCTGCATAGGGAAATTTTATAGAATTATGTATAGATTGATTATCATTCCAATGAAATATATAGTAACACCTATACATCATATCTATGTCCCATCCATCATTTGGGAAAATACCAAAACTCCATTTTCCCCACATCAAAATCTGATTAGTGTGGGGAACTAATTTTGAGAACTACAAGTGGGTTGATTCTTGATCTATAAAGATATTTAGTGACACCTAGGTCCTATACCCTGGTCCAACCGAAATACCCATTTTTATATCGAGAAGCCTGCGTCCTTACTGCATGATGTTAAACTACACAATTCTTCAAGAACTACATATGGATTGATTCTTACTCCAGTGAGATACATAGTGACGCCCAGATCTCCAATCTCGAGCCCAACCATAGAAAAATACAAAAAATGCCATATCCCTGTGCATGGGTCAAACCTTCATATGAAATATTTTAATAACTATATGTGATTTTATTCTCACTCCAATGAGATATGTGGTGATTCCCAGATATCCAGTTTCATGTCCAGTTGTAATAAAAAATCCCCACTCCCTACGTATGAGTTAGACCTACATAGGGAACCCTTCAAGAACTATGTGTGACATGATTATTTCCATTATAGGACATGTAGTGACACCCAAATTACTATCATTGGGCCCAGTCACAACATTTCCTCTCTTCCACATTAGTCTATCTTCATCCTTACCGCATGACATTAAACTATACAGGATTTCCAGAACTATGTATGCCTTGATTCTCATCCTAATGTGATACGTAATCGAACCTAGATCATACCTCCTGGCCCATCCACCACAAAAGTCTAAATGTCCCTATAATTCCCTTGTATTTTCATTGTGTCATGGAAGAAACATTTTCCACTTCTTGTTTCTCACACTGAGCATAAATCACATGAGATTATAAGTTTTGGTAAAAAGTTCCCTACATGAGTAAGGCACATCACTTCACATTGGGGCTATCACGATCTTGTCTATAATACCTTAAAAGTCACACTAAATTTCCTCATCACATGAAAATAAACCGCACGATCTCCTAAAGAACTACATGTGGCTTGATTGTAATTTCAATAAGATATGTAGTGATGTCCGAATCTTCAATCCTGGACCCAACTACTACATAGTATGAGAAATGCACCAACTATACCATATACGAGCTATATCTTTATAAGAGAATTCAACATGGGTTCTCACCCTATGTGTGAGCCCATACTAACCCCCACATTTCTTCCACATATGAATTCAATCAGTGTGGGGGACCTTTATTTTAGAACTAAGTGTGTCTTGATTCTTTCTCAAATAAGATATGTAGTGACACCCAAGTTCTATACCTTGGTCCAGATGCAATAACATCAAGTCACCTTCATCCTTACCACATGACATTAAATTTCATGGATAATGTCTTGGATACATGAATTTAAACTACATGGTACCTCAATAAACACATATGTTTTTATTTTTATTCCAATGATATATGTCATGACACCTAGGACTCATGTCCCAGTCCTATCCACGGGGTAAAAAAATGTCCCCTATTTTTTATAAAAAAAACAAAGATCTGTGGATGAGCTCTTAATTCGGGCCCCCTCATTTGGGGGTCTGCTAAGAAAATAGAGATTTCATCCTTCTACATATGGGTCATATATATGTAGGGGACTCTACACTTCATGGACAATATTGGTCCAAACTCTTCCTTTATGCTCAAAAATATCCCCTCCACTATAATACTTCTAATCTTTGGCACTTTTAGATCATCATAATATTTCTTCAGCTTATAGTGATATAATGTATGATACCTGAGGACTCCTTTTTCTAACTATTCTATAACACACCCCATTTGGTGTTGCATAAAGTATCCCAAAAAATAGTTTTGTTATCCAAAGGATGCCACTACTGACTATGCTATAACAAAACCCTATTGGATTTTCATAAAACAACCCAAAAAATGGGTTTGTCAACCAACAGTAACTTCTTCCTCAGAAGAATCCTCTTATATCTTCATAATCTTTGATGACATTATGTTGGTACCTATGATTAAAATTATTTAGCAACCATCCCTTTAATATTTGTCCTGTATTCTTTATCCTGACTTGAAAACCTCAAAGACCATGATTTACAACACCCTTCTTCATGTTCAAAGTATGTAGGAAATACCTTGGTCTAATAAGATACATATCACTTATTATTTTCATAATAACACTGTCTTAGGCATATGACCTAAAACTAAAGGCACCATACATCCCGTATTTGGGTCAGACCAGTATAGGGGACATTTTTCTCTAATTCTTGGGTAATCTTGAGTTAAAATGATCCTCCCATATTCAAGTACCTTCCTTCCACAATCCATACTCTATGCCTAGGGAAATCTAAATCTTTATAAACTCCCTTCATCCATCAATGATAAATTTTTGAAATTCCTGAGAACTTCTTTGCCTGACTATGCAGAAATGACCCCCATTTTTATTTTCATAAAGTATCCTAAAAAATGAGTTTTTTAGCCAAAGGATTCCACTATTGAATATGCTGTAATACACCTTAGTTAGATTTTCAGAAAGTATCCCACAAAATAAGTTTTTCAATCAGTGGTAACTTCATCCACAGGAGATACCTCCTATATCTACATAAGACCATTCTCTATACCAATATTCAGATCCAAAAATCCCTAGATTAAATCTTACAATATTCACCCCCTCATACCTGAAAGTGATAGCACATTCTTATAAAATTTACCATGAAAGGTGGAAAACCATTCACCTTTAGGTAAAAGCTAAAGACCTTAAATTATAGACCCCCTAATGTTCTTACTGTACAAATTTAAATTGCATAGAATAATGTTTTTACAGTATGAATTTAAAACATATAACATAATGTCCTTATTGTATGACTTTAAACTACACAGAACAATGTCCTTTCTATATGACTTTAAACTGCATAGCATAACGTCCTTACTATATGAATTTATACTATATAGAATAATATTCTTACTGCATTACTTTAAAACATGTAGCACAACATCCTCACCATAAGATGTTAAACTAAAAAGTCAATGTCTTGTTCTCATGACATTAAACTGCATGATATTTAATCCTTTTGTCAGGAATGGTCCTTCCCCTTGAAATTTATCATTTAACAAAATGTACCCTCCTTCACTTAATCCAAATTAATGTAGGATTAATTTCCCATTTATCGAAAATGACAATATATATTCTCAATTAATTCTCAAACACCTCCCTATTGAAAAACCACTCATCATGTTCTTGATAAATCCAAATCTCTAAAAAATCTCCCCGATCATTGAAAATAGAATGTTGGAATTCTTGATAACTCTTTTTTCTAACTATGGTGTAACACGCCCTAGTTGGATTTTCATAAAGTAGTCCACAAAATAGGTTTTTCAACCGAAGGATACCACTATTAACTATGTAGTAACACGACCCAGTTGGATTTACATAAATTATCCCACAAAACAGGTTTTCAACTAGTGGTAACTTCATCCTTAGGAAAGACCTCCTCTATTCCCAAATATCATGTTTAGATTTTGAAACTACAAAATCATGTCTCAAAATTCCCCTTAGGGTATTTGAAGGACATTGAAACATTCTTGGGTAATAATACTTGTTCGGGTAATCATTTAAAAACCTATGGTTAGATATGTTCTACCTAAAACACCAGTCTTAATAATCTAACTTGAAAGACTTTAAACTGACCACAAAAGGATACGTAGTACTTGCCAGATTGAAAACCCATAAAGGTAAATTTGGATAAAATTTGAGTATCAGATCTCTATACCTACACTCTATATGGTTTAGGAAAAAAAATTGAGTAATTAAAAGAAAAATTCAAAAAACTTATTAGTATAAAAACCAACAAAAGTCAATCCAATAAAAGACAAGTCTTTCTCACTAAGTCTTCCTTACATTGGACTTAGGAAAAAATTAGGGTGATGATATAAAAAGACCCAAAGTTTATAAGGTTGTTCATACAAACTTAGGAAAAGTTGATCCGCACTCTCTAGGCCCCATGTATTAAGTGAGAAAATTAGAGCACTCTCTTATCCTAGTCTTTGTAATTATAACACGATTCCATTCAATCAAATGAGTAATTTTTCAATGTTTTATTATGATTACATTAAGGATATAAATAAAAGAACAAGTTATTGGGAATAAAAATCCTTTTCATTTATGTTTTAAGATGTAGGGGAACTTCCACATGTTGGAATATATTTTCCAAGTTTTACAGTTTTTCCTCAACAAAATCTTGGGTAAGTTGAACTAAACCCTGAGAAATTTCCACAACTTGCTCAAGATTGTTTGTTTGCACAGTAGCAAAATCATCATATTTATGGAGCTTCTCCTGCTCTATGCCAATGATGTCTCTTCTTTATATTGAATCCCCTACTAAGGATTGGTGGAGTTGAGATACCTCTTCCTTGGTGGTATGTAATTCCTCTTAGAGGAACATTATTTAGAGAGACTTCTCATTGAGGTGATATTGGTACTCCTCCACCTTCTTGGAGTGATTGACCTCAGTTTGGATTATTTTATCTCTCAGTTCTTCAAATTATCCCACCATCTTTACCTCGGCTTAATGTGATCTTTGATCCTCCTCCATTTTCCATACAATCACCTTCAGAAAATCATAGATACCGTGGTAATTAAATCCACCATATACCATCATGGTAAGCTTGAACAGAAGTCGGTGAAGCTGCGATGACATGAATTTAAGAGGAATCTATCTGATTATCTTCCATATATCCCGCTAGACCAAAAGGTGTGTAGTTTAGAAAGCCTACTGAGTCTACAAATCAGATTCATAGATGCTCTTGGAGGTAGAGACATAATTTGGGATCAGTGAACTCAATGATCTTCCTTGTTCCACTCCCTCCAGAATAGACTTATCTTCACCTATCGATGATGGTAGAATTATCATGGAAGCCCCCAGCTCAGGCCTAGTCACTGAAGCCAATAGAACTAAATAATAGGAAAAAATTATCATCAACATTAGGAGTTAAACAAGTATAAAAGGAAGTGAAGTGACCAAACTATTTGATGAAACTCACCTATTTTTGGGTCAACCATTGGGATTTATACCTCACTAAAACTCTTAGCCTTGACTCTCAGAGCGGTAACCTCTATAATGGGGGAATCCTCTTGAGTTTTCTCCACATCCAAGATTAGAGGATCTCAAAGATTTCCTACTATGGGATTCTCATCCCTCACCCCCTCAGCAATAGGAGTAGGGTGAACTTGGATGCCTCATTCATGAAGTGAATTAGAAATGTTATCTATAGATAAAGCTTCAAAAGTTGAGCTTTTATGTAAAGCATTAGGTGAGATAAAATCAATTTTGTTTAGAAAATGTAAGAATGATAAAACTCATGCCCGTTCGATTCCCTATGGAAATCCTTGAACTCCTTGAGGGAACTTAGAATATCAATGTTTGGATTAATCAGATCCATAAATTAATGATATATAGAATCAAGTATCACAACATCCTCACTAGTAAGGGTATCCAAGACAGGTTACTGAAGACCTTAATTGGCTCCTCTATCGATCCCCTCTACCGACTTCTTAGAAGACGCAACACCATCAGGACCTACGGAGTCAGGGTTAGCATCATCACCTTCATTAGACCATCATAAATTCCTATCAACTATTTTGGGAAAAAATGAATCAACATTTACTACTTTAGGGCCCTTTGGTGCATACAATGAATTTAAAATATCAGGAGGAAAGGAAAGTAAAAAACAACAAATGACACCTAAGGTATTTCTTTTAACATTACCATGGATCTATACCCTCTTTGTAAGAATGGGGGTATACATAACTACATCTCTTGATGCTTCATCCATAAAAATGAAGAATTCATTAGTTTTGGTCTGCACCTCCCCCAGGGAATCCTCCTCAATCCTTTAAGGATCAGTTACAGACCCCTTGAGGGAGGATAGTGATGCAGATTCTGCAAAAGGCAAGCATGGTTAGAAGAGTATGTCAAGAAAGTCACGATATTTAATGGAAACATAAAAACTTACTGTGGCGTATGTAATGGGATAAATTTAGTGCCATATTTCTTTTTCTCCCTCGATATGGATAAGGGTCCACCTTATTCCACTTGGAAACAAAGACTTGTGGTGATGGTCAAGGAACTCCTCCCTCAATTTCCTCCATCATGATCCTCTAACCTAGGGATAGTTCTAAGAATTCAAGGGCCTCATCCACTACCTCGATGGAGGTGACCATGGTCCCATACTTTGGTGACTCAAGTGCCTCTATCACTGATCCTTATCCTTCTTCTTATTCTCCTCCTAACTGCAAAATAAGTCCCCTCAAAATTAATAACACTGGATGGAAGAGAATAAAAGGGAAGGGAGAAAAGAAAAATACATCAGTAGGGTTAAAGTATTCATATAATTAATCTTTAATATGAAAGGATACCCCCTCAAGATCTCCTTGGTACAACATTTCAAACACCATCTTTGTGACTTGGATCTGATAATCAGTTGCATATATCATAGATTCTCGCTTCAGAATATACCCTTTCACCTCATCCAAATCACTATCGGGGTGGATATCAGGAGGTTACTTGATATCTCCCATCTGTAGGATTTTCATTCCAACTTGGAAGAATATACATGAATATCTAACATCACAATTTAATATCTAACAAGCATGAATTGCTAAGGGTTACACATAATATAGCTCTGATGTGGCTGGTTGCGAGGAAGATCTAATGCCCTTTGACTTGGAAGCCTCTTCAGGACTCTTTTCTCTCATAGAATAATGAGGGGATGGAACACGAGTCTCCTCCGAATGGTGATGACTGGACTACCTTGGCATATGAAGTGTGGTTTTCTCAACCCTAGCTTGCTCAGTGGTCTTTGACTAGGATCGCGTTGAAGGCTCTAGAGCTTGAGAATCATCACCCTCAGTTTGAGCCTTTCTACCGCACATACCACCACCAATAGTTGTCATGGCCACAAATTGGTAAATGAATTTCATCGATACCCCATTATGGTGTGAAGAGATCCACACCTTGGCATACCCAACCTCCATCTCGATTGATGTGTCTAATAGAGGCATCATGATTGATATTTTGGATACCTACATGGACATCAAAATCCAAAACTATCAGGATACCATTGGATGATTCTCAAGACTAACATTCATAGGGGGAAATATTCTTGACCATTGAAGACATTTGAACTAGATAGAAAATCGATATGGAGAATAAGGCTCACAAATGATCTCACTATCAATGCAAGCTTCCAGTATGCTGTCTCTGAATTCTATCTTGTATGACCTTAGTTCATAATTATTTTCCTTGCTGTCATTAATTAATTTCTCTGTCAGTGGGTTACCAAATGATAAGAATTTGAATTCTTCTATCATGTTTATCATCCTCAGCATGTCGTCATATGTCAGGTTCAGAGGCTAGATTCTAGAAACATCTTGAACAAATGGGAGGAATCAGCTATCGAGGATTTTAACTGGGATCAACACCATATATCAACTGAAATATTCTACAATACACCCCCAAAACACTTGAAACAACCTTGAAATTCTAAATATATCCTTTATATTGTACATATGTATTAAGAACTAGTAAATTCTTTCTAAGACAAGGGCATCCAACCCTATGTACCTCCCCTCTACTAGTTTTTCCATGATAACAAAAGTCCCTGGCCTCACACCGCCATTGGACTCATGGAACAAAATCAGATAAATTCTAATTAAGACATATATTAAGGAATCTATCCAAGAGGTTATTCAAATCAACCTTGGGATTGACCTGATAACCCCAACATGTATATTTTCCTTTCTCTAGTATAGGCCATAATATGCTAGGAGCATCCTAATTCTCTATAATGGGGAATCTTGTAGGGAACCTGTAAGTGGGACCTTCCCCTAAAAGTTCTAAAAAACCATTCATCTATGCTTCTATATAGATTTTATCCCTTAGGAAAGGATATTTGTTTTGAAATTTCTTTTCCATAAAAAAAATATCGTGGGTAAGGGAAGTTTCCTTTCAACATCATCCCATGTTGTCTTTAGTGGGATGGACTCGTCATACATATCCCCAAGGATGGGAGATACCGAAATTCTATAAACATCTCATAGGATAATTCTAACCTCACCATGCATTGAATAGAAGGAATTTGTCTCTAGACTCCATCATCTCAACAACTCAGGGATGATTTACGAGTTCTTATAATCATATGTTTACCCTAACCAAATAGCCACATAGATATGGACAACTTGTAGCTCCTTTTTGAATTCTAAAAAAGTTTTATGCACCCATTACAACTACATAAAATCATTATCGACTCCCATATAGAGAAGAAGTCCCAGTCCCCCTTCTAGCCTTGCATCTGATATATCCATAAATCATGGAATGTCGATTCGTAACAACGAGGCTTCAATTCTTAGATATGTGGATTCAGATCCGGAGTGCATCTGCTATGATGCATGATACAACCACTAAGAACTATCCTTACTAATATAAACTCCCTTGGAGGTGATGTTCACAGAAGGGTATTTGGTGTTCTATACAAACCAGGACTCTGAGAAGTTACTATGATCCCCATGGATAAAAGCGTCCCTTAAAAGTCCATGATTATACAATGGTAGCTAATCGCTTCATGGGTACTCATGTTAGTACAATACCAAATAATTTTTTAGATCTGGGAGAGCAAGATCAACTAAGTCATAGTAATCTGGACCAACATCTTTGATCATCTCAGAAGAATGCGCAACAACTTCTTTAGTATAATTCATCAATGCAACCATTGAAAACCTACTAGAAGGAACCAAGTTCACCCATTAAGTTATAACATTAACTTAGAAAAGTTAAAACTTTGAATTTGAATAATTCCAAATTATAGAAAAGGAAAGTACCTGTATAACCCTTTAGTAAACATCAATGCACAACCCTCTCGACCAACCTCTCATGAAAGACCCTTGACTAGCCTTGTATAGGCTCCTAATCGAGGTGATTCCACACAACATCATCACTTAAGTGGATTTACCATAAGGAATTCCCTGGGATACCTTTATGATATTATAAGCACGGAAAATCTGGGCAGATGACCTACATTATGAGAGAAAGAATCATGAACCCAAAATGCGAGAAAAATGGAAAAGGGGCCAGTAGTATTTATAGACTCTGCTGGCCTGCACACCAGACCTATGCAGTAGAGATGCACCATTGGCCCACACAATGGGCCAACACAACGTACCTGCTCTACTACCCTGTGCCGCCACCCTATGCAGATTCCCTATGTGGTTGTCCAGAATCCCCTTCATAACATTTCCCCTACTCTACCTTAGGAGTAAACCCTCCTCTTCCGATTAGATCCAAACCTGAGGGGGGGGGGATTTTTTTGTCACTCCATTGTGTCAATAGGGTAAAAATATTATGAATAGTGCTTTAAAATGTTAAGTAAATGAAGACCCCCAAGGAGAATCAATGGAATTTTCCCAATGTGGGCTACATGAACCCTTTCACATAGAAGGTTTGAAAAAACCTTCCTACACAACACTAAACGGTAGGCCACCCCTATATGGGAGGCCTGTACTGGGCACCTGCACCCTAGAACTATGCATAAACCTTCCTTCAACTAGGGTCCCTTATTTTCCTATAAATAGGACCATTGGGATCCTCATTTACACAACTGAAAAAATTTCAAGAAGCCCCAAGATCTGATCACACAACCCCTTTGCTCAGGTTTCCAAAAATTCCTTAGGTAGCTCTCAAAAACCCAAGAGAAGAGAGAATTAAGGGGGATAAGGGAGATCAAAGTCTCTTCAGGGTCTGAACAAAAGACACTTGTATGAGTACCCATTCTCCCCTAGTGGGAAACCACCTATACGAGGCCCCTTCCCTAACCAGAGACCTGCATCCGCCTCATATAGGGACACCTAAGGAGACTTGTGATGCCTAGGTTAAAGCCTATCCTAAGTTTTTTTCCTAGGTAGTCCATTTCTCAAGGTATACCCAACTTTTTTAGGCCTATACCCCCTAAACTAATCACTTTTAGTTCCTCATGCACCCTGCATAATGCACCTTTTCCCTAGAAGATAGGACCTATGTGAGACCCTTTTTAGGCCCTCATCTACGCTACCAATGTAAAGTCACCTCTTCTTTTGTATCACTTGTATTAAAGGGACCAAATGGAAACCTCCACTAAAGCCTCTGGACTTTCAAAACCATGAATTAGGGCACACCAGTGTGTCTCCCATTTGGATTTTTATTCCCATGGTTAGAGGTTTCCCGCACTTGTCCCACCTGATGGTTAGGGTCCTTGTGGGTGAATATGGATTTTTCATTCCCATGGTCATAAGGACCCCAACCCTAAGTGATGTTTCAGGTAACTCTCGATCTAGAATACTAGGTTTAGGACTATTTCCTACCCTTTTCATCTCTAAGACCAAGAGCCTCTGATTCCAGGAAGGGAGGGTGGGGACCATGATTGATTTTATATTCAACATGGAATGAGATCCTCCTCCCAATGTGGAACCAATTTTAGGTCATACCTCCTAGAGTAATCCCCCATCCTTTCTTTCAGGACCTCTCCCGATCCATTCCTTCCTCCGTCCATCCCGGTTACCATAATGGGAGGGGATATGGGAATTTGAAAGTCCTTTATCTATCGATTTGGGTCCAGGGTTTGACAATAGGAGGGATGTTCTATAACCCCAACCTCTTACACCAGTAGAAAGGGGGGTGTATGGTTTTTCAGATCTTAATATTCCTCTTGTTTCTCACATTCAAGAATGATTCATCATGACTTGTGGTATTAGAGGATAACCATGATCACATCATCCACATAGTCAGATGCATGTTTTTGGATAAGAATCTTCTCTCATATATTACTATATCTTTCATTCAGAGTGCCTCCATAGACATGGGTCCTCAAGGCCATATATCCAACATAAGGGAAAATTAGATCATGTGGTTTCCCAGACCTTCTGTTCCCTCTTGTTCATTACATTTAGAATGAATCATGTGAGCTTAGAGGTGGATGACAGTCATGACATCCACATGATCCCCAAACCTTTTGGGCCTCTTCCTGAAGTATAAGACCCAATCATAACTAAACTAGGGAATTCTATTTAGGAATAAGCCCCAAAATCCAACCTTTCGGGCATCATCCTCAGGAGTAAGCCCAAATCAAACCCATATAAATGAATTATCCCTAGGAGTAATCCCCCAAAAAACTTCCATTCAACAAGAAATCCTCCTTAATAATAATACCCAATTTAATCCCCTCAAAGGTCCATACTCCCCTATGATACAAACCTTACAAGGGCCTCCATTGGAATAGGTAATTATAACTTAACTATGTGGGCATTTATTCCCATCCAAATGGGATAAGTAGGAAACCTACTTGAGGTCCAAACCCAACATATCAAATTAACCCTCTTCTCTAAAGGCCAAATTCCTAGTAGGGTCTAATTCAACCTAAAAATACATATCCCTTCCCAGTTCCCTAAGACGCTTTGGCATAAGTCCCACACCAAACTTTGACTAGGTAATTTTCACCTAGACGTCCTTTATGTATGATTCTAAATTTCACAATTTGTTCCTTATCCCATGACCTTAAAAGGAATGACGTGTCTCATTATGTGGCTGAACTACATGGGTTCTTATTCCCTTCACTAGGATACGTTGGAAGCACATTTATGGGTCTGATCCCAATATCAAAACAACCCTGTGTCCTTGGATGATGACACACTCTAGAGCACCCCACTATGTGGCTTGATAACCAAAATCATTTTAAGAATGACCAAAGAATATCTAATTAGTACATAAGAGGATACCATCAATGGAGAACCTCATATACATAAGAGATATCTCCATTGATGAAGAACCTCAGGTATATATAGATGATTATAAATTCCACACATGCTAATAATTGATTGTTAATTCAAGAATGAACCACATGATAATCAATAATTAATGAAGGATTCACAAACATATATTAAATCTATAAGAGTCTCGGAGTAGGAAATAGTTCCATCCAAAAGGGTGTGATGAGCCCAACCTCCCATCCTCTCGAACAATGTGAGTTATTAACTATCATTGGAAAAATTGCTCAATGAGTGCATGACTTTGGAAAGCATGTACCTCATGGATATAGAACCATTGGGTGTTTTTGATTCCACAAATAAAACTGTTATAAACCATTTGAAAATATAAAACATGAAATGAATGATTTCACACAATTCACCCCCCACAATCAGCTGTCGGGTGACACGTTCTCCATCAGAAATAGCCTTATGGTGATTTTTGATTCATGTAATCATGCTGAAAATTAAGGTTTTTAAAATCATTTTTCATGTCATATTCTATATCATTAGATATGATAATCTAATTAAACCATGGATGGACATGATTTTTGATTCAAAAATCATGGATGGCCATACAATATAAGATATCACAGGTTGAATGAGGTATTTGGATGAATTTAAACATTTTACTAAAGGTGAATTAATGATCAATTAAGAGTGAAACATAGTGATTCTCTAAAGATAAAGTCAAAAGTAAGATTGTGAAATTAGATATCCAAGAATGTGATAAAAATTTAGTGAAAAGGGATCCATGTGGTCATCTTATTGGAGATTCATGGAGTTCATAAAAGTGGATAAATTTAGAGAATAATTGATACACCCCTACTATTATAAACTCACTCTTTGTTCATGTAGATCAGTATAACAACACTTGAAGAGATAGTGAGCTGTTTTAGTGGGCAAGAGTAGTGATTTTTTTAAGGGTTTTAAACCTAAAGGGTTAGTCTAGCTGATCCAAATTATAATACATGCAGTGTGCTTAGTGTTTTGAGTGCATGATAGACTGACATTGTATTCTCCTTGGAATATCTTAGTTTAGGTAAACCAAGTAAAATTACTTGTGTCCTCTTCTTTATCATGTTATGTTAATTATGAGGGAGAGGATAGTTCCTAATAATGGTGGAACAATATCATTGGTGAGGTAAACTTTGTGAAAGATTGACATACCTTGATGCACCCCCCTCTCATGGTATTCACCTTTCCCGAGACCAAAAAATGGTATTAGAGCCAAAGTTTCTTGGTGAATTATTCTTTCTCAGAAGAAATGGTAGTGTTATTTAACTATAAGGGGACTTCAATATTCGATATAAACAATTTTAAATTATAAAAGAATTAGATGATTTTTTTTATAATTGTAGGGAATGAATATCTACATAGATACTATACATGGGATATTGGTCATCAAGGATTGTGGGGAATTATCAGAGAAAGACTGAAGGGGGCTTGATGTTGACACCAAAGGAGTCAATGCATTGGGAGGAGTATTATCCAATGTTATATTGTAACACCCCAATATTTTGTGATTTATTTTTAAAATAAATTTAATCTTTTATATATTTTTTATTATAATAAACACTGAGTTTGGCTTTCATTACGCACAACACCAATTTAATTTTGCACCATCGACAACACTAGGTTCACTTGAATTATATACGACACTGATTTTTAACAAAACCAAGATATATTATAGTTATTTAAACATGATCATTATAACCTAGTCATTAAAATTAGTGATATGAATAGTAATAACTACATTTTAAATATTAATTATAATGTTTTTATATAAAAAAACATATTGATAAAAAATTAATTACTTTTCGGTAAAGTGTTTATGTGTTTTGAAAATACTATTTTCTCAAAAAATGTTTTTTTTCTTTTGTAAACATTAATAAAATTATTTTTCACACTTTTAGAAAATTAATTTGATAAAATAAACTTCAGTTTTTAAATAAACATGTCAAAATTATCTTATGTTGAATTTTTTGGGTTTTTTTCCTGAAAAATTTCATTTTTTGATGAATAGTGAAAAATATTGAATTTTAATTGAAAACCACCTTTTAGTTTAAATTATTTATAAAGTTGAATTATATTTTAAATTGGTTTGCAATTAAAATTGGTTAAATTATATATATTAATACAATTTAGGTAATTTTAATCAAATTTATATTAAAATTGGATATAAAAACTTTTTAAACTTTTGAACATTTTTTCTTTGAAAACCCGCTTTCTCGTCACCTCTATGCGATTAATTTTAAATTAAAATTTTCCAATTATGTGAATGGAATTTGGAAACATGGATTCTATATTTGGAATCATAATAATTTATATTATATAATAATTCCAAATTATTATTTTTACCAAAATGAATAGTGAAAATAATAAAAATTAATTACCACGGTTAAGGTAAAAATGGGTTTACCTGGGGGTTAAACTAAAAAGGTAAAAGTTAAAAATGACTAAAAACATGTATAAATCCTATTAGATAGAATTATTTCTATATTATCCTTCCCAAGTTATAATATATATTAATTTTGAATCTTTTTTCTTGGAAATTACCTTTTTTATTTTAGATTCTTTTGGAAAATTTCTAAGTTGTTTCCATATGGGTTCCTTTCCACCAATTATAAAAGGACACAACCACCCTCAACTTATTCACACCTATTAAGCCATATATTTTGGCCAATACCTTCCCAAAAAACTTCTCAAATTATCTCCTCTTATTCTAGAGGCCTTATTATGGATATAAAAACATCCTAGGAATGCTTTTTGTGAAAACATAAGGAGGTTACCCAAAGAAGAGGTACTGTTATCCAACAAGGGATTTTATTTTATTTATTTATCCAACTATTTAAATTATTATTAAACCACACTGATATAATAACCTAAATTTATTCAATATAATTAGATTTTGTTATTTTAATTTCATGAGCTACAACCATCTCCATTTCCATCAAATGGGTTATAAAATCATCGTTCATGTGTACAAAATACTACTACCTCACGAACCGATGTCATTCGTTTTTTTATTATCACCTATCATGGTTGGATATGATGATAGATATAAAGTATATATTTTATATTTATAAAATAATTACACCTATATAGTTATTATATCATATATAATTTTTTTACTTTCCATTCCATAGAGGATGCAATAACATAACTCGTGTGTATGGTGGACTACTGCCTCACGAAGTGATGCGGTTATTTTTTTAATAATTCTTTACATGGAATATAATAAAGATAAATTCAATGAATATATGTGATATAAATAAAAAAATATTATTTTAATTAAATATATATTATTCTTGAAAGATAATATATCATTTTATTTCTTACCTTTTCACTCACTAAAAGATGATAACGTCGTTCGTGTACATGTGGACTACCACCTTCATAAAGCGATGCGACTCTCTTTTCATCACCACACCACATAAATGATATGTATAAGTATATTTAAATAAATAATATTATATTTATGATATTATTATAATTATTTATTGATAATATATTACTTACTTCCTTTCCATGATGATCGTTGAAAAATAAAAATGTTACTCATGAGGAAATACGACCTACCGTCTCCATGATCATAACATACTTCATTTATCAAAACCATATTTCAAGATTGGTCTTAAAAGTATAATTGATGTATAAATATGATAAATATTTCATTATTATTATTCTAGATATTATTTAACCATTATCAAAGTAAGAGGATTGAAAAAAATCAAAACATATATGAAAAACAAAGCGATTATTACCCAAAATGCGACTTTGACATGGAATTGTTAATAAATGGGTAATAAAAGGACATAGGTAAATAATATATGGTATGGTATATGTAAATTTGGTTATTTAATATATGTATAATAAACTTATATTTATTATATAGGAGGTTCTAATGTGTATGAAGGAAGTTTAGGCTTACGGTAAGGGATTTACAGTCTCTCTTTTATTTTTGGGAGACATATGAAAATTCACCACTCATTTATTTTGTGTGGTGAATATACTAAACATTTGAAATATTATATTATTAATATAAATATTTCAATTATATTTAAAGTTTAATTTTTATGTTATTCTTTATTGGGTCTTACAATTCAAAAGATTACTAAAGTGGTAAGGGATTTCTATCTCACTTTTTACTACTGTGAGACACATGACATATTCACCACCTATTTATTTTATGTGGTGTATATAATACCCATGAATGTATTTTATGAAAATTATACTGAAAATTATTTTTATTTACATATCCATTTTAGGATATCTCTTTTATGGGGTTTATGGTTCAAAAGTTACCAAAGAAGTAAGGGGTTTTTGTCTCAATTTTCCTTTGAGACATCTGTTATGTTATGAAACTATATTATTTTATAAGGTGTATATATAAACCATTTTAAATTTAATATCCTAAATTTATTTATTCTCATGATATTTTAAGTTTCATTTAATTTTATTTTTTCATGGGGATTATGTTTTAAAGTTACCAAAGTGGTAAAGATCTTACGTTACAATCTCATCATTTATTGAGATTGTTTAAGATTTTTTTTATGATGAAAAAATATTAGATACATATCTAAATAAAATAATTAATTTTATTATCCTATAGTTATTAATTACATTTTAAAGTAATATTAGCATTTTACACTCTTTGGTACTTAAAATAATTGAGAAAATGTTTTTAAGAAAATCTAATTTTATTTCTCTCTTCGGTCGGAAACCCGTTTTCTTAAAAAAAAACTGTTCTAAAAGTGTTTTAAAAAATGTTTTTAACATTAAAAAAATTATTTAAGAATGATATTTTTACCTATCTTTTACTTTTTAAAAAATATTTTTAAAATAATCTTCATGTCGTTTTCCAACAAATACCTGTTTGGATTTTACCAAAAATGTGAAAATAATATTTGTTTTTAACCTGAAAGAAATGAATAGTATTTACCAATATCATAACTAATCAATGATTTCAAGCTTCAATTATAATTTTTAAAAGTTATTTTCAAATATTTTTTTCCTTAATATATGTGAAAATTTTAGATTTTAAATAAATGATTTCAAAATGAAAAGGATTTTGAAATTTTTTTATGTTTTAAAAAGTGTATTTCAAAGTGGAAATGATATTTTACTCAAGAAATGTTTTAAATTATTTTTAAAAGTTTAATTTATAATATTTTAATGTTATTTGAAAAGAAAATGTTTTTGAGTTTTTTTTATGTTTTAAAAAGTGATTTTCAAAGAAATTTTATCTCGCTTAAGAAATGTTTTAAGTGATCTTTCAAAATATTTCTCCATATAAGATGACATATTTTGAGGTTAGTTATGATTTAATGGGGATATGATCCAAGGATATCATTCTTATTCTTTCTCTTAATGGTTTATGTTTATGATGACATGATGTTTATGAAACTTGTTTCTCTTTATGAGTTACACCATGATAGAAATCTTATGAAACCCACTTATTTTTGTGGTTATGATATAATGAAATGATGAAATGATTATGAAACCTATCAATTTTCCATAGGTTATAATATGATTAAATGTTTATGAATCCCATTTTATTTCATGGGTTATGATATAATGAATTTTTTATGATCTTATGGTACACACATGTATAATTTTCATTATGTTATGGGTGGGACCTATATCTGCCTCCAATGCATTGGGTAATGATTTATATCTCATTAGATGATTATGAGAAACAATTTGATGGGATTGATACAATATGAGAAATAAGTTTATATAGATACACTATAGAAAAAAGGTGTGTCTTGATCCACTATGGGAAATTGGTGTTTCTTGATCCACTATGGGAAATAGGTGTGTCATGATCCAAAATGGGAAATAGGTGATGAGTCATGATCCAATATATTGATGATATTGGTAGTTAACATTGAAATATAAAATGGTTTTAAATATTTATTATGGTTCCACACTTTTATGACAAGATATTATGGTTCATGATTGATTTATAATGATTTATCGCCCATATGGGCCATGTTTTCAGAAATGATAAAGTTTTATGCCATGAATCATGTTTATGATCTATGAAAGGTTAGGTATGAAATTTTTAAGTTATGTTCATGATCACATAATCTTATTATTATCTTATGTTTTCATATGATCATACATTTATATCTCTTATGCTTACCCTTACTAAGCATTTGATCTCTCCCTTTATTATGTTTCCTTCCCCAGGTTATAAAGAAAGGCTTAGGTAGGGTATGAATAATAGGAGTACTATGTGAGAAGATATTTGTAGGAGATGTTGAAGATCTTTCACCAAATTAGAAGATTATTTACCTATTATCCAAATAAACTAAACTATTATGGTCCTAAACCATGTGTTTGTGTAATGTATTTAATATTCATTTAAAAATATGTAATATCTATGTATGAAAATCTTGGGTTTATATATTTGGTATCAAAGGATATATTTAGTTAACCGTTGGAAACTAGGATGATAAAACATTATAAAGATACATAGGGACATTTATAAAGATATGTCTAGGGATGTCTTTAGGGATAAGTATAAGGATGAGTTAAAGTTTAGGAAAATGTCTTGGAATTTTGGTGAAGGATAGAGAAAGTGGTTTCTAGGAAATTACATCACTGTCTGGATACTATAAGTGGCTATGAATCTAGTATAGAGGTGCGTAGAGGTAATAAATCTGAGAAGGAAGCATTGATATGGACTTGATCATCACCTGGTGTATGACAATGGTTATTTCTACACACTTAGTTTGACACTCCTTGGGGATACACTTTTTAAATTCATAAACTCTTTACAAACCATCATGAATGATTTAAATAGATGGTGACTATGAATAAAATAGGATAAAACAAAGGTATCATAGATTAAAAATATTTTTTCATGATTTATACATTTTATAAGTGATTTTTATGATTATTTAGTTTCCCATTATGATTATCAATGATCACATTTTGCTTTTTAGTTTTAGTCAATGGAAGGAACTGGAAGGAACAGGGTTAACATTGAATGTGATGGAAAATTTGCTGATGAGAAGCCAAATGGGATGATGACTGGAGCGAAGGATATTGTGTTTATGTCTAATCATTTATCATGGATCATGATTAAAAATGTGAAACTTAACCAAATATCAGACTCACCAAATAAGAGAAGGATAGAGTTCGGGTAATAGAGATCATGGAGGAAAGAAGATTCAATTTACTATATATAGAGAATGTGGGAAGAAGCACCCAAGTGAATGTCTCAGTGGAATGAGAATATTTTTTTTGAGTGTGTAAAATAAGGAAACAAAGAAAGTAATTATCAAGGAAAAAGGAAAACTTAAATTAATGAAATGGATGGGAATATTGGTATCCCTAAGATATCATCGATGGTTAAATGTTTTAGATGTGGAAAATCTGAGAATTATGCAAATCGATGCCCTACTGGGAAATCTCATGAATATAATCAACAAGGTTGTATGAGTAATGGTTTTGTTTCTAATGATGAAGAGACTAAAAATGATATATTAAATGAAGTAATTATTAAGGAATAAGATGATAAATATTAACTAATGGTTTAATAATGAAGTGGTATGATTGAAGTATTTATATATTATAATTCAAGAATTAATAAATATATAAGGATTATTCAGTATAATTTTTACATTAAGGATTTTAAATAATATGTTTAATGATGCTTATAACCTAGAAAAGTGATTTAAATGGAAAAGTGATAATTTGATTAAGGGAAGATAACCTCTAATATGTTCCTGATGTTGAAAAAATGTTGTTTATATTGTATAAAGAGATGATTGATATGGAGAAAGTAAATTGGATAGTATTGATGACCTTGGAAGTGATTAATGATTTGTAGACAAAGTTGTTTATGTTATTGTTGAGTCAATAAGGTTTCCTTATGACTTTTCCATTTATCTATATTTTGAAAATCACAAACACTCTATCTTAAGTCAAATTATATTTTCCCTAAGAATTATCTTAATAAGGAAAATTTTCCTTCTCCAAGAAAATTTTATCCTTACCTATGTTTTTATTGTTCATTTTATAGTTTCTATAAATCTAACTCATTTTATTCTTAAGTCTAAAAATCGTTTTCACATCTAAAAACTAGAAATCCTATAAATTATTGTTTATAAAGTATTCTGTTTTTCAGACTCTGAATTCTATGAAATCCAGACTCCGAATTCTATGAAATTCAGACTTCGAATTCTCTGAAATTCAGACTCCGAATTCACTGAAATTCAGACTCTAAATTCTATGAAATTTAGACTCTGAATTCTCTGAAATCCAGACTCCAAATTCTCTGAAATTCAGACTTCGAATTCTCTAAAGTTAAAACTCTTAATTCTCTGAAATTCAGACTCCGAATTCTCTGAAATTCAGACTTTGAATTATCTGAAATTCAGACTCTGAATTCATTGAAATTCAGACTCCGAATTCTCTGAAATTTAGACTCTGAATTAACTAAAATTCAGACTCCAAATTCTATGATATTTAGACTCATAATTCATTGAAATTCAGACTCTAAATTCTTCATAATTCAGACTTTTAATTCCTTAGAATTCAGACTCTAAATTCCTTAGAATTCAGACTCTGAATTCATCAGAATACAGACTCTAAATTCCTCAGAATTCAGACTCTGAATTTCTTAGAATTCAGACTCCAAATTCCATATAATTCAGACTCTTAATTCCTTAGAATTAAGATTCCAAATTCCTCAGAATTCAAATTCTGAATTCATTGGAATTCAGACTCCAAAATCTATATAATTCAGGTTCCTAATTCCTTGAAAAACAAAATATGAATATCCATGTTTTATAGTCTCCGAATTTTTATTTTATTAGACTCTGAACTTTATTTTTCCTTAGTCTCTAAAAATTATATTTGATTAAGAAACCTTATTTCTCTTACACTTATTATAGTTATGAAATGATGTCATACAATCTGTTTATAACTAACCATTTTTTGACTGACACGTATAGAGGTCCCTCTGAGATTCAAGAAAAAATATAACCGTTGGAGGAGGGATCCGACCATTGGAGAAGTTCCTATAAATAGGATCTAATTTGAACAAGATCAATAATGATAATTACATGTTTATCACTCTAGAGTTTTCATTCTGTTGAAGTGATTTCTAGAGAGAGAGACTCTCATTCCTTGTGCGTACTGAACATCTTATTCATATTGCTTTGTATGACTCTGATTGTTGTTGTGATTAATCGAGGACTTATGGGGATAAGAAGAAAGAGGTGACAATTACCTTAAAGTTTGTGGGCTTGCGAGGATAACAAGACAGATTCCGATATTCCTATCGATGGATTACCCTGGTGTGGATAAGATAGACTTTCTTGAAAGTATAAATCAAGGAACCTTTATCCAAGGTTGTTGGATACCCTACTCATTGGGTTAAAATATTTCATACTTGTTACTTGTTTTGTTTCAAGTTTATTTCAACTATATTTTGATAAAGGAAGAAAGTATAACCTTAATATCCTTTCTTGTACTTTTTTATACTCTTATAATTAAGATTCTATAAACTTTAAGGTAAAATATTTTCCTTGTAAACTTTCCTTAAGTTTTATTTCCGGAACCATATTTTCAGAACCTAGTAAGTTTTTAGAACTAAAATAGGTCTTGTGAATTTAACATGTTTAACTTTGTTAAACATAGTTTTCATTAAAGTTAAAAATGAAATTTTTTAAACTTACAATTCACCCCTCTTGTATTTGAGCATCTATATCATTATTTCGATCCTATAATTGGTATCAGAGAAGGTCTATAAAATAATTATATTCACATATAAGTTTTCTTGCTTAAGTTTTCATTGTTCTAAATATTTTTTTTCTTATTGATTTTTATCCTTGTTTATAAACTTTTACTATTAATAAGTTTCTGTGGAAATATATTTTCTTAGAATGGCAGGAATGAATGTTGGTTTGATTGACAATCTAAACCCTACTAGACTGCCTATTTTTGATGGTAATTATTACGAGTACTGAGGAGATCATATGAAGACTTTTTTTATTAATAATGGAGTGGAAATTTTTTTATGCTTACTGGAGATTAAAAAATTCCTAAAAAGGAAGTTAGAACCTTTACCAATCATGAAAAATCAGAATATCAACTAAATTACAAGGTATATAATACTTTATTGTGTTCTATGACCAGGAATATATATAGTAAAATTTATTCTTGTGAAGCTGCTAACAGTATCTGTAAGAAATTGGAGGTTACTCATTTTGGTACATCCAAAGTTATAGAAACTAGAAGAGCTATGCTTAGAGAAAAATATCATGGTTTTTTATTTCCCTATAGAGAGCCAGTTTGCAAAGTGCAATAAAGGTTTATGACTATTGTTAATAGTTTACTATCTATGGGTGAGAAAGGTCTAGATGATGAATCTCTTGTGGACAAGATTATAGATATCATGCCTAATGAGTGGGAATCTAAGAGAATAGCTATTGATGGGAATAGGAAAGTATCTAAAATTACTCTTGATGAGATATTTGGAACTCTTCTTAAACATGAGACAAGAATGAAAAGATACGCTGATATAAATAAGAATAAAAATGGAAATGGAAGTATAGCCTTTACTACTAATAAAGCCAAGATTTCTGAAAGGGTTATAAGATCCAAGTCTAAGAATGTCACTATTTTATCTTAATATAGTGAAAGTGAACATAGTGAGAATGAGATAGATGATTTTTCTCAAAGTATGAACAAGATAGTTGGAAAGAAAGACTTTCAGTATAGATATAAGAAGAAAGACAGAAAAGTCAAGAAAGACTCAAAAGTCACTTGTTATGAATGTAAAAGATCAGGGCATATTAGACTAGATTTTCCTATGCTCAAGAAAAAGGGTAGAAAGGAAAATCATTTTGAGAGGAATATAAATAAATACCACAAGGATAAATCTAAGAAAGTCTTGAAAGCCAATGAAACCTGGAGTGCCAGTGGTGGTGATTATTCAGACGAATCTTCAGAGTATGAATCTTCTGGTCAGAAGAATCTTGGTCTACTAGCCAAACTACCCATTGAAAATCATTGTCTAATGGCCAAGGTACACAATGATGAATCTATTACCAATGTATCTTTGAATGAAAATTATATTGATGATAAATACTATAAGTCTTCAGATGAATAATCTTCTTCCGATGAATATAATAAATTAACTTCTTATGAAGAAGTGTCTAGGTTTGCTAATATTCTTGAGAATGAAAATTCTAAACTCAAGAAAAATATTGATAAGGAAAATTTTAGAATTTATATTCTTAATAAAAAAGTATTAGATCTATCTAAAGATCTTTATAAGAAAATTTATGATTTTGAAATCATTTCCAAAAACCTTGAGGAAGTCAATTCTGATAAGGATAAAATTTCTAAGGAACTTGAAAATGTAATTTCTAAGAAAAATATTTTAGAGACTAACTCTAGTTCTAAAACTAATGTTTTTGAGGATAAAAACTTGGTTATTAAACGAAAGTTAGAAATATTTTCTCTAAGGAAGTGTTTGTCAAACTTTACCTCCTGTAAGGAAAAATTTGACAAGCTGTATTCCCAAATTCGACCTCTAAGGAATAGTTTTGGATTTGGTTATACTCTTTTAATCCATTTTTTAGTAATAACTATTTTGTTCCTAAAAGTGATCCATTATGTACTAAATGTTAGTGTGGTGGAAATTGGGTCAAAAATTGTTATTTAAATAAAAATTAGTCTTTAGGTTTTTATAAAGCTTATTTTTCCAAGAAAATGTGGATCCTTAAAATCTTGCTTTCTGAAATTTCAGGATCCAAGAGAGTTTGTATTATGAAAGTCTAACACTCTTATTTTCAGGAAAATAAAGATAATACAAAAAAAAATAAATGGTACATCGATAGTGGATGTTATCAGCATATGATTGGTAACAAAAAATTATTTGAAAAGATTATCAAGACGAAAGGAGGAAAAGTAACTTTGATAGATAATACTCAGGAAGAAATTATTGGTATATGTAAAATTGTTCTTGTTGGAAAAACTTTGATTTCAAATGTTTTATTTTTTAAGGGTCTTAAGAACAACCTCATTAGCATAAGACAACTATGTGATGAATCTTACCTTGTGAATTTTAGGAATGATAAATGCTTAATACACAATTCTAAAGATGATTTTATTCTTTCTGCCCATAGGCAAGAGAATGTATACACACTAAATTTAGAAGACCTTAGGATCCGAGATCTACCTTGTCTTAGTGTAATAGAAGATCAATATTGGTTATGACATAGAAGGTTAGGACACTGTAATATTAGGAACCTATGTAAAATCTTAAATAAAAGACTAGTTAAGGATCTACTAGAGCTTAGAATTGATTCTTCAAAAGTTTATGATCCTTGTCAATATGAAAAGAAACATAAATCAAGTTTTAAATCAATTAGTGAAGTCTCAACAACTTATATATTACAGTTAGTGCATATGGATCTTTTTGGTACAACACAAACTATAAGCATTAGAGGAAAATATTATGTATTTGTCCTAGTTGATGATTACACTAGATTTATGCAGGTCTATTTTCTAGAAAAGAAATATGAAGCTTTTTCTTATTTCAAATTCTTTAGATCCCAGGTTTAAAATGAGAAAAACCTTCCATTGATAACTATTCATAGTGATCATGGAGGAGAATTTCAAAATTCATATTTTGAAACTTTTTGTAGTATAAAATGTATTACTCATAACTTCTCAGCTCAATGAACTCCTTAAAAAATGGTATTATTGAAAGAAGAAATAGAATTCTTTAGGAGATAACTAGAACCATGTTGAGTAAATATTCTATAGATAAACACTTTTGGGATGAAGCTTTAAGTAATTCTTGTTATACTATAAATCAAGTTTTGATTAGACCTTTTCTTAACAAAACCCCTTATGAATCGTGGAATGGTAGAAAACCTAGACTTTCCTATTTCAAAGTATTTGGTTGCAAAGTATTCATTCCGAACACTAAAAATAATTTACATAAATTCACACCCAAATCTGATGAAGGAATTTTCTTAGGTTACTCCACAACTTCTAAGGCTTATAGATTTTTCAATAAAAACACTTGTACTGTTAAAGAAATAGTGCATATAAAATTTTATGAAACATATCCTTTTGTTTTTAAACAACCTCAACCTATATCTTCTCATGTATTCAAAAAAACTAATTATCAACCCTTGATAGAAGATCCTTATTATAAGGATAATGTTCAAGAAAATAATTCTGAAGCATTTACCCTAGAATATTTCCTAACATATGTTGATAAACATATTTTACAAAGTCCAAATCAGTTGTTTATTAAGAATCATCCCAGTGATAGTATCATTGGTGATGTAAATCAACCTGTAAGGACTAGAAGTTCCTTAAGAAATGAAGTAGAACATCTAGAATTCATTTCCCAATTAGATCAAAAAAGAACCGATGAAGCTTTAGGTAATTATGATTGGATTAAATCCATGCAAGATGAACTAAATGAATTCAAAAGGAATAAAGTTTGGACCTTGGTTGAAATACCTAATGAAACTTATGTTATTGGAGTAAAATGGGTCTTCAAAAATAAGTGTGATGAAAATGGAATCATTGTAAGAAATAAATCTAGATTAGTTTCTAAAGTCTATATTCAACAAGAAGGAATAGACTATGAAGAAACCTATTCTCTAGTAGCTAGACTTGAATATATCCGTATTTTACTTTCCTTTGCAGCATTATTTAACTTTTAAATTTTTCAAATGGATGTTAAATGTACTTTCCTTAATGGATATGTTCAAGAGGAAGTTTTTGTTGAACAAACTCCTAGTTTTGAAGACACAAAACATCCTGAACATGTTTTCAAACTTACCAAATCTTTATATGGACTTAAACTAGCTCCTACATCCTGGTATGATAGACTTATAGGATTTTTGTTACAAAACAACTATGTTAAGGGAAATTCTGATCCAACCATTTTTATAAATAAATATAAGAAAAATGTTTTAATTGTTCAAATTTATGTTGATGACATTATATTTGGTTCAACTCAAAAATCCTTAACCGTTTCGTTTGCAGATCTAATGAAATCTGAGTTTAAAATGTGTATGATGGGTGGATTAACTTTTTCCCTAGGTTTTCAAATTTTTCAAAAACTAAAAGGAAATTATATATCTCAACATAAGTATATTAAATATCCTCTTAAAAAATATGGATATGAAAACACTAAGAGTATAAGTACTCCCATTGGTACTTTAAATTCACTTGATCTTGATGAAGCTGAGAAACCAGTAGATCAAACATCATTTAGTGGTACGATAGGAAGTTTACTATACTTGACAGCTATTAGTCCAGACTTAATGTTTTTAGTTTTCTTATGTGCAATATATCAATCCAATCCAAAGTAATCTCATTTAAAGGCAGTGAAAAGATTGTTTTGCTATTTAAAGGGAACCATGAATTTAGGACTCTTTTATACTTTTGAAAATGATTTTATTTTAAAAAGTTTATCGGATGTTGATTTTCGTGGATGTAGAATGGATAAGAAAAGTACATCGGGAACTTGTTATTTATTAGGAGATTCATTAGTTTCTTGTTCATGCAAAAAGAAACACTCAGTAGAACTTTCCATTGCTGAAGATTAATATGTAGCAGCTAGAAGTTGTTGTGACCAAGTGTTGTGGATGCAACTCACACTCACAGACTATGGTATGTGTTTTACCAAAACACAAATATTGTGTGATAACACTAGTTCCATTTACCTAAGTAAAAACCTTTCACATCACTCTCGTGCAAAACATATAGATATAAGTCATCACTTTCTTAGGGTTCACACACAAAAAGGAGATATAATTCTTTAATTTATCATAACACAAGATCAAATTTCTGATATTTTCACAAAATCTTTACCCTCCGATAGATTTAAATACATTAAACAAAAGTTAGGAATTATAACTGTAAGGTAATTCCCCATAATAAATTTTTGTTGAAACCTATCTTCTTATAGTAAGAAACTCTTTTTCATAGGGGGATTACATTTTCTTGTTAAGAATTTTTTTTTTCATAATAATTTTTTTCTCTCTTAATCAATTTTTTTTCATAATCATTTTTTTTCTCATAATCAATTTTTTTTTTCGTAATCAATTTTTTTCCCACAATCAAAATTTTTTGTAATCAAAATTTTTCGTAATCAAATTTTTTAGTAGTTTAAAATTTTTTCGTAGTTAAAGCACTCTCAATTTCAAAAATTTTCCTTGCTTAAGAAAATTTTCCAGAATATAAAGTTCTTCAAGAAGAATTTTCTTTATTACTATTTTTTTATTTTTCCCTAGAATTTCAGAAGGTATGTTTCCTTTCTTAAATTTTCATAATCATCTTTTTACATTTTGTTATTTTCATCTTGTTTAAGAAAATTTTTTAGATTCACTTTTCCTTAAATCCAAATTTTTATTTTAAAAACCTCAAAAGATCAAAACCTACCAAATCCCTTCTTCGGCTATTATCTCAATCGTTTGATCTGATCAAAAGTGTTTCCACCATTGGATCTCTTTGGAAAGATGAACCGTCACCTCAAACAACTATATAAAGCCCCTCGATGGTTGTCCCACATCGATATTCAAAGTCTTGGCATGTTGAAGCTCTGCTCCTCTTCTTAAGGCCCATTCCAAATTTCCTGGTTTTCCTCAATTCTGAATGTCTTTGGAAGATTCTCCTTATAATCAAATTTCATCAGTAATGGAAATCTCTAAATGGTAGATATATAGAGAAAGGTTAGTAGATCTGAAATTATTTAATAAGTATGATTCTATTATCTCAAAAAATATCAAGTTGAATGGCTGGGAGAGCTTATGTGTATCCAAACTGAAGGCACAGGATCCTATTTATCCAGAGTTGCTGGTAGAATTCTATGAATCCGTAAGTTTCTTCAATAAAGGAGAGAGAGACAAGTTTTTGTTTAAGAGATATGGAAAGACTTATTCTCTTTCCTATAGCAAGGCTGCCTATCTAATTGGAATTCCATTTGAAGGTGAAGTTGAATTCTATACCCATATGCTACCAGATGTATTGGGATAATTTGATAAGGATAAGGATATGGAATGCCTTGGTTTAAAATAAGTGAAGACTCTGAAGATTATCCATATCTCTTAAAATCTCCGGATTCTTAAGTTATGGGTTTATGGATTTCTCATTCCAAGAAAAAGTGACAAGGATACCCTGAAGAAGTGTGATATTTATGCTTTAGACTTTCTGGTGAATCTCAGAAAGATAAATTCGGTGAATTATTTTTTTCTAAAAATCACGAATATCAAGAATGGAACTCTGAAATATCAAATCATCATGTATCCAATTATTCTCTCCAAGATTATAGTCCTTTGTCTGGAATCATTTAAAATCCATTGTATTTATAAGCCAAGGAATTTCAAAGTCGTGTTGCTTAGTGATGACACCCTCAGAAGGATGAAGGTTGGATTTAATAGTGAATCTGGAGATTTTTATGATTTATCTGAAGCTGAAATAGAAGACCTATCAAAGAAACCAGAAGTGGCTGAAACTTCAAAGAAATTTGGAAAGAAGAGAAAGGTAAAGGAAACAAGAAAAGAAAGAAAAATCTCCTACTATTAAGGAAACTCAATCAACACCACCTAATCCAAAGAAGAAAAATACTTATCCAGACGAAGTGGTTTCCAAGTGGAGATAAGACAAGAATAATAGGAAGGAAGGGGAGCCTAGTTTTGTCTTGGACCCCACTGAGGAAAAATCTTTAATGTTGAAAACTTCTAAGGATATTGAGAAGAAAGAAAAAGAAAAGAATCAAATGAATAAGATGTTAGAAACTGAGATTGTTCAATCCATTCTCAAGGCTGCTAAGAAAGTCTCTGAAAAAAAATTCAATTATCGGAATCATTTTTGAAAGAATCAATTCCAGTGACTCCAGGAAAGAAGATGGTAATTTCAGAACCAGAAGAAGAATAAATAATTCAGGAAGAGGAAGTTAAATAAGAAGAAGAAGAAGAAAGTGGTGATACATATGACATGATAAGGCAAGTAGAAGAATATCATGATAAGGAGAGTCATTCTGAGAAGTTTTCAATCTAAACTTCTGAAGTTGAATCTTCAAAACTTGCTACCCCAGGAAAAAAAGAAAAGGGTCTTGAAGAAGTGAATAAAAATCTAAAGAAGAGAGTAGAAATCATGATTTCATTCAGCCAGAGGATCTTGTGGTAGATGCCGAGAAAGAAAATCTTGAGGAAGATAAAATAGTTCAACTATCAGATAGTGAGCATGAATCGCCAAAAGCAACAGAAAGCACTCTGAAAGCTGATAATGGAAAACAGGTGTTGGTTGATACACCTAAGAAATCTGTAGTGAGAAATAAAGTTGTTGGTGTCTCCTTGAAGAGAAAATATGAAGAGATATAAAAATAATCCTCACCAACCAAACAATATGATTCTAAATCATCCTCTATTGGACACGACTTTGTAGTCCAATCTTTAAAGAATCTGGTTGATACCATTCCTTTGTTTCCAAGTATATACTCAAGGTGCCAGATGATTTAGCACTCATTGAATCAGAAAGCAGATCTAGTTACCATTCTTATGGATAAGTTTGTCAGGATTGAGGCCGATTTCAAATCCTTTTTCATTGGATATGAAGCTCACAAAAGATCATGCAAGGAAATCATAAAGTGGTCAAGGAAAACAATCAAAGAGATGATAATTCTTGATGATTTTCAGAAAAGTGTGAAGGATTCTTTTGACACCGAATATAGTAAGTTCAAAGATCTAACTAAAAGTTTTGAGGAAAAGCTAAGTCTCGAATAGCCAACCCGGAAGCAGGAAGTCAAAGACCTGAATGGGAAGCTTAATTCAGTTGCTTTGAATTGGAAAAGGGAAAGGGATATCAGAATAGAGTTTGAAGAAAAACTCAATAAGAAAGAATAAATTTTGAAAGATCAAGAAGAAATTATTAAGGCTTAGGAGGAAAATATCAAAGCCTTGGATAAGAAAATTGATGATCAGGATTAGCTGCTGAAGTGTGTTAAAGAAGATCACAAGGAGCTTCAGAAGCTGAAAACAATTGTGAAGAATATAATGCTGAAGGAGAAAGAAGGATAATTTTTCCTAATCCAATATTTTGTTTTATTTCCCTTCTTTGTAAAAATATTTTCAAACATAATGACGTTTTTTGGTTACTATTCATATATTTTATTGTTTAAGTACTAATATTTCAGGTACCAATATTTTTCCATTCCCTTTATTCCTTTTTGAAAATCACAAATGGAGAGAAAGGAATGATAAAAAGAATACTAAGTAAAGAAGTGAATTCTCTAAGTAAGGGGGAGTCTATCTAAGGGGGAGTTTCATCAAAGAATATTTCCTTATATAGGAAAAAGAAAAACCTATTTAAGAAAGTCAAGAATATGATCCTTAGGGATTTCAAAAACCTAAGGGGGAGTTAGTTGTATTCACCTTACTTCATAAGTAAAGGGAGATAAGTTTTTATTTTCAAGTCCATAAATAAAACTCTAAGTCCGTATATTATTTTTCATAAGGATGTTTGTGATTTCCAAAAAGGGGGAGATTTTTGAGTCAATAAGGTTTCCTTATGACTTTTCTATTCCTCTATGTTTTGAAAATAAAAAACACTCTATCTTAAGGAAAATTATATTTTCCCTAAGAATTATCTCAATAAGAAAAATTTTCCTTCTCTAAGAAAATTTTATCCTTACCTATGTTTTAATTGTTCATTTTATAGTTTCTCTAAATCTAAATCATTTTATTCTTAAGTATAAAACTATATTTCACATATAAAACCTCATAATACTATAAATTCTTGGTTATAAAGTATTCTATATTCAGACTCCGAATTCTCTGAAATTCCAAATTCAAATTCTCTATAATTCAGACTCTGAATTCTCAGAAATTTAGACTCTGAATTCACTGAAATTTAGACTCCAAATTCTTAGAAATTCAGACTCCGAATTCATTGAAATTCAGAATCTGAATTCTATGAAATTTAGACTCTGAATTATATGAAATTCATACTCCGAATTCTCTGAAATTCATACTCTGAATTCTCTGAAATTCAGACTCCAAATTCTATGAAATTTTGACTTCTAATTCACTGAAATTCAGACTCTAAATTCTCTAAAATTTAGAATCTGGATTCTCTGAAATTTAGAGTCTAAATTCTCTTATATTCAGACTCCTAATTTATCGAAATTCAGACTCCAAATTCTTTTGAATTCAGACTCCAAATTCCTCAGAATTTAGACTCCAAATTCCTCATAATTCAGACTCCGAATTCCTCAGATTACAGACTCCAAATTTTTCAGAATTCTAACTTCGAATTCCTTAGAATTCAGACTCCAAATTCCTTATAATTTAGACTCCGAATTCCTCATAATTCATATTCTGAATTTCTCAGAATTCAGATTCTGAATTTATTGGAATTCAGAATTTGAAATCTATAGAATTAAGGTTCTGAATTCCTTGAAAAACAGAATCCAAATATCTATGAGTTATATTCTTTTAATGTTTATTTGGTCAGACTTCGAACTTTATTTTTCCTTAGAATCCGAAAATTAGATCTGATTAAGCAACCTTATTTTTCTTACAGTTATTATAGTTATGAAACGATATTGTATAATCTGTTTCTAACTAACCATTGTTTGAGTGACACGTGTACAGGTCCCTCTAATATTCAAGGAAAAATATGACCATTGGAGGAGGGAGCCGACCATTGGAGAAGTGCCTATAAATAAGATTTAATTTGAACAATCTCAATACTGATAATTACATGTTGATCACTCTAGAGATTGCATGCTGCTGAAATGATTTCTATAGAGAGAGACTCTCATGCCTTGTGCATATTGAACATCTTTTTCAGATTGCTTTGTGCGACTCTGATTGTTGCTGTGATCAATCGAGGACTTCCAGGGATAGGAAGAGAGAGGCGCCGACTAACTTAAAGTTAGAGGACTTCCTGAGATAGGAAGACAGAGGTTCCAACTACCTTAATGTTCAAGAGTTTGTGGGGATAGAAAGATAAATTTTGATATTTCTATCGAGGGATTACCCTAGTGTGGGTAAGATAGACTTTCTTGAAAGTATAAATCAAGGGACCTTTATCCAAGGTTTTTGGATACCCTACTCTTTGGGTTAAAAGATTTCATACTTGTTACTTGTTTTGTTTCAAGTTTATTTCAACTATATTTTGATAAAGGAAGAAATTATAACCTTAATATACTTTCTTGTACTTTTTTATACTCTTATAATTAAGATTCTATAAACTTTAAGGTAAAATATTTTCCTTGTAAACTTTCCTTAAGTTTTATTTTTGGAACCATATTTTTGGAACCTAGTAAGTTTGTAGAACTAAAAGTGGTCTTGGGAATTTACCTTGTTTAACTTTTTTAAACATAGTTTTCATTAAGGTTAAAAATGAAAGTTTTTAAACTTACAATTCACACCCCTCTTGTATTTGAGAATCTACATCATTATTTAGATCCTACAGTTATCATTTATCAAGTTTAAAAAATTATTGGATTTATATAATATATTAAATAATATATGGATTTATTCAAGGAATATGGAATCATGAATTTTTTCAATATGGTTTTATGGTAATTTAAATTATTACCATGTTTCAAGATAATACACGATGAAGGTGTTCACATGTTTGGTATGTGACAATTGAGAGCTACTTCATGTTGTTTAGTGGATTAATTTTAAGTTTATTTTGAGAAATTTAATGACCTTATTTATAAATTCTGAAATTTGGAAGGGTTACAAGGTTAACCATTTATGGAATGGTTTATGTTGAACTTTGTTTGAGGTTTTAGAGATTAATGTATTACTTTACCATATGAATATTTATTCATATTGGAAAACTTATGCTATTAATTTATTTTGATAATAACTAGAGATCGAAGGAATGACCTATCATTCTATTATGAATCTTACAATCCATTAAAAGTGAATTTTAGTTCTTTCGGAACAAAACAATAATTTTTGGATATTTATTTCTTTGAGTAAGTGATGAATTGAAAATTGATCTAAACACAAGATGAAATTGTTCTTATGAAATAGAAATATATCAAGTAAGTGTATTTTCTTATATTTTTAGACAGTAAAAGAATTCCTCAACCCTTGGAAAATGATATTGAAAAAAATATTATCCTCATACCTTCATTTTTTTTGAACCGATGGTCTTTTAAATCATTACATATTTATGGTTTTCTTATTCCCTTAACCTTCCAATGATAATTCAATTTTTTGGGATAAAATATCTCTATCACTCTCTATAATTATTTATGCTTTTCTTCTATGTCCAAATCTTCACTTTCCACCTATGTTCTCCTATGTAGAATCCTAGTTACGAGTTACTTTAGGTAACCTTTATGTTTCTAAATTTCTCTTTTTAAGTGAATTTTTATTATTCATTTGTACAACATGTGCTTTAATGAAGGAATTTTCAAATGTTAAACCTTTGACAATCGAGATAAATTTCGAGGGAGAAATTCATTTTAAGGGGGGTAAAATGTAAGACCCTGAGATTTTGTGTTTTTTTTAAATAAATTAAACATTTTATATATTTTTCATTATAAGAAACACTAAGTTTGTATTGTGTTATACATAACACCAAGTTAGGTTTTTTCTATATGAAACATAAGGTTAACTTGCATTATACACAACAGTAAGTTTTAACAAAATCATGATATATTATAGTTATTTAAACGTGACCATTATAATCTAGACATTAAAATTAGTGATATAAATAGTAATAAATATGTTTTAAATATTAAATATAATTTTTTATAAATAAAACATATTGATAAAAAATTACTTAATTTATGATAAAGTTTTTATATGTTTCAAAAATACTATTTTCTCAAAAAATGCATTTTATTTCTTTTGTGAAGATAAATAAAATTAAACGTTCACAATTTTAGAACATTAATTTGATAAAATAAATTTAATTTTTGAAATAATCATGTCAAAATTATTTTAGGGTGATTTTTTTTTTTCTGAAAAGTTTAATTTTTTGATGAATAGTGAAAAGTACTGAATTTTAATTAAAAACCGCCTTTTCATTTAGATTATTTTTAAAGTCAAATTATATTGTAATTTTTTTAAAGTAACATTTATTCAATTATATATCTATTAATCTAATTTATTTCATTGTAATTAATTTCATATTGAAATTGGATATAAAAACTTTGTAAACTTTTGAATATTTTCTCTTTGAAAATTTGCTTTCTCATCACGTTTGTGAGAATAATTCTAAATTAAAATTTTACACTTATACAAATAGAATTTGTAAAATTGGATTCAATATTTAGAATCAAAATAATTTATATTATATAGTAATGTCAAATTAATTTTTGACCAAAATTAATAGTGAAAACAGTAAAAATTAATTACTACAGCTAAGGAAAAAATTTGTTTAACGGGGGTTAATCTAAAAGGATAAGGGTTACAAATGATCCAAAACATGTCTAAATACTATTTTATGGATATATTTACATATTATACTAACAAATTTCGAATATATGGTCATTTTTAATCCTTTTTTATTGATAATGAACTTTTTATTTTGGATTCTTTTGGGAAATTTCCAAGTAGTTTGCAAGCGAGTTCCTTTCCCTCACTTATAAAAGCCCCCCACAAAACTCTTCTTCTTTACACCTATCAAGCCATATATTTCATCAAATAACTACCAAAAAAACTTCCAAAATTACCTCATATTATCCAAGAAGACTTATTTTTGACATAAATCTGACATAGTAAGGCTTGTGGTGCAAACTTAAGGAGGTTACCCAAAGAAGCGGTAACATTCTCTAATGAGTGATTTTATTTTATTTCTTTATCCACCTACATAAATTATTATCTATATATGATGATATAATAACATAATTATCATAAATTTACTTATATTTTTAATTTTAAGTTCATGAACTACAACCATCTCCACTTCCATCAAATTTTTATAAAATCATCGTTCGTGTATACGGCAGACCACCTCCTCACGAACCGATGTCATTCATTTTTCTATTACCAACTCTCACGGTTGGATGTGATGATGGATATAAAGTATATATATGATATTTATAACATAATTATACCTCTGTATTTATTTTATCACATATACCCTTTTTTACATTCTATTCCATAGGAGATACAATAACATCACTCATGTGTATGGTGGACTACCGCCTTGCGAAGCGATGTGATTCATTTTTCAATAACGCTTTACATGAAAGATAATAAGGATATATTCAATAAATATATGTGATATACATGAAATAATTATGATTTTAATGAAATATTTATCATTTTTAAAAGATAATATATCATTTTTATTCTTACCATTGCACTCACTGAAAGATGATAATGTCATTCATGTACGTGTGGACTACCACCTTCACAAAGTGATGTGACTCTCTTTTCATCACCAAACCACATGAATGATATGTATATGTATATTTAAATAAATAATGTGGTATTTATGAGATTATTATCATTATTTAAATATAATATATTACTTACCTCATTTCCATAATGATTGTTGAAGAATGGAAAAATTACTCATGCGTATGTACGACCCATCGTCTCCATGATGGGAAATAAAAGGACATAAGTCTTGACATGAATTTAAAGATTCCCTTACTGTAAGTCTCGACTCCCCCCATACATGTGCATACATATGACCCATTGCCTTTAAACCTATTTGAAATGTAAGATCATGAATTTATTTATTTTTATGATATTTTAAGTTTCATTTAATGTTACTATTTTATAGGGTTCATGTTTAAAATATACCAAAGTGGAAAAGACCTTATGTTACAATCTCATCATTTATTAGGATTATTTATGATCATGTTTCTGATGATAAAATATTTTGATAAATCTATCAATAAACTCATAAATTTTATTATACACTGTTTATTCATGATGTTTTGAATTATTAGTACCATTTTACACTCTTTTTTACTTAAAATAATTGAGAAAATATTTTTGATAAAATATGAATTTATTTCTCTCTTCGACAGGAAATATGTTTTCTTCCAAAACCATGTTTTCTAAAAGAATTTTCAAAAATGATTTTAACATTAAAAAAAATGATTTAATAAAGACATTTATAACCATGTTTTAATTTTTACAATTTGTTTTGAAAAGAATATTCATATCATTTTCCAACCAATGCCCATTTGTCTTTTACTAAAAATGTGAAATGAATATTTGCTTTTAACATGTACAAGATGAATAGTATTTACCACTTTAATGACCATTAAATTATTTAAAGATTCCATTAAATTTTTTATGATTTATTCTCAAAGAAAATAATTTCCTTAATATTTGTTAATTTTTTTTATTTTAAATAAATTATTTCAAAATTAAAAGCATTTGAGAAATGTTTTATGTTATAAAAATTGTATTTCAAAGGGGAAATGATATTTTCCTCAAAAAATGTTTTAAATTATTTTCATAAACTTTATTTATAAGTTTTAAATGTTATTTTAAAAGAAAAGGATTTTAAAAATGTTTTATGTTTAAAAAAGTGATTTTCAGGGAAAGGTTATTTACCTTAATAAATGCTCCAAGTGATCTTTCAAAATCCTTCTCCATATAAGATGACATATTTTTAGGTTAATTATGCTTTTCTAGGGATATTATCCAAGTATACCATTATTATTATTTATTTTAATGGTTTATGTTTATGATTACTTGATTTTTATGAAACCTATTTATCTTCCACAAGTTATACCATGAAATAACTCTTATGAAACCCACTTATTTTCACAGGTTATGCTATGATGAAATGATGAAATGATTATGAAACCTATATTTTTTCCATATGTTATGATATGATTAAACATTTATGAAGCTCGTTTAATTTCATGGGTTATAATATGATGAATGTTTAAGATATTATGGAACACATATGTATGATTTTAATTATGTGACGGGTGAGACCTATATCCCCCTCCAATGAATTTGGTAAAGCTTTATATATCACGAGATAACAATGGAAAAAAGGTCTATGTGCATGATCCACTACAGTAAATAGGTTTGTACTGATCCTTTATGGGAAATAGGTGTGTCCTAATCAACTATGGAAAACATGTGTGTCCTGACCCCCTATAGAAAACATGTCTGTCTTGATCCACTATGGGAAACAAGTGCTGAGTCCTGATCCACAGTGATGATGATGTTGGTAGTTAACCTTTAAATATGAAATGGTTTTCAATATTTATGATAGATCCACACTTTTATGATATGAGCTTAATGTTCATGATTTATTTATGATGATTTATCACCCTTATGAGCCATGTTTTTTGGAAATGATGAATTTTTATGCCTTTAATCATGTTTATGATCTATGATAGGTTTGGTATGAAATTTGTAAGTTATTTTCATAATAATATAACCTTATTCTTATCTTTTGATTTAATATGATCATAGATTGATATATCTTATTCTTACCCTTAATGAGAATATGAGCTCACCCTTTATTTTGTTTCCTTTCCCAGGTTATGAAGAAAGTATTAAGAAGGGAATTCCTAAGAGGAGTACTATGTGAGAATATATTTATGGGAGATGTTTAAGATCTTTCATCAAATTAGAATATTGTTTACATAGTCTCTAAAGACACTAAACTATTATGGTCCTTAGGCATGTATTTGTGTAATGTATTGAATATTCATATAAAAAGATGTAATATCTATGTATTAAAATCATAGGTCACTTTATATATGACCAAAGGCGATGTCATGTAAGTCCTCACATTCCATGTGGTAAAAAAATCTCAATATCTATGAAGGAAATTCTAAGGTATGTGAAACTAAATTATAGGTACTAAAAAATAAGTATAAGGATCCAAGGATTCACCTGATTGAGTCTATTGATGTGTTCCTTATTTGAGTGAAAATCATTGTGAAGGACATGTGAGGACTCAAAGAAAAACTTGACAATTTTATAAAAAAGTAGATGATATTGAGAAGATGACTAACATATTTTAACAATAAGGCCTCAGTTCCCAAAGAAAAAGGCATAAGAGAGGTTATGATGTATATTATTTAAAAAACTCTCATTATATATAATATATAGAATAATATCAATGAGACCTTAACAAATGAGAATTATCTGGAAGTGGAATTCAAGGATATGAAGAAACTTTCATCAGAGGATGATTCTATAGAAAGAGATATTTATGAGGTGACATCCTTCCTTTATTCAAATTGGAAATGGGGAAAAAAGATATTCAAAGGAAAGATTCAACTTTCTTTATTTCTATGTGGAAAATTTTAGAATCTAAATGAAAATTATCCAAATAAATTCCAAGATAGTAATAAATATTAAGTCACATGAATAATTATTCTAAGGTTCTGAAAGGAAAGTTGATTTCATAGAATATTTTTTTAAAAAATAAGAACTTTATTTTGAAAAGATGATATCAGCTCAAAAGAAATAGAACTGGATAAAGTTAAGGACTATAAAATCTCTTGTGAGGAAGTTCTTATGGGTATCATATGTAAACCAAAATTAGAGGAAAAAGATGATTAAGGCATTGAAGATGAGGGAATAGTATACCTCAAGGTTGAAATAGAATCCACTCTTGAAGAAATTTATGTTTTTAGGGATAAAATAAATAAGGCCAATGGAGTGGTACATGATTACAAACTATATATGTAGTAGAAAAAATAAAAAAATTCAATTTTAAATTTGAGATTGAATGACTTAAATATGGATAGTATGGAAACTTAGAGAAGGAAATTGTGCTCAGACCTAAAATTGAATAGTAGGCCTATATCATTATTGTCTTGACCATTTTTATGAAAGATCATGTTAAAAGGATTGAGTATGTTAAAGTTAAAGCTATGTCAAAGATTGATTATCAACAAGGAATTCTAACTCCCAACATGGAGTTGGGAAGGGGAGTATATGGGCTATAGAAAAATATAAGGAGGAATATATGGGGTCAAACAAAAATATATACACTTTACCACAAGTTTAGTGGTTTAAAGATAAAATAAAATTTATTGAGGGGCTTAATCACAAAAAAAAAATAGTGATGGATGATGTGAAACCTCAAGCACCCACACCCATAAAGAAAGTTGATTTAGGTGATTCAAAATACACCCAAAAGGCCAAAAGTAGAGAAGTGAAGACACACAATAATACACTATGAATCTAGTGTTATTGTTGTGTAAATATAGGGAATACAAAATATTTATGTTCTATAGAAAAATGTATTTCAAGGATTAAGAGAAAAAACCAGACAAGTATAAATTCATATGATCGATATGTTTTTAATGGATTTTGTTTTGGTGTAAAGTTTATGGAAATAAAGTTATTAGTTTCTCATCATAGGTATTAAGAAGTGTGTTTATGGAGACCTAGAAGAGGAGATAGATTTTTTTTGAAGCTTCATCAATATATCTACAAAATCATAATCAATTTATATGCCTAAAATATGAGGATGATCCAATAAAGATAGAGGTTGAACAATCCTATTTACCACCAAAGTAAGGAAGGTAGTGTACATTTATCAGGAAAGGAAAATCTAAGAAGGTGAATGTTGTAGAGGTTTCTTTGAATATAAGGACCCAACCTTAAACATTAAAAAATATTTATTTAAGTCAATGATTTTAATTTATTTTGCATTTAGGATCTTTTCAAGTTTATATATTTAGATAATTAGTCTATAACTCATCCATAAAAAACCATAGAAATATAAATTGGATACTTCCAAATAGTATCCGTTTCTTTAAAAAAACAAGAACTTAAAAAAACATGGTTTCTTTTTAGGTTAAATCATCACAATATTCCCTTGATCCCATCCTTTTCTCTATTATTACTTAAATCCTATGTAAAACATTTTAAAACTTATATGAGCATAAAAAGTTCAATAAGGGATACACAAATAAGGAAAACTATTAGTATCTTGAAAACATTTAAACTATGAATACTTTATCATAAAGTAATATTTTTCACCTTGAAGAAGTATTAAATAATTTATATTGAATATAAGCTCATTACTCACCTTTTTTTAATCAAAATATTACCATAAAACCCATATAAAGCACATATAACACATAAAAGTAACTAGGGACATAATTATACTCAAATGGAATAACCATGCAGTCGACTTCCTTACATGTCACTCTTATAAAATGGAATAACCATACGGTCGACTTCCATACACAATACATCAGAGGTTACAACATAAACACCCATCCTTGGTTTATCATGGACACCCATCCTTGATTTATCACATAACCACCCATAAAATATCCAAGTACAATTATATAATCATAACATATAAAAGATTTCAATTTCCAATATTTCACTCATAAAATTTCATCTACAATCACAAGAAATAATTTCAAGGAATTGAAATAATCAATCCATTTACAAAACTATTTTCAATACCAAAATACCCAGAAAATGGGAATAATAGATGTATTTTTCTTTTAAAAACCTTAAGGCTTGTAGGGGAATCCAAATATCAAATAACGGTCATGACGGTAGAGAATTATTTGTCACTGTATACGTTAAAAAATAACATTACTTTTGTAATTTGTAAATAAAGTCAAAAAATATATATAGAAATTTTACATTTAAATTTTTTTTAATGAAATTAAATTAAAAGGTTTTTTTATACATATTAAAAAGAAGGTGCGAGTATAATATAAAAATATGTCTCAATGGAAAGGGATTGAGACGAAGTCCCTTACCTCAAGTCTGATTCGTTACATATGTTATTTATCTTCCTAAATAATAAAAATAGGTTAATTATTTAATTTATTGAGAAATTTTTTAATGTTTATTATTCCTTTTATATGAATTATTACCATGATATAACAATTTCTTAATTATTTAAGTTCACATTGGGAATGTTGATGATATTTTTTATATGAGTCCAAAATGGATTTGGTATGATGTTTATAGTCAAAAGTGGCCATTAGTCCATAAAATATAGAATAATATTCATGAAATAATAATAAATTTTATAAATAAATTATAATTTTAAATCAAACCATTAACTTTGGTTATAAAAAATGAACAATGTTATAATCATGAAGACGGTAGGTCGTACGTATGCATGAGTAACATTTTCCATTTTTCATTGATCGTTATGGAAAAAAGGTAAGTATTATTTTATCTTTATATAATTATCATAAAATAATTAATATTATATTAATAAGTTAAATATACTTATATATATTCTATAAGTGATGCGGTGATTATAAACTAATCACATCGCTTTGTGAAGGTGATAGTTCACACGTACACACGAACGATGTTACCATTTTTAAGTGCATGGAAAGTAAAAATGTAATTGATATATTATTATATTATAATGATAAATATGTCATTAATATCACATATAAACATTAATTCTATCATTATAACAAGTCTTGATAGATTTTTATGGGAAACGAATTATATCTCTTTGTGGAGGTGATAATTCACACATACACATGAGCGATTAATTATTTTCCCATTTGATGGAAGTGGAGATAGATTTAGATTATGATATTAACATAATAATATTTAAGTATATTTAGGATAATTTATTTATTATTTCACCATGGAATAAGAATATTTTAATGAAGTGGAAGAAGAAATAAAATAGAAACGCTTAAATAAAAACGATACCTCTTCTTCAAATGATCACCTTTTCTTAACACCTTAACACATATAAGGGGGGTTTTATGAATAAAATAAGGTCTATAGAATGTGTGGAGGTATTATAAGAAGGTATTTAGGTATATATTGTCTGAAACAAATTGGTTTTTAAGTGTTAATAAAATAGAAGAATTAGTGCCCTTTTATAGGAGACGAGAGGGTCACTATTGGAATTATTCAAAATATTAAATTAATATAAATTAAGTTTCTATTCCAATTTTATCAAATTTTATTATTTATAATATAGGATTATAATTGGTAGAAATAAAATCATCCAATGAAAATTATAAAACTTTTTAATACTTTTTTAATTCTTATCTTTTTCTTTTAACTCTTTTAACTCTTACCATTTTATTAAGTAATTTACACTTTGAGGGTCCATATAATTACCATAAAATGACAAAAAGGCCAATAAAAGAGTAATTTATAACATTTTATAACTTATAACAACTATTTTTATGAATCTTGGGCTTTTATAAATTTTATAACATTTAATAAAATATTTTATATTTTAAAATACCATTAGTGTTAATTTTGATACTATTCATTTTTTGACTTTTTAAAAATATCATAACAAATTTATATCTTTAAAAAAACTCAATTAACTCATACCTAACATGTAAAATTAATATATAAAATTAATTTATGACATCAATTATTAAAAATTATATTTATTTTAATATTTATAATATCATTTATTTGATTCGTTCATTATGTAAGAAACTACTGCATCATCATTATGTCCCCATTTAATTTAATTATGTATTCCCTAATAATTATAAATAAATTTAAATTATGTAGTTAATTATTTTATATATATAAATACTATTTATAGTCAAAGATATCACCTATATAAACCCATATTAAAAATAATTTACTTATTAAAAACAAAAGTGTAATAAAAATGACTTTTCATTGAATATAATATTATAAAAGAATTTAAGTTATTCAAGTGGATCAAAGTGGTCATAAAATTAAAACAAGGATTATCTTGGTTGTAAAATTATAATTCAATTTAATTAGGACAAGTTTTAGGGTAATTTTATATTTTTATAATATAATGTTTACCTTTAATTACCCAATTTACCCTTTTTGGTAATAAAAATTATTACTAAAGTTACCATTCATAATATCCAAAAATAAAAGGAAAATATTTAAATAATTTGGACCTTATGATTCCAAATATGGAATTATTTTTTACAAATTCAAAACATATAATTGATAGAAGTTAATTAAAAATTAATCTCATTGACGGAATAAGAAAACATGTTTTTAATGTAAAAATGTTCAAAAGTCAACAAAGTTTTTATATCCAATTTCAATGTGAAATTGATTACAATGACCTAAATTGGATTAAATTATAAACAATTAATCTAATTATACTTTAAAAACAATCAAAATGATAATATAACAATATAAATAAATTAGATGAAAAAGTAGTTTTGAATTATAATGAAGTATTTTTCACTATTCATTAAAATATAAAATTTATTAAAAAAATACCAAAAATTCAACCAAAGTAAATTTTGATGTCCTAATTCTAGATAAGAAGTTTATTTTTTCAAATTTATCTTATAAATGTTTCAAAAACTATATTTAAAATTGGTTCACCATCAAAAGAGGTAACATTGTTTTTTAGAAAAATAATGTTTTTAACCATAAAACTATGAAAAGGATTATTATATCATTACCTGGGTTGTTACATTATTCCACTATTTTAGAAATTGTGTCCCTGAAATTTTATTCACTTATTAAATAAGTGGGTATACCTTTCCTTCATAGCATTTTCATATTCCCATATTGCCTCTTAAACCATATGGGTTTTACACAAAACCTTAATTTGATGAATCACCTTATTACACAACACTTTCTCTATATAGTGAAGAACCTAGATTGGGTTTTCCTTATAATAAATATTCTCTTATAACTTAAATACTTATGGACTCAAAACATGAGATGGATCTAGAATATACTTTCTTAACATTGAAACATGAAAAAAATTATAAACTCGGAGAAAAAGCCACTCCGTAGAAAACTAATACAACTTTATAAAGGATTTATAGGTTCTAATTAACCTTGTACTCATATTCCCCTTCTTAAAAAATCACATTACAATTTTCCATGGAGAAACTTTGAGAAAGACATGATCACATACCTTGAAAGAAAGATCTTTCCTATGGTTATCAACATAACTTTTCTACCTGCTATGGGATGCCCTCATGTGTCTCTGAATCAACTGAACTTTATCTACCATTTACTCTACCAATTCCAGTACCATAAACTTACTTTAATATACTTCATCCCAAAAATCTTTAGTTCAACACCACTTTCCATATAATGCCTCAAATGATGACATCTTTATACTGGAACGAAAACTATTATTATAAGAAAATTCAACTGAAGAAAGATATTAATCCCAACTTCCCTGGTAATCCATTGAAAAAGAATGTATCATATCCTACAAGGTTTGAATTTTTAATTATATATTCCCATCTTATTGAGGATGAAAAGAAATACTGAAATTTAATTCTATACCCAATGGCTTTTTAAGGCCTTTCCAAAAGTTAGAAGTGAACTCGGGATCACGATCAGATACAATAGAGAGGAGAACTCCATGTAACCTAACTATCTCTTTAATATAAAATTGAGAAAATTTATCTAGATATATAATATCTCAAATAGGAAGAAAATTGACTATATTTATTCAATCGATCAATAATAACCCAAATTACATCATTACCTCAAGAATTATTTAGTAATCCCACTATGAAATCCATAGATATATTTTCCCATTTCCACTCCGACACTAAAAAAGGATGAAGAATCCCCTGTGATGACTGTTATTCTACTTTAACTTGTTGATAAGTAAAACATCTTAGGGTAAAGTCAATAATATCTCTTCTCATTCCATCTCAACAGTAATACCCCCGAAGGTATATGTACATCTTAGCGTGCTTCTCAGATGAACTGAAAATGGAGAACTATGAGCTTCACTGAACAAATATTTCTTCAAATATGAACCAAAAGTTACACATAATATCTTCCCAAATCTCAAAACACAATCTTTACCAATGTTAAATTTAGAAAACTTACCCTTTTGAACCAATTATACCCTTTTCTACAACTCACAATATTCCTTTTGCGCTTGATTAATTCTATCTGATAGAGATGATTGCATTGAAACCTGAAACAAAAAAGAGGAATTTCCCACACCAACAACTTCCAAGACAAAATTTATCGATTCATTGACCAAAGGGTCACATTCCAAACATAACATGGTTAATGTATAATTAATTTTTTGACTCAAAGCATCAACCAATTTATTTTCTTTTCTAGGATGGTAATGAATCATGCAATCATAATCCTTGATTAGTTTCATCCATCTCTTATATCTCATGTTCAATTCTTTCTGAGTGAATATATACTTCAACCTTTTGTGATTAATATATATTTCACATTTTATTCCATACAAATGATGTCTACAAATTTTTAATGAAAAAACAACAATAGATAATTCCAAATCATTTGTTGGGTAATTTAAATCATGTGGTTTCAACTGATGTAAAGCATAAGAAATTACCTGATTATTCTACATTAGGACATAATCGAGTAATTTTAATGAATAATCACCTTAGATAACAAATTCACCATTTTTATAAGGAAGGTCCAAAACTAGAGAATTTAACAATCTTCTTTTTAGTTTTTGAAAGCAATCATCACATTCTTTTGTCTAGATGAACTTAACTCCCTTACATGTTAACTTAGTTAATGGTATAGATAGCGGAGAAAAGTTTTCAACAAACCGTCGGTAATAACCCTCTAATATAAGAAAACTATGAATTTCCATGACATTGGTAGGTCTTGGACACTCTTCAACAACTTTAGTTTTGTAATGTTCAATAGTTACACCATCTTTACAAACAATATTTCCAAGGAATGAAAATTTTTACAACTAGAATTCACTCTTAATAAACTTTCCAAATACTTTATTTTCTTTTAAGGTTTGAAAAACAACCCTTAAGTTCCTTTCATGTTCCTCATAGATTTTAGAATATACCAAAATATCATCTATGACCAGAACCACAAACTGATCCAAAAACCGATGAAAGACTCAATTCACGAGATTCATAAATATAATAGGTGCATTAGATAACCCAAAGGGCATAGACACACACTCATAATTCACATATCTTTTCCAGAACATTGTATTTGGAATGTCACCCTCCTTTACCTTTATCTGATGCTACCTTGACCTCAAATAAATCTTCAAAAAATACTGAGCTCCCTGGAGATGATAAAAAAAATCATCAATATGAGGAAAATGATATTTGTTCTTAATAGTTATGTTATTCATGGTTCTACAATTAATAAAAATTATCATAGAACCATCCTTATTTTTCACAAATAAAATAGGAGCACCCCATGGTGAAGTGTAAGGTCAAATAAAACCTTTATCAATAAATTATTGCAACTATTTTTTAAATTCCCCAATTATAATTGAGACATTCAATAAGGGGGTTTAGAAATGGTCTTAGCATCAGTCACTAAATCAATAGTAAATTCAACCTCCCAATCAGGAATAACACTAGGAAAATCATTAGAAAAAACATTCATAAATTCATTCACTACTAAAATGTCACTAATCAAAACCATTAATTTCATTTCAACAACATGAACTTGATAAGTTTCACGGCCATATCTAATAAATTTCTCAAATTCTTGGTATGTTATCAAAGGTAAGAAATCATTGAATAAAACTTTATTTGATTTTCAATATATTTTATCATGATAAACTAAAATCCAATCCACTCCCAAAATGATATAAAAATATAGTAGGGGTAGTTCAACAAGATTTGTAGGAAAGACCATATAACCAATGATAATAATAATATTCATATAAATCTTATTTTCTTTAATATTTCCACCTGTAGTTTTAACCAAAATTTATATACCACATTCTTGAAGTGATATTTCAAATTTACTTTCAAAGCTCTGAGAAATGAAAGAATGTGAAGATCCAGAGTCAAACATAGTAATGGAATATTTTGATAAAACCTATAACATACCTATCACCACTTCATTTGATGATCCCACATCAATTGTAGTAGTAAAAAATGATTTTTATGCCATTCTTCTTTAGATCTTGCTGGTTTCCACCCCAGGCAATCAACTTTGGACACACATTGACATAATTCCATAACTCATTTCAACTAAAAAATATTACTGCTAGATTTTCATTACTTACCTCATCATATCCCTTGTAGTCCCAAGAAATATGACCAGTATTACCACATTAGAAACAATTCCCATACTTTCAAAGAAATTATCTAGGATTCCTTTTACCACACTTTTATCATGATGGAAATTTAGTTTTCTTACCTCCAAAATTATTTGATGAATGATTTACCATTTACTTCCAACTAGATATCTTCATCTTGTTTCTCTCATGGGATACATGATCATCAAAAAATCCATTTATACCTTCTTATCACATTAAAAAAGTTTATCATATCTTTTTAACTCATAAGAAGCTAATTCCATTCAATATCTCATCTTCAATCCTAAGTAAAACTGATTTATCTTACTATCAAGATCCCAGATAAAATTTTGGTTGTACCTCACCAAATAGGCGAAATTTTATTCATATGTAGCCACTGAATCTTACTCCTTTTGTCTCTATTACAAGAATTTATTTTTCATCCTATGTAGAACATCCTTAGGAAAATATTTCTCAAAGAAGATATTCTTAAATTCATCCCATTACATGGCATCAATCTCTTCACTTCCTATGATATTTTTAACCATTGACCACCATAGATAGAATTCCCCATAAAATTTATAAATTGGAAGAGTTAAATTTTGGTGCTCCAAAAAACCCATGACATTGAATATATTTTCTATAGATTTAATCCATCCTTCAGCTAGCATGAGGTCAGATGATCCTCTGAATGATGAGGGATTTTGTCTCATAAAATGCTCTACTATAATCATGTTCTTATATGGTAGACTAGGTTTCTATCTTGCATAAAAACTACCAAAATTTATTTAATGAGTTAAATAATCCATCACTAGAACAAACTATTTAGTTTTCATATCAGGATGTTGATTTTGAAGGATGTTTTCCTCTTGATTCCTTCCCATCACAGGTTCCATGCTTCCTCTACAAAAAACCATTCTGAACAGACATATGTTAGATGAAGTAACATGGTAATCTTGAGTCAAGTCAATAATTTTACTTTATTTCACATTGGGTATCTTTTCAAGTTTAGATATTTAAATAATTAGGCCATAAATCATACATAAAAAACCATATAAATGCAAAGTGTACACTTCCAAACAATATCCATTTATTTCATAAAACAAAAACATAAACAAAACTTGGTTTATTTTCATGTTCAATAATCATAATTTTCCCATGATCCCATCCTTGTCTCTATTACCCCTTAAATACTGTGTATTTTTTTAAATTGGTATGTGCATAAAAAGTTCAGTAAGGGATATAGAAAGAAGGAAAATTGTTTGTCTTGTGAAAACATTTAAACCATGAGTACTTTATCATAAAGTAATATTTTTCACCTTGAAGAAGTAGTAAATAATTTACATTGAATATAATCTCATTGCTTACCATTTGAAAAAAAAATATTACCATAAAACCCATATAAAGAACATATAACACATAAAAGTAACTTGGTACATAATTATACTTAAATGGAATAACCATGAGGTCCAATTCCATACATGTCACTCTTATAAAATGAAATAACCATACGGTCCACTTCCATACCCAATGAAATAAAGGTTATAATGTAACCAAATATCCTTGGTTTATCACAGAACCACCAATCCCTAGTTTATCACATAACCACCCATCAAATTTCTAGGTACCATTATATAATCATAACACATAAAAGATTGAAATTTCCAACATTTCACTCATAAAATTTCATCTACAATCAAAAGAAATCATTTCAAGGTATTAAAATAATCAATCCATTTAAAATACTATTTTCAATACCAAAATACTAATAAAATGGGAATAAGAGATTTATTTTTATTTTTAAAAAATTAAGGCTTGTACAAGAAGCCAAATATTAAATAATGGTCACGACGGTAGAGAAGTCATTGTCACTGTATACGTAAAAAAAGAACATTCCTTTTATCATTTGTATAAAAATTCAAACACTCCATATAGAAAGATTAATTTTTAAAACCTTTTAATTAAATTAAACTAAAGGGGTTTTTTATATACCTAAAAAATAGGGTGGGATTATAACATCAGAATATGTCTCAATGAAAGGGGATTGAGATGAAGTCCCTTACCTCGAGTCTGATTCGTCACGTATGTTATTTATCTTCCTAAATAATAAAAATAGTTTAATTATTTATTCTTTTGAGAGATTTTGTAATTTTTATTATTCATTTTATATTAATTATTACCATGATATAACAATTACTTAATTATTTACGTTCACATTGGGTGTTTTGATGATATTCGTTATATGAGTCCAAAATGGATTTTTTATGATGTCTATAGTCAAAAGTGGTCATTAGTACATCATATAAAGAATAATATTCATGAAATAATAATCACTTTTATACAAAAAATTATACTTCTAAGTCAAACCATTAATTATGGTTATGAAAAATTGACAACGTTATAACCATGGAGACAATAGGCCCTATGTATGCATGAGTAACATTTTCTATTTTTCATTGATCATTATGGATAGAAGTTAAGTATAATTTTATCTTTATAGAATGATAATAACATCATTAATATAATATTAATCATTTAAATATACTTATATATATATTATCCAAGTGTTGTGGTGATTAAAAACAAATCACATCGCTTCATGGAGGTGATAGTTCACACATACTCACAAACGAAATTATCATTTTTAGGTACATGGAAAGTAAGAACGTAATTAATATATAATTATATTAAAATTATAAATATGTCATTAATATAACATATAAAAATTAATTCCATCATTATAACCAGTCTTGAGAGATGTTTATGGAAAACAAATTATATCGCTTCGTGGAGGTAATAGTTCACACGTACACATGAACAGTTAATTATTTTCCCATTTGATGGAAGTAGAGATGGATTTATGTGATGTTATTAACATAATAAAATCTATGTATATTTAGGATATTTGAGTTATTATTTAATCATGTAATAATAATATTTTAATGAATTGGAAGAATAAATAAAAAAGAAACACTTAAATAAAAATGACACCACTTCTTCGGATGATCACCTTTGATTAACACATTGACGCCTATAAGGAGGGTTTTATACCTAATATAAGTCCTCTATAATGTGTTTATGGATAATAGGAAGTTATTTAGGCATATATTTTCCAATAAAAAAAATCCTTTTTTAGTGTGAAGAAAAGAGAGGAATGGTTTCCCTTTTATAGGAGAGGAGAGGGGCACTCCTGGAATTATTCAAAATATTAAATTAATATAAATTAATTTTATTTTTGAAATGGGTAAAAAGTGATTTATTTAGAAGATATTATGAGTATGGGTTTAAATACAACCGTACAATGAAAATTATACAAGTTTTGAATATTTTTTTAATCCTTATCTTTTTGTTTTAACCCTTTTAACTCATACCATTTTATTAAGTAATTTACACTTTGAGGGTCCATATAATTACCATAACATGCCAAAAGAGCAATAAAAGAGTAATTTATAATATTTTAGGACTTATAAAAACTATTTTTATGAATATTTTCCTTTTATAAATCTTATAAAATTTAATAAATAATTTTATATTTTAAAATACCAATAATGTCAATTTTGATACTATTTAATTATTAAAATTTTAAAAATATCATAAAAATTTATATCTTTAAAAAAACTCAATTAACTCATCCTTAAAATGTCAAATACATCCATAAAATTCTTTTATGACATCAATTATTCCAAATTATATTTATTTTAATATTTATAATATCATTTATTTGATTCTTTCATTATTTAAGCAACTACTACATCATCATTGTTTCACCATTTAATTTTATTATTTATTAACTAAAAATTATAAATAAATTTATATGATGTATTTAATAATTTTATATTTATAAATAATATTTTTAGTCAAAGATATCCCCTATATAACCCCATATTAAAAGTAATTTACTTGTTAAAAACAAAAGTGTATCAAAAATGACTTTTCATTGAATATAATATTATAAATACATTTTAGTCATCCAAGTGGCTCCAAGTGGTCCTAAAATTCCAAGGATTTTATTGGTAATAAAACACTCATAAAATTAAATCATGACAAGTTTTAGGGTAATTTTATTTTTTATAATATAATTTTTCCTTTAATTACCCGAATTACCCTTAACCGTGGTAATAAAAATTATTACTAAAGTTACTATTAATAATGTCAAAAAATAAAAGGAACATATTTAAATAATTTTTACCTTATGATTATAAATATTGAATCCAATTTTCCAAATTCAAAACACATAATTGGTAGAAATTAATTAAAAATTAATCCCATTGACGGAATAAGAAAACGGGTTTTTAAAGTAAAAACGTTCAAAAGTTCAGAGAGTTTTTATATCCAATTTCAATGTGAAATTGATTTAAATGAACTAAATTGTATTAAATTATAATAAATTAATCTAATTATACTTTTAAAATAATTAAAATGATAATATATCAATATAAATAAATTATATAAAAATCAGTTTTGAATTATAATGAAGTATTTTTCAATATTCATTAAAATATGAAATTTATTAGAAAAATACAAAAAATTCAACCAAAGTAAATTTTGATGCCCCTATTCCAAATAAGAAGTTTATTTTTTAAATTTAACTTATAAAACTGTCAAAAACTAGATTTAAAATGGATTCTCCATCAAAAGGAGGTAAAACTATTTTTTAGAAAAACAATGTTTTTAACCATAAAACTAGATTTATCATATATGTTATTAAAAATATTTTATCTTATAATCAATATATATTAATACAAATTAAAAGACTTATTCTATAAGTACATGGTTTGTTACATTGAATGTGTAATATCAGTATGGAGTGTATATACTTAATGATGATACACTTTATATTTGATGGGATACCAGAATCTTTTAACGAGAACCAAATATGATAAAGTTGGTGTCATCAGTTTTTGAAATGATGAAGGTTTTAATATTATTGGATATATAAAATAAAAAGTTATATTCTATGATTTAATTATCACAAATATCTTTGTGGTTTAAGGCCTTGTTCACAATTTTTTTAGTGTATGCCAATTATGTGTCTCTAAGCATGTGGTGAATTTCAACAAAAGGCTCAAATAATTAAAGGAAGATATGGTATAATATCATTGCAAGGTAAGATCACAAAAGGGAATCAATATATTATTGGTGGAAAATAAGAGTGGTTATTTATATCCAAGGAAGAAGAGAACAAGACATGTCACAAGAGTCTTTTCCACTTGTGAAACAAATCATGGGAATACTTAATCAAAAATTGAGAAGGTCGTGATATAACTTAACTTTAATGTAATCACAAACACATGTGAGATGATTTTAAAAATGGGAAGATCATTCAAAAAACTTACAAGTAGAATAACAATAGTTTATGAGATTACTTGAGTTGGTTCATGTTTATATGTGCAGACCAATATCATCTATGATTATGGCCGTGTGGCATAGATGATGGTAATATCCCAAAAATATGAATTATTCAAGTGCATTACAAATTAATAATAATTGGTGGAGAAGATACTTGATTTGAAAATTTATAAGTTATAAATTGACAATGGTATATAATTCACTAAAAAGTATGTGTAGGATTATCTCGAGAAGAATGGTACAAGGAACTAAGTTTTAGTGGCGATGAATCCTTAATAAAGTAGATTCATTGAGAGGAGGAACCCGATTGTTAATAACATGGATCAAATAATGATCATTTAAAAAATATATCGAAGTAATATTGGAATAAATATGTTAATATATCATTTTATATCTCTAATAGAGATTTTTTATGTCAAAATAAAGATAAGGAACCCTAGGAGATATGGTATAGGAATAATACAATACTAATGTACTTTTAAATTTTTAGAAGTAAATGTTTTATTATCAATATGGTGAATAACCAATAGTTTGAAGCTCATGGGGATATAGGTATTTTTATTTTATATTTATCTAAAACAAAGGTGTAAAAATACTATAACAAAATTATTATGAATTTTTTTGAAATTCAAGATGAAATGATTGTGGAAGGTGAACATATTTCAAAATCTAATGATAATTTTTCACAATAAAATAGTGATGAACTCTCTGAGGAGAGTGATAATAAAGTTAATGGACTTAGGGTGTCAAATGGGGATATATAATACTCAAAATAATCCATTTATTATGAGTAAATAAAAATAGGTTTAGTATCATCAAATAAGAAAAGAAGAAGGGATACAACCAATGATGATAATATTTTTTGCGACCAAATAGCTCAAGTGAAAAAATGGAGGATGAAGGCTCTATAAAAACCTATTTTTTATTTCAAGTAGAGAATAAGTGTTTTGAATATTCTTCTAAAGATTAAAATTGGGTTAAAGTGATGTATGAAGTGCTTAATTAAATTGAGAAGAATCAAACATGGGAAATTTTCCTAAGGTCGGAATAAAAAAATGTTATCAACACTAAGTGTGTATCCCATAACAAGCTCAATGAAGATAATGAAGTGAATCAGAAAAATGAAAAAATTTTATGGAAGTGGTATTCCAAAATTTAAGGTATTGATGTTGATGAAGCATTTCCACTAATTTCTCAATTGGAAACCACTTCAATTTTTTTGGAAATGTCAATGAAGATAGGATTTAAGGTATACTAAATGGATTCTAAATCAGTATTCCTCAAATTATTTCATGAGGAAGAAGTTTAAATAAGTAAAATTGATGGGTTTTTTATATATGAGGATGATAAAAAAGTTTTTTTGGTTGAAAAAATGAATTGTATGGGCTTAATTAATCACTAATATATTGGTATTCTAGGATTGATTAATGCTTAAGAAAACATAAATTCCAGTGAGGCAGAGTATATCACAATATTTATGTCAAGAAAGAGAATGATCAAAGGATGTTGGTGTTCATCTATATTGATGACATAGTATTTGGATAATTGGATGAATCAAAATGAGAATTTTTTTTAGAATATATAAAGTGTGAGTTTGAAATATCTATTATTTTGGATTTAAATTTTTTATTTGGTTTTCAAGTAACTCAAGGATAGAATAAAATTTTATTTCTAAATAAAGTATGATAAAGAGGTGTTCAATATTTTTATAATGGAGGATTATATATTGATAAAAACTTAAATGGATACCTAGATGAAGTTTTCAAGAGATTATGATGATAAGAAGTTCAGTGTAATGAAATATTGTAAAATCATTAGAATCTTATTATTCTCCATAGTGAGATAACCTCACATTATGTTTTCCACATGTCTAGCTGAAAAATACCAAAATTATCATAAGGAAATCCAATTGTCATCTGTGAAAATAATTATTCATTATGTCAATCATATGATAGATTTTTTGTTTTTTATCATAAAACATCATATCAAAAGTTGTTGCACTATATTGATGCAAATTGGGTGTGTTTAGAAGATGATTACTCATCGACATCTGGTATTTCATTCTATCTTGGAGGTTTATATTTTTATTGTATAAGTAAGAAGAAATATTGTATTTCAATTATCACTACAGAGGCTAAATATATAGTGGATAATCAATCATGTACTCAATTACTATGTATGAATAAACAACTTTTGGATGTAAAAGATACCATAAACCTTATATTTCAATCATATGTGATAGCTTGAGTGATATTAATCTTATTAAAATACCTATTCATAATTTAAGTAAAAATTATATCAAGATAAAGTATCATTTAATCATGTATAAGGTTGGCCAAGGGCTGGTATAGTTAGAGTGTATGTCAACTTAAAATCAGATTGCATACATCATAATGAAGGCACTACCCAAAGATGAGTTTGAGAGATTTTTTTTATATCTTGGAGTCCAACCAACTTCATACAAATAGCTAGTTTAGATAAGGGAACCCCACTCCCCTATGAGATTTTATTTTTACTGCAAAGTATGGAAAATCTCTATTAAATTAAATGTTTATATTTCTAACACTCTATTGTGAACTTTCAAAGAAGTGATATTTGGATTTGTTGAAAAAGGAGTATAATTTTATATAAGTTACATGGGATAAGATATCTATGTTTATAGAATATAGAAGTGTTCTTTCTTATTAAAAAATGGGGAGTAGTCTTGTGCTGAAGTTTTACAAAGGGGGAGAGTGTTTAAATTCTTATTCAGGGAGATCAACTTAGAGGAGTGTTGAAGATAATAAAAATGATAGAATATTTTTCATGAGGAAATTTTCATTAATTATTATATCTCAGAATTATCCCAACTCATATGGGCTTAGAGTTCATGATTAGTAAATCATTGATTCACTATATAAAGGAAAGAAGTTTCAAACTAATTAACTGGTTAGTTATGGAATTTTTAGATGTAAAAGCGGTAAATCTTTTTTTAAGGGTTATCAACAAACCCTAAGGGGGATATTGTTATAAAAAATATATTGATTAATTTTTTGTATTTTGTTTATTAAAAATATTAGTGTTCAAATACTTCTAAAGGAGATTAAAAAGTAATGATAAATAATATAGGAGTTTTGGAAGAAGATTAAAGGAGTTACAATATTTCTATTTATAAGACATAAATCATGTTATGACACCCTATGTCATTCCATGATGCGAGTTATTAGAAAATTAAAAAGTAACAAAATTCCTTATATTTTTAATATTATTTAGAATAGTACATAATTGTCATTAAAAACATGCGTGAGGTCTTACAATTTTTTTCTAGGATGAAGAATGATAGTCATATGGTGACCCCATTAGCCATTCCGTGGATTGGATATGGAAAAGGTACTAGTTCTAAAGGTTAGAATCATAGGGAAGAGACACACAGTAATAAGAGCCCATGAATATTAAGATTTGGGCTATAAGATTATTTATTTTAGAGGTGAGGATCATATGTAAGATTATTTATTTTATTACAGAATAAAGTGATATGTTACGCCATGGGAGGAATGGCCATGACATGAAAGGGTTGAGAATTTTTTTTAACTCTTCCATTTTAAAGGTGTCTATAACATAGAGGAGCATAATTCCATGGGGATTATGTAAAAGATATTATTCCTAGAGTATAAGTGACCATTCCTTGATGATGAGTAACAAACTATGTCATGTTAGGGAAAAGGGAAACTTAAATTTATATCAATGACTTATTTTGATGATGTGAGTTATAAAATTAAGAGATTAGTATTTACACTCTGCGATGAGGAGTGTCACACCATATAGGTGCTAAATTTACAGGTTATAGTTTTGTAGGAAGTTAATAATCATAATATGATAGTTATAATCATACTATGAATATATTGAGTGAGAAAACATATTGATTTATATTTCATATCTTTCAGGATGAAATTTAGGGAATTAAATGGGTGATGTTGACTTGGCTTTAAATGATGTATTTGGATGATTTTTCCATATTACCAAAGGTTAATTCATGATTAATTGATTGGTAAAGTTAGATATTAACTAAATATATAAGATATATATTTATCTTTTTAAAGGAGGAAGGAGGATCATGAAATAAAAATAGAATATAAGAGATACACAAAGAAAATAAAGGTGTAATTTCATAACTATACTAGAAATTTAGTGAGTGAGATTCAGTAGGTTGTATCACTTGAGGTTTGTGGAGTTAATCATAGTGCATAAAAGTGGAAAATAATCGATATACCCATTTTAGTGTAATTTGAATCCTTGTATATAAAGATCAAGAAAACAATACTTGTAGAGGTAGTGAGATGTTTAAGTGGGTGATAAAAATGAGTTCTTTATTTCCATGAGGGTTGTATAGTTGGTAGGTCAGTGTGACCTAACATAATTTTAATATAAGAAACATGATTAGTGTTTTAGGTGCATGAAACATTGTTGTTTCATGTTCCTTTGATTATCCCAATTTGGGTGAACCAATTAAAATTATATGTTTCCCTCTTTTAATTTTTAACACTTTGTGATAATTATTAGAGAGATGAGAATTATTAATATAAGTGGAAATTGATCATTAGGGAGGGTTTATTTGTGAAATATTTACATATTTTGATTCATCCCCACTCTCAAGGTATTTATCTTTCCCGAGACCATAATAACGTGAAGGGTTATGTTAGTTACCAATAGATTTCATGGAAAATTTTTGATGGAAAAGGTTTCAAGAATGATGATGATGATGAACTTAGAAGAGTTATAAATAAAGAATAGAAGTTAATAACATCATAACATTAGATGCAGTGATGTTGTGGAGTTTTAATACAAATTCAAAGAGTTTAACATTAGGAATATTATTCTTATGTCTCACCACTATAAAAACTTAATTTATTTATAGATTTTTCTCACTGAAGAGTTTAGTGGAAGAGTTTTATTAGATGGTCACATGGATATATGGAAGAAATTACATAAGGATGTAATGAATTTAATAAAACCCTAAAAGTGTAGTAAATGTAAGGCCAATATAATAGTCTATCATATGTGATATGATAAGATGAATGATTATATATGGTTTTATTAAAATTCTTAAATATATTTAAGAATATAAAATGTATCATGTTATATAAAAGGATATCTCCACTTAATAATTATTTCTCTGTAGTTGTATATATATATATATATATCATAAAGTGAAATGATGACTAAAATCAAAAACTATGACTTTAAGTTATCCCTAACTGATATTAATCATGGATTATTATAGGTTATGACAATATATTAAGGTTAGGATGAGTAGAATTCTTGTATTGAGATATAGAATATTCTCATGAGGCACAAAATGGGTTTTAAGCACTATATAACTCTCAAAGTATATACCTCATAAAGTGTCATGCAATATTTTTGTAGTATACTCAAGGTTCATGTTTCATATTGAATATCCAACTTGAGGTTAGTGAGATACCTATCATGAGAATATTTATACTTTGATACCTTCATTATGCAATCATAGAGGCTTAGCTAATCAATGGTTGGTTGAGTATGTTACTGATCACGTCATCAGTTTGAGCTTAACCAAGATGAAATTTATCCTCTCATACGAAGAGTATGACATTTAGGACCTCAATTGAGATAGATAGAGGACATGTGTGGAAATAATTAGATAATTTATATGATGTAATTATCTACATGGATGAGGGGAATGTAATTTTATCATCCACTAATATGAATGATTGGTGATATGTTCATCTACCTAGTCAATCTATACTCAGAGAGTCAAGAACATATAAAACGTCTATATGGGATTGACATACCCCATGTCCAATGGTCACTCTATGTACTATATAAAGGGATTATATGATTATACATACTTTCATATGATAAAACTGGTGGACACAAGCATGGAGATACATGTGTTTGATAGAGATCATTCCAGATCCCTTTGTAGCTTGAGTAGTACTAATTCTTTTCTAGAGGCCACTATTTGCTTAAATTTATGGATTTTATAATTTATATTTCTTATCAATATTATAAATTCTAGTGGGGTCATGATTTTTTGTTGACTAAATGGGTATTGAGTTTTATTAAAGTCAAATAGATTCTCCAAAATGTTTTAGAGTTTATCCAAAATTAGTTGTTATTCATAGTGTATTTCATATGATGTGATACATGGTAAGGTTGATGATATATTTTATTTTTTTGGATGATATCCAAATTAAATTCTTGATATGGTTTCACAAATTATCATTTACGATATGATATATGGTAAAATGGAACAAACATTTATTTGGATTTAGTGAAAGTGGTAGATTAAAGGGAATATTCCCTAAAGTTATTTGATATCATATTTTATGATATAATATATCATAGAGTATTACATTCATATTAACAATGATTATTTTTTACCCTTGGGTATATCATATTATATAATATATGGATATCATAGAAAGGATTATTGGGTAAGTCATATTGTATGACATAAGCGAATCATAGTGACATGAATCTTATGGTACTATTCATCTAGAAATTCTATGATTCACTTAAGTCAGTGGAATGTTATGAAGTAAAAATTAAAATATCCCTTACTTATTTTCTATCATTGATTAAACATAATTAATTAGATAATTCATTCATGGAATGAATGAATTAATGTATTAATATTTACACATTTATTTCATAATGCATGAGTAAATGTTGTGATAAATCTAGAATGTATCAAAGGACATATAAGGAGGATTTCCCATGAGTCTTGTGGAAATCCCTGGGAAAGTCTTTTTTTAATTCTATCTCCCACTCAAATTTATCTTCTTTCATACTCCTTAGCTACTTGAGATACTAGCATGTTTTGGATAATAGGGGGGTCCTACCCAAATTGTTTGGGTGAATTTAGCATAGCCCATGGATAAACCATGGAGGGAATATTCTGATGGCTATTCCTTATGATCCTTATCAAATATAGATCGAAGGAAATAAAAATAGTGAAATATGATGTAAGGTACACATCCTTCATTTCTAGTTTATCCAATTTGAGTTCCAAATACATGGTGATAATGATATTTATGGTTTCTAATTGATTTTTCTATGTTGATTAATCTTTAATTGGTCCTTAGAAACATTTCACTAAAAAAAGATATTTTATCTATAATTATCTAACTATTTTTAGAGACTCATCCTCCCATCCCCCCAAAGGATATATTCCCTAAATCCTTAAAAATTTTCTATGTATTTGTATATATTATATAGTATGATAAGAGACTATGATAAAAAATAGATATATTGATATCATGATACTATCTTTTTCAATCATATAATATGATATGATGATATCATAGTGGAGGTTAATCATAGTATATGATTAACATGTAATTACAATTGATATGGTGGGAAAACATTACGTTTTAATGTTTTATTAGTCTTCCATGTAAAATAATCTATCATTAATTAATAATTTTCATATGATGAAATTCATGGGTGGATAAAATTATTATTTCATGTGATGAATACGTGAAATGAATACTTGAATAACTCATAAATTTTATAATGGATTCCTACACCTCAACCGATTATTTTTTTCTATTTGAAGATCTCTTCATTCTAAAACCTTTTCCTAGTGAGGTACTACCATACCATGGATGTGAGGATAATATTTCCCATGGAATGGGTGATTTTGTTAACTCATGGATACACCACAGATAAGGGAGTATGATGGATTCTTTTTAGTGATATTTCTCAAACATTTTGACCAAGACAATAGCAGAGGCATCTATAGTGAAAGATAAACATGTGTTCTTCATTTTAGTTTATATGGTTTTGTATTTCAAGAATATTAGATCTTGGGATTTGGGTTTCTTATTATTTCTTCTGTGTATATTGAGTGTAAATTGATCCTTAGTTCCCATTAGTGGAATCAGATCCATTCTAGGATATTTGATTCTTTAAATCATGTTTGAAATGAAGAAAATAGATATTTATTTTAATATCATAAAGGTAATCATAAAATATGACTGATATTTTATTTTTTGGAACACCTTATGATATGTGATATCGTATGACATGATATATTCACATTTAATGATATGGGATATCATATGAGGAAACTCTATTCAAATCCTTTGATTTTGGAATATCATAATGTATGAGATATGCCAATCATAGTGTATGATGGCATAAAAAAAGATTCACAGAATAGAGCATTTTATCACTTAAGTGATATCAATTCTAATCATATAATATGATTTCTTAGATCACTAAAGGAATTACTCTAACTAAACGACTTATCTTAAGCCCCAATAACTAAGTACAAAGAGTTACTCCTACGTATACCTCACAATATATCGTGGTTTGCGATTATCAATTTTAAATTATGATTGATAGCGCTGAATTTTTTTAACACATCATGGCTTATCTATAACCCATTATAATATATCTTATATCTTTAAACATGATACAACATAAAAATAAAAATTTTCTATTTTTCAATTAATAATTAAATTAAAAGGTATATAAATAGTTTATAAATCATAATAAAAGGAATTCTGGGATATTTAGTTAAATTATAAAGGTGTTTTTAAATTACTTAATTATAAATTTTTTATAATTAATTATTAAATTTTAATAAAACATTTAGTAAATAAATATCCATAAATGTTAATTATTAATATTGAAATACATTTTTCAAATTATATTTCACGGTTTATAAAGTATTTATAGATTTAAAAATAAGGAAAAAATATAAAAGGGTTTATATTTAAATTATTAATTGTTTATAATTATTTAATTTTAATTGTTCAAATTGAGTGCCTTATTTAAGAAATAATTTAAACTATATCAAAAGGGGTTTCTATAATTGATATGATTAAGGTTTAAATAAAATTAAATATGTGATATTTAGATTATATAAACTGTTTACATAATAGAATAGAAATATAAAATGTTTATATTTCATATAATATCATATATTTAAATAAACTTACAAATAATGAATAATATGAATGAGTTAATATTAGGAATAAATATATGGTCTTTATATTTATTTGTTTATGGAATGCCCATAATACTTAGAAAAATTATAAAGTGATTATGATTAGCTTTATTTATGAATTGTTTATTGACATTTATCTCATGTTTAAATATATAAATTATTAATTTATTTAATTTATACCCTTATTTATTCATAGATATAATTTATATATTATGAATATGTAGATGATTTAGTTTAAAGAGTTAGACTCGTTTTATAAATTTTCATAAATGTATATAAGGTGCGACATGGTAGTCATGATAATTGATTTAGTTTTCTTCTATAATGAATTTTTCATGTATTGTGTTATGAGTATGAAATAAGAAGTAAATTTTTATGAACACATATTAGGTGTTAGGATTATGATGAAATTGAAATCTATCTTGAGTAAAGTATCCTTGGTTATAGGAACTTTGAGACTAGATGTTCACTATCCTAGAGGCTTATGCTTTCACTACTGGAAATGGGATCTATACCAATGAACCTATACCAATGGTTTAAAATAACAATTGGTATAGCCTGTTTATGGGAAAGATATACAAATAGTTTCTTTAAACCATTGATGTAGATGATTCTATACTAATGGGTTTTAAAAACCATTGGTATAGCCTTCAACAAAAATCCCAACTATGTGAACTCCACTCCCATATCACTCCCATAAAAATTCAACCCTATGAGAAACATTCCCTCTTCTTCCCTAGCCCTCACAATCTCTCCTCAGTTCATATTTTGATTCTATTCTTCTTGAACATTAAATTGGTGAGTTCCAAATCCACCATCTCTTCTTCCAAGCATCATTTTAATTTTTTTCTATGTATAAAACTCTAACCAAGATTCTTTTATATCAATATTATTCCCAATTCATTGAATGGGGGTTAGTGTTATTATATTTTTTAATATATTAAATAATAAATTTCATTATAGGTGATTTATTTTTTAAATTCATTTAATGGCTAGTTTTATATAAATCTGATATAAACCTATTATTTTGAGTGATATATGAGGTAAATGTTTAATTAATTATTGTAGTAATTGTTTTTTGTTTTGTGAATGTATTAGGGGTTATGAAATTATTTATTTAAATTATTTATTTTAGTAATTAAAATTATTCATTTTAGGTCTTAAAGATGTTTGGATTTAAAATGTAATATATGGATTGAATATATATATTGGTCTTGTTTTCATAAAAGGTTGGATATGGATTGATTTTTTTGTTACATGAGTATATTTCTTAAATTATGTTAATTATGTGGAAAATATATTTATATAAATAAGTATTTCCTTTCTTTTGATATGTTTAAAGAGTTGTTTTTGTTATCCCTTATACCTTGTGTGGGTTGTTTTGATTAAGTGTTTCTTATGACTTATTAAATACTAAACACTTAGTTTACTACTAACATAATCTAGTTACTGACCAAAATCAAATAATTCCATGTTTGTTTTGTAACTTGTGAGATTTAGACCACTATATTTACTATGTTTCATGTTTTATATACATTGTTGTATTTTATATTATAATTCTCATATGTACTAGTTTTATAGTTATGCTATACGTATACTTATTTATGCAGTATTATGTATAGTTATTAATCATTGATATAATGGATTTAAATATTATGGTTATATATATATATATAATTTTGTTATCTCATGTGATTAAGTTATGAAATTAAGGATATGGGTGATAAATATATAGTTTGAATTATTTCCAAATGGCCTTTTCCCTTCTCAAATTACAGTTTTCATGATAAACTAAGTTTTTTTTATAATTATGTATTCATGTGTTCTAAATTTTTTATTTATGAAAAAATATGGGGAGTGATTTAAAATATATTTTATTTCAATCTTAGTTCAATTTTTTCCAAAGTTATTGAAATAAAGTGAAAAAGTATCATTTGCTTAAATATATTTTTGATTAGACTTCAACATTATTTCAAATCATTTACAACATGACATATAACATTTTTTTAATAGAATGGATAGAATTTGGATGTATAAAAACTAATCATATATTAATATATTTTCAAAAAAATTAGATATTTTTTTAGATTTTTCATTTAAAAATTATTTAGATAGAGGTATTATTAATTTACCATGTTATAATTATGTTGTAAGAACTTAGTTAAGTCATGAAGAAGTTATATAATATATAAAAAAATTTAGTTTTGAAACAAACTATTATGTATGGTATCAAAATGGGGAGAGAAGATAGTCTCAAAATAATTATAATCTAAATGAGAGGAATAGATTGTAGAATTTATTACATGACCAATTTCCATATATTTTTCATCATGAGAAATAAAACATGCTAATGTAATAAGATAACGATATGAGTATACATCATATATTTAATGAAAATTATGATGTTTACAGGGTGAAAAAAATGAAGGATACAACCATGAATTCAATATATCAACAATGTGGTAATATGAAAAAGTTAGAATTTTTAATATGACCGTTTCATGGGAAAACCATGTATGAAATTTCTAATACCTCTATTGATTATATTCTTAACTTTTTGAAGGAATTACTTATAAATTATACAAATATTCCCTTGAACCATTATATGGCATGGAATTTAATTGACCAAATTAGATATTCTAAAAAAAATTCACGTTTTCCTGAAAGATATAGCATATTCTAGGAGGAAACCGCTGGCCTAAATGACTATTTTCATGTGGAATGTTTTATTGATTTCCATATGCCTAAATCTTTTCATTTTTGATAAAATTTCAAAAAATATGTGATGGTATGATACCAAGACAAATAAGGATAATAATGAGTTTATTCATCTTGTAGATGGATTATCATGAAGTACATTTGATGCTTGATATCCTGTTTTTGTAGCTGAGGTGCATAATGTGATGTTGGGTCTATCACATGTCTATTTTAATCCTTTTAGTCATATTCTTACTTCTCATAACACATGAACAGTTTAATACACATTTTAAACCTTTATCTATGAATGAGTATGAAAAAACCATTCACTTTCTTAAGTATACTCATATCTAGACCTTCATATCCTGACAATGATATAGATTTATACTTGAAAACTTTTATAAAAGAGTTAAATAATAATTGGAATGTGGGTGTGGGAATATATTATGGTTGTTTAAAATAAATAATTTAGATGTTTTCTACACTTATATAGATGATAAATTATTTTAATATATAAGAAATGATGTCTGGATAGAGCACTAAGGAAAAATTTCATTTCCTATTTGTATGAAGAATACATGATCCAGAAGACTTAAATATCAGTGTAGTTTTAGTTTTATGGGACATCAATGATTCTTTCTAATGGATTATCCACAAAGGAATAATCATAAAATGTTTGAAAATACAATAGATGCAAAAAAATACACCTTAGAATATGTCTAGAACTGATGTAATTAATGAATTGAAAGATGTCCATTTTTTATTCAGGAAAGTTCACATGAAATCTAGAAAGAGGAAGAATGTTTTCACTGAATACAATTATAATTTGAAGAAGAAAAGTATATTATTTGAGTTTCTTTATTTTACAACCAATTTTTTACTCAATTGTTTAGATATAATGAAAATTGAGAAAAGTATATGTGATTTTTTCCTTTAATTCTTATAAATGTCAAGGGGAAGACAATAAATGATTTAAAATCTTGGAATGACTTAGTGGATTAGGGAATTTGACTATAATTGTAACCTATGTGAATCAATTAAAATAAATAAAAAGTTTCATGTGCTTATTTTGTGACGAAAAATTAAAAAAAATCAATTTATAGAAGTACTAGTGACTATCAATGTTCTTGATGGATATTCAAGTAACATATCAAAATGTGAAAATAGAAGAGAGTTGAAGCTAAAATCTCTGAAGACTCATGATTATCACATCCTTCTTCATGAGTTGATTTTAATATAAATCCTTCATCTACTATCCAATAATTTAAGGGTGTAAATGATTCCATTATACCATTTTTATAGATATATTTGTGATAAATATTTTTCTAGGTATTTATTACAAAAAATTCAAAAAGAGGTTCCATTAATATTCTATGATTTAGAGGAAATTTCTCCTCCATATTTTTTCACATGCATGGTATATCTAACTATCCATTTTCCAACTAGGATAATTCTTAGAGGACCAGTTTATTTTCATTGGATTTATCCAATTGAATGAAATATTTACACATTAAATTATTATGTCTATAAAATGAATCATCCCAAAATTTCCATTGTGAAAGGTTACTTGGCTCAAGAATAAATGGATTTATATTCAATGTATTTTGTTGGATTAGTACAACACCTCCTTGTTTCAAGGATCCCAAAAATTGTTTTTTATATTTCTAATGAATTTAATGTTTTATGATAGTCTACTATTTTTTGGACAATTTTATAAAAATGGATAAGTCTTGAACCCACCGTGATAATTTAACTCATGTATAACATACCTACTTTGTGAAGGCATTGAACTAAAAGTGAAGGTAAAGTGACCTTGTAGAACCTACCAAACATTATAATCCAACTAAAAACATGTGCAATCAACTAATTGTGTGTCATATGATATTATTCTATCAATTTTATAAATTGAAATTGCATTGAATTTCAAGTGACCTCATGTGTACTAAACCCATCGCATGAACAAACAAGATACTATGAGACATGTGAGTAGAATTTCTCTAAGTATTGAACTGACCACATATATATATTTTAGTGAATACATAAATAAAGGAACTTACCACAATAATAATTCTAGTGACCATGAGAAGTAATGAACCTACCACAAGAACAAGTCAAGCGACTGTGTATAGAAATAAAGCTTCCATGTGAAGTCAAAAAGATACCACCTAAAGAGATGGACCTACTACATTAATATATAATGTGACGATGCAAGTAAGTTAAGTAACCACATATTGAAAAAAAGTGACTGAAATACCAAATGAATTTACCATGCTAAGTGACGATGAAAAGTCACCATGTCAAGTAATTGTGTGAAGTGACCATGAGCCAAAGTAATTATTCTTTAAGTGAATACAAGTTACTATGCCTAACTTAAGAAGTGTAGTATTTTAAATATCCAAAGAATATATTTTGGAGCATTAATTTTAGAGTCAGTACATTTATGACTACAATGAATTTCCTTCAATGACTACTTTGAGAAGGATTTCTCTTTAAGAGGGAAAACCACTCATGAGGAAAAATTATTATGATAGTAAGAATAAAAAAGTGACAATGAATACGTGCACATCTCTGAGATAAATCTACGAAAGAAAAGAGATACATTATGGAAACATTCTAAACATTATATGACACTCTGTTTTATAGACCTCTCTATGTAAACTCAGTTGAATCTTTTCAAAGATAGATTCAAAGACATTTGATCAACTGATGTTGATCAAACAGAGATCCATAAAATATTATATCTTTCTATCATTTACTCTTTATGTTCTAGATTATATTTCAAGATGTGTTTATTAAACTCTCTTTATTATTCAAAACAAGATCCTTTATTACATAAGATATTTATATACACTCTCTCGTATTTTTTTCATCTATACTCCCATGAAGAACTGTAGAAGAGTCTGTATAGACTAGACTGCCTAAGTTTAGTTGTTACTCTTTTATTAATCCCACATATAAATATGTAAGAGTATTTATATAGCCCAGTATTTCTATGTATAGTTTAATATAAAACCCATTATAGGTTTTGGATTAGTTTATTCTTTAACAAACTACTTGGTAGTGGGTAATTTCCAAGTGGAGATGACTAGGTATCAGCTTGATACTGAACCTCTTATATTTACTCCATTGTGTGGTTTTCTTATTTTTTCAATTTATTTTTAATAAAAATCCATTTTAGTTTTCAAATATCAAAATAAAAACATAACTTTGATTGTTAACTTTAATTTGTGTTTTATATTATGTGTTTGATAAAAGTAAATCTGTTTCAAAAGTTGAAAGAGTTTTTATACTTATTTTAACTGATTTGTGATCAAAATTTTAAGAATCATTTTGAAAGATCAAATTATATAATTATACTATTTTAGTTAACTAAGCTAATTTTATAAATTGGGGGGGGGGTTATTTTAAATATTTTTTAACAGAAATATTAATTAGAGACATAATTCACCCCCTCTTGAGTTTTTTACTCTGGACAACATTTGGTAGTAGAGGTTTTAAAATTTACTTTTAAGTAAGATGTAATTTTACTTAAAATATCTCAATTTATATTATTTATAAATTTATAAATTTATTGATAATAATAGATTAGATGGAATTACCAATAACCAAACTCCTTATTTTAATGGAACTAATTATTCTCAATGGAAGATCAAAATAAAAATCCATATAGAGGTACTAGGATTTCATATTTGGACTATAATTGAGGATAAATATGGAAAACACAAAGCGGATAGAGATTAATAGAGTGACTCCACTAAGGATTATTATGATTTTCACTGTAAATCTATGAATGAATTATACTATTCATTATGGGAAGAAAAAGTTAATAAAATATATTCTTATTTTACTTCATTTGAAATCTAAGGAACAATTATTATATCTCATTAAAGAATTTCCAATGTTAAAGAGATACACTTAAATACTTATACCATTAAATATGATATGTTCAAGATGAAACCTGATGAATTAATTTGTGATATGTATCTTAGGTTTAATGAGAATGTAAACATAATAAATGCAATTGGGGTGACAACTGAAGATAAAGATCAAGTTTTTATACCTCTACAATGATTTCCTAATAGCTGGAGAAGAACCTTTGTTTTCATTAGGGAATCCTATGACCGAAGTAAACTACTATTATAGGATATTATTGGAAATATCATGTTGTATGAGTAGAAAATAAAAGCAAATAGAGAAGAAGAAGATGAACCTAAACTAAATTTATTAGATTTAAAGACATTTGTCTCAAAAAATAAAGAGAAGATCAAAGATGATAATTATAGTTATGATAAATTACCTTTATACAATGTTGAAGAAATGGATTACCTAGATAGGAGATTCAATAAATTATATAAGAAGAATATATTCTTCAAAAATGAAAATTATGGAGGAAAATATGGTCAAAAGAGGAATTAGAAAAAGGAGAATCAATTAAGTGAAGTGACCTGTTAAGAATGAAGAAGAAGAGGGAACATAAATACTGATTGTCCTAAACTAAAATATTTGAAAATATATGAGGATAATGTAAAAATTACAAATAAGGATATAGAATCCACTTTGAGAACCTTTAAGGATAGCTTAAGTGACTCTAAATCGAGTAGATAATAAAAAAATAACAGATCTAACATGTGTTTCATGACAAACACATCTAAGGTACAAATATTGTTTCTGCATATCCTGTTTATATTTCAAATCTTTTTGAGACTCAAAATAATGATGAAAAAATAACGAGTGCTGAATTATTCAAATACTGTAATATGATAGAATAAACTTTCAATGGACTTGAAGATAAATATAATAGTTTAAAAAAGCATCATGCTTTATCAGTTAATTTTTAATTTGAATTTTCTTTAGAAATAGACAAAAATGTTCAATTATTAAAAGAAAACATTGAACTTAAAATTTATAATTAACAACTCAGAAAGGATCTAGAAAGGTTTATAAATGGTATAGAAACCCTTACTATACTTCTTATTAAAAAAGATACACCCAAGTATACCATTGGGATTGGTTACCATCCAAGACATAGGAAAATTTATAAGAATAAATTTTTCCTAGTCCAAGCTCTTTCAACTGTGTAAATAGTTCTTATTCTTATGGACCAAATAAAGTTTTCATTTCTAAAAGTATAAAATCTATTTATGGTAAACTAGTTAAACAACTTTGGATTCCTAAATATTTTATCACTAACATTTTTGGGCCCAAGAAAGTATGGGTACGAAAATTATTTTTGGTTTAATATTTCTATAGGAAACCCACTTAAAGAGTACTAGTAAACACTTATGGTATCTAGAAAATGGATTTTACAGAAAAATTACTAGAGACTACTCAATATTTAATAACCTTATCAAGGTAGATGGTGGGAATGTCACTTTTAGCGACAATTCTAAAGGAATGATAATTAGACTCGGTCAAATTGTTAATTCTAGTATTGTTTTGATTTATAAAGTCTAATTTTTAGATGAGATAAAATATAATATGATTAACATATCATAGTTATGTAATTATGGTTATCATGTTAAATTTGATAATAATGCTTGTAAAATTTATGATTATAAGTATGCTTTAGTTTTTACTGTATCATGTAATTAAAATGTTTATTTAGTTGATTTTGATTCAATATTTTCTCAAAATATTCCTTGTTTAAGTGAATTTCATGAAGAGTCTTGGATTTGGAATAGAAGACTAGGCCACTACAACCTTCATTCACTTAGAAATCTAATGAGGTAAGGATTAGTCAAGGATCTTCCTAAATTAGAATTCCCAACAGACAAAGTATGTAACCCATATCAAAAAGGGAAACAACATAAGATATATTTCAAACCAAATAAAGAAGTTTAAACTTCTCAACCCTTAGATTTGGTTCATATGTACTTATTTGGACCTTTTAGAGTTTCTATATTGAATGGGAAGCACTATTCTTATGTTATTATAGATGATTTTTTCTTAGTAAAAATGGGTATTCTTTATAGCTCACAAAAGTGAAGTTTGTTCCCTTTTTTCCAAAAATGAAAAATCTTTATAAAACCTTAGTAGAATTACTATTAAGACCTTAATAAGTGATCTTGGATGTGAGTTGAAAATTCAAGAATTTGAATCTCTATTCTCACAATACGGTTATAATCACCACTTTTTTTCTCCTATGACTCCACAAAAGAGTGGTGCTGTGGAAATAATAAATAGAACACTTCAAGAAATTTATAGGGCCATGCTCAATGAGTATGATTTACCTATTTATTTTTGTGAAGAATATCTAAATAAATCTTGATATATTATCAAAAGGTTTCTTGTTAGACCACTTTTAAATAAAACCCCATATGTGTTATGGAATAGAAGAAAACTAAATGTTAATTACTTTAGAGTTTCTAGATGTAAAGTCTTTAAAATCAATACAAAGTATAATTTAGACAAGTTTTAATCCAAAAGTGATGAAGGAATTTTACTCAGTTATTCAACATCCAGTAATTGATTCAGGGTATTCAATAAAAGAACCAAAATTATAAAAGAATCTATATTTTTTTAATTTTGATGAAACAGATCCACATGTACCCAAGAACTCTTTAGAAAACCATGAGTATTATATTTTAAAAATGAATATCAATACCTCAACCAAGTGATTTGATGGCTCTGCATTCCCCCATATTTCTCCTCCCTCACGCTCTCACTTTCTTTGCTCGCAGTCTTAGGGTTTCTTCCTAAAACCTTATCTGCTCTTGGATTCTTCCCCCCTCAGTCTTCCCTTCTTGAGTTTCTTCCATGGATCCTCCCCGAGTTCTTACCATATATCTTATTCATAGCTAGTCTGATTCTTCTTTTCTCATTGTTCATGATTCTTGATTTTTCTTCGGAGAAGGCTTTATGGTTTTTCCCTAGGTTGCCGCTACCACGCTCTGACCTCGAGCTCCACCGTTCCTCTCTATGTCAAAGCTGGAGTGATAAAATCTCTAAGGTTTTTAAATAGAGGCTCATAGATCTTGGGTCTTTTTGGAATCTTCATTTTCTTATCTTTAGGGTTTCAGTCCCCTCTCTCCCATATCTTTCTAGGATTTTACTTTTGTTTCGTTTGAGTATTTTTTTGGATGTCGATTTTTGTTCTATGGTCGGTCTCTTGGTGGGGAGTCTCAAGTATGAGCTCTGTTGACCTCCATCCTGATTTCTTCTCTGATTTGGCTCATGGAATACACTTCCATTTCCAAGGAGATTGTGCTAGGTGGTCTTCCAAGTGATTTGGGATGTGCAATCTGGCAACTGATGGTTTGTGGTAATTTCAAATTTGTTGGATTTGGGCATTTTCAGTGATATATTTTTGGATGCAACTCATCGGCCGATGTAATTTCTACATCATTCATGTTTCTTTGTGGGTGTTGGTGGCTGTGATGTAGATATCTTTGGGCAGATCACTTGGTTAGACCATTTTTTGATGGTGTCGGTGGTTATCGGTGGACGTTCGTCGTCGACTATGGTTTTGTGGTTCAAGATGATGGCATGGTGCGTTAGTGTGTATTGCCCATGTTTCTATCCATATGTGTTTTTTAATTCCATCCTTGACCATGTAATGACTCTATCATAATGAAGAAGTTGATGTGTGTTGCGGTGATGACGATGATGATGTGTGTTATGGTGATGACGATGGATCCAATTTTGTATCGATGGTTTACTTGGTTGATGTTATGCTGTTTTTTGTTTCGACATCGTTGATGCTCTATGTTAGAGATGGAATCTAGTAGTGTATTTCTGACACCCTGTTCAGCTATGTTGATGGGGGCTTCGATGTCATTGTTGCATGACTCAAGGTGGATACAAATCGATGGTTACGTGACATGAGGTGTCACTTTGATCAATGCAGAATGATGGAGGATGGCACGTGGTATGAGGATTGGTTGGATATTGTTTGAAAATTTGAATTTGTAACTTTTGTTGATGGATCTTATTTTTGAATTCTGTCTAGGTGGACTATGATGTTTGTTTTATCTGGTTGGAAATATTTATAGGTTTAAACTTACCCTTTAAAAGTGTTATTTGAAAATGCATAAAAAAATGGATTGGAAAATACCTCAACCAAGACTAATGACCATTATGTAAAAATTTATGTATAAAAATCACCCATTTATGAGGAAATATTTGAATCTTAACATGAAGATGAAAATGAAGTTCCAAATACTTATGTCTTTAGAACCACTAGGAATCATAAAGACCATTCCTTAGATACAATAGTCTGTGATATATATAATGGAACTTAGACTAGAGTTTCTCTTAGAAAACAAGTTGAAAATTAAGCCTTAATTATTAAATCTTAAATCTAAAAGCTTCACTGGATAAATAGATGATGAATTCTAGTTAATGGATATGCAAGAGGAGTTGAATTAGTTTGATAGAAAAAAAGTCCAGAAACTAATAGAATGACCTAATAAATTTCTGACCATTTGAACTAAGTGGGTGTTTAGGAATAAGGTTGACGAGTCTATCACTATAATTAGAAATAAATATAAACTGGTTTCACAAGGGTATATTCAATAGGAAGGTATTGACTATGAGGAAACCTTTGCACCAGTAATAATATTTGAATATATTTGAATGTTTCATTCATATGAATTACACTTGAATTTCAAATTATATCAAATGGATGTCAAGAGTACCTTTATAATTGGTTATATAATTGAGGATTTTGTTTTTAACAAACCCCTATATTTTAGAATCATCATTCTTAAAATCATGTTTTTAAATTAACAAAAGATTTATATGGTTTAAAACTAGCACCTAGATCTTGGTATGATAGGATCAACTGATTTTTTATTTATAAAGGTTTTTATAAAGGTATAGCTGATCCTACTTTATTTATTAATATAATTTTAAAATATGTTTAATTAGTATAAATATATGTTGATGATATTAATTTTGGATTATCCAAAAACTATTTGTGTACTGAATTTTCAAAAAATGACGCAAAATGAATTTGAAATGAGTTTAATGGGTGATTTTAAATTCTTACTTGATTTTTAGATTTTTAAAAATAATGAAATAATTATTTTAAATCAAATTAAGTACACTAAATATATTTTAAGTCATTTTGGTATAGACAGAACTATAGGTAGTGTTACTCCCATGAGTATAATCTAAACACTAGATCTTGATGAAACTGGGAAATAAATTGATCAAACCATCTATATAGGTAATATTAGAAGTTTACTATACTTAACTACTATCTGACTATATATTATGTTTAGTCTATTCATGTGTGCATGATTTAAAGAAAACCCAAAAGAGTCACATTTAAATGTTGTGAAAAGAATTTTTAAATACCAGAAAAGTTCATCCAATTTAGGATTGTTTTATTTTATAGGATAATCATTTAATTTTATTAGTTTTTCAAATGCAGGTCATGCTGGTTGTAAGTTAGATAGAAAAATCACCTTTGGAACATATCACTTTTTTGGAAAGTCTCTTATATCATTGTGAAGTAAAAAAAGTTAAACTATATTTCATCATATACTGCTAAAATTGTGCACATATTCTATGGATGAAAAACACTTTTCTAGATTATGGATATCAATTTAAAAATGTCCTTATAAAATGTGATAATACAAGTTCTATTAACATTTTGAAGAATCCCATATCACATTCAAGGAAAAACATATTGATATAAGACATCACTTTTTGAGAGATTATTTTCAAAAGGGGTATATTAATCTTGAATTTATTGCCACTAAACATCAACTTACTGATATTTTTACAAAAACTTTGAATATTGAGATAATGAATTATGTTAGACATGAATTAGGAATGATAAAATATTTATAAATATTTAAATTTAGTTTTATCTCATATGTTTATTTGAATTCAATTTTTTATTCTTGAATCCTGTGTTTGGTATTATAGTAATCATAAAGTATTGTTCACATGATTAGTTAATAAAACACATGTTTTTGTTAATATGGTTAGTTAAGCAACCATAACTAGTTGACCATGTGGTCGTTATACCTACCATAAAGATTTACTCACACAATCATTATACCTACCATGAACACTCAACTCAAATAGTCACTACATTATCTACCATGAACTTAACTCATACTATCAGTATAATTACCATGAATCTATGGTCATTAGACCTACCATGCCTTAGTTTCCATGAACAAAAAGTTAGCATACCTACCATATCTATATGTACTTATAATTTTTTCTTAATTTGTTTTGGTGGGATTTTATTTAAGATTATTATTATTTTATATCCCTAAATTATTAAAATAAAATTCAAATTAGAATTATAATTGACTTTTTTCTTTTCCCTAAAACCCATTTCTTCATTTCAAATCCTTACTCTCAAAACCCTCATTTTCAAAACTTATTCTTGAACCCAAACCTTATGAGTTTAAACTGAAGCACAAGAATGCTAAGGATTAAACATGTTCTTGATGCCACACCTACCATCAGAGGACCATATACAAAGAGATCAAAGAAATATAAAGGTATCATGAGTGTTGTAGTAAAACCATGCAACCTTCATTTAGTTAATTGAATTTTATGCACAAAAAAAGAAGTTTATGATCAGTGGTTATAGTCAAGAAAATCATTAGTTTGGAAATAGATTCTGAATCAATTATGGGATGATTAGTTCAAAAAAAATAGTAAGCTATTATATCCCCGGATATTTAAGGAATTATATTCTCATTTGGGATTTATTATCAAAGAGAAAAAGGAATAATTAGGATAATGGTTAATGGGGAAGTTTTTGAGTTTTCTTTAAAACACTAGGAAAAGATATTAGGTATTCCCCATAAGGGTAAATATGAAGAATATCAGTGCTTTTTCCCTATAAACCACACCCACATTGAATTTAAAAATGATTTGGAAGAACTAATTGGGAATGAAACACCTAGAAGTCTAATTTTAGTGGAACTTAATGGTGAGTATTGATTTATTTCTAAATTCATCCAATATTTTATATATCCTAAGTAAGTAGACTTCTATTTTCTGAGGCACTATGATGTTTCCTTTCTATTTATAATGAAAAATAGATTTCGGATCAATTTGTGTATATATGTGATGAGTGAGTTATGTAATCCATATTCCAAGTTTAATCCTATTACATATCCAAAATTTATTTCAACCCTTTTGGATTATAAATTTTTAGTCCCTTAGGGGGTAGAAATGATAAAAACTTCAGTTGGTTTATGCCTAACTTAGAAAATCTGTAGGAAAATGAGAATAAATTGGAATCCTTGGAAAAGTGACAGGGAGGAAGACCTTGAAAAGTTATATGAGAAGTTCAAACCTATAATATATTCAGTTAAACCAAGGGATCTAGTGGATCTAGGTCTTGATCTAGATGAGATAGCTAAATATTCTTCTAATGAAGTAGAATAAGAGGAAGATGAGGAAGGAGAGATGGAGATAGTTGATCTTGACAAGAAAGCTAGGGTGGCCCATGAGGATGACAAGGAAGTCACTCATGTTATTTATTTTGGACCACCAAACTCTCCTATACCTATACCATATTATAAATAAGAGTTTCTAGATAAGGACCTTGTTGATACTGAAGTGACTGTGAGTGGTTTTGTGGAAGAACCTGATTGGGATGATTTAGTTGACTCTAAAGAGGATGGAGACAACTCAAAAAAGTCTCCTAATATTGAAAGCACTACTATAATAAGTAGTCCAAATACACTTTATAAGGGGGATAAGTCCCTAAAATCAGTAGTGTTAGGTTTAGACTATTTTGATTCTAATTATGATAATGACCTTAGAGGCAGTCCACCTCAAGATGGTGGACCTACCATACCCTCTTCTCAAAGAGGTTTAGAAGGATCCTTTATAGTTGAGATATATTATCAAAATGGACTTGAAGTACATCCCTTAAGACCTCTATTATACCAATTTTTAGAAGATATTTTTGGTTATATTCCAAATAAGGAAGATGAAGAACTAGTGAAAAGTAGTGAGAAAACACCTGTTGGATCTTTCAAGAAAACTTTTCTTAAGGTTGAAGAAGATATTGATGATGAAGTTGAAGTTAAATATATGAGATCTAAGTATGTGGAAATTGATGATGATGGTAGGAAGTTGGATTATGATCCATATCCTTCTATACCCATGGCTACCCCTTTTGTTCCTTCTATGTCCCATGTAACAAAAGACGATTTGGATGAATTTAAATTAGATCTTATGGGGGTGTTCAAATAAATCATTATTGGTTTTAGAATCTATATAAAGGTAATTAGGAAATAAGATATAGCCATATCATAATATTTATTCATTTATCATCTTTATCCTATATTTCATATTAATATGGATCTAATATAGAATGATATTGAAGGTTTGAGAGAATAAGTAGGTAATCTACAGGAAAATTTTTTAGATATGATTATAAATTTATACCAAAGGTATCTAAACTCAGAATTTTAGGTTTCTATATCTACTGACCCACTGCCTTCTCCTTCTATCCCATCTATTGTAAATGAGGATTCAATAAAATAAGCCATAATAGATGAGTTAATAGTCATGTTTTATGAGTTTTAGAGAACAAGGTATGTCGTGTTTGATGGTTTTCAAACACATGCTACTAAGACTTTAGTGTTATTCAGGATGGATGTCAAATAGAATGGAAGGGATAAAGAGACTATGGAAAGATCCATTGATTTATATCATAGAACAATATTTAAAAATTAAGAAATCAAATGAATGTTTATATAATTCGATACTAATTTGAGTATTCCTCCTTTAACCCAATCCTTCAAGTCAAAAGTGTAAAAGCTAAAAATAAAAACTTCGATTATATAAGATTTTATAGAAAATAAAGAGGATTACTTTTAGGTAATGAAATATGGATCAAGTGTATTCATGAATTTTACTAGGTTTCTAGATCCATAACTATAAACTGCCAACATAAAAATCCTTGCTCTACCTACCTTACCTATTACCTCAACATCTCCTGTTACTATAAACTCTTTCATTAACCCTTTTTTCTTGTATCCTAGATAATCAATTCAACACCTTAGACCCGTTTCATGGTGTGTGGTAGCATAAGACCCTGTTATATCCTCTGTACCACAACCTACCCAACCAAACCAACCAGAATCAACCACTATCTCCAATGTAAAGGATCCTATCCATATTATATAGATTAGGGATGTCTTAGATTTAGATTTAGATTAATATTCCTTAAAGGGACACTATCTTTGTAATATTTTTTAATATCTATTGATATTAATGAAATAAATTTGTTTATCTTTATACATTTTATATTATTAGTTATTTTAGTATTGGATTATTATTTTAATTCACCTCCCAGAACTTTTTGATAATTCCAAAAGGGGGAGAAGATTATGTAATTAATTGAAGATATTGAGATAATTTGAGAACTTTAGTAATATATGTTTCAATTTTTTTCAAACCTATATATGATGTATTCAATTAATTTCATTTTATATATTATGGCTTGTGATTATAAAATGGAGGATATGGTTTTCTTAGTATAGTACCTACTTATTTTAATGATCCCAAATATTTTTTATTATGTTTCTAATAAATTTAATGTTTTATGAAAGTCAACTATTTTTCTAGAAAAATTGATAAAAATTATAAGTCTTAAACCTACCATAAAAATTTACCAAATGTATAATATACCTACCATGTGAAGAAATTGAACTACCTATGAAGGTTAAGTGATCATGTGGAACCTATTGGACATTGTAATCCAACTGAACACAAGTGAAATCAACTGACCATGTGTCAGAAGAGCTAATTATGTCCAAGTCATGAACTGGCCATGTGTTAATGTACATGGTAAAACATATGTACTGAACCTATTTCATGAAAAACCAAGATAACATGAAATAGGTGAGTATAATTTATCTAAGTATTGAACTGACCATGTGTTTGTATTGTAGTGACTAAATGAAGAAAGGAACCTACCATAGAAGAAATTAAAGTGACCATGATAAGTAATGAACCTACCATAAGAAAAATTCAAGTGAACATGTATAGAAAAAAAGATAATGTGTGAAGTAAATAAGCTATAGTGTGAATTCATGAAGCTACCACATAAAGAGATGAACCTAACACAAAAAGAAATCAAGTGACTATGCAATGAAGTTAAGTAATCACATGTCTAAAAAGAATGACCGCACAGACAAATAAAGTTATCATGCCAAGTGACCATGCAAAGTCACCAATCCAAGTAACTGTTCAAAGTGACCATGATACAAAGTAATTATTATTTAAGTGAAGACAAGTGACCATGTATAAATTACTCATTAAAGTATTTAAAATATCCAAAAACTATGTTTTAGAGGATTAATTGTAGAGTTAGTAAATTTATAACTATAATGAATGTCCTCCAATGGCTACTTTGAGATGGTGTTCTCTTTAAGAGGAAGAAATGATCATGAAAAAAAATTAGAATGATAATAAGAATAATAAAGTTCTAGAAAATATGTTCACATCTATGAGATAAGTATGAAAATGAAAATAGATACACATATGAATCATTTTGAACATTCCATGACACTCTATTTTACAATCCTCTCTATGAAAAATCGATATAAGCTTTTCAAAGATAGATTTAAAGACATTTGATCAATTGAAGATGAAAAGGATGAAAAACATAAAATATTCTCTCTTTCTATCCTTTTTTCTTTACCTTCTAGATTTTATTTCAAGCTTTGATTATTAAACTCTATTTATTATTTAACACAAGATCCTGTATTGTATAAGAGAGTTATAGAAACTCTCATTCTCTTTCATTTATACTCTCATGAAGAACTATGGAAGAGGATATGAATCCTGGAATGCCTGCATATAGTTGTTACTCTTTTATTACTCCCATGTAGAAATATGGAAGATTCTCTATGTAGTATATACTATCTAAGTAGAGTTGTATGTAAAACCTAATCTAGGTTGTGGATCAATTTATTATTTAATAAAATACTTGTAAGTGGGTGATTGAAAAGTGTAGAGGACTAGGTATCATCTTGAGATTGAACCTCTTGAGTTTATTTTAAATTGTGAATTTCTTGTTTTTTACTTTGTTTTTAGGAAAAATTAGTTTGAGTTTTAAATACTCAAAATCAAAACATTACCCTGATAAATAACTTTAATTTGTATTTTATATACTATGTTTGACATAAGTAAGTATGATTCGGATGATAAAATATATTTTAAACTTATTTTAACAAATTTTTCATCAAAATTTTAAGAATTATTTTGAAAGATAAAACTATATACTTATATTGTTTTAGTTAACTGGGATGATTTTATAAATTGTGTGATTTTATTTTAATTTTTTAACAACAATTTTAATTAGAAACTCAATTCACCCCCATCTCAAGTTATTCAATCTGACTAACATATTTTTCTAATGTGACCATGAGACATAATTGGACAATTAGAAATGATGAAGAGTAGTATGAGAAAATTGAACCCAATTTTCCATTACTTCCCTAAATATGGGGAATTACTAGATCATATAAATTGACTAAATTAATCCTTGAAGAGTGCGAGATGGCATATCTCATATTCTTGTTTAACTATGATATGTTCAATGACTAAATCAAGTAAGTAAATTGAAAATGTATATATTATCTCATCCCATGTAATTGTATATATGTGTTAAATAGTTTCTATATTTTTTATTCAAGGAACATAAAAAAAATTATAAATATAGATCACTATTCATTACCATTGACAAGGAGAGAGACTTTTCATAGAGAAGAGTTTTCTACTTTGTTGAAATTTAATGTATAAGTATTACTATAAAAAAATAAAAAAATTAATATTCATTTAATTTTAATATTAATTTATATTTTAGGTATTGATATTACCTTCCGAATCTATCTCTGAAGAAATAAGAAATTTGAATTTTCTTATAATTCTGCGGTTTTTGAATAAAAATCAATTGTGATCAATGGGTACAAATTTATTACCACTAAATGAATAGTGATCATGATAAAAAAACATGATGGTGTTATAGTAACTACAAAAATAGACTATTATTCTAGTGCATTAGATAATAGGCATTGATATGAAAATGTATATTATTATGAAGTTGTTGAGAATATACTAACATTGGATTATAACTCTCATGGTTGATTTTTCTATGATTAAATGAAAGAGGTTTGATTTTATGATGAGACATGGAACATTTATTCATGACTATGGATTTAGAGTTATTGAAATGACTCACATTATCAATAATGAAGGTCCATATATTTTGGAATCATTGGTGAAACAAGTTTTTTAAGTTAATGATTGCCACTTCAATAGTGGTGCAGTGGTGAAGGTGAGTGGAACAACAACACTGTTCTTTGGGAGGTTCAAGGTTATAATCATGGGAGTCCACTTTTGAGATGAGCCTCTATCCTAGGATCCACTCACCTTACCAGGTCGCCCAGTTTCTTCTGGGTGGGAAAAATGTGGTGCGACCCAATTGCTGACGGATCGCTGTGACAAACCATCGCTGCCGGGCTGTTACCCTCTGGGACACTCTTCCATCTTGGCTGGAAACGCCTCCTTCCCCGGCTAGGGCACTACCTCAGGGGAGTGACCTCTTCATGGGGGAGGGGGTTTCCCTATGTGGAGGGTTCAAAAATGCCACATAGGGGCATCCCCTTCAAGAGAAAAAAAGAAGTTTTTTTATGTGAATGATCATTAAAGACATAAATTTGGTGCATTATTGAAGTAATACCAAGAAGTATTTTTGATGATGTTAGGGTAGAAATTAAAACCATCACTACCCCCATTATCCCAGATCAATTTATTACTTATGGTGACTCAAATAGTCTAATTGGAAGAGGTGATTGTGAACCTGATGTAAGAACCTGGTTTTTATATGAGGTATGAATCCTTTATGTTTTGGTATAATTGTTTGTTTTGGACCTAATATAGATGCCTAATGAGGTCATAAAGGTTTCAAGGTGTCCAAGGATTTTTCTAAGCTCAGAACCCTGACCAGTGGAGAAAAGAACTGAGCTGCACATTTAATAGAAACTGTACAAGCTAGTTTTCATGGTTTCCATTAACCATGTGAGGGTATTTCAGAGGGACAAGAAGGGAACACGAATTAACCTAAACATGTGCCAGAGGCTACATGCCTATTTTAATTGTCTATAGTTTTTAGTAGAGCTGAATTATACAGGTGGCACATAGTTTCTTAAACTGGATGACCTAACCGTGTGGGTCCCATTTTGAGGATGTGAGCCAAGCATGGTTGTCACACAATTTGGCCAACCATGCAGCCAAACTGTGAGCCCCCATAAAAATTGCATGAAATAAAAAAAATTCCCTCAATGAATTATAATCTTACCCCTTCTCCTTATTTTCCTATTGAATCAGACAAAGGTCTCCTTCCTCGCATATTTTGAGCTCCCAAATCCCCTTTCCATAGTTTTTTATCCCAATTCATTATCAGAGCTTAGATTCGAACACCTTTGGTCTCATTTCATTCCTCCAAGTAAGCTCTTTGATACTTTAGCTCAGTTAATATTTTTTCTTTCTCTCGATGATGCTATTTTGATTCAGGATAATATGCCTTATTTTTAGGGTGTTGATCCGCTCTTCTATTTTATTATAATCTAGGCCAAACTAGAGGCTTATAATGGACAAGGAGAGTGAAATAGTTTTGATGTAGGTGTTATATGAAACATACCTCAAGTATATCCATTTTATAAACTACCATCATTGTACACATGCTGATTTTATCAGGTGTTTCCTATTTAATTCATATTCTATGCTTATAATCATCATTATTTTATTATAGAGCCTTGTTCATAATTGTTTCTCATTTTTGGGGGTTATAACCTCAACACCTTCCACCCTAAGTAGGGTTCTTACCTTATTTATTACTCTTGTGGATTTATTGTGACTATCTACACCACATGTCATGTGTTCTTGACTTAGCCTTAATAAAGGTAAATGTTTTAATTAAATGAATGAATTGTTAAAATCTAGTGCATGTACTGTATCACTAAAACCTTCTATAGTAAGTGTTTTAAATTAATCAACGGACATTTAATTTGGTAAATGGAAAGTATATTAATATATGTATCACTTATCCTAGTTAATTATAATTGAATGAAAATTAGTTGCATGTACTTAGGAAACCTTATCATGCTTATGAAAGTTAAAGTCATGAAACTAATAATTGAATATGGAATCAAATTAATAAATAGTTTCATGTACTTTTTATAACTTGTCACATTAATGAAAGGTAAGGGAATGAAACAATTAACTTATTAAAAGGAATGCCTAATACATGGAATAATTAAATAAATAAATAATGTATAAGGTGACTATTTCATATGAAAATTTTTATCTTTATAGGACTGTCCAGTTGTGATACAACCTTGGATTCCAAGGGAATTCCTTGACCACTCAGAGGATACCATTCTGATTCAAGGAGCTGATTTACAAGGGAGATACCCACCTTGGAACATGGTCCTTATCTATCAGTGGATGTCTAACCTGACATCATTGGATACCTTCACTATATTCTAGATATTAGGATGTCATGGATACACTCCTTGGATCTATACTAATGTCTTAGGACATGGGGTTACATGGATTCACCCCATTGGGCTTAGTCATGATTAGCATGTTTTACCTTGGATGAGTTCCTTATAATCGGTTAGAATCATTTATAGTGTAATTACTTGGGTAATTCCCCTTGTATTACATCCAGAACCCTTTTTCTAGGTTTCATGTTATTACTATGAGTTGGCTCGACCCCTGAGGTCAAGGATGACTTGGTTATTACCTTGAATACACTTTTATTATTATCATCATTATAGGATGCAATAATTATACATAGGATCCTCCTTTTTTATTATTATCATGATATGATGTCAATACTAATTACAAATAACATGAGTTATCTATATAAAATGAGCTTAAATTAATTAATGAATTTATCTCATGTTCAGATACATTACTGGATAAGGATGGAGTATATACCAGTTATCATTATATAATTACTTTACATTTATATATACCCACACACTATTTCAATTTATATTCATAGAATGGATTGTATAGATTCCATTGGTGGTGGCCTAATAAGATTTATCTCTCACACTATCAGGGCTGTAGATGGTACCCAAATAGATTATATGTACGCAGGTGTTGATAAGGGGAATTATCTTACTTTGGACACCTAATCTTGCTTTCTTGCTTTAGGATGGAGCTAGGTATAAGATGACTAAGCCAGTACTCAGGAAACTAGATAGTTTTTGGATTATTTTTTATTATTTTATATAGAATTTATTACCTTCTACCTTGTATACCTTTTTTCCATATTTATAGAGACATTAAATACATCATCATCATTTTTTTATATGATTCAGTTTCTAGTTCTCTATTATTATCAACTACTTGGTTATTTATGTCTACTTCCATTGAGTTAATCTTTATTATACTGCTTCAACTATTTATTTGTTATTATATATCCATTATTCTACACTCTGACATAAGGATATATTCTCCCCATGGATACACCCTGGTCCCTCTCTACTAGTTGGAAGCCTCTGTAATACAAAGAAGTTTGTTTGAAGCCATGTGGCCAACCGGGCTTGGGGCACCTCTAAGTGGATCCCGATTCTGGGAAGTCATAAAGTAGTATCAGAGGCTTTTATTTTATTTCCTTACTATTTTGAGATAATAGAAAGGAGATTAATAATGCTCTAGAACTTGGTTAAAAGTCATGCCTGGGAGTAGCTAGCCCATATTTGGGGTAAATACCAAGTTTACTGAAATGAGGAATCTTGATCAGTATTTTTCTTATTATAGTTTATATCCTTGAAGAATTTGGTGATTCACATACTATGTGATGATGATTATTATTTTTATTATGATTTAGGATTTCATTTTATACGTGAACCAATAGATTCAAGAAAGTAAGAATCAACCATCCATCATTATAAGCACCTTAAATTCACATTCCATGCATATTCCATTCCATATAGGTGCATTTCACCACTTTCATTTCTTATATTTCTTGTGATTTTTGAGTGATACATGGTTGTTATATATATGACTGTTCTACTGACATTTTCTACAAGGTAGGGAGTTTTTTATTTAAAGTGTTAACATCAAACTAAATAGTGTTTTCTTATATAGGTTGATGGAGGCATCTTAAATAGACGGTTTCTACCCAGGTCAGCTATGTACCTCTGGTCACATGAGCTACTCTTTAGCTTCAATTGAGTGACTACTAGTTTCAATCCATGAGGTGTATGACCCCTCATAAATTGAAAGTGACAATTCATCAATTTGAGTCATCGTATATTACCCATTACATATTGAGACCAAATGTAGATGGGGTTAAATAGAAATTAAATGGGTGTCGATTTCAGTGATAAGGTGTATGGGACCTTCTTCACTAGGAATGGAGATTAATTTATTTGAAACATGATATATATATATATATAAAAATAAGTAAATACAAACTTTAAATGTAAATGTTTACTTATAAAATGAAATGGTTTCCATTAAATAAAGATTCAAGGTATAGTTGACCCTTCACCTACTAGAACCCGTATAAATAAAATTTGATCACTTATAAATAAATTGGCCTTCTAAGTAGGTAATTGGGGTAGTATACATTGGGCAGCGATCAATTCTTCTTATGATCTACTTCTATTAGTGTTTCTATCTATTACCAATCTGTTTTGAGGTTTGCGATTGGAATTTTAGAGATACGCCACTATGACTTCCTCAAGTCATGTGCTAGGAAGGTTGTGATGACCACACTCTTGAGATAGTGGACCTAGATCCACCAATCTTACCACCAGTAGTTCCACTTGAGGTACTACTTTTTGTACCCAAATAGGGAATTGACACTTAGCTTCGTGAGAGTTTAATATGTCTGATGCAGTTCATACATGGTTATTTGTGACCTTTACCCACTATGGCTAATCTAACCCATGAGTTCTAGTAGCTATATCTTCCTATATTCTCAGATGATGGTATTCCTTAGGCTGCTAAGTCTTTCCTATAGGTTAATCTATCTATATTTTATTGTTTGGAGATGCCTATAGATATGATGGTAAATATTTCTATCAATATGCTATGCAATTCATAAAATAATTAGTGGGATATGATTACCCAATATTTTCATCATTAAGGAATGATCTGGGATGACTTTTAGATAGTATTCTATGAGAAATTATTTCCATAGATGCTGAGAGATGATCAGGATACAGAGTTCAAGCATATAGAGCAGGGTGTTATTTCCATCATGGACTATTCAATGCATTTTACTAAGTTAAAATACCTTGTATTACTTTTATATTATGATGAGATTTCACATGATAGATGCTTCAAGGATGGGCTCAATTTTTCCATTCGCTTGTAGGTGAATGTATTTTTCCTTCCTAACTTTTTTGAGATTGTACATCAGGATTTTATCACCGAGTGAAACCTAAGAGAAACTGATAGTACCAGTCATAGAGAATCTGTGCTGAGGTAGGAAAATAGTTCTTTGGATAGAAGGAATTTTAGCATAGAGGTTTATCATCAGAGTAGTGGCAGTCAGAGTACCCGAACTGGAAGCTCTATTGTATACCATAAATGTGGAAGGCTTGGGTATCTAAACCCTCTATGTGATATATACCCTCTAGAGTGCCATTATTATGTCCATATGGGACATATTTATAGATTTTGTCAAACATTTCCACCTGATTCTAGTGGAAAATGATCCAAACTAGCTCCGCCTTCAGAAGAGGGATTAGTTGCATCACATCAGGTGGGGATTTGTAGTAGCACCAACATGACAGGATAAGGATGAGGTCATGGAAGTGGTATCTAGACGTCTTATTATCAGTTCCAACAGATTGGACCTACTCAGGTTAGTCTAGCAGTAGCGAAAGGCCATGAACTAGGTCAGATACACACTTTACAGCTAATACCTGAGGATCAGAGTGCATGTCCTCCTATAGTATGAGGTAATATTCTAGTAGCCTATAATATCGTATTTTATTTATTTTATATAGGTTATTCACACTCCTTTATCTATTTATCGACCATGGAAAGTCTTGGGCTACAAATTTAGTACTTCTATGGTGTGATGATCCTAGACACACCGTTGGGAGAACAGTCAGAGGGAATATTCCAATGCAGGGACTTTCCCCTTGAGGTAGGTAGTTACCCCTTATTATGGGACCTCTTTTTTATTGATATGATGAGCTTTGATGTAATTCTTGGGATGGATTGGTCAGTTACATATCACAGCTTTTTATACTTCTGTCACCATAGGGTATCATTTACATCACCAGAGGGTGGAATTTATATCCACAAGGGTGAGTGGGATGCCCATGGTAGTAGATCTAGACTATATCATCATGGGATATGTGGAGTGAATGCCTATATTTATAGTCTTTTCATAGAGGAGTATGTAATGAATCTTTCATAATTTTTTCCCTAGTAGATCATTTTAGGGATGTCTTTCAAGATGTTTTTTTATGGATTACCTCCTAATAGAGAAGTATATTTTATGATCAAACCCATTCTAGGAGAATATCTAGTATTCCTTACTCCATATTGGATGTAAAATACCAATATCTAAGATCTCAATAGATAGTTGGATGATTTAGAGGCCAAAGGTTTAATCCGAACCAATACTTCTTCATGGGGATCACCCAAAATTTTCACCAAGAAAGAGGATGGGACCCTTATGATTTGTATGGATTACCAATGGTTGAACCAGCTTGCAGTTAAGAACTGGTATCAACTTCCTTAGATCGATGATCTCTTAGACTATCTCCAAGGAGCTAGGATATTCTCTAAGATCGACCTGAGATTAGGCTATCATCAGGTGCAAGTCATACCTTGAGACATAAATTTTATAGCTTTTTATAGCAGGTATGATTTGTATGATTATCTTGTAATGCTGTTCGGTATTATAAATGTTCCTTCCATTTTCATGGATTTAATGAATAGTGTTTTCTACCCTTATCTTGATTCCTTTGTCAGTATTTTTGGATGAAATCTTGTTTCTTTCACATAATCATATCAACCATACTAGACACCTTGATATCATTTTGAATACACTGAGAAAATATTATATTTATTCCAAGATTTATAATTTCCAATTATAGATTGAAAAATTTCACTTCTTGGGTCATATCATCTCAGAATTAGGAGTTTCAATTGACCTAGAGAAGGTGAGTGCTGTGGTTTCTTGGGAGCAGCCTAAAAATATGTTTGATATACGAAGTTTCTTGGGGATGGATGGATATTATAGAAGTTTTATAGATGAATTATCACAACTTTATACAACTATTAATGGTATTATAAATAAGGTTATGACTTTCTTGTGTCCAGAAGCATGTGATAAGGCCTTTCAGAAGCTGAAAGGAAGGATTACCTGAACACTAATTCTACTTCTATTAGAGCTTGGAAGAGGTTATATAGTTTTCTATGATGCATCAGGCATTGGTATTGGTGTAGTGATGATACATTAAGATAGAGTCACTGTGTAATTATGTTAGCAGTCGAGGACTCATGAGAGTAATTACCTGATGCATGATATTGATCTAGTAGTATTTGTCTATGCCTTAAATTTTTAGAGTTTCTATGTGATTGGTGAGAACTTTGTGGTGTATAAAAACCATAATATCATTAAATATATTTTTACACAACATGAATTGAATCTCAGATAGTGGATATGGGTCTAATACCTTCAGTATTTTGACTTTGAGCTTGGCTATATGCCTGGAAAGGCCACATGGTATCAGATATGATGAGTCAGATAATTCAAATACATGCCGTACATAAAGACAGTGATGAATAGAAATTGATGGACCTCTTATATAAGATACATCTATAGTTTAATGAAATTCATGACCAATCTTATGTCATATCCTTTATAGTTACAACTTCTCTCCTTGATAGGGTAAAGAGCAGGCAATTTTCAGATCCTGAAGGTTTGGTTCTTGGAGCGAATATTTCTGGTGGGGAACCAACACCAGATTGGTTAGTAAATAGAGATGACATCCTATGTATACATGGATGTTTCTAGGTTCCTATATATATGAGAGTGGAACTGATGCGAGATTGCCATGATTTTCAATGGAAATTTCAGCCAGGAAACTCCAAGATGTATCGATATATGAAATCCTAGTATTGGTGGCCTAGGATGAAATGTCTTATAGTAGGTTTTATCACTAGGTGTTCCACCTGTCAGCAGGTGAAGGTGTATAACCAGCAATTATTTGGTTTTTTTACATTTTTTACCAGTCCCTTAATGGAAATGGGAAGATGATGCTATGTATTTTGTAGTCATCTTACTAAGGTCACCTCAAGGTAGCAACATAGTTTGGGTAGTCGTGGATCAACTGGTGAATGTATCCCACTTCTATCCCATTCAAGAGAAATTCTTAGTTGATAATCTAGGAAGAATATATGTTTGTGAGATTTTATTACTACATAGGGTCCCTCATACTATCATTTCAGATAGGGAATCTAGTTTCACATTGAGGTTTTGGAAGGGGTTATAAAAAAGTTATGGGTATACAAGCGCTCTTGATCACAACTTTTCACCCTCAGACTAATGACTAGTTAGAACATAAGATACATGTGTTAGAGGAAATGCTCTGAGCTTTCATCATTTATTTGGGTGGTTCTTTGGATAAGAACATCCCTCTCATTGAGTTACCCTATAATAATAGCTTTCAGGCGACGATTTGGATGACCCCTTATGAGGCCTTGTATGTTAGGCCATACCGTTTTCCCATGTGCTAGTTAGAGGTAGGAGAGGCAATACTACTAGGTCCCCATATTCTGAAAGAGACTTCATAGAATGTTTATCTAATTAGGAAGCATATGTTTACTACTTAGTATAGATAAGAATCATATGCAGATCTCTATCAACGACCTCTGGAGTTTGAGGTTTAGGATCGCGTTTTCCTACATGTATCACCTAGGCTTGGGAATAGACGGATATAGAGGCATGTGAAGCTACTTACTAATTATTTCATGCCTTTTGAGATTCTAGATATATTTAGGTTGGCATCATATCAGTTTCTATTACCTCAAAGGTACTATTCCATGTGTGATGTCTTCCACATTTCATAGCTTCACTGTTATCATGCTGAACCGTCTCAAACTTTTGATCCTGAGGAGGTTGAGTTAGATGCTAATGATTTGTTCAAGGAGTATCCTATACACATTTTTTAATAGATCAAAAAGTATTTTAAGGTCATTATGTCACTTTAGTATGGGCGCTATGGTACCACGACCATGTACAAGACGAGACTTGGGAGTGGGAGGATGATTTACAAGCTCAATGGCCGGAGTTGTTCTCAGACGAAGTTTTATCACCCTTGGAAGGTGAACTTGGGGAAAAGTTCCTTTAAGGGGGAATGACTATAAGAACCCAATTTTTCTATGAGGTATGCATCCTTTAAGTTTTTGTCTCATTATTGTTTTGGACCTAATATGGAATCCTAATGAGGTCATAAAGGTTTTGGGGTGTCCAGGGCTTGTTCAGAGATCAGAACCCTAGCCAGTGGAGGAAAGAACTAGGCCAAACAGTTAGTATAAACCATGTGAGCTAGTCCACATAGTTTCCCCTAACCATGCAGGGAATTTCAGAGTGCCATGTAGGATACACATATTTCCAAAAATGTGTTCCAAGGGCCAAAATCCCATGAAAAATGTATGCAGATTCTACTAGAGGTGAATTGCACGGTTGGAGCATAGTTTTTCAAACCATGTGGCCTAACCATGAGGGTCCCCTTTTGTGGGAGTGATCCAGGCATGGTTGAAACACGATTTGTCTAACCATGTGGCCAAACCATGTGCCCCCTTAAAAATTGGGTGAAATGACCAAAATAATCTTAATGACTTGTAAGCTTACCCATCCTCCTTGTTTTCTTATTCCAGTAGACATATGTTTACTTCCTCTCCCATTTTGATATCCCAAACCCCCTTTAAATTGTTTTTGATCCTGATTTGTTGTCTAATCACGGATTAAAACTACATTGGTCGTGTTTTATTCCTCTAGGGAATATCTTCGATCCTTTAGCTTAGTTCATCATTTGTTTTTCCCTCGATGACACTATTTTGATGCAGGCTCATATGCCCTATTTTCAGGGTATTGATCTTTTCTTTCATTTTATTCTGATCTAGAACAAACTAGAGTTTGATACTAGAAAAGGTGAGTGATATAGGTTCAAGGTAGGTGGTCTATAAACCATCCCTCAAGTCTCACCATTTTATTAATTACCATCATTGTGTGCATACTGATTTCACCAGGTGTTTCCTATTTAATTCACATGCCATGCTTATAATCATCATGATCGTATTCTAGAGCCTTGTTCATAATTGTTTCTCATTGTTGGAGGTTATCAACTAAAATTGTTGCACCCCAAGTAGGGTGATTACCTTATTTATTTCTTTAGTGTATTTTTTTAACCATCTATGCCACCATTCAGGTGTGCTTGACTTGTCCTTAATAAAGGTAAGTGTTTTAATTAAATTAATGAATTATTAAAAGCAAGTAAATTCATGATATCACTTGAAACTTCAAGGAAAGTGTTTCAAATTAATCAATGAACCTTTAATTTGTTAAATGGAAAGTATATTTACATATGTATCACTTGGCCTAGTTAATTATAATTAAATCTTAGTTGGATGCATCCTTATCCTACCTTGTTATGCTTATAAAAGGTAAAGGAATGAACCTAATAATTGAATATGGAATCAAAGTAATAAATGGATGAATTTTCTTTTTATACCTTTCCAAATTAGTGAAAGGTAAGGGAATGAACCAATTAACTTATTAAAAGGCTTGGATATTATATGGCCTAATTAAATAAATAAATAATTTATAAGATGCCTATTCTATATGGAACTTTCTATATTTATAGGAGTGGTCATACTTGATCCAATATTACATTATGAGGGAATGCCTTGATAACTCAAAGGATGCCATTATGTTTGAAGGATATGGGTTAAAAGGAAGATACCCACCTAGGGATATGGTCCTTGTCTACTAGTGGATGCTTGGCATGATGTTGCAGGATCCATTCACTATCTTCTAGATATTAAGATTCCTTGGATACACTCTTTGGATCCATATTGACGTCTTCAGACATGTGGTTCTATGGATTCACCACATCCGACCCAATCATTCTTATCCATTTTACCTTGGGCGATTTCCTTGGACTTAGTTAGAATTATTTACAATAGAATGCCTTAGGCGACACCCCTTGGATTACACCGAGACCCCTTTATCCAAGCAGCATGTTATTACTATGAGTTGGCTCAACCCCTGAGGTCAAGGATGTCTTGGTTATTACCTTGGATCCTCTTTTATTACTATCATCATTATAATATACATTGGTTATACATAGGATCATACTTGATTATTATTACCATGATATGATTTCAGTGCTGGTTACACCTCACGTGACTTATCTATATAAACTGAACTAAAATGAATTAATTAATTGATCTCATGTTTAGATAAATTACTAGATGAGGTTAAAGTAGGTATCAATTAACATTATAGAATTGTTTTAAATTTATATATATGTATACATTATTTTAGTTTATATTCACAGACTGGATTGTATATATGCCACTAGTGGTATCCTACTGAGATTTATCTCACACCATATCCGAGATACTAATGGTACCCAAAAAGATTATATGTATGAAGGTGTTGATAAGGATAATCATCATACTTTGGTCATCTGATCTTGCTTGCTTGGTTTAGGATGGATCTTGGTTATATATTACTGAGCCAATGATCAGGATACTGGATAGTTTTTGGATTGTATAGAATGTATTTCCTGCTATTATGTATACCAGTTTTCTATCATTATAGGGACATGACATAAATTATCATCACTTTTGTATATGATTCAATTTCTAGTTCTTTATTATTATCATCTACTTGGTTATTTATGTCTTCTTATATTGAGTTAATATTCATTATATTGCTTCCACTATTTATTTTTTATTCTATACCCACTTTTCTCTACTTTGACATGAGGGAATAGTCTCCCCATGGACACACCCTATGCCCTCGCTACTTGTCGAAAACCTATAGCATATGGGGAGGTGCACTTACGTCTATGTGGCCAACCAGTACTAGGCACCTCTGAGTGGATCCCAGGTCCGGGACATTACAAAGTGCTATTAGAGCCTTTTATTTTCTTACCTTACTATTTTGAGATAATAGACTAAAGATTAGTCATGTTTTTCAACCTGGTTATAAGCTATGCCTAGGAGTAGCTAACCCATGTTTGGGGTAAATACCAAGTTTCATAAAATAAGAAATATTGTTTAGTATTTTTCTTTATTACAGTTGACATCCTTTCACCCTTGGGTGAGGCACATGCTATGTGATGGTTATTATTATTATTATTATGATTTAGTATTTCATTTTATCCTTAGATTGATGAGATGAGTTAAAGGAAGAATCAATCATGCATCATTATAGGCATATAAAATTCACATGCCATGTCATATAATAGCATTTCACTACTTTCATTTCTTTTGTTGCCTATGATTTTCAAGTGAGACATAGTTATTATATATATTATTGTTATTTTAATATCATCTACATGGTAGGTAGTTAGATATTTAAAGTGTAATCATCAACATAAATAGTGTTTTCCTATATAGATTGATGGTGTCATCTTAAATAGCTGTTTTCTATCTAGGTCAGCTATTTACCTCTAGTTACATGAGCTGCTCTTTGGCTATAATTGAGTGACTACCAGTTTCAATCCATGAGGTGTATGGACCCTCATGAATTGTAAGTGATAATTCACAGAGTCGAGTCAACATATATTACCTATTACATTTCGAGAATGAATATAAATGGGGTTAAATAGAAATTAAATGGGGGTTGATTTCAGTGATAAGGTGTATGAGACCATATTTACCAGGAATGGAAATTCATTTAATTGAACCTTGATATATATGTAAAAAAATAAATACAAACTTCAAATGTAAATTTTTAATTATAAAATGAAATTTTTCCAGTAAATAAAGAGGAAAGTTTTAGTTAAACCATCACCTATTAGAACCTCGAAAAATCAAATTTGAACACTTACCAATACCCCAAACTTCTAAATAGGTTGTTGGGTTAGTATACATTGTGTAGCGATCCCTTCTTCTTTTGATCTAGTTCTACTAGTGATTCCATCTATTAACAATATGTCTTGAGGTGTGTGATTGGAATTTTTAGAGCCATTCCACCATGAATTTCTTGAGTCATGCACAAGGAGGGTGGAAACAACCATGCTCTAGATATGGTAGGCCCTGAGCCACTAGTCTTACCTCCAGGATTTCCACTTGAGGTATCACATGTTGTACCCTAACTGAGAACAAATGATCAGATTACTGAGAGTTTTCTATGTCTGATACAGTGTATGAAATGTGCTCCACGACCTGCATTTACTATGGTTGATATGACCCATTAGTTCCCACAGTAATATCCTTTTATCTTTTTAGGGGATGGAGGTACTCATGATGTTGAGTCTTGGTTGGAGTCCACCCTATCTATCTTCAATAATCCTTAGATGACTCCAAATATGTGGTTAAATCTTTATATATATATGTTGCATGATTTGGCCAAGAATTGGTGGGATGTGATTACCCAGGCTGGTCATCATTAGGGAATGGTCTGGGTTGACTTCCAGATAGTCTTCTATGAGTACTTCTTTCCACAAACACTGAGATACAATCAAGATAGAGAGTTCAATCACCTTTAATAGGGTGCTATGTCCATCATGAAATATTAAGTAGGTTTTACTGAGTTACTGCACTTTTCACTAATTATTGCTGGTCACAGGCTTTCACATACTAGATTCTTTGAGAATAGGATCAAGTATTCCATCATCTCACAAGAAAATGTATTTTTCCTACCTACATTTTCTGAGATTTTTAATAAGGATATTATCACCAAGCACAACCTAAAAGCAGATGATAGTACTGGGCACAAAGTTTTAGTGACAAGGTAGGGTTGTGGTTCTTCCAGTAATAGGAAGCATAGACTAGAGGTTTCCCATCAGATCAGTGGTAGCCAGAGTACCCACACCAACATCTCTATTATATATAATTAGTGTGGATGTTAGGGGAATCTAAAGCATTAGCATGATATAGACCCTCTTGAGTGTTGTTCTTGTGTTTGTATGAGGTATCTTTAGAGATTATATTATAAATTTCCACCTGATTCTAGTGGAAGAGGATCCACACCAGCTCCAACTTTAGGATTGGGATTAGCTGCACTGCATTAGGTGGGGATTTAGAGTAGATTAGGAAGGAAAGTCCAAGGGGGAGGACATGGACATGGTAACTAGACTTATGATTTCCAGTCCTAGTAGAGTAGACCTACTTAGGGTAGTCTAGTTGTAGTACAAAGCAATGAATTAGGTCAGACGCATGCTTTATAATTGATACCCAAGAATCAGGGTGAAAGAACTTCTAAAGTAAGATGTACTATTCTAGTAGCCTATAATATCATATCTACTTGAGTTGATATATATGATTCACACTAATTTATCTCTTTTTCAACTATGAAAATTCTGGAGTTTTAAATTTAGTACTTTTGTGGTGTGATGACCCTTGACACACCGTTTTGACTACGATCATAGAGAAGATGACATTGCAGGTACTGTCCCCTTGAGGTACACATTTTACCCTTCTTATGAGACCTCTTTGTTCTTGAGATGACATGCTTCAATGTCATTATCAAGATGGATTGATTGTACCATATCATTCATTTATAGATAACTGTCACCATAGGGTGTCATTTACATCACCAAAGGGCAGAAATTATCTCCACAAGGGTGAGTGGGATGTCCATGCTAGTAGAACTAGACCATAGCATCATGGTCTAGGTGGAGAGACTACCCATATTTCGAGTCTTTTCATAGAGGAGTAGGAAATTCATCTATCATATTTTCCTCCCACAGTAGATCATTTCATGATTTTTCTTCCCAATGATTTTTTGTACTACCTCCTGAGAGAGAGGTAGAGTTTATGATTGATATTATTCTAGGAGTAGCTCCAGTTTCCATAACTCTATATAGGATGGAACCTAATGATCTATAAGAGATTAAGAGATAGTTAGAGGATTTAGAGACCAAGGGTTTAATCTGACCTAGTACTTCCTAAGGTTACTAGTTCTTTTTTCCAAGAAAGTGAATGAGACCCTTAGGCATTGCGTGGATTACTAAAATTTGAACCAACTTACGGTTAAGAATCAATATCCAATACCTCAGATCAATGATCTATTTGACCAACTATAGGGAGCTAGGTTATTCTATAAGATCGACCTGAGATTGGGATATCATCAGGTGATATTCAATCCTTGAGACATACCTCATATAACGTTTTGTAGTAGGTATATTCAACATGAGTATCTCATAATACAGTTCGTTCTTACAAATGCACCTTCCATTTTCATAGCTTTGATGAATAGGGTTTTCCACCCCTATCTAGGTTCCTTTATGGTGGTCTTTATCGATGAAATCATGGTGTATTCTCATACTCATAGAGACCATGAAAACTATCTTGAGATCATTTTAAATACACTAAGAGAGAATCAGATTTATTCTAATCATGTAAAGTGATAATTTTAGATTGACAAAGTTCACTTCTCAGGTTATGTCATCTTAGAATCAAGAGTATCAGTTTACCCAAAGAAGGTGAATGATGTTGTTTACTAGGAGCATCTTAAGAATATGTTTGATATATAGAGTCTCTTGGGGATGGATATATATTACATGAATTTTATACATGACTTATCACACCTTGATTCACCTATTACAGGTATTACAAAGAACAGTGTGTAGTTCCTGTGGTTAGAACCATGCGAGAATGTCTTTTAGGAGTTGAAAGGAAGGATTAACTTGACACTGATTCTGATTATTCCAAAGCCCAAAAGAGGATATATAATTTTTTCTGATGCAATAGGAATTGGGATAGGTATAGTTATGATTTAGGTAGATAGATTCATTGCATATGTATCACGACAGTTGAAACCTCATGATAGGAATTATTCAACACATGATCTCGAGATAACAACAGTTGTCCATGCCTTATGTTTCTAGAGACACTATCTGATGGGTGAGAAATTTTTGGTGTATACAGACTAAAATATCCTTAAATATATCTTTAAACAGCATGACTTGAATCAAAAACAGTGAATTTGGGTCAAATACCTTCAGTATTTTGACTTTGAGTTTACCTATATTCTTGGAAAGGGAAATGTCGTAGTAAATGCGTTGAGTTAGAAAACAAAAGCACAAATCATAAAAAAATCTAGTGATGAATGGAAATTGATAGACCTATTATCTGAGATATATCTAGAGATTCATGATAGTGATGAGAAGTATTATCTCACATCCTTAACAATTACCTTTCCCCTCCTTGATAGGGTAAAGAGTAGGTAGTTTTCATATTATTAAGGCTTGGTTCTCTGAGAGAGTATTTATAGTGAGGACCCACCTTCAGAATAGTCTATTGATGGAGACACCATCCTATTTATATATATACATGTCTGTGTTCTTATATATATGAGAGAGGAACTGACGTGAGAGTCCCATAGTTCTCAGTGGGCAGTTCATCCGGGCATCTACAAGATGTATCGAGATATGAGATACCGATATTAGTAGTCTGGAATGAAACATATGACAACATGTTTTATCACTAACTATTCCACCTATCATTAGGTGAAGGTGGATCACCAATGACCTGCTAGATTTTTACAGTCATTACTAGTCTCGAAATGGAAATGGGAAGATGTTGCTATAGATTTTTTAGTCGGATTACCAAGGTTAACTTGAAGTTCAATGCAGTTTGGTTTGTCATGAATCAACTAAAAACTTTTTTTCCAATATGGGGAACCTTCCCAGTTGATGATATGAGAAGAATTTATGTTCATGAGATCATAAAAATACATGGGTTCCCTCATAATATTATTTTATATAGGCATGATTTTCTCACATCGAGGTTCTAGAAAGGGTTCCAAAAAGATATTGGTACGTAGGTTCTATTGAGAATAGATTTTCATCCTCAGACTGATGAACAGTTAGAACAGATGATACAAGTGTTAGAGGACATGATATGAGTATACATCCTTTTGGAGGTTCTTGGGTGAATCATGTCCATCACCTTGAGTTCTCCTATAATAATAGATTTTATGATATTATTTAGATGGATCCTTATAAGGCCTTGTATGGTATTCCATGCTATTCATACCTGTGTTGGTTAGAGGTAGGAGAGGTAGAACTACTTGGTCCTCATCTCATGTAGGAGACTTTAGTATAGGTTTAGTTTACCAGGAAGCATATGTCTATTGCTCAACCTTGAAAGATATCGTATGCCGATTTCTATCAACAACCTCAAAAGTTTGAGGTCAGGGATCATGTTTTTTTGGGAATCTCCCAAGATTGGGCATAAATATATTTAGATGTAAGAGAAACTGCCTCCAAATTATGTTGATACATTTGGGATTCCAGATAGATTCAGACCAATATCCCATTAGTTGTTATTAACTCAGAGGTACCATGCCGTGCAATACATCTTACATATTTCATAGCATTATGGTTATCATGCCGACCTATCTCATACTTTTGATCTTGAGGAGGTTGAGTTAGATGTTGATGCTTCATTTGAGGAGTATCCCATATGCATCGGGAGGATTATGTACATACTCAATGGATGGATTTGTTCTCAAATAAAGTTTTTCCAACCTTATAAGGTGAACTTGGGGATTAGTTCCTTCAAGGGGGGAGGACCGTAAGAACCTAGTTTTTCTATGAGGAATGGATCCTTCAATTTTCATTATAATTATTTTTTTTGGACCTAATATGGATACTTAATGAGTTAATAAAGTTTTTGGGGGTGTCTAGGGCTTGTTCGTAGCTCAGAACCCCAACAAATGTAGAAAAGAATTGGGCCACAAAGTTATCCAAAACTGTGTGATCCGGTCCTCATGGTTTCCCCTAATGGTGAAGATTATTTTAGAGGGCCAAGAAGGGCATGCGACTTTCCCTAACTATGCACTAGGGGCCATATGTTGATACAAAATGTATACATTTTTTAGAAGAGATATATTACATGATTGATACATGGTTTCTCAAACCATGTGGCCTAACAATGTGGGTCCCTTTTGAGGTAGTGATCCAAGAATATTTGGATCACGATTTGTCTAACCATGTAGCCAAACCTTGCACCCCCTTAAAAAATGGATGGAAAGACAAAAATTACATTAATGACTTATAATCATACCCATCCTCCTCATTTTATTATTCCAAAGGATAGAGGTCTCCTTCCTCTCTAATTTTGAGCTCACAAACCCCATTTCTATATTTTTTGATATTGATTCATCAACCGAGATCATATTCAAACACCGATGGTCTTATTGTATTCTTCTAGGTAATATATTTGATTATTTACCTTATTTTTTCATTTATCTGTCTCTCGATGGTGTTATTTTGATGCAGGCACATATTCCCCATTTTCAGGGCATTGAACCATTCTTCAATTTTATTATAATCCAAGAAAAAATAGAGTCTAATAACAGATGAGGAGACTACTATAAGTTCAAGGTATCCATCAAGTCTCACAATTTTATAAAATAAATTCATTATGCGCACACTGATTTCATCGAGTGTTTCCAACTTAATTTATATGCCTTTCTTATAATCATCATGATCATATTCAAGAGCCTTGTTCATAATTTTTTCTCATAATTGGAGATTATAACCTCAAAAACTTCCACCCAAAGTAGTGTTCTTACCTTATTTATGCCTCTAGTGGATTGTTTGTGACCATCTGCACAACCTTTTGTGTGTTCTTGACTTGGAATTAATAAAGGTAAGTGTTTTAATTAAATGAATGAATTGCTAAAATCTAGTACATGTATAGTATCACTTGACCCTTTTAAGGTAAGTATTTGAAATTAATCAAAGTATATTTAATTTTTTAAATAGAAAGTATATTTATAAATGTATCACTTGAACTAGTTAATTTTAATTGAGTGGTAATTGGTTGCATGCCCTTATCCCTCCTCGTCATGATTATGAAAGGTAAAGGCATGAACCTAATAATTGAATATTGAATCAAAGTCATAAATGGTTGCGTGTCCTTATTATACCTTGTCATATCAATGAAATGTAAGAGAATAAACCAATTAACTTATTAAAAGGAATGAGTATTACATGAACTAATTAAATAAATAACTAATGTATAATGTTCCTATTTCATATGGACGTTTTTATATTTATAGGAGTGGTCAGACTTGAGCCATTCATGCATTCTGAGGGAGTTCCTTGATCACTCAGAGGACGCCATTCTGATTCAAGGAGATGGTTTCCAAGGGTGATACCTACCTTAGAACATGGTCCTTATCTCTTATTAAATTCTTGACATGATGTTGTAGGATCCCTTAACTATCTTATTTATATTATGATTCCTTGGATACACTCCTTGGATATAACTTTATGTCATTGAACATGTGGTACCATGGATTCACCCCACTAGGAATAGTTATTCTTAGCCCATTTTTACTTGGGCAAGTTTCTTAGATTTTATTAGAATAATTTATAGCAGAATTCCTTCGGTGACACCCCTTAGATTACACCCAAAACCCTTTAGAAAAGCTGTATGTTTTTATTATGAGTTTGATAGAACCCTAAGTTCAAGGATGCCTTGGTTATTACCTTGGATACTCTTTTATTATTATCATCATTATAGGATGCCTTGGTTATACCTAGGATCATCCTTTATTATTATTATTATTATTATTATTATTATTTTCATGATATAATGTCTATGATGGTTACACCTCACATGACCTATCTATATAAACTGAACTAAAATGAATTAATAAATTGTTCTCAGGTTCAGAGACATTGCCAGTTGTGGCTGAAGCAGGTATCAGTTATCACTATATAATTTCATTATATTTATATATATAGACAAACACACACACACACACACACACTATTTCAGTTTATATTCAAAAACTGGATTGTATAGGTGCCATTGGTGGTGGCCTACTAAGATTTACCTCACACCATATATGGGCCAACTATAGTACTCAATATAATTATATGTATGCAGGTTCTGATAAGAAGTGTCCTTATTTAGACACTTGATATTTCTTACTTTATTTAGGATGGAGATTGGTAGTAGTTGACCGAGCCAACACTCAGGATGATTGATAGTTTTTGGCTTATTTTTGATTCTTTTTCATAACATGTATTTCTTGCTGGCATGTATAACTATTTTACATATTTATAGAGACATGACATATATTATCATCATTTTTGTATATAATTCAGTTTCCAGTTATTTATTATTATCAACTTCTTAGTTATTTATGTCTGTTCACATTGGGTTAGTCTTCATTATACTGATTTCACTTCTCTTATTCTATATCCACTATGCTCCACTTTGACATGAGGGAATAGTCTTCCCATGGACACACCCTAGGACCTCACTACTAGTTAGAAACCTCTAGTGTATGGGGAAGTGTGATTGAGGCCATGTGATCAACTGAGCTTAGGACACCTCTGAGTGGTTCTAGATTCTGAGACATCACACATGAAGTTTTGGTGGGTAATATATAGAATCATCCATACACATCTTTAATTATTTTGGTCTATCTTGACATGGAGATTTTAGGTTGGTATCATTCAAATTTCTTTAATGTTGGTTTCAAATATTTTGTATCAAACCCGATCTTCATGTGCATTTTCAATATATAGTGGTTGAAAATTTCTGTGAGTTTCATTCTCTAATATTTAATTGAAATACATTAGATCCTAAAAAAACTAAAGCAATCTAATTATAATTAAAAAAATATTAATTAAACTAAAATATATTAAATTAATTATAACAATAAAACAATGAAATAAATAACCTAACCCAAAAAATATCTAAACAACCAAATGACATAACCCAAAATATGAACCAAATGACCTAACCCAAAAAATAGTGAAATGACCTAATAAAATGACCAAAATAAACCAAATAATCTAACAAAAAATGAATCAAATTAAAAATATAAGAATAAAACAATATCATTCCCATACTTAACATGCTAATTATAATGTTTTGATTTATCCATGACATAAATTTTATATTTTGATATTATTACTACTAAATATGATATGATTATTTTATGTCACTACCTATCCTTTATTTAGATTGAAAATTTTTATCCCTTAATTAAGTCACATCACCTATTTTTTCTTTTTTGTCTTACACATTAGTTATTAATTTCTAATTAAATGCATATTTATTTTCCAATGAAGAAAATAAAAAATTGAAGAGAAACAAATGATGATAATGTATCATCATAATTACTGCATGATAGTGATAGTAATTATTCATCTGGATCCTGTTGTGATAATATTATTTCAAATATATATATGAATAAAATATAATGTATTATCTTTAATATTTTTTTTAATTTTAATTAGGAACCATTACCCAAGAGATAATTATTCTCCGACCATCCTAGTGGAAATAATTATTAACTTAATGATTTGAGAGGGTGTGATACTAGAGCTAATCACATCAATTTTCATACCCTATCACTTCTATAAACTTCATCAGATATACCATATATCATAATTTATTATCCCATAGTTCTATTAGAGGAACCCAAGATATTTATACCACCAATACTGTTTCCACCATTTAAATATGATCTTACTCATATATCATTTCATTATCTGATGATGGATCCCACTACCCATCCATATTATCCTTTTTCCAAAGACATATATGCCAACACATTTTCATACTACTTCATTCTCTTTGAGATTTTATGTTCATGTTCCTTCAAATTTTTCTCTGGAACCTTTTAAACCTCCTGAGAATACTTATCACCACGACTAGAAATTGGACCCCATTGGTACTACACATTTCAATGATACTTCATATCCTAGGGATCTGTTAATACCCAGTGATCAACCTAGCTTAGGTATATAAATAGAAACCTAGTAAATTTTTTTGACCAAAATTTATTTTCATTATAAGATGTATTAATTTAGGATTTATCTTTTAGTCTTTTATAGAGAGCTCTACCACTATAAGGTATCATGGTACTATAATCATGTGTGAAGTGTGTAACTTCCACACACATGTGATGTTTGAGTATAATGAGGATAATAGAAAGATTAGTAAAATTGGGAGATAATGCGAGAGTTTTATGGCGATGCTTTCCAAATACCGTGGCATCATTCCCATTAAGCCACTCTCCTAGAGACACCTTGAAAATGAAATAAAGGATAATTATTCGGATAGAATATGGGTAATAAATTTCATTAGATTTAATTTTATATTATTATTATATTTATATTGATTAATATTTTGGTAGCAGCTTCATTATAATTTTCAATATGGTGAGGCTATGAGTACTGCAAAACTAATGGAATTAGGTGATCTATAGAGAGATTATAAATATGAGTTATATAATGGATGAGGTTCCATACCTAGAATAGATTTAGAGGATATAACTATCATGAAATGATTTTTCATTGGAAGAGTGATGAGTTTATGTTATTAATTAAAATCGAGTTTTTTGATTGAAAATGATGATGATGTGCATTATTACTCTATTTTTATTATCGAATATTTTTTTAGTAATTGTCTAAAAGAAATAAAAAAATGATTCTATAAAGTATCTACACACATTGGGGAAGATTATGATTCTAGAAAATGAGATGAATTAGGTATTTTGCATCAACACTTGAATTTAATTATGCTAATTTACTCACATAACCAAATTATGAAAATATATACTTCTTGATCTTAAGTTTTAGGGAATTTTTAGATCCTATAACATGAATATTAAACTTTCATTATTTTGTAATTATATTTAGGTAACTTCATAAATTTTCCAATGGATTAAGAAAAAACTGAATCTGAAATATGTAGCATATGATATCACTAAATAACAGAAACACATATAATCTAGAAAACTTTTGTAGGATATAAAAATTATAGAATTTTATTCAATTTTTAGGGAATCCCAAAATCTAATTCAGACTTTATATTAGATTAATGAAATTTAAATAAACTTATAATATTTATAACTCAACAACAATAATTCAATTCCAAGATCTATAGGTATATTTATTAGTGAAAAAAAGGATCACATATATTCTGGAAAACCGTTGAGCTATAGATTAATTGTAGAAATTTGGTGATTTTTTTAAGCATCCAAGAAACAATATAATCCTTAATTTTAATTGAATTAAATGTAGATAAATATATTTTATATACATATCAAGAAGAAGCATGGAATTATGATATCTATAACACATGTTATCAATAAAAAACAATGGTGACTGTAATATGAAAATCTGATTATAACTAAAAACAAAGTTATGTAAGGGTAAACATAAGTTAAGTAAGGGTAAAATAAAGTTATATAAGGGAAAGATAAATTTATGTAAGGGTAAACATAAGTTAAGTAAGGGTAAAATATAGTTATGTAAGGGTAAAAATAAACTTGTATCAGTTATGTAAGGGTAAACTAAAGTTAAGTATGGGCCAGGAAAAGCTAAGTAAGGAAAAACTAAAACTATATAAGTTTAAACAGAAGTTAAGTAAGGGTAAAAAATTTTTATGTAAGGATAAAATAAAGTTATTTAAGGGTAAAAATAAGTTAATTAAGGGTAAAAAAAGCTATATAAGGGTAAATAGAAACTTATTCAGGTTATGTAAGGGTAAAATAAAGTTAAGTAAGGGTAAAAAAGTTAAGTGTAAAATAAATTTATATAAGGATAAATAGAAGCTAAGTAATGATAAAAAAAAGTTATGTAAGGGTAAAATAAAGTTATTTAAGGGTAAATAAAAGTCATGTAAGGGTATGAAAAGTTATGTTAGGGTAAACAAAAATTTGTACATGTTAAGTAAGGGTAAAATAGTATTAAGTAAGGGTAAAACAAAATTAAGTAAGGATAAAATAATGTTATGTATGTGTAAAAAAAGTTAAGTAAGGGTAAAAAAATTTATGTAAGGGTAAAATAAATTTATTTATGGTTAAAAAAAGTTAGGTAAGGGTAAAAAAAGGTATGTAAGAGTAAAATAAAGTTATTTATGGGTAAATGTAATTTAAGTAAGGTTAAAAAAAAGTTATGTAAGGGTAAAAATAAAATTATACAGGTTAATTAATGGTAAACTAAAGTTAAGTAAGGGTAAAATAAAGTTAATTAAGGGTAAAATAAATTTATGTAAGGATAAATATAATTTAAGTAAGGTTAAAACAATGTTATATAATGGTAAACTAAAGTTATATAAGGGAAAAAAGAAGTTAAGTAGGGTAAAACAAATTTATGTAAGGGTAAACATAAAATTTTACAAGTTAATTAAGGGTAAACTAAAGTTAAGTAAACATAAAACAAAGTTAATTAAGGGTACACTAAAGTTATGTAAGTGTAAATAAAATTTAATTAAGTCCAAGAAAAAGTTATTCAAGGGTAAACTAAAGTTATTTAAGGGTAAAAAAAAGTTAAGGGTAAAAAAAAGTTAAGGGTAAAAAATATATGTATGGATAAAAAAACTTGTACATGTTAATTAAGGGTAAAATAAAGTTAATTAAGGTTAAACTAAAGATTTTTTAGTGTAAATAGAATTTAAGTAAGGGTAAAACAAAGTTATTTAAGTTTAAACTAATGTTATGTTATGGTAAAAAAAGTTAAGTAAGAGTAATATAAAGTTATAGAAGGGTAAATAGAAAATTCTACAGGTTAAGTAAGGGTAAACTAATGTTAAGTAAGGATAGGAAAATTTAATTAAGATCAAAGTAATGTTATTTAAGGTTAAATAGATTTTATGTAAGGGTAAAAAAAGTTATTTAAGGGAAAAATAATGTTATGTAAGGATAAAAAAAGTTAAGGGTAAAAAAAATTTATGTAAGCATAAAATAAATTTAGGTAAGGAAAAACTAAAATATATTCACATAATATTAATATATAAAAACTTATAAATCTAAAATATATTAACATTAAAACACTAAAATTTAGTAACATGTACATAGTTTCAAATAATATTAACATATAAACACTTAATTAGATTCTTTTAATATGAACATAAATAAATTTCAACTTTATACTAGAACTAAAGTGGTGAGAATGTAATTAAAATAAATATAAATAAACTTTATTATTTATACATGAATAATAAAAATAAAACATCAATAAAACAAAATTGAACCAAAATGAAAAATCTTACCCTAACAAACTTGAACAAACCAAATATAAATAATATTAAATAGATCCAAACTAAATATAATCAAGACTTAAATGAAATAAATTATAATAATATGTATGAAATAAATATAAATAATATGATACATTGAATAGAACTACAACTAAAACATGAATTTAATGAAATCAAAATGACTAAAATTGAACTAAAAGAAAATTAATAATACAAACTTAGTGGAACCAATAAAAAATGATATTGAACCACTATAAAAATAAATGACTAATATGAATATAGATTCACCAAAACAATCCATTTTTTTCATTTTGGTTTTATTTATTATAGGTACACATATTTGGGGATAATACAATATATTTCTATGAAATTTAATTGAATTGATTTTGGTTATTTTCAATTAAATATTGGTTACAATGAGTTATTTTTTTAAAAATACAATATTCTTGAATAATGGTTTTCTAAATTAAATTTGATTATATAAGGTAGTATTTAACATTGAAGGATGTGTGCCTCAAGAAAAATTATTCTTCTCAATAAGAAATAAGAAACATGGAAGTATGGTAAACAAATTGACAAAAAAATATATTATAAGTTTTACTTTTATGATTTCAAATTTAAAATATTTATTTTTAACTAAATAGTTCATTTATATTTATAAAAATGTTCTTTGGAGGAACTTGAGGAGTACTAAGCTGTCAAATTTGGAAAAAATGATCACTTTCACCAGATATTAGGAGGTGAGAACCATGGGAGATTATGATGTTGATCAGGGAAGAGTATTGTACCCACAAAATATTGGCCCAATTTAGGTACCTTTAATAGTTTTGGTTACACTAAGTTGTAAATGGATTGTACATAGGAAGAAAAGGCTCGTACAAAGGTAGAGAAGGATAAAAAAAATATCCATGAAAGAGAATGAATGAAGTCAAATGTCTAATGAAAAATTTATGAATGTTATGGAAGAATTATTTCCATAACTTCTACCAGATACTGTTTTGGTTTTTGATACATGTATATTGATGATGCAAACATTATATGATGCATCAGGTGATGGTGATGATGACCCTAGTGGTGGTTAGTATGATGAATTTCTTGGTAATGGTTATGGTGATGGTGATAGAGGTGATGGTGATAGCGGTGATGTTGGTGGTGATGGTGATGATGATGATGATGGTGATGAGTGTGTTGGGGATGATGGTGATGATAGTTATAGTGATGAGAGAGAGATTTATCCTCTATATTTTTTACTGATATTTATAACACATGATATTTGATAACTAAAGGTGATTACATATATATTCTATTTGAAATGTGTATTGTAACTGGTTCAATGCATTAAATTATTTCTTGATTTTTCTATATTAGATGCCAGTTGTGTGGAGGTTTGGGTGTAGGTTTTTGGTTTGTGTGTTGGTTATGGGGTAAGATAGGAGGTGATTATGGCTACCTTGGTGATGGAAGGACATACCAATGGCTTAAAAAACCATTGGTATAACACGTGTACCAAGGATTTCATTAAATCATTGGATAAATATAAATCAAGGTGACCTATACTAATTGTTTCAAAGAAAATATTGGTATAGGTCTATCCCCGCACCAATACACACATGAATTTAGGGAACCATTAGTATAGGATATACCAATGATTCACCATCCTATAAAATGGTTAAAAATCATTATTATCAGGTAGAATTCTAGTTGTGTTTGTCTAAACAATTGGGGGTTTATTATATGTGGATCCAAGATTACTCATGCAAGGATTATAAATTTCATATAATTAATTCTTTACATGATAGGGTTTTATATACCTTATTCATAGGATGCATTTGGATGTGTATAAATATATTAGAATTTTAATTTGGGTTATAACCACAAGCTATGAGTCATGTAAAGAGATACACATCAATATAGTTTAAACATAATGATTTTGTGGAAGGAAAATGATTATAACCAAAATCATTAGAATTATGTATACATGTAATGAGAATAATGTGATATAATATGGTGACATTAAAATCAATTAAAATATTTAGTGTTGGATTCTTTCTAAAGAGACACTTTTCAAGACCATTATCATTCAATCAGGCAGGACATGTCAAATCCAGGTCCCCCTAGATTATCTTTTGTAATGAAAGTAATTAATGAGGGGAACCTAACTATTAGGTTCCAATTTCTTGATGTATTCTTTGGGTTACAATTATCTGGGATACCCTAACTATTATGATACAAGCAGAATCGATTTGAGATAATTCATATATAGAATTGGGTAAAGAGTTGTTCACTTAACTATCTAAGATTCATATATGATTTTATTGACATGATTTTCTACCAGATATAGACATGAATTATTTACATTATTAACTTTTTCAAGTAATAATATAATATGGATCTTTTCCCACTAAAGGATATGATAAATTTTAAAAGGTTTCATCATTTTAGTGGGCGAACATTTAATAAAAGTCTTTATTAAATGTTTATGAAATATGATACTCATCTAATAATATTTTCTATTTCATATAAAATATCATCATCATAATCCAAATTTTATTTGAGATCAATCCTAGATAAATAATAATATTAATGTAATAAGTTTCTTAAATTGGTATAAAAAATTAATAAAATTTCTTAAGTAAGAGATGTTCTATGAGTCAATGAAAATACCTTACTAAGTTACTAATAATTGTAGTTGTTCAATAATTGAATCAAGATTCTTATAATAAGCACAATATGATTCAATAAAGGTTTAAAAATATGAAAAATGTAATTTTATTCTCCACTCATATACTCAATATAATTGAGTATGTTAATGACTTGGTGATACTTAAGGTTTTCTTAAGGATTGTTTAGGTTATGGAATTTATTCTATTGGAAATTTCCTTAAAATATGAATTATTTCAAGAAAATTTTATCCTAATTTCTCAAACTGATAAGGATAAATGAACTAGAGAATGTTATGTCTAGATTATAATGCTGTATAGTCAGTACAATTGGGTAAATGTTCAAATTTGAAGAAAAACGTTAGTTGGAGAGTTTAATAATGTTTCTTAACATATTTAGACAAGTTCATTAAAATATAAATCATGTTTTAAGAAGGAGGAGTAATGATTCCATAATATTGAATTGTTTGAAATACCAAAAGGAGTTTGAGAAACAACATTGAAATTATTTATCTGGTGTTGGTATTATAAAAATAAATTATTCACACTTTGAAAGGTATATGAAACCAAATATATACTTTAAAAATATTATAAATATACAAGAATTTAAAATTAAGGTAAGAATTAATGAAACTTATAGTTTGTATTCAAATTATTAATCAAAGGGTTGATTAATCATGGAATTTAATGTAAAGGAATTTATCTAGATTCTATGGATCACATTAAAGGATTATATCATTTCAAATATATAATTGGAGAATTTGTTTATTAACAAAGTGTTGTTATGAACTATATAAGATGATGAATTTAGTACACATGGTTCAGTATTCATCAGATTATATAAAATTTATGAAAAATATAAAAGGATAAAATAAATTTTATTAGAGTTAAAGTGTTTATCTAGATGTTTGTTAAAATATTAGGGATTTTATCCCACTACCAATGGAAAATTTTAATTAATGAAATATATTTTTTCAAAATAATACTCCAAACACATAGAATACCAAATGAGATATGGATAAAATAATTTATTTTTTAAATATTCATACTAAGAGGAAGTGAGTGTTATTTCTTAACACAAAGGAGTATTTTTTATCTTATCATAATATTATGAGAAGGATATAGCCATTAAGAGGCTAGTGGGAGCATGTTTGGAATTTAAAAAGCTTAAAGTTAACAGATGAAATATTATGCTTGCCAATGTGAACCTCACTAAAATATCCTATAAGTTTTAGGGTATTTTAGTGAAGTAATAATGAAAATAGTTACATTAGTTACCAAAATATTTCAAGAATTTTTTTTATTGAATATGTTCTAAGGATGATTATTATATTAAACTTAGAAATATTTCTAAGTAGAAAACAAAAGATATTAAGAATCATAATATTAGATGTTGTGAAGTTAAGGATTTTGAATACTATGTTCAAAGAGTTAATCATTAGGAATATGATTCATATGCCTCAAAATTATTTAAAATATATTTCTTAATAGATGTTAACCATGAATGAGTTTTGTATGCGATTTTTATCAGATATTCAAATAGAGATGTATTTCGTTTTACAAAACTTTGAAAGTGTAGAAAACATAAGACTGTTATGGAAATCTGTCATATATGATATGATAGTACATACACTTATGTATAGTTTTGTTAATTTTTTTTAAATAGTTTAGGTATAAAAAATGTATCATTTTATATAAAAGGAAATCTACACTTTATTATTAATTAACATTGGATATATATATATATATATCATGAAGTGAAATGATGATTGACCTATCAAAGCATGACTTTTAGTTATCCCTAAATGATGTTTTTATTGTGTATTACAGATTATGATGAAATGTTAAGGTTGAAATGAGTATGATTCTTGAATCAGGATATAAAATATTCTCATGAGGCACAAAATGAGTTTTTTTGTGCTAGATGTCCCATGAATTATACTAAATGGAGTGTAATACACTATTTATTTTGTATAACGGTGGAGAATTATTCATATTTAGAGACCCCAATACCTGAGGTTGGTGATATACCTATCATGAGAACCTTTATACTTTTATACATTTCTTATCAAATCCTTGAGTCTTAGATAATCAAGGGGTAGTTAGGTATGTTGTTGATCACATTGTCACTTGGATTTGCAACAAGATAGGATTTATCCTCTTTATGATGAGTAATACATATGGGACCTTGATTGAGATAGAATAAGTAAGTGTATGTTCATACCTAGGTAATACATATGATGTGCTTATCTATTTGAGAAAGGGGTATGTGATGTTCACACTGTAAAGACCCGTAAAATTCAAGGGAAATTTTTTCTTAATTTTCTTTGGGATTTTACAAGAACGCAGTTTCTGACGGCACTTGATTCCAAGTCCCGGTGTGCCTGGAATTTGTATCCGAAATTTAGCTCGGGTACGTTTAGTGAACGAATGATTGGGTTTTTCTAAATTTTGAACTGGTGCTCAGAATCGAATTCTGAGGGCACCGATGGATTCGCATCGCCAGCATTTTCTTAGGAACACCTTTTATGGAGTTGCGTTTTCACGAGAGAAGTTGTTAAAAATTGTGGAAGTTAAAATAAAAATTGAGCTTCAATTTTTATTTTTACTTTGTAATTAAAACCTTTGGGTGGAAGTTGGGTAACCACCCAAATTCCCATGAGAGGTTATGAGGGTGGTGGGGTCCACACAAACCCCACCCCTTCATATTCCCTAACTCCTTCAACTCACCATTAAAGTTGATAACTTATGTTAATTAATTAGGTGAGTTTAATTTGAGAGGGATAATGAAACTTTTGAATTTCAACTTAAGTCATGTTAATAAAATAAGGGAAGTTATTATTTTATTTTGGTTGGAACTTGTTGCGTTGGAAGGATTTGGGAGAAAAAGGAAAAGCTCTTGAAGTTCTTCCTCCTCGACGAAGAACGCGAAGAACGCGAAGAACGCCTGATCCTCGGAGATCGACGACACGACGCTGATGAATCATTTCTCCACGACGTGACTCTCTTCTTCCGTGACGTCTTCTTCCACGACGGTTATTTCCGCGACGAACCCTCGCTCAATGAATTCGATGAGGTAGGGGTTTATTATATTTGTTTGTTCGGGATTACTTCTGTCATTTTCTTCCTTCCATATTGAACCTCCTGTTATCTCAATAACGGGAGGAGGTCGGACCGTACAAACACGGCCGAACCTCCTCCCCCCTTGTTGGTTGATTTTGGTTGCGGCTCGTGTAAGGAGGCGCGATGTCGAAGCACCACACAAGAAATGTTAAAGGAAGGGAGGAGAAGCGCGGCGCCGTCGCGCGGCGCTGTTGGAAACGAACTAATCCACGACGCCGTCGTACCGCGCTAAAGAACCTCAAAGGAACCTCGAAGACACCGCGGCTGGAGCAGGGCCACGGTAGAGGGGCGCGGCGCCGTCGCGCGGTGCCGGACGGTACAAGGCCACGACTTAAGCTGCAACGGAGCAGGGGAACCGGCGGCCAGTTCCGGGCCGCCGACGTCAGAGTAGGGGGACCGGCCCTTGCCGGTCTCGTGGCGGCAACATCTGGCCGGACGGAGCGGGCCGACCGGATAGGGGAAGAGCCGGGGGTTACGACCCCCTGCTATCCAACATTAGCGGCCCCCATCAAGGGGGCCACAATTTAGAAATAGGGGGTAGCCCCCCCCCCCCCATCCGCTCGGCCGAAACGGCCGAGCCACCTGGATGGCGCCAGCGCGCCAACACGCCGGGCCGGCTGCCCAGGCCAGACCGCCAGGCCGGGCCGCCAATCCGAGCCACACCCAAGTGGGCTAGACCTGGGCCCGGGAAGGGTCGACCCGGTTCGGGCCGACCCAGAGGGTATCGGGCCGGGTCGGACCGGGCCCGAACCCCCTAATACCGGACCCCTCACTGTGTTTTTACCATAACTCGGGGTTCGGACCTCCGATTGATGCACCGCCAGTTGCGATGTGATCCTTGGAATGAGACGTACGTTTCGGTATATTACAATCAAGGTTTCAGAGTACTTTGGGTTTGGCCGGGTTGGTTCGTACACAAAACCAACCGGGCCCTCGGAGCGGAAACACTTATAACTTGAGCTCCGAACGTCCGATTGACGTGCCGTCGACTTTTTTGGATTCCTCTAAGTGAGACGGACCTTTTGGATTACTCCACTCGAGGTTTGGACGCAGTTGGAGTATGGTAGGGTTGGTTTTGACTTAAAAACCAACCGGCCCCCTGGGATGAAAAAGCCAATAACTCTCAGACTGGCGTCCGATTGACGCGCCGTCTGTGACGTTGGGTTCCTATTGACGATACAGAACTTTTGGATACATCAACTCCGGAGTATGTGTCAGTCGGTGTATCATCCCTTCAGCTCATGGAGCAGACCCTCCAAAACGAGCTTGCTGTGTGCAGGAACCCTAGAGCTGGCTGCGACTGCGACGACGACGACGACAACTGTACAGAAATCCTCCATGGATTCGACAGCGACGAATACAGCACTTAGCGATCCTACATGGATCAGTGCTACCGATCCTGTGTGGGTCCGATTCTGTGTGGATCAGCGCTCAGCGGTCTTGTGTGGGCCAGCGCCTACAGATCCTGCGTGGGTCCGATCTTGTGTGGGTCATTGCGAGGGTTAGTTACCTATCGATCCTTTGTGGGTCATTGAGAGGGTTAGTTACCTATCGATCCTTTGTGGGTCATTGCGGGGTTTAGTACCTATCGATCCTGTGTGGGTCCGATGGCTTAGATGAATCAGTGGCTACATCTGATCATCTCTATCATCTTACGAAGAAGTATACTTGTGTGAGGTGAAATCTTGTTTTGATTTCCTATGTGGATTGGGTTGTGTTTTCCTGTGTGGACTGGGTTGTACATGAGCTCGGATGTTGGAGCCGAACGAGAATTGGCGACTTAGGTATATGTATGGGCATATACCTAAGTAGTGTCGGATGTTACTTTGTGATTGTATCTTTTCTTTGTGGATTATCCTTTGTGGATTCTGGGAGACCTTCGGGGGTCTCGGGGTCCCTACTGAGTAGCTTATACTCACCCCTGCACGGGCTATTCCCGCACTACGTTATATTGGTTGCAGACGACGCACAACGTTGATCGTGGTTGAGGCTTGTGGAGCAGGACGGTACCTGGAGGTGGACCACTGGGCGGGACATACTCAGAGCGGATGGCTGGACCCGAGGAGCTGTGGAGGCTATCTGTACCCACCCTTCAGGTGGGACTTCCAGTGGATGGCTTGAGTCTACGAATTTACTTTTCAGTTTCTGTTTTACCTTTCAAGTTGTACTTTACTTTCAGTTTGGGTTTGTATTCTGGCCCACTTACTTTACCTCACTTTCTATTGTACCCATTTTTTACTTAGTGTTTACTTCTGCTTGCTTTCTCTGTGGTGTTTGTTTACTTTACAAAGGAAATACCTTCGATTTTTACCAGGAATTACGCCTTGGTGTTAGTCTCCAGCCCTTGGCCTATGGAAGGCGGGCTTGGGGTAGTCACGACACGGGCCCCGAGGACGGGTCGTGACAAATTGGTATCAGAGTTGTTCGATTCTACCGCAGAACTTTGGATTCTGATATTTCTTCTATGTGAAGCAACAGTGTTAAGAGTATTGAGTGTGGTTATCAGTCCAGGGAGTCCAGTTTTGGTGCGGTGGCCGACGTATCCGTACACCAGGACCCTGACTTCTGATTTCCAACTTAATGCACGAAAAAATTTATTGCATGTGTGTTTCAAGTTTTCTTTGTGATTACTTTTTGTCAGCTCACCAGGTATACTATTTGACCGTGGAACACCTGTTTGTTTTCATGATGGCACCACAACGGCAGCCAGCTAGGGTTTCTAGTGTTGTGCGTGACGACAGCCCACCGAGCGACGAGGCCTCGGTATAGGGCCCTTTGATAGCAGAGACACCGACGGTACCTCTACCCGCCGAGCCACCGATGCTACCAGCCCCAACTGCTGATGATGCACGTCGCCTTAGTGCACTGCATGAGTTTCAGCATCAGCGACCACCCAGGTTCCATGGGGAGGTGGACCCTTAGGCAGCCAAGGATTGGCTGGAGGCAGTTGTACGGGTTTTCAGGTTAGTTAGGACACCAGCGGACCTCATGGTGATCCTCGCAGCGAGCCTACTGCATGAGGCAACATGCAGATGGTGGAGATTGATGCTCCAGGTGCACGACGAGGCATCTATCCTCTGGACGGACTTTGAGAGCCTCTTCCGCTCGGATTTCATCCCAGCCACCCTCCGTGCGGTGCGCATCCAGGAACTTCTACAGCTGTGGCAGGGTAGCTTGACTGTCGCTCAGTACTCAGCGAGATTTACCGATCTCTCGCGCTACTCGACGGACATGGTATGTGACCCATTCTTCTGAGCCTGGACCTTTGAGAAGGGATTGAGGCATGAGATCAGGGCATCACTGATCTCCCTCAGCATTTCGAAACAGGAAGGGGTATTGGAGCGAGACCTTCTGATCGAGAGATTTCTTGCTGAGTCTACATCAGCGGCGAGACCCACCGCAGGGTGGCACATAGTAGAGTCTTCTGCAACAGGCAGTCGATGGATGACTCATGGGTCCAGGTAGACCAGACCCTCAGGAAGACGACCTCAGGACACTGGATCAGAGGTGCGGGGCACTCAGCGTAGAGCCAGTCTTTTGAGAGGCAGACAGTGCTACACATGCGGCGGGCATGGACACATGGCTCGTGACTGCCCGACCCGCCGTGCAGAGGAGCAGCAGACGGTTGAGGGACCACCCAGGAAGAGGCATAGGGTCGACCATGGCGGTCTATAGGGAGCAGGCGGATGAGTCCGAGGAGCTGGCCGAGTAGCAGGTGGTGGGTGACGCTTTGAGGCTCTACCACCACCACCGCCAGGAGGTCCACCCCGACCACAGGGAGCTGGCGGGCAGAGACATACACAACTTCAGGCAGCGGAGGCCTACGACCACGGCACGCTCAAGATGATTCGAGGTACTATCTGTGTCTATTCCACCCTTGCTGAAGTTCTTATAGACACAGGAGTGAGTCATTCTTTCATAGCCACTGCCCTTGTTTGGAGGTCGGAGATTCCGATAGAGCAGTTGGCTCGATCCTTACGACTAGAGACTCCTACGGGAGCAGACATGACAATTACGCACTGGTGCCGGTAGTGTGAGCTTACTCTAGGAGGTGAGAGCTTCGACTGAGATCTTCTTGTATCGGCGCCGAGGCCTTACGATGTCATCTTGGGCATGAATTGGTTATCTAAAGTCCATGCTCAGATTGACTGTATTAGGCGCAAGGTGCAATGTGTACCCACCGACGGGAGCAGGTTCACCTTCACCGGAGAGAAGGGAGACTTCGCAGCACAGGATGGACTCTCATAGAGTAGAGGACAACCCATCACTCATCAGTTGGCTAGCCTCATCCTAGAAGTAGTTGACGTGCGGATTCCTGGTTTTCCTGCAGTGGTGGATCAGTATGCAGACGTTTTCCCCGACGACATTCCAGGATTACCTCCCCGCAGAGAGGTAGAATTTTATATTGACCTGTACCCCAGGATAGCCCCGATATCCACTCCAGCATATCGGATGTCCCCCTCTGAGCTTCGAGAGCTACGGGTACAGTTGGAGGACTTGCAGGGCAAGGGATTCATCCGACCCAGTGTTTCACCCTGGGCTTCCCCGATATTGTTCTCCAAGAAGGCGGACGAGAGCTTGCAACTTTGTGTCGACTATCGTCGCCTGAACCAGGTGACCGTGAGGAAAAAGTATCCGCTACTAAGGATTGACGATCTCTTCGATCAGCTCAAGGGAGCACGGTGGTTCTCGAAGATAGAACTCAGGTCAGACTATCACCAGCTCAGAGTTCGGGACGAGGATGTGTAGAAGACGGCCTTCAGGTGCCGGTATGGCCATTATGATTTCTTGGTTATTCCATTCGGCATAACCAATGATCCAGTAGTGTTTATGCCCCTCATGAAAAGTATCTTTCAGCCATACCTTGATCAATTTGTCGTGGTCTTCATCGACGAAATTTTGATATACTCGATGACTGAGGAGCAGCACGCCTACCACTTGCGGGTTGTACTAGACACACTCTAAGAGAACCAGCTTTATGGAAAACTCTTGAAGTATTAGTTCTGGTTATGTGAGGTCCATTTCTTGGGACACGTCATCTCTGAGGCTGGAGTTGCGGTGGATCCTGCGAAAATCGAGGCAGTGCTAGCTTGAGAGCCACCCAGGAGCGTGACAAAGGTGCAGAGTTTTCTGGGACTAGCTGGGTACTACCGGAGATTTGTACCAGACTTCTCCAGAGTTGCGACACCACTATCATATTTGAAGAAGAAGGGGAAAACCTTTGTGTGGTCAGACAGATGTCAGCAGAGCTTCCAGGAGCTGAGATAGAGATTGACCAGCGCGCCTATCTTGAGGCTACCAGAGGAGGGAGTTGGATACGTAGTTTACTACGATGCATCAGGGACCATACTCGGATGTGTCCTGATGTAGGAGCGGGTCGTGATCACCTATGGATCACGTCAGTTGAGGCAGCATGAGAAGAACTATGCTACCCATGACCTGGAGTTAGCAGTAGTGGTCTTCGCTCTGAAGATGTGGTGACACTATCTGATGGACGAGCACTTTATAGTCTATTCTGACCACCAGAGTCTCAGGTACATATTCTCGCAGAAGGAACTAAAACTGATATAGTGGTGATGGCTCGAGTTCCTCCAGGACTATGACTTTGAGATAATCTATACTCTTAGAAAGGGGAACGTGGTAGCCGATGCTCTCAGCAGGAGGACGGGAATTCAGCTACTTGGGGAGGCGACAGAGCAGCTAGCCGCTTTGTAGATATCCTTCGTGAATAGAGATGGAGCAGCCTTCCTTCATTCAGTCACAGTCACTCCTCCACTACTGTAGCGGGTCAGAGAGGCACAGCGTGGGGACGCCGACTGTGAGACGCGGCATGCACAGATATCCTCAGGACAGGCACCTGATGGATTCTTCGTGGGAGGAGAGCGCGATGTCCTTTTCAGAGGACGTACCTTGGTACCAGTTGCTTTACAAAAGGAGGTGCTGAGATAGTTTCACACTTACCCTTTGGCAGTACATCCTAGAGTGCTGAAGATGTACCAGGATCTCAGACGACAACACTGGTGGCCGGGCATGAAGAAGGCTGTGGCAGAGTTCGTTTCTCGATGCCTCACCTGCCAGCAGGTGAAGGCAGAGCACCAGGTACCATCAGGCTTGGTGCAGCCCTTGGAGGTCCTAGAGTGGAAGTGGGATGGGATATCTATGGACTTCGTGACTGGACTTCCATGCACTTCCAGAGGTCATGACTCCATTTGGGTGATTGTCGACCGACTCACCATGTCGGCTCACTTCTTACCCATCAGAGAGTAGGGCTCAGTGGAGAGCTTGGGACGTCTCTACATTCAGGAGATTGCGCGGCTTCTTGGTGTTCCATCATCTATCATCTCCGATCGAGATGCTCTCTTTACTTCCTGGCTTCGGAAGGGGTTTCAGGAGGCGTTCGGGACGTAGCTATGTCTGAGCACCGCCTTTCACCCTTAGACAGATGGTCAGATAGAGAGGACCATTCAGACTCTCGAGGACATGCTCTGCGCATGTATCCTCGACTTTGGTCGTAGCTGGGAGGACCACCTACCCTTGGTGTAATTCTTGTACAACAAAAACTACCACTCCACCATCGGGATGACACCATATGAGGCGTTGTACGGCCGACCTTGCAGATCACCGCTGTGTTGGGAAAACCCTGGGGAGTCAGCACTTGTGGGACTGGAGATGGTTCAGGCCATGACGGAGAATGTCCAGGTCATCCAGGAGTGGATGAGGACAGCTCAGAGCTGTCAGAAGTCTTATGATGATAGGAGGCAGAGGCCACTGGAGTTCGAGGATGGCGACCACGTCTTCTTGCGGGTCTCACCTTGACGTGGATTACGGAGATTTGGCCGAGGCGGAAAGTTGTCTCCACGCTTCATCAGACCATTCCAGGTCCTCAGCAGGATTGGCGAGGTGTCTTATCGCCTGGCTCTACCACCTTAGTTGCACCGGGTGCACGACGTCTTCCATGTATCCCAGCTGAGGAGATACGTGCATGACCCGACGCATATCATTGACCATGGGGAGATGGACGTTTATGATGGGGTGAATTTTGCAGAGGTCCCAGTGGAGATCGAGGATCGAAAGGAGTGCGTCCTATGTGGACGGTCGATTCCTCTAGTGCGCATCAGATGGCAGCACAAGAACCTCCAGGAGAGCACTTGTGAGCGGGAGGCTCAGATGCGTGCACAGTACCCACATTTGTTCCCCTAGTTTTTGATGTATCTTTATGGGGACGTACAAACCTAAGGTGAGAGTAATGTAAAGACCCGTAAAATTCATGGGAAATTTTTTCTTAATATTCTTTGGGATTGTACAAGAACGCAGTTTCTGACGGCACTTGATTCCGAGGCCCGGTGTGCCCGGAATTTCTATCCGAAGTTTAGCTCGGGTAAGTTCAGTGAACGAACGAGCAGGTTTTTCTAACTTTTGAACTGGTGCTCGGAATCGAATTCCAAGGGCACTGATGGATTCACAGCACCAGTATTTTCTTAGAAACACCTTTTCTGGAGTTGCGTTTTCACGAGAGAAGTTGTTAAAAATTGTGGAAGTTAAAATAAATGTTGAGCTTCAATTTTTATTTTTACTTTGTAATTAAAAACTTTGGGTGGAAGTTGGGTAACCACCCAACTTCCCATGAGAGGTTATGAGGGCAGTGGGGCCCACATGAACCCCACCCCTTCATATTCCCTAACTCCTTCAACTCACCATTAAAGTTGATAACTTATGTTAATTAATTAGGTGAGTTTAATTTGAGAGGGTTAATGAAACTTTTTAATTTCAACTTAAGTCATGTTAATAAAATAAGGGAAGTTCTTATTTTATTTTGGTTGGAACTTGTTGTGTTGGGAGGATTTGGGAGAAAAAGGAAAAGCTCTTGAACTTCTTCCTCCTCGACAAAGAATGTGAAGAACATGAAGAACCCCAGATCCTCAGAGATCGACGACGCGATACTGACGAATCATTTCTCCGCGACGCAACTCTCTCCTTCCGCGACGTCTTCTTCCACGATGGCTATTTCCGCGAAAAACCCTCGATCAACGAATTCAACGAGGTAGAGGTTTATTATATTTGTTTTTTCATGATTACTTCCGTCATTTTCTTCCTTCCATATTGAACTGCCTGTTATCGCAATAATGGGAGGAGGTTGGACCGCCCAAACACGGCTGACCCTCCTCCCCCCTTGTTGGTTGATTTTGGTTGCAGCTCGTGTAAGGCGGCACGGTGATGAAGCACCGCACGGGAAATGTTAAAGGAAGGGTGGAGAAGCGCTGAACCATCACGCCGCACGGGAAATGTTAAAGGAAGGGCGGAGAAGCGCGGCGCTGTTGCGCCGCGCCGTTGGAAACGAACTAATCTGCAGCGCCGTTGCGCCGCGCCAAAGAACCTTGAAGGAAACTCGAAGACACCACGACCGGAGCGGGGCCGCGGCAGAGGGGCGCAACGCAGTCTCGCCGTGCCGAACGGTCCAACGCTGCGGCGTAGCAGGGGAACCGGCGACCGGTTCCGGGCCGTCGGCGTCGGAGCTGGGGGACCAGCCCTTGCCGGTCTCGGGGTGGCAACAGCCGGCCTGCCGGAGCTAGCCGACCGGACAGGGGAAGAGCTGGGGGTTACGACCCTTAGCTGGCCAGCATGAGTGGCCCCCCATCATGGGGGTCGCAGTTTCAAAATAGGGGGCATGCACCCCCCCATCCGCTCGGCCGAAACGGCCGAGCCACCTGGCTGGCGCCAGGGCGCCGGGCCGCGCCCAGGCCGGGACGGGCCGCGCCAGCTGGGCCGGGCCACGGCCAAGCAGGTTGGACTCGAACCCGGGATGGGTCGACCCGGTTCGGGCCGACCCAGAGGGTATCGGTCCGGGTCGGACCGGGCCTGAACCCCCTAATACCGGACCCCTCATGGTCTTTTGCCCATAACTCGGGCTGCACACCTCCGATCGACGCACTGCTAGCTGCGATGCGATCCTTGGAACGAGACAGACGTTTAGGTATATTACAATGAAGGTTTCAGAGTACTTTGGGTTCGTCCGGGTTGGTTCGTACACGAAACCAACCGGGCCCTCGGAGCGGAAACACTTATAACTTGAGCTCCGGACATCCGATTAACGTGTCGTCGACTTTGTTGGATTCCTCTAAGTGATACAGACCTTTTGGCTTACTCCGCTCGAGGTTTGGATGAAGTTGGAGTATGGTCGGGTTGGTTTTGAATTAAAAACCAACCGGGCCCCTGGGACGAAAAAGCTAATAACTCTCAGACCGGGCGTCCTATTGACGCGCCGTCTGTGACGTTGAGTTCCTGTTGACGATACAGAACTTTTGGATACATTAACTCTAGACTATGTGTCAGTTGATGTATCATCCCTTTGTCTCCTGGAGCGGACCCTCCCGAATGAGCTTATTGTGTGCGAGAACCCTAGAGTTGGCTGCAACTGTGACGACGACGACGACTGTACAAAAATCCTCCGTGGATTCGACGGCGACGACTACAACACTCAGTGATCCTACATGGATCAGTGCTACTGATACTGTGTGGGTCAGATCCTACGTGGATCAGCACTCAGCGGTCCTGTGTGGGCCAGCGCCTATAGATCCTGTGTGGGTCCGATCCTGTGTGGGTCATTGCGGGGGTTAGTTACCTATCGATTCTTTGTGGGTCATTGCGGGGGTTAGTTACCTATCGATCCTTTGTGGGTCATTGCGGGGGTTAGTACCTATCAATCCTGTGTGGGTCCGGCGGCTTAGATGAACCAGTGGCTACATCTGATCATATCTATCGTCTTACGAAGAAGTATACCTGTGTGATCTAAAATATTGTTTTTCTTTCCTATGTGGATTGGGTTATGTTTTCCTGTGTGGACTGGGTTGTACTTGAGCTCGGATGTTGGAGAGGAATGAGAATTGGTAACTTAGGTATATGTATGGGCATATACCTAAGTAGTGTCAGATGTTACTTCGTGATTGTATATTTCCTTTGTGGATTATCCTTTGTGGATTCTAAGAGACCTTCAGGGGTCTCGAGGTCCCTACTGAGTAGCTTATACTCACCCCTGCACGGGCTATGCCCGCACTACGTTGTGTTGGTTACAGATGACGAACATCACTGATCGTGGTTGAGGCTTGCGGAGCAGGACAATACCTGGAGGTGGACCACTGGGCGGGACGTACTCGGAGCGGACGACTGGACCTAAGGAACTGTGGAGGCTATCTGTACCCACCCTTCAGGTGGGACTTCCAGTGGATGGCTTGAGGCTACGGCTTTACTTTTCAGTTGCTGTTTTCCATTTCCAGTTGTACTTTACTTTCAGGTTAGGTTTTTATTCTGGCCCACTTACTTTACCGCACTTTCTATTGTACCCAATTTTTACTTAGTGTTTACTTTTTCTTGCTTGCTCTGTGGTGTTTGTTTACTTTACAAAGGCAATGCCTTCCCTTTTTACCGGGAATTACGCCTTGGTGCTAGTCGCCATACCCTGGCCTATGGAAGGTGGGCTTGGGGTAGTCACGACATGGGCCCTGAGGACGGGTCGTGACACACACTCATAAAGGTGAATGACATGTGACATATTCATTGACTTGGTCAGTATATACCCAGATAATCAAAAATGTGTGAGTTGATATATGAGTTTGAAATACTCTATTTCCTAGGGTTACACGATTTATTAGACAAAGGTATCATATAAAAATTTATTTTTCATATGATACAACTGGTGGACACAAGTATAGAGATACATGTGTTTGATAAAGATCATACTATATCCCTTTATAGTCTGTGTAGCACTGATTCATTTCTAGAGGCTTCTCTTTACTCACATTTCTGAATTTTGGAATTCATATTTATTTTAAATTATACAATGGTCTGTGGGGCCATACTTTATATTTTATTGAATGAGGAATAAGTTTTACTTATAGATATTTTCTATTTTTTAGAGTTTATCAAAAAATGAATTTTGGATGGGTATTCACAAGGGTATTGTATATGATGTAATACATGGTGAAGTTGATGATAATTTTAAAAAAATTAGAAGATATAAAAAATTATTTTTTGTATTTTATCTTATAATTTATTATATATGATATGATATGAGGTGAATTCACACAAAGTTGATGAGTCATTAGTGAAAGTGGGAGATTGAAGTAGATATTCTCTAAAGACTTACACATTTTATGTTTATTTGGATATATCATATAGTATGATAAGGTAATATTATAAATAATTTATATATTGATATAATTCCACTACTTTTTTCTATCATATCATATGATATGATGATATCATAGTGGGGGTTAATTGTAGAATAAAATTAACATGAAATTATTTTTGATACGGTGGATGAATGTTAATTTTTAACATTTGAGTAATCTTCTATAAAAACTAAGATATCATTAATTGAGATATTTCATATAATGAAATGTATGGGATGATAAAATAATGTATTCATGTGATTAATGCATGAAATGATCACATGGATAACTCATATGTTTCACAATGTTCAAGTTAATTCATATAATGATTAGTAATATCTCTATGGATATATAAGGAGGTAAATACCATGAGATGGTGATTGTTCATTTATGCCTAAGACACTAGAAATTATCATTTCCCTTTAAATTTATCTTAATTATATATCCTTTTCATAGTGAGGTACTAGAATACCATGGATATAAGGATGATCTTTCTGATACGATGGGTGATTCTTTCAACCCATGGATACCCCAAAGACATGGGAGTCTGAGGGATACTTTTAGTGATCTTCCTTAAACATGTTGTTGAATACAATATTAGAGGCATAAATAGTGAAAAATGTTAATGTATTATTAATTTTAGTTTTACATAGTTTTGGGTATTCAATAATGGTTGATCTTTTGATTTGGGTTTCTTATTGTTTCATATTTATTGATTGAGTATCAATATATCCTTATATTCTCACCACATACCTCTCAATAATAAAGAGATAAGAATATAACTCCTTGTTACGATCAACAAAGAATGATTTAAATCACTTTATTACTCTATTATTGCAATCATAACATCAATAATTCCACTTAGATATTTATGGATCACATGTGGATGTACCTAGAGTAATCCTTTTTTGGACTATCCACCATAAAGAAAACAATATAAGACCAGAATCTGAATTCAATAAATAGGATTATCCCATTTTAGGTAATTATTATTTTAAAATAATGATAAATTTAATTTTTAAGATACTATAAATGATATTCTTAGGTTTTTTCACCAATTTATTCATGTTTTATCCCTTGATATTGATGAAAAATAAAAATCAGGCACCCATCCAATGCTTCCGTTGTACCCTAAAACTTTAAAGTGGTATTTGAGTGGCCACATTCTAATTTATAATTATTTATAAATTTATTGATCAATCTCACACATTTTTTTTATTTTTCATATTTTTACTTCTATTATTAATCCTACGACAAAGATAAAATATTCAACCAATTTTATATAGAAAAAGGACAAAAATGTCACATTCCAATCTACCAAGGCCCCTCCTGGGCTGATAACATTCTATAAGAGATACCCCAAGCCCACCTCTAATAGGCCATGGGTGATTCATAGCATTGAGTATGAATAAAACACTTATTTTAGGCCTTATCCTAATGTACTTGTATACACATGCACAAAAATCTCAATAAATACAAGATTAATGTGAAAAAAATGAACATCTATAATAATAAATGCTTTCAAAACCTATAGAATCCCCCCAACAAACATGTAAAAACATAAATAAATTAAAAAAGAAAAAAATACAGGATTAATAACCAACATAAAGGTTCATCCTAAAAAGAAGAGGGAAAATGATCTCAGTACACAACCACCATCCTATCCACCTGTCCCGATACCATTGACACTAAGTACCACTTGAACCACCCACATAAGTTCCTCCTAGATCTCTATCATATAGCATGTCATTTTCATAAGACACAACATGTGTGGGTATATCTCATGAAGGTGTGAATATATGAATATCAATAAGGACAACCCAAATCACTAAGAAGTAAAGCATCAAAGATAAATTCAGATCAAACACACAACCAAGGAGTTAAGAAAAAATATAACACCTAAATATGATCATATAAGGATACACATTCCAAAGTACAGTCTCAAACTAACACCCATCCAAAAAAATCAACATCCAAATATTCCAATCTATAAAAATCTAGAAACTCATGGTCATTCTCTTAGATTATGCTGGAGGATCTCTACCCCATGTATATGGGTGAAATAGTTACTCTAGTGGATGATCCTTGTCCTATATGAGCTCTATGGATAAGAGAAATACTAACTCTATAGATAGAGGATATTTTCCCTGTATATATGGTAGAAATACCTGACTATATCTAATTATTTAGGTAGAAGATCCCAACATTGTGCTCACATGGGTGAAATACAACTCCCTAGGAGGATCCCAATCCCAAAAGATGAGATACCAATTACACTTTGGAATGAAGAGGGGAAACATCTATGTATCACTAAACTATCCAAGGTAAAGAGGGATTACATGGCATGTCTTAGGGGTATACAGTGTGTCATCCCATATATTCCACTTATTTATGTTCTATCATCCCACATGGAATGTATTAGACTAAATTTATGATGTGTAAAAGGATCACACAACATTTCATATCCATGGGTGTACTTGGTGCGTACCTCATATGCCTGAGCCATGTCCCACTGAGGGTACATAGGGTGTGTCCCGACACACATGTCATGTGAGTCTACACAAGTATCTGGGAATATAATCCCAATACACACTAACCTGGATAAGTATGGGTCACATGTTGTGTTACTCGGTCACATAGACATGTGATATTTAACTCCCCCAAGAACCTTAGTCACCATATTATAAAGGCACATGATGTTTGTTTTTTTCAAATTACATATCGTGTAGTCATGAATTTTATAGAAAGATAATTTCGAAATGTGTATTCCTTTTTCAGTTCATTTTTCATTGATTCCACTAGGATTCATTCCCATAACTCTCTCAAATCAAGTTTACCATCATCAAGCCTCACATAAATTCAATTTCAATCTATTATTCATCGAAAAAATGGATCTCCATCATCTCCCATGCAGTTCGTACACAATTCCTAGTGAAAATAACATCTTTTGATTCTATTTTATATTTCTATCATCATCATCATCATTTCTAAAATGTTTTATAATCTACCATGAAAAAACTAAATCCACAATAATTGGAATCTATGATCGATTGTGCAACAAAACAAGTCTGCAAGGATGATTGAACCATCAAGAAATTGAATACCGGTGATGGAAACATGTGGAATGGATGAAGAAAAACATAAAACAAAAAATTGATGAATGAATGATGGAAATGTTTAGAATGAATACCATTCATTGATAAAAATATAATATATGGTTGATTAATGTAATTAAATTAACCATTCTAAGAATGATGAATAAAAAATACATAATTGAAAATAATTTTTTTAAATTAAAGGCCAAATTATCATAGATTCTGTGTTGGGACTAAGTTGGATGGAGAAGAAAGTAAGAAGAGTTTACTATTATAGAGTGTTGTCTTTTGTTGTCAAAGAAGATAAATCAAATCACTTTATAAATAACATGGAAATCAGATGATGATTTGTTGATTTGTATTTCACAAATATAATAAGTTTGAAGAACTTATGATGCAAGCCTTATGAATAAAAGGGGGGAGAAATGATGATGCCAGTCATATACATTTTTGCTTGGAAGGAATGATGCTGCTGGAAGATTGGGAAGTTTCAATGCTTCCCACTGAAAACTGATGATGCTAAAGCTGTTCGATCAAAGGGTACATATTACGATAGTGGATATCATGATGAAATATGAAGAATGGTTATGGGATTCAATAAAGAGAACAATGAAAAACAAACACACAATCTGGAGGTGGTATAAAAGAATGTTATAAGGTGGCGTTGTTTTCTAGTGTTTTCCAAATTTTAGGGCCTGAAAATCAGGAGATAAAGAAATGTGTTTTTGGAAAAGGATGTTACATGAAAGTTTTAATATGGCTTGTTATGTTGTGAGAAAGTGGAGGTCCATTATATGAACATCAAAATATGGCAAAGGAGAGGCTTGCGTGGAAGATTGGGTTTTGTGCAGAAGATTATTTTTTGCACGCAAGATTAAAGAGAGTTTGGAATCTTGTGCGCAAGGAATGTTTTGATGTCAAAACTTCAAAAAAATGGAAAAGGCATGAAGTGTGAGAAAGATTAAAAAAAGTGCATGAAAGATGAGGATGGCACAAAATAGACTTACACGCGCAATGCAACATCAAATTCGGTTTTTCATGATGCATGACTTACGTGCCCAAGGCAACACCAAATGGGATTTTGCGTGATGCGTGACTTACGTGCCCAAGGAGACTTCAGATGGGGTTTTTCATGACCTGTGAAGATCTTGTGTGACACATTGGAGTTTTTGTGCGCAGGGGTCTATGAGGTCTATAAATAAGAGGTGACCCCCTCACATTTGGTGTGCTCGACACTTAGAGAAATTCCGAGCTTTAAGGTGCAGAAAAATATTAAGAAAAGGAGAGTGCGTGAAATAAATAGAGTTGCATGAAAGAAGGAGAAGTTGCACACAAGAGGATATGTGAACACAAGATCAAAGTTATGTGCAAGAGGTGTTTCACGAAAAAAGTTAAATCTTGTGCACATGGAATAAAAGTTGTGCGCAAGACACCTAAAAGGGTGCATAAAAGATTTGGGGTCTTCACAAGTATTCAGTTGTGCATAAGATATTTCTTACCAGCTTCTGGGTAAGAAAGTAAAGATTTGTACTTCAAAGAATACACCTGTTCAATTGTAAAGAAGCACTGAAATACTGTAATTCCCTATTTGTGCTAAGAGGGTGCACACACACTTGCAGATTGTTTTTCAAGTGCTACACGTTTGTAAGGGTATATCCTACTCATTGAATTCTATATAAAAGGATTGTTTTCTAGTGGATTGTGTGGTACTGGATTATTTTCGTACCATACCAAGGACGTAGCTACTCTTGTTGAGTAGTGAACCTTCTAAATCTTGTGTTCTTGTGGTTGGTATGTTCAAAAAAGAAAAAAATATTTAATAAGAGGCTAAGGTTGTTTCGAAAATAAGGAAACATAAAAAGAAAAAGACATCACTAATTCACCCCTCCCCCTCTTAGTGATACTTAGATCCTGATTGGGAACTTCATTCAGGATTAGTATGTTTGGGACCAATCCACAATCATATAAATATAAAAAATGTGTAAAAATAATAAGAAAACACCCTATATCAATAATGTATTGATCATTTATGAAGAAATAATATCACCCCAATTCCAATGAAGACTTGATTAAATTATGATGCCTTTGTGATTGATCCACAATTCCAAGTGTGTCACCAATGATCTCCACTATATATCTCCTCTCAAGGATCCCTCTAGGTTATAAATCTAACCATAGAGGAGTAAACAATGAGATATTATAGAGATAATTATGGTAGGGTATTTAATTAAATGTAATAAATAAATAAATCAATTTATTTCATTAATTATCAGCTCACAGCACCGCATCGACCAGAGGTCCGATGTTAATGAATCTTATGTCGCACTTAGGATAAAGTTCACATTTTGGACTCAACTATGGATTTTTTTCTACATCTAATACCCATATCAAAATACATAGAATAACATACATGTCGGTATAATAAATATTTAAATAAATTAAAATACTCTATATTGAGGTTCAAACGACCCCCGATAATTATGCCATTACCAGAAAAAAATTCAAGGTTATTTCTAAATTTTAATGGGTAAAAATTCTAAAAATAGGGTTGTTACAAAACACACACAAAGAAAACTAAAAGATACTATTAAGAGGCACCAAGGTTGTCAGCTGCATGATATTGGAGTTGGTTTCCAAGAACTAACTACTTAGTACTATTGATTACCTGAATATTCAAAGATATGAATATTAATAAATATATTATCACATGATTAATTTCATTCTGTATAAAATTAATGTGATAATGTCTTTAGAGTATCTGTCGCATCATAAGATCATAGTAGTTGTCGTGATGGTAACCTTAAAGTACTATGCCAAAATTCTTAAATTTATGTTCTACAACTGGTTGAAATCTATCAAATGAGACATAAATGATGTTTGGATATAATACATAGGAATATCATAATATATTAAGACTTTTTATCTAGAAGTTATCGCTTGGAAAATTTATGAGTGGTGGTTATAGGAACATACCCACCAACAAGAATTCCACATGTTATATGTGTCATTGGATATTCCTATCTATAGACATATATATTGGTCCTTATACTTGATATTATTATAATGTATATCATTAATCACATACTTTGAATGATGAAAACTGTGACTAAATATGTTCACATTGAGGTTCTATATGTCGGGTGAATTATAAGTGATATGAAATTAATGAATAATTCAAGAATAGATTTCCCTTCCATTTTAATAGACGTATATATCTTATGCACTATAATTGAAGTGGAAATATCTGATTAATTCCATTTCCATGTTATTTTATCAATGAGTTAATTTTAAAAATGTTGCATAAATATATATCAAGCATAAAAATTGATGACATAAGTTTACAAACTACGTGATGATATACTAAGATTAAGGGGTTATATTGCATAGTGAATGTTCATAGGAGGTTGTTGTAATTTCATCCTTAAAAACTTTATCTAAGGTTAATTGATTTGTTTCTAAACACTAATCTTGGAATTTAGGCTAGTTAGACTAATGCTACTGAGATGGAGGTCTAGAGGGTCACCGACTAAGTGTATCCAGAAGGATAGTTAAATTCTATTTGAATTTAATATTAAAATAAATATTATTCTGCAGTTCTGAAGAATAATAATTATTCAGATTCTGTTGGTTTCATAAATATTTATTTAATGGATAATATAATGATATTTATTTATTTAAATAAATAATTATTAATCAAGGTTTGATAAATGCTGAGGAGAATTGACAGGTTGAGTTAAGGGTCCAAAAAAAATGATATATTTTATTTAATATCTTTTAAATAAAAATTAATTTATTTACTTAAGAAATCATATTTAAATATCCATAATTTATCAAAAATCAAGTAAATAATAATAATAATAATATTTTACGTGAGATTTATTTAGGATTAAGAGATTGTTTGAGGGTCTTTTTGCAATAACTAATTCTCTAATTTGGATTTATAAACTCACTTTTATCATTATAGAGAATATAGAGAATGGTGTTCAAAACATATTCTTTATATAATTATATAAATTAATATAGAGTACTTATAAAGATTTATTTCAAGAATAAAGAGTGATCATCCTCCCCTCCCTCTTAAGATCAATAGAATCAGAAAAAATCCTTCAATTTTAGAAGGAATTATTTTTTCAATCAAAGGTGAATGGTTTAAGTGGTTTCATTCTTCTATGCTAGAACCCATAGATTAGACGACGATGTTCCAAGTTTTGTGGAACACATATAGATACCTCTGGAGGGATTCTATCCTTATATCCTTTAACAAAATGAATATATGAAAAGAAAGGTCAATCGATTTGAAAAGAAAGAAATAATTTCAAGTGAAGGTAATTATATACATTTATATATATAAATTAATTAATTATAAATTAAATGTGAAAATAATTCTCTATGGATATTTTGGGTTTTCATTTTTTAAGTTCCAGGGATTTAATCTAATGAAACAGATGAAAAATATTATTGGGAATGGGATTAACTACTTCCGCTATACCCCATAACTTTCAAGTGGTGTCATAGAGGTCACATATTAATTTATAATTATTTATTAATTGTTTATCAAATACACATTTGACTATTAGTTATTAATTTCTATTTTTCCCATTATTTTATCTGAAAGTTGAGATATCATAATCATTTGATTTTATATAACTAATAATAGGACAAGAAAAGATAAATAACCCCCGAATACTCCATATAAAGTTATAAGGGATTCTTGATACATGACCTGAATACATGGTGTATAATGGAAATATAAAATACATGTACCCATGTTCAACCACAAAATTACAATCCACACAAATCATAATACGCCGTATGGGTGTTTGGTATATAGAGTCATTACATGCCACATATTAACCACCAAGTGTCAAAAAGTTAGATAGGGTGTACACAAAGCGCAACCAGCATACACCCTATGTATCTCCATGTGGTTTGACCCCATGGGAATTATGGAATCCTTAAGATAAAAGTATGCAATATGTAATTAATACACATCGTGCAATGACTATCATTTAAAAAAAATGAAGTACATGATTCATATTAGTTTGTGGACACCATGTAATACATAATACACACAGAGTCCCTAGGCATGTATTGTATGTCAACATGTGGAGAAATTAATTAAATAAAATTGAACTATACATCATATAGATGGATGTACACATATTATGATAGGTTTTACTGTATTTATTACACATAATATTTTAGTGGGCTGTGTGATAATAAATGTTTCATTAATTAATTATTTATTCTCAATTATATAGATATGCGACCCTTATGGCCATTATAAACACCATGTACTTCACTAGAATTGCTAGCGGTACACACTGTGTATATTCAAGGCGTGCTATTTAGTTATAAATGATGTGCAGATTATGCAGCTTGTCTCATAGAACAAAAAACTGTCTATCTTATAGCATGCTATGTAGGAGTACATGTCATGTAAGTATATTATACATGATAAGTACCATACATAGTTTCAGTCACATGCCATGTCTTGTGACGATATACGCCATGTAACAGTAAAACTCTAGAAATAGGTTTAAGGTAGAAGAAGATGGGAATATTCCATGCCATCTCCAGTACACGCTGTGTACTTAAATAATTTAAATTTAAATTAATTAATTTTATTTATTTAAAATTATAGTGGATGGAAATATAAAGGAATATTTATATGGATAATTAATTAAAAGAACTAATTAATTAATAAGACAATTAATTTATTAATTCTTTAAATTTATCTTAATAAATAATGGATTAAAATGAATTATAGAAAGTTTTTAATGCATAGTCATTACATGAGTGGATGATCATGATCTTGACCAACCTATGTATGTGTTTGTTTTATTTGAATTTAATTGTTATTATATTGGTTTTTATGGTAATCATTATAAAATTAAAATAATGATTTTTGAATAACCCCTTCCTTATTATTATGTATAGGCCTATGTGTATATGGTTTATTTTATGTAACCCAAAACCTTGGTTCCCCTCACCAGCATGTGAGTAAGCATCTGTAAAGGAAGGATGTGTTAGGTGAGAGGATATAGTTCAAGATGGAGTTGAGGTGAAACCAACCAGGGATATATATAGGTTCAATGTGGAATGCTATAACTTGAGCCCAACTCAGCTCAAGGAGTTATTCCCATTGAGTTAAGGGTTAGTTTATTGTCTACTCAATAAAAAAACCACTATTAAAATATTATTATTATCATACCACATATTTTTTCTAGATCATGGTTATTTATTTATTTATGCTATGAATATTTATTGGATGCTTAAACATGATCCCATAATGCAAATGAATTAACAAGAATGAAAGGTGTAATGAAATAAATTGATTATACATAAACTATTTTATCAAGACATGTTTAAATTTATTATGTAAAATCCATATAATATTAACAATAATGATCAATAATAAAATATGGAACATATATGTATAATATTAAAAAAAACCTAATGGAAATATTAATTTATCCAAAACCTTATATTACTTATATTAAAATGAAACTATAGTGAAAAGTAATTTTTGTTGGGAGGTGAATATTGTTTTATTTCACCAGAATTTTATTTACTAGACTCAAGTTACTAGAAGTTTATCCACTTGATGATGAAGTAGTGTAGTGTCTAGATAGTGACAGTGGGTCCTCTCCATGGGTAGAATGATCATCGGGATTTTGTATCTTTCGAGGATTTTATGATGAAGCATTTAAGGTATAAAAGTTTAGTAAACCTAAAGGGTCACCAAGTTGGTAATCAAGGTTCCCAGTGATTTGTGTTTTTAGTGGAGAATATAATACTAGTTGACTAGATGAAAATTAATATATAACCGAGTGGGACCTTTAGATCAATGGATGATCATGTGAGATTAATGCTATTCTGTGTAGATTAATTATACTTGGTAATATTGTTTATAATCTCTTGTATCTTATAAATGAAATAAAGTAAACAACATTGTTTCTCACATGAATGTAAGACTCATTGGCCTAAGTAAATTAATATCTTATGTTCATTTATTTATTTTTTATATTTTTATTTAATATATTTTCATTTACCTTGATTGATTTTGAGTTTTCTTATGTTGTACAAAGATGAACTTGTGGATTGAGTAGGGTGATAAGTCTACCTACTCTCGGTAAACCTAATGAAATAGTGGTTATTTTATAGAGATTCATTTTTCTACTACACTGATCTACGTGTGAATTTATAGTGGATAAACGATTAAAGTTATATTAGATTTATCAGAGGCATAAATTCTCAGAAGAAGGGATACCTTCTTAAAAGTGGTATTATAGCACACTATTCAAGATGATCTAAATTCTTTATGTATTTCTTGATAATATCTTGATTCTAGTGGGATTTCACTATTGTTATTATATATGGTGTCATATGATAGAAATTTTTGGGTGGATAGGTTTTATGTAATGGATTTTGGATTCTAGAGAATTCATATGGAGGACTACATGAATCATAAGAACCTTAGTGCTCCACTTACCAGTGTTTGTCTAGAGAATATGGAAAATGATGAATGGGAGCATATGAAATTGAATTCTTTGTCACTTGTGTGGATGCATTTAGTGATAAATGTTGCATTTAACATTTTATAAATAAAGATAACGATATAAGTGATGAAGGTGATGAAAAATATGTATGAGAAACCTATATCATTAAACAAAGTGTTCATGATGAGGATGTTGTTCAACCCAAGGTTATTGGTTGGAATCCCTTAGATCAATCACATGAATGATTTCAATATAATCCAAAGGAATATTGAATTAGTTAAGGAGAAGTTCAAAGATGATGTTTTGGAACTCCTACTACTATTATCATTTTTGATGTGTTGGGATACAATGGTGACCACCATCAATAACTCCATTGGAAATGAAGATTTGGTTTTTGATGATATCTAAAATTTGATCCAAAATGAGGATATCAAGATTTGGAAAGTCTAGGAAATGATTATAAATTCTATTAATTCCAATGTATGAGTAAATTCACCCTAATAAAAGTAATTATATTAAAATAAATTATTGGGAGATATGCCATAGGAGAAGAACCCATGCAAGTTGGTTGGTCTAGGATTTGTATGTTGGAAGTACAGGAAAAGAGAACACTTCAAAAAGGACTGTAAATGTAACACCCCAAGATTTTGCATATAAATTTATTATTGAATGCATGAAACACCTAGTCTCTACAAAACAAAACTTTGTTATAACTTATCCAGTAAACATAATTTTTCCACCTCTGTGATTTGAATTTTAAAAAACTAACATACACGGTTGCGTTCAGTAAGATATTTAGAGTTTGATAAGACAAACTTAATTTTTGGTGAATAGTAACATAAACTTATGAGTAGTAATATGAATAGTAATATGAACCTTATGAATAGTAAATATTAATATTATTTTATTGTCTTCATGTTATTAGTTATTGAGATCTTGATTAATTTTTCAAGGTGATATAAAACAAATTACAGTTTTAAAATTGTTATTTTTCAAATAAATTAAGATTTTATTAAAAAATTAAATTAATAATATATAGAAAATTATTTTCAAAAAATTAATTTCATTTTTTAATTCTACAAGTTTAAAAATGGTTAGGGTGAATTTTTTGGTTTTTTCTAAAATACTCGAATTTTTGATGAATAAAATACGATAATTTACCGTATATATACATTTTTAGTTAAATTCACTATTTAAAACATCATGGTTGATTTAATCACACTTGGTTAAAACTCACATGAACATATTAATATTATTTTTCATAATAATAAATACTATTGGTTGTCTTTGGAAAAATAATAAAATAATGAGTAAAATAATGGGAAAACCCTCCTCTCCTCCACTATAAAACCCCCCTCACTCCCTCTTCTCTTCACTCCTCTCAAGCCTTGTACCTTATCTAAATTCTACTCAAATATTATACCAAGATCCTACCCTATATACATCATCCCTTGACCTCAAAAAAATACTAAAACCTCTTCCCTAAAGAGGTTCTCAAGGAAGATTACTTCAAGAGGAAAATTGCTCTTTTCATTTCTTTTATTTCAAGTTCCTTTATTTTATTTTTATTCCCTCACATCCTTTCATAAAAATGTTGTGATGACTCCAGTACCTTACATGTACTGTAATATTGTTATGATAAAGGAATAATTCTTCATCATGTCTTCTTTTCCCTTATTTTATGCAATAAATGAAAACACCACCCGAGATGTGTTAATTTATCACATTCAAGGATGACGAGTTTTCAATTTCGATTTCCATCTTCAATTCTGGTCATGAACCATTTTTATGGTTGAAATAGAATATAATATATGTATTATAACTTATTTAAGGTTATTTAAACTTTTTTACACATGATATTGATTTATAAATTAAAATGAGTTCATTGTGGTCAAGAACCACCAATTAACCCAAACAATTATCATTAAAGTTTTATATAAAGATTCATATACACTCCCAATAACCAAATAAATTTTATAACCATTTAATATTTCTATTTTTTACTAATAACATACAAATTCTATCCTGGATATCCATTATCATTTTACATGTTTATCCATACATGAAAATAAGTAAACCGGTCATGAAATCAATGGAAGAAAACGCTCACAAACAATGAAATTGAATATCTTAAACCATAAAAAGGACATGAATGAACCTAACATGGTTATAATATATAAATAAAATGTATAAAAGGTTCTAGAATCATTAATTTATGAACCTAAATTTTATTATTCAAGTCTTTAAGAACAAGTGAGGAACACCTCCAGACTTAAGGTAAGTGTTTTCCACCCGAACCTTCATTTTAATTCGGATTAATTTTATTATCTACTTACCACAATTAAATTAATATTCATTATTATGTAATACTCATAATTTTTTTTGTTAATTTTCTATATAAATTTGTTCTAACCAGAATCATACCTTCATTTATGGGGAATTATATGTTTTAAAAGGTTCTTTTAAAAATTCTTTGTACAATACAATCCCGATTCAAGGGAGTTTATCAAATTATTACCTATTTTTAGGGGCACTCATTAATCTATTAATAGAAACCATTATTTTTCTAAAATAAATTATTTTATTATGGAAATACCATCTTAATTTATTTATGGTTTTATTCAAATATTTTTCCAAAATAAATATTCTTTTCAAAGTAAAAGAGTTTTTATATCAAGAATTACTCGATGATTTCATAAGAGTATCTTCATCTGTTTCAACACCACTATTGATTATTATGTATTATTGGGATTAATATTTATGATATCTTCTTCCATATTTAATTTAATGGTTTATTATTAGTTTGAAAGTGGATGTGCTATCTTAAAACCATTCACCATTTTACTATGAATGGTTTGTGTTTATGCTTAATGTTCGGGGAAAGTTTTTTACATTTCATATGTTAGTTTCAATAAGAATTTATATATTGTTTATGTTTATCCCCATTCATATGAGGAATGAATTGGTCTTATTATGTGATGTGTGGGGCTTTCTACATCCCCTTGATGCATCTGTATGTCTCATGAGACAAATAGATATGGACTTGGCCGAGGCCTTAAACATTTTTATATATGGTTTTGGATGAGGCCTTAATCAATTTTAGATGTCTTGTAAGAGGCCTTGATGATATGTTTTAGAATGCACGGAATATGAATTTACCTCATTATGAATCTATAAATTCATAGTTCATGTGGTTATTAGACTAGTATAATACCCATAATTATGTTTTATTTTGGAATAATTTACTCAGCTCATATTCCTGCCATAATGTGTTCAAGTTTATTATTTTTAAAGGCATGTGTTTTCAATTATTCACCATGCCTAATTTTTATGCTCATAATATCTTATTATATATTTTTTACCCTTACTAATAATTTGAGCTCACCCCTTTCTTATGTTTTATTTTCTCAGGACATGAAGATGTTTATTATGAATGACCTGTAGGGATAAACTTATAGTTGTGGATGTTCCCAATAAAACTTATATGTTGTATTTCATTTCAAGATGTATTGTTGAACTTATGTATGTATATAACTTTCCAAATCTACTAAACTATTTGTTCCTTCAGTATATGACTTTCTTGTAATTATTCCAATGTAATTTAATAAGGCACCGTCTCGAGACAACTGGGGTTGGGTCTTTATAGTTTATATCATAGGAAGTTTAGTAGAAAACTTGTAATCTAGATTTATAAAATGTATATTAGGGAACAAAACCATAAGATAGTGTTTGAGTATAAAAATACAAGAACATTCTGTAATTTTTGGTAAGGAATATATTTTGTGGATATTTATAGAAAATACATCCCTATATGGATACTAAAAGTGGATGTGGTTCTAAAACAGATATACCTAGGACTGAAAACTCCAACAAGGAGTTTGGAGCTTAACCCGGGGTATCCTGGTACATAAAAACATGCCTTAATTTGCACCTGGTTTGACACTCTCGGGGGATATGCTTAGGATAATTACCATTTTCTTTAGAATCCATTATGAAGGATTTAAATGTAAATTTTTCCTCAAAGAAACCATGCTTATTATTATGAGATTAGTTATGTATAGAATTTAAATTTATTCTAATTGTTTTCCTAAGTTAAGATTATACATTATGATTCATAACCTTATCTAGTGTACGTCATTATTTAGAAATGGCACCTAGTTGAAGGAATGAAAACCTCATGAACGCACACATCCTATGTAGGGATTTCCCTCATGTATAAGATAATTATGTTGGCTTTGGAGCTACACCTGGTGCGGAGAAAATTATTACTATATTGGGACAAATTACTTAGGTTATGAACAATAACCTTACCCGTATGGAGCATCTGGATCCACAATGTGGAAGAGCTATGTTATATCGCTTTATGAAACAATATACTCCATCATTTAATGGGAATAAAAACCCATTCATAATGGAGAAGTGGATAAGTTCCCTAGAGAAGGTATTTATTGCCTTGGGAAGTAACAAAAGGGAGAAGGTTATCATGAAAATTTATTGTCTATTAGGAGATGATGATCAATGGTGATCACTAATTCAAAAAAGAAAGGTGGAGGAAGAGATAGGAAAAAGGAATGGATTGAATTTAAATAACTTTTCTTAGAGAAATACTTTCCTTGTGAACAATGAGAAGATATGAAAAGGCATTTTTTGAACTTTAGGTAAAAGGTAGATGAGAATGTTTAAAAATATGAAGCAAACATTACAAGGTTAGTAAGAAATGCTATGGACTATATACATAATACAAGGAGAAAGATTGATCAATTATTTTATGGATTAAATCCATTCCTCTGGTGGGAGCTGGTGTGCCAAAATTTCTCATCATATGAAGATATAGTCTTATGTGCTATCAAGATGGTAAAGGAGTTATCTAAGTTTTATGACTTTAAAGTAAAGTAAGATAAGAATAGTAATCATAAAAACTATGGAAAAGGAAATTAGGAAATGGGGAAGAAGGGAAGAGTTGGATTTCCACCCTATGATAATTGTGGAAGGAAACACCCTTGTGCCTTCTTAAAAGGAAAAGGGGTGTGCTACAAGTGTGGACAGAAAGGACATCTTGCTGGTGTTTTCGAGGGGAATAAAGAATCTATTAATGTTCAATGCTATAATTTTAGGGATATGGGATACTATGCTAGTTATTTTCCAAATCATCAAGTAAAAATGATTCAGAAAATTCCAAGGGATTAGTAACAAGCTTATGCGAACAAAACTGCTAATATTGAAGTTCCAAATGAAATGGTTGCAGGTACTTTAATTATTTACTCAAACTTAGCCAATGGTTTATTTGATTCTGGATCATCACATTATTTCATACCTTCCTAGTTTCCAAGAAATTTAGATATTTCCAATTTTATTTAGTAAGGTAGTTTTTAGTCAAAAATCCTAATGGAAGTATCATTGCAACAAATTTTTGTCTAGTAGTCCCCATTATGGCATATAAATGTTCTTTATATGCTGATTTTATTATCATACTCATTATTTAATTTGATATAATCCTTCGTATAGATTAGATTTCGAACCATGAAATCAAGTACTAAGAAAGGGAAGAAGCCGATAGTTGACGCAGACGGTTTTATTACTCTGAGTAATAGACACACAATAAAGAGTAAAGATCGCTCCAAAATAGAAAGAACCATTATTAAAAGATCCCTTGCTGCACATGCTAAAGAAGAAAATGCTCTTCCTCCACAGCCTGTGACAACTGAAATGTCATCTGACTCAGACACAACAGATTCAGAAGCTTCCTCTAGTGAGGATGATGAGAATGACCCTGCATATAGAGATGCTTACGTCATGGAGGAAAAATTGGACTTCTCAAAGGAGCTTGATTTGTGGATAGATGGGAATGACAGAACTGCCTTTCGGAAATATAAAAATGGGGACATGACCGCTGACACTTATCTTGAGCTCCGAAAAAGAATGTTTATCTTTGTTTGTGAGGAATTTAAGAAGAACTCAAATTTCAATTTCAATGAAATTCCATGGAAATGATTAGTCTATCTTCCCTGGACATGTTTGGTTTGATGATGCTAGTCTCTCCTGCTTGTTTCGGTCTGCTTCATAGAATTTCTTTTTTGAAGAGACCTTGATTTCTTGTCTGCTCTTACTGCTTAGCTCTGGATGGTTAGATCAATTGCAGACTATCTCTTTTTACCCACTGCAAATGCCGGGATGGCTCTCTCTTCTAGTCTTCCCCAGCTGCAGCCTCTCTGTTTGCTTGCCACTAGAATGCTGCTGGCTGAATCCCCAGCTTTTTTATTTCCTTGAGCCATATGATGTGGTTTTCCAGTTCTGATGTCTGCTGCTTTCTGCCTGTTTTGTAAGTCTACTTGCAGCAGATTTGAGAAGGGATGAGAACAAGAATGGAGCTTCTGCCCTCGAGCGGTCCTGGATGAAACCCTGCTCTTGCGCAGGGACCCAAGATGCCAGATCCTTTGCAAAAATCATCACCGGCCAAGGCTGGAGAAGGCATTCATGCCCATCTAGGGACTGTGGGGATAAATCACAAGGCATTTATTGGTGGGCTACAACCAAGATGTGCCAAGCAGTGGTGGTGATACCCACAATTTCCGTATTTCTTGATGACGAAGGCTGGTTTTGATCTTGGATTGTTGCATTTTGCTGCTGGTTTGTCTTGACTTCTCTATATGTTGTCTCTTTTATTCCCTGCTGGTGTAAGCCTTTTACACCTCGAGTCTGTAATGATACACTTATTTTTTTAATAAATTCCTTTTGGGGCATGAATTGGGAAACCAATTCATGCCACCATCTTCTTTAAAAAAAATTTATTACAAGAAGAAGGAGGTTTCAATTTTTGATGACGATGTGGAATCCATTATCTTTAGAGCAGAAACATCACCATCTAATTATTATCTAGATCCACCTCCATTAGATCTAATGAATTAAATTATTATGGAGGAAGGTAATTCAATAACAATGGGTGAGGAAAGGAATGTTAAAATAGAGGACATACCTATTGTGCAAGAATATATTGATGTGTTTCTAGAGGATTTACCTGGACATACTCCAGAGTTGTAAATTGAGTTTCCATTGACATAATTCCTAATTTAAGGCCCATATCAAAGAAAACTTATAGAATAGAAATTTTGGAATTAGTGGAACTAAATAAAAAATTAGAGGAATTGAGTTATAAATGATTCATTCACCCTAGTGTTTCTCCATGGAGATCCCTTGTTCTTTTCGTTAAGAAGAAATATGGATCTATGAGGTTGTGCATTGAATACAGGGATATAAATTCTATAAAAATAAAGAACAAGTATCCCCTAACTCACATTGATGATTTATTTGATCAACTTAATGGAGACCAATATTTTTTGAAGATTGATCTTGGATCTGGATATCATCAGTTGCGTGTGAGAAAGGAAGATATTCCAAAGACAACATTATGAGTTTACAGTAATGCCTTTTGGACTAATAATGCACCCTCTGTTTTCATGGATATAATGAATAGAGTTTTCATGGAATATCTTGATAAATTTTTGGTAGTATTTATTGATGATGTCTTGGTATAATCCAAAATATACGAGGATCATGAAAATAACTTGCGCACTATTCAAAAGACTCTTAAAAGAAATGAATTATATGGGAAGTTTAGAAAGTGTGAATTTTGGATTCAATCAGTTTCCTTTATTAGCTACATTGTCTCTAAGGATAGAATATCTATTGATCCTACAAATATACAGGCTTTACAATAATGTATAACTACAATGAACATAATTGAGGTACTCAGTTTTATTGGTTTAGTAGGTTATTATCGGCATTTATTTCAGAAATTTGCCTGTTTAGCCAACCCAATGACCAAGATTACATGTAGAGAGGTTAAGTTTGTATGGAAAAAATAATGTGAGGACTATTTCAAAGAATTTAAGAGGAGATTAATTAATTCTCCGATCCTATCTCTACCACCAGGGAATGATGGGTTTTTGATCTATAGTGACGAATCAAAGAAATGACTTGGTTGTGTCCTTATACAGAATGATAGAGTTATTACCTATGAATAAAGGTAGTTAAAAATTCATAGAAAAAACTATCATACTCATGATCTTGAGTTAGCATCAGTAATTGTTTCTATAAAGATATGGAGAAATTATCTCTATGTAGAAAAATGTGAGATATATACATATAATAAGAGTATAAAATATATCTTCTCACAAAAATAAATCAATATGAGGTAAAGGAGACGACTCGAACTAATCATGGATTATGATTGTTCCACAAACTATCACCCAAGAAAGGAAAACAAGGTAGCTGATGCATTGAACAGGAAGGATCATGGAGTTCTCAACAAAATGAGGATTGACAAGGATCATTTATACATGGATCTAGTGAAGATAGATATGTGAATTATCAAATAAAGTGAACCATCAATAATTTTTCAAATGGTTTCCCAAAAGTCTTTATTAGAAAGAATTAAATCTTCATAGTTTGATGACGAGAATCTTCAAAACAAAATTAATGCTGTGAAAGATGGTAAGTTGGATGACTTCATGTGTGAATATGGAATTATAAAATTTGGGAAGAGGCTATGTGTTACCTCTCTACCTGAGCTGAAAAGGGAGTTATTGGATGATTCTCATAGCTCAAATTTCTTTATATACCCTGGTAGCACTAAAATGTATAGAGATTTGAAAGAACATTTCTAGTGGGACAACATAAAGAGGGAAATTGATGATTATGTATCAAGATGTTTAGTCTTTCAACAAGTGAAGGACGAATGAGAACATCCTAGAGGTGTCATGGAACCTCTACCTATTCCAACATAGAAATGGGATGAAATCACAATGTATTTTTTCATTGTATTACCTAAAACTCCAAGAAAGAATGATGCAATATGGGTAATTGTGGATTGACTTATGGAATATGTACATTTACTTGCTATAAGGGAGGATTTTCCACTGGAGCACCTAGAAAGACTCTATATCAATGAAGTTGTGAGACTTAATAGAGCACCTCTATCGATTGTATTTGATCATGATCTACCATTTACTTTGAAATTCTGGAAAATCATTCAGAAATCTTTGGATACTGAACTTCGATTGAGTAGTGCTTATCACCCACAAAATGATGGGCAATTATAAAGGACTACCCAAACCTTAGAGGACATGTTGAGATCATGTTCACTTGACTTTCAAGGTATGTAGGATCAATATTTATCTTTAGCAGAGTTTTCCTACAATAATAGTTTACATTAAAGTATTCAAATGGAACCATATGAAGCATTGTATGGAAAGAGATTTCATAGAACAAATTATTAGGATGAAGTTTGAGAAAGAAATCTTGTGATATCAGAGCTTGTAGAGGAAACAATAGTAAAGGTAAACACTATTCAAGGCCACATCAAAGCAGCTCAAAGTAGAAAAAAAAATCTATACTGATAATCGAAGGAAGAATTTGGAGTTTCAAGTGGGAGATCATGTTTTCTTGAAAGTATCTCCATGGAAGAGTGTTATAATATTTGGAAATAAAGGGAAACTAAGCTCTAGGTATATAGGAACTTTTGAAATTTTGGAGATAATTGAAGCTATTGCATATCATTTGGATTTTCCACCTAGCATGTCTAAAGTACAAAATGTATTCCATGTCTCATTTTCGAGAAAGTATTTGACAGACCTAATGAATGTCCTCACTTCTGAAGGTATATAATTAGAATCCGACCTATCTTACTGCGAAGATCCTATCTAGATTCTGGACACTAAAGAACAAGTGTTAAGGAATCAGATGACTTGACTAGTAAAGATAAATTGAAAAAACCATAAAATCTAAGAGGCAACATGGGATCCTGAGGAGCTTATAATGAAGAACTACCCAAATCTTTTTGTGAGGTAACATTCTGGTAATTTATAGGACACAATTTTTGTAAAGAGGGGATAATGTAACACCCCAATATTTTGAAAATAAATTTATTATTGAATGAATGAAACACTGAGTCTCTACAAAACACCACTTTTTTATAACCTACCCAGTAAACATATTTTTTCCATCTCTTTGATTTGAATTTTGAAAAACTGATATACATAGTTGTGTTTAGTAAGATATTTGGAGTATGATAAGAACTAACTTAATTTGTGGTAAATAGTAACATATTTTATGAATATTAATATTAATATGAATAGTAATATTAATATTAATTCATATTATTATTTTATTGTCTTAAGGTTATAATATAAGGGGATTTTAATTAAATTTTCAAGGTGATATAAAACGAATTATAGTTTTAAAATTGTTATTTTTTGAATAAATTATGATTTATTTAAATATTAAATTAATAATATATAATTTTTTTTTTCAAAAAATGGAGTTCATTTTTGAGTTCTACACATTTAAAAATGGTTAAGGTTAATTTTTTGGATTTTTCTAAAATACTTGAATTTTTGATGAATAGTAAAATATGGTAATTTACCGTATATATACATTATCAATTAAATTCACTATTCATAGCATCACGAATGATGTAATAAAACTTTTTTATAACTCACACGCATATATTACTATTCTTGGTCACAATAATCAATATTATTGGATTTCCTTGGCAAAATAGTAAAACAATGAGTAAAATAATGGGAAAACCCTCCTCTCCTCCACTATAAACCCCCATCACTCCCTATTCTCTTCACTAATATAAAGCATTGTGACTTATCTAAATTCTGATCAAATATCCTTCCAATATCATCCCCCACATTTATCATCCTTTTTTCTCATAAAAAGACAAAAAAATCTTCCCTAAAGAGGCTATCAAGTAAGATTACTTCAAGAGGTAAATTCCTCTTTTCATTTATTTTATTTAAAGTTCCTTTCTTTTCTTTTTATTTCCTCAACTCCTTTCATCCAAATTTCATGATGAATCTATTAAATTTCATGTACTGGATTTTTTTTATGATAAAGGAATAATTCTTCATCATGTCTCTTTTCCCCTTCTTTTATACTAGATATGAAAACACTATCTGAGATGTGTTAATTTGTCACATTCAAGGAAGATGGGTTTTCAATTTCAATTTAAATCTTCAATTATGGTCATGAAACCATTTATATGGTATGACCATACTATAATATATGTATTATAACTTATTTAAGGTTCTGTAATCCTTTTTTACACATGGTATTGATTTATAAATCAAAATGAGTTTGTTGTGATCAAGAACCGCCAATTAACCCAAACGATTATCATTAAAATTTTATATAATGATTCATCTTCACTCCCAATAACTAAAAACATTTTATAACCATTTAATATTATTTTTTTCACTAATAATATACAAATTATATTTTGGAAAACCAATATCATTCTTCAAGTTTATCCATACATGAATATAAGTAAACCTGTCATGAAAACCAAGGAAGAAAACGCTCCCAAACAATGAAATCAAATATCTTAACCCATAAAAAGGCCATGAATGATGCTAACAAGGTTATAATAAATCAATTAAATATATACGAGGTTGTGGAATCATTAATTTATGAACCTAAATATTATTATTCAGGTCATTAAGATCAAGTGAGGAATACCTATAGACTTAAGGTAAAGGTTTCCACCCAAAGCTCCATTTTCATTCGAGTTACTTTTATTATCTACTTACCACAATTAAATTATTATTCATTAATATGTACTCCTCATAATTTCTGTGTGAATGTTATATATATATGTGTTCCAACTATAATCATACCTTCATTTATAGGGAGTTATATGTTTGAAAAGGATCTTTCAAAAATTCTTCCTAAAATACAATCCAGATTCAAGGGAATTTCTCAAATTCTTACCTATTTTCAAGGTCATTATATAATTTGTATTTAGAAACCATTATTTTTATAAAATAATTTATTTTATTATGAAAATACCATCTTACTTAACTTATGGTTTTATTCATATATTTTTCCAAAAGAACTCTTCGTTTCAAAGTAAAAGAGTATTTTTCACAAGAATTACTCGATGATTTCATAAGAGTATCTTCATCTATTTCAACACTCCTATTGATTATTATTTATTATCAGGATTAATATTCATGATATCATATACAATATTTAGTTTAATGGTTTATGATTAGTTTGACTGTGGATGTGCTATCTTAAAACCATTCACCATTTTACTCTGAATGGTTAGTGTTTATGCTTAATGTTTGGGGAAAGTTATTTACATTTCATATGCTAGTTTCAATATGAATGTATATATTGTTTATGTTTATCCCTGTTCATATGAGTAATTAATTGGACTTATTATGTAATGGGTTATGCCTTCTATATCCCCTCAATGCATCGGTAGGTCTCATGATACAAATAGATATGGACTTGGCCGAGGCATTGCCCATTTTTAGATATGGTTTTGGCCGAGGCCTTAATCATTTTTAGATGTCTTGGATGAGTCATTGACGGTATGTTTAAGAATGTACAGAATATGCATTTCCCTCATTATGAAGCTATAAATTCATAGTTCATGTGGTTATTTGACTAGTATAATACCCATGAATATGTTTTATTGTATAATAATTTACTCAGCTCATATTTCTACCATAATGTGTTAAAGTTTATTATTTTTAAATGTATATGTTTTTAATTATTAACCATGACTAATGTTTATGTTTATGATATCTTCCATTTTATTGTTTACCCTTACTAAGCGTTTGAGCTCACCCCTTTATTGTGTTTCATTTTCTTAGGAAATAAAGATGTTTATTATGAATTTCCTGTAGGGATAAACCTATAGTTGTGGATGTTCCCAATAAAACTTATATGTTATATTTCATTTCAAGTTGTAATGTTGAAATTATGTATGTATCTAGCATTCCAAATCTACTAAACTAGTCATTTATTTGGGATACGACTTTCTTGTTATTATTCTAATGTAATTTAATATGGCACTGGATCTGGGAAACTGGGGTTGGGTCTTTACAAGAAAAGTCTCAAAGAAATATCTAGAAGACTATCAACTTTCAGTATCTAAAATTCTATTGGTATAATGAAAGGAGGTAGAAAATTATTGTTAAGTGGAAACATTCTAATGGAGTCATGGGTAGTTGAGTCAGGTTCATAATTTCATTAAATGATAGAGCGTAAATGCATTGGAAATTATATATCTAGAAGTTTCATCAAAGTATATTTGGAATATAATAAAGACATAGAGTTTGCTAGAAAAGTATATGTGAATATCTAGATAAATAACGGTGGAGTCTCGAGGCTAAAATAAGTTAAATGTATATTAGGGCTATAGAATAACATAATTCTAGTCGGATAACTTGATGAGGTTGGGTATCGATCTATCTTTTATAAAAAATTATGTAAAGTTACTCAGGGATCCATGGTTGTTGTGAAAAGATTAAAGGATGGAATAATTTATTTTACGAGAAGCATATATGCAATTAAATTGGATAGAAGTTTGGATAATTCATAGGTTTGGAATTATAGTCATGGTTATCTCATCGAGAATAACATGAAGGTTCTAATGAAAAAATGAATACTGAATATTGATAACATGAACATAGAAATATGTAAGAGTTGTATTCTATGGAAACAAATAATAATTTCCTTCAATATTGATGGATGAAATCCAAGGGCCCGAAAGTTAGCATTAGTTCACACTGATGTTTGGGAACTTTCCACTATTCAAACCCTTAGGGGATCACTTTAATTTATAATAATTATTTTCAATTATATAATAATGAATGGTTTATTCCCTAAATAATTATATATATATATGATATATATATGATTTATATCATATTTCATGAAAATCATGATTTTAATGCATAATGGTTGAATCATTTTATGCAGTCTATGATTATAAATATTGGGAACTTGATCAATCCTCCATCCAAGATATCATTTAATAAAATGTTTCATGAGTTTAAATGTAAGGTTGGAAATGAATTCATGCAATGAATGCATGAACTGGCTAGGGAATTTACTCATATATTATAAACACATTATTAAATGCAATAACATTAAGGAGAATCCTCATGGATATATAAAGACACCGCTATATGATGACTGGGTATGTGTATAGTTGCATGGTGCTTTGAATAAACTCACTGTCACTAGAATACTTCTTTCTCCCACCCATTCTTTATCACAATATGATAACACAACATGGTAGATTTAGAGTGCCACACATATGATGTGCGATTCAGTCTAGCTCATGGATACCTTCAGAGGTGGGAGGCTTTATTTTTCCAGTTTAGAGATCTTTATAAAGCATATAATTTTAATATTAAAAGGTTATATAGGCATCATCTATGTAAGGAATTATATTTTATAGTATTCTTCATTTCTAGTTTTAGTGTGGTTTCATATTTTTTACATGGATATCCTTGGACATGGGGTTTAATCACTTATAAAATTTCTAATAATTTTTATTAGAACCTAATGAATCCATTTAATAGTATCAGAGTATTTCATGTTTTAGGATTTATGAAATCATACATGAAATGAATAACACTCAATAAACTGATTACCAAAACTTTTTTATCATCACATTGAATCATATGCAACACTGTGTCATAGAGGGTCTCTCATCGATCCAAAATTCTCACTAGGTTTTCATTAAAACATGGTGGAAACCATTTCATACCATCATGCTAAGCGTTAATGCATTTAAAATGGGCTAGATAACTCCACCACATTGTGGAGGTATCCGCGGTATTATTGAAAATGATGAGTTAACCTATATGTAGCTAGGCTACATAAAGGTAATCGATAATTCACCTTTATAAATTCGGGCTATCTAAAAGTAACTGATTATTTACTTTTATGAAACTGAGATACATAATGGTAACATCAACGACACCACATCTACATAAATGTAATACAAATTACCTTTATATAGCATTGCTTCTACACATAGGTAATACTTATTACCTATATATAGCGCTAGTTCTACGTAGATGTAATCCTAACTTACTTTACGTAGTGTTTATAAAAAAATTCAATTGTAAATTGAATTTAATTATTTATAAAGTGTTTATAAATAATGATATAAGGTATTTTTTGAGATATTTATTAATTAATAAAATGTTAATTAATTAATTAATTATAAAGGTTTTTTAATTAATTAATATTTTTTTGAAACATTTTTTTATTAAATATTCCTTAAATATCAAGAGTTTATTTTTAAAATAATTTTTTATCAAATAACATGATATACCTTATGATCTAGTAATAAAATTGTGTATTTATAAATCATAAGTGAAATTTATAATGATTTTATAAATTACTAAATAATTTTGAAATATGAAATTGTTTATATTTTAAATTATGAATTGTTCATAATTAATTATTTTTAATTATTCATATTTATAGGGTCTTATTTGGATTATTTAAATATCAGATATATAGATTATGTAAAATGTTTACATAATAGAAATTGGATTTAAAATTGTTTATAATTAATAAAATATCATATATTTAAATGAAATTCCATATAATGAATATGAAATAATTCATATTAAAATTAATTTAAATGGTTTATATTTAGAATTAAAGAATTCCCAAAATGAATTAGAAAAATTATAAAAGGTTTACAATTATATTTTATGTATGAATTGTTCATAAATATTTATCTTATATTTAAATGTTTGAATTGTTCATTTATTTAATGGATATTTCCTCTGTTATTCATAGTTAAATTTTTTATTATAAATATGTATGATTTTATTTAATTGTTAAATTACTTATAGGAGATAGATCCTTTCATTACATGATTTGTACGACTCTATAAAATTTAGTTTTCATTTACCATAACCTCAATTTGTAATTGGATATATTAGCAAGAATTTAGTTGTTGGGAATAGTTTGTGCATATTAGGTGTTAGATATATCATGAATTGAATTATGTATTGATTAAAGCCTCCTTTGGGAGAGGAAAATACCCACTAGCCTAAAGGATTGTTCCTTGTCTAGAAATGTGAATGGGGCTGGATATCTGTTGCCATGGGCTTACTCATGTATAGATTATCAATCTCATATAACTATAAACCTTTACATGAAGTATTCATATAACTTATCCATGTGATGTATTTGTATATGTATGAATATTTTTGTATATTTATTTGGAAGAGTAACACAAACTTGTGGGCCGTATAAAGAGTTACACATCAATATAGATTAAACATATTGATTTAGTAGAGGGAATAGGATTCCAAAACTAAATAATTAGAAGAATACATACACAATGGAAAAACATGAGATAAGATAGTGATATTAAAATCTATTCAAAATACTAAGTGTTAGATTCTTTCTAAAGAAACACTTTTCAAGACTTCGATCATCTAACCAGGTATTGTTGAGATTAGAATGAGAACCCCTAGATTATCTTGGGTAAGGAAAGCATGATATAAGTGGATCTAGATTATCTCATTAGGTAGTTCAATCTTAGTATGAGTATCCATCAATTTTCCTTTTTTAGATAATTATTGTCATTTAATTTGGGTTTCACTTAGCTGGGAAACCCTTAGGAATGATACCCAAGGAATGATGTTGATGTTATCCATATGATGGATTGGACAAAAAGTTGTCTACTTAACCATAAAAGAATCATAATTGTTATGATCGGGATGATTCCTTATCTAAATAACCATGTATTATTTATGTGAAAAACATAGTATAAGTCATGATGAAATATAGATATTATCTCACTAAATAAATATAATTAATTTAAAAGGGGTTATCATTTTTAGTGGGATCTTATTTAATAAGGGTCCTTATTAAATGGTTTATTATTACATGATACTTGAATGAAAAAATATTTGGTTATAGATAAATGGAATCATCATAAAGAATGACATGAATATTAATCTTTGATAAAAATAAACTAATTGGTAGAAAATTACTTAAATGGTATCATAATTTGATAATTGATCTCTAATAAGAAGGTAAATTACATTTATTGAAACAAACTCTTCCTAAGAAACCCACTGGTTAAGATATTCGAAAAAAGGATTTATATGACTATGATAAACATCTAAAAGAAGCACTATAAGTCCCATCACTCATTCTATTTACCATGGAGTTTAAATTAAAAAATAAACATGAGACCGTGAATTCATATCAAATGATAACTAACTTGAAAAAGATCTATTAGAAGCAAACTAAGCATGAACAATATAAAGTGTCTAAATCCCCTTTTCAGTGCAAGATGAAAGAAATAACCCCATTCTAAACTCATGCAGTTAATATAATTGGGCTCATAAATGAATTAGAGAGGCTAATTTTACCTCTTAAACATTAATTAGATAAATATTTCATTATTTAATCACTACCAAAAAGGTTCTGATTTTTTATGAATTATAATATGAATGAATTATATAAACCATTACTAGATCTCCTCAATATGTTTAGGATTGATTAGTAGGACATGCGTGGTCCAAGATCAAGTACCATATTGATGGTCTAAAATTAAAGGGGTAAAGGTTTTGAACAAAAGGTGAAGAAAAGAGGTTATGGAGAGTCCATAATTCCATCCAGGACAAAGAAGAAGAAAAATGAAAAATTATTCCATTGTGAAAAAATTGGCCTTTGGAGAAGAAATTGTCTGAATTAACCGAAGGGTTGTAAGAAGCTTAGTAGAGAGTCCACATCAGGTATAAATTTTATAAAATTAAATTCAACTCTGAAATATATATGATATAAACTATATATTTCAGAAAAAAATTCAAATATACAGTAAGTTAGAATATGATAAATAATTAATGATTGGATCTTGAAGTTAGCTTTTAAAAAATGGAGAAAAGGAGCTGCTGCATTGATGACTTTAATGTTTTAAAATTGAATAATATTTTTATAAGATGTGTATTTTTGTCTCATGTTTCTCTTGATAAGATCTTGTAAAGAATAGTTTTTTGAATGTAATAAGATGCGATTTTAATATATATTGTTTATACATTTATTTATTTCTATAAAATTATTTAAGGGAGACTATAAATAGATTATTGTATTTAGGGAATCCATCCTATTTTAATTTATGGAAATATTCTAAAAACATGAATGAATTAAAATAATTCTACCCAATATTTTCAAAAATATTAAGAATATATAAATTGGGCATATGATTTCTAGGTTCTAAGTGAAGTTTAGATAGAACAAGTGGGTAAAAGTTCACATCGGAAGAAAAAAGTTAGTTGAAAAGTCAGCAATGTTTCTTCAAGGAGTGAGTCAAGTTCATTGAATCCTATGGGTTTTAACAAAGTGGAATAATAATTATATTTGATTAGATTATCCTGAATACCTAAAGGAGTTTAGAAAACTCCATGGAATGTCCATGTCAGGTATAAGAGTTAAAGAAATTAATTTTTTAAATTTTAAGCAAAGGTGATACTGAATTTATATTTTTACATGTGTTGTAAATATATAAGAGTTCAAAATGAAAGGTATGATTGAATAAGATTATAATTTATATTCTTGTTATGAAGTAAAATAGTTACTACATCAAGAATTTTAATGTAAAAGAATCTATTAACTCAGTTGGTTCTATTTAAAGGATTCATATCTTTAGCTTTATTTTTATTATATGATAAGAAAAGTTGTTAGATAACAAAGAGTTATTATGATCAGAAATAAATGATCAATTGATACACATAATTTATGATTCATCTAACTCTATAACATATTTTGAAAAGGATACATTTATAAATATGTTTTATCTAGGATAAAGTGTTTATCTAGATTTTTTTAAAATATAAGGGAATGTGTTCTCACCTACCATCAATGTTATATTTTAATAAAGAATTATTTTCAAAATAAAAACATTTCAAACACATATAATACTATATAGAATCTATAGTTCATTTTATAATTATTAATAATAAAAAGAAATACATATTATTTCTTAATCAAAGAGTAGTTTCTGTATCTTATAAAGATACTCTAAAAGGAATATAGTAACTAAGAGGATATTGGGTGTATGTTTGAACTTAGAGTACTTCAAAGTTATAAATTAAAAGATTATACCATTCTAAGATTATAATGTAAATTACTATTGATATCCTAAAAGTGTTTAGGATATGAAAGTAAAGATAAATGTAAATTGTTACATTAGTTACCATAATATATTGGATATAATTTTATCCTAAAAGAGTTTAGGATGTACTATTAAACAATAATTTAAGTAGTTATATTATTTCAAGGAATTGTTTTATGGAATAGTGTTCCAAGGACAGTGATTATGAGTTTATAAAGAAATCAAAGTATACAATAAAAGTTGAAATTGTAATATTTAATGTTGTGAAGTTAAGAAGTTTAAATATGTTCAAGTAGATGAATATTGGGAACATGATTTCTAAATATCACTATTATTTAAACTTTCTTTCTTCATAATATGTTACCCAATAAATGAGTTTAGTGGGAGGGTTTTATCATATGGTTACATAGAGATATGAAAAATATTTGATATGATGTAATGAGTTAAAAAACCACAAAAATTGAAGCATACATAATGATGATGTGGTAGTTCATTATATATGACATGATAGATAGGTGATTATGTTGGGTTTATTAAATATTCTTAAAATAGTTATGAGGAAATAAAATGTAAAATATTAGAGGAAATAACCACTTTATCATTCTTTCTCGTTGCCTATATATATATAAATTTCATGAAGTTTAATGATAATTAACCTATATAAGTGAAAATTTGATTTATCTATAATCAATGTTCATCATGAAATATTATAGTCTATAATGAAATGATAAGTTTAAAATGAGTAGGACTATTGTATAGAGATATGGAATATGCTCATGAGGTAAAAAAATTCTTTTTTACACTGTTGACCCACTAAGTTTACCACATAGAGTATCATAGACAATTTATTTGTTAAACTAGGGGTGAATGGATAATATTTGGATCTCCACTACTTGATATTGGCGAGATACATAACATGAAAACCTTCATACTTTGATAATTTACTTATAAAAGTCTACATTTTGAGTAGATAATAAGTGGGAAGTTATAAAACCTTGATATTATAGAATATTTTTCTATTTAATAAATTTTATGTGTTCGTTAGATTTAGATTCATGAAACAATAAGCATAAATGAACTACGATATAATATAGAAATATTATTTAAATATGACTGTTATAACATAGCTGTTATTTTGGAGAGTATGAATAAGGCTAATATCATTATGAAATATATCTTCAAAATTTTTCCCTAAAATTTATTTATTAGTTCCTAGTAAAATATTACTCAATTTTAAATGATAAGAATGTGATCATATAAGGTTAATAACAATTAAAGAGTTATGTTTCTATACAAGAAGATTTTCTAATATTTTTATTTACATTTAAAAGTTAAATTTATGAATTTTATTATTTTAATATGATAAAATGAAATTAATTTTTGAATTTATCATATCAGAATTTTATTAGGATAAATTTTTGAGATTTTTCTAAAATGGTTGATTTTTGGGTAAATAGTGAAAAATACCGATTTTACAAATAATTTTACTTTTATGACATTATCATGAAATAAGTGTCATGAAACAACCTAGGTTAAACTTGAATAGGGCACCTGATCTGATCTAAGATAAGGCTTGAGAGGAATTCCCAATCCTATAGGGTTGTAAATTAGTTCCATCCATCAGAAATAATTCTATTGAGAATGATTTTTCCCTAGAACACATAGAAATAAATAAAGAAAACAAATAAAATTATACTGAAAGTGGAAAATAAATAAAACTATACATACCTCTATGTTAATTTGTGGTTCACCACTAACCAAAGATCCGTAGTCACTCCATGAGTGAACCAGTGTTGAGAGACCTAAAACTAAAAAAACGATAGATTATAGGCATGCACATTTAAAATTTTCAATAAGAGTGACAAAAGAGAAATGAGACCCTATAAATTACATTTAAAAATAATTATAATCATGCTATTTTGAAATTAAGACATATAAAAATAGGGTTTTATACTTTTTAAAAATAACAAGTAACACATTTCTATTTTTTAAGAAACTAATTTCCATTATATTTTCAAAATAGTTTTCAAAACATGAAAGTAATTTTATTAATTTTTTCTAAAAAGATAACTAATATAGGTTTTACAATATAAAAAAAACATATATTTCACATTATAAAGAAAAAAATAGAGGAAAGAGAAACGTTATTTTTCTCAATTTAACTATGAAATAAAAACTAGGTAGAATAGAATTTAAATACAGTACCTTGGAAAATAGGAGTAAATGAGAGAAATCACCATGGGAAATTCCTAAGAAGCTTGGGCCTTTAGCATCCTCATTCTATTTATGATCAATCAAGAATAAACATACTCATGCACAATATTCTAGAGAGGAAAAATTCAGAGTTCTAATAATAGATATAGTATATCAAATGTTTAGTTAGTGTTGTAGCATAAAATTTCTAGGGATCCTAGGCCGAAGCCTTGCCAACTCATCAAACATACTAGTCCTTAGTCTACTCACCTAGGTACCCAAGATTCCTATGTTCCATGCTCAAATAGAGTCAAGTTTTTATCAAGTTATCATATATATACATGTCACATTCTTTACTCAAAATAAACCATTTACATATCACCTTCAAACTCCTATATGAAGCACAACCCCTTTTTATCTTTTTAAAACACACAAAACTTAAAAATCCCCTTCACCAATCATACATATATACCACACTTTTAGAATAAACCATGTTTTCAATACAAGGGGAATTCCATAAGAGGGGATTTAATTTTCATAAAACATATCGAAGTGACCACCAAGAATCACCATTTAAAAATAAACACTTTTCTTTTTGAAAAACCTTTTGGGTATTACCCATTTATGATATAAACCATTGAGAAAACCAATTGGAAATATAAAATTCTTTACATTTCAAACATGGTTAAAAACATTATTAAATGAATAAAACCCATGTTATAAGATTGGGAAAAATATAAAAATTCATAATAAACCATTTTTCATGGATCACATGCATTTTTCATAGCATATAAATATTATATAAATTTAAATCCACCCGTTAGAAACACAAAATAAATCAAGTAATTAGATTCAAAGGCTTGGACATAAGGAACCAACCTCAAAACATTCCTCCCTTAATGACATGCACTTCACACTTACACACATGTGAAACTTTACATATATATAATTAAACCTATCCCTAATTTATATATTCACACCATAATGAGTGAATATATACAAATGGGTTACTTACTTATATGCCTATATATTCACACACACACACACACACAGATATATATATATATATATATGTGTGTGTGTGTGTGTGTGTTTTTATTAATAAAGGCAACTCAAATCCACCTCAATGAGGTTTATGACACGCTAGAGAAATATGAGAAACCCAAAAATTACAAAATCCCTAATTAAAAATAGATATAAAGTCTAATAATAAAAGAAAAAATATTGGGATTTGGTGTAGAACTTTCTTCCTTCAACAATCACAGAAAGACCTGACCTTAATGAGGGATCAAGAACCATAAACATCAAGAATCAACAAAGGAAATAACCAAAATAATGTTAGGGTTAGAATAGGTCACGTTCAACACATGGGGAGGAGAGGAAACCAAGAAATATGGGAAGAATAAGGAATATGAAGAGGAAAAACAATAACCTCGGATGATCACACTATGAATGGGATGAAGAAATCATCATACCATATGAAGGAGTAGAGGATGAGTATGTGTTAAAGAGGACTCCTAGGTGTGGGGTTTTGCATGACATAGAGAGGAAAGTGGGAGATGAATCACGTGTATGAGGGAGGAGGGGGAACCCCTTTTGGGTTTTATTATAATTAGGTTAATTATTATTATTATTATTAGATTTGTTTTTTTTATTTTATTTATTTTTTAACCTAAGGTAGGCTGTATAATTTGGTCACATGGTTTTCCAAACTGTGTGCCAACTGTGCAGTTCCTTTTTCTTAGAGGAAGGGGAGGCTTCATGGTTTCTGGGTCCTAGTGCATGACCGTGCAGCTAGCTGTGAAATCTTGATAGGACCACTATCATAGGTTACATAATTTATAGAGGATGACACACAATTTCTTCTAATTGTGAACCAATCATCCACCACCACTTGTCTGGCCCCAAAACGTCAATTTTAGGGGAAACATTCTTGGGAATATCAATAAACAAAATAAAGAAAATAAATAAATAAAATAATATAGTATCAAGTTGGGGTGTGATATTTCTCCCCATCATTGAATCTTTATTCTCCCAGAAATTCTAAAATATTTAGTTAAATGAGACAAGACGCAAGTACAAAACACATACCGAAATGAAATTTCCACCACTCAAAGTCTAAAAATGAAAAAAATTCCTTTTCTCCCAAAACCCAAAAGGCCAAAATCTAAAGATTCTAGTAAGAATATCCTTGAGAAACCATCCTGACATCTAAAAAAATTGGTGTGACTAAGAACATGAACCAAGAAATAAATAGACCAAAAGTGAGAGACTATCCTTTCAAAACACCACTCAACATGGAACTCCCATTACCTAATTATAATCCACCAATAAAAAAATTCATAATGTTATGTTTGGTATCTCCATGAGTATTCATCACAAAATTCACTATCCAATAAAACCAACTACTATGACTAAGGTTGGGCAGGGTGGAACAAGGAATTTCCCCATAATAAAAATAATGAAGATCAAGTTTACCATGAGATAATCCTACGGTGTTATCCTCATAATTTTATAATCCACATTTAAACATCAATTTCCTCAAGACATAACATGGTCCTAAGAGTAAAGACACAAAGCAAGAAACACAACCATCCACAACCACAAGATCTAGAAATACTTTCTAAAAGATAATTTCATTGAAGCACAAATTAATAAGAAAAATAAAAATAAAATAAGGATCCCAAGAGAAACCATCAACACCTAACCATCCTAAAAAAACACCCCTAAAGATTTTGAACCTCTTAAAAAAGTCACCTTAAGAAACTATAACCATTCAAAAATAATTATACCATTCAAGAGTGAAAATTCATAGGGTAAAAACATATAGACAAAAAGAAAATGAAACCATTATCAAGATCATAATTGAGTTATATAAGATATCATCCCCAAATATCCCAAGATAAGATACCAAGATTTATAAACAAAATGGTTTTCCAAAAATCAAAAACTATAGTGAGGAAAAACTCAAATAGTTTCCACTCCGATGTCAGAATCAACAAGTTAGTCAACATCCAAACACTCAGTAGCTCTTCTACTACAATAAAATATTCACTCTGAGGCCTATGGATAGAGAATAGATGTATTAAACTATATTATTCCCTGTAATCAGAAACTGATAATCCCTGAATGAAGATTCCTCTTTCAGTATCATAACTTACAAATCCCCTCAAGTGACCAAAGTAGCCATACCGAATGGAATGTATTCTTGTAATGAAAATTTGAATGAGGTATCCTCATATTTCTTGAATGATGGAGGTGGATGAAAACCTAATAAGACCTGAATGTGGTTCAATGTCTGGAAAGGATCCGACTTCACCACTTGATTCAGAGTTTGGGTAGAGTTTCCAATGGGAATACCTAGAGAAACACTTATTCATAATTTTCTCAAAAACTCCAAAAAACTTAAATTTAACAAGATAAAAAAATGGTAACCATCGCCAATTCTAAAAGTTTAACTTCAATTAGATACCCAAGGAAGAAACCTAAAAAACTAATCATCTACTTTTATTGAGACTCTTCTGGGGAATAATTTGAAAAAATAAAAATAAAAAAACTGAATCATATCACAACACAACCCAAAACTCCACTCCCCAATCACAAAACCAAAAACCTAACTCAAAACACCATTATAATAACACTTTTAATACAAAAAAAAACAGAAACCCCCAAAAAGGAAATATTTAAACACAAAAAGGAAGTATCAAACAACACTCACTTTTCAAAATACCAAATCCCTCTTTTAAGAACATTTTTTGAAAACTAAAAAATCTTTTAAAGTTTAAGAAACTACCATTAGTATTCAATGAAGCCTCACATATACAAAAATGTATGTGCTAGCTTAGGAACCCATCCACTCATACCAATAAACATAAATTTACCACATACATACATATATATATATATATATAAGTGAGAATTCATAGTAAGAAAAAGTGTAAAATAAAAGAAACAAGAGAATTAATTTTCTAACCACCCTTCGAGATACCCCAACCAATTTTAAAACCACCATTTATTTCCCAAAAAACACTTTTTAAATCCCCCGAATCACTTTTCTACCCACATTTTACAAAATGTTTCAAAATATTAGGCAACTTTCATTTTATTTTTAAAACCATTTCCAGTTTTCTTTCAAATAACTCAAAAATTTTATTTTAGAAATTTACTTTTTGATAAACTAAGCACCATTTTTTTAAAATCTATGGGAAAAACACCAAACCAATTTATACCCACAATAAGAATAAGAAAAATAAACTTGAAACCAAAAGAACCAAAATTTAAAAATTTTAAAGGAAAGGATGCTAAGAATAGTTTGGACACACTAGTTAGAAGACTATGCACCATATGTGTGGGCTCACTAGAGGTCAACAGAGGTAGCTGTATGGTCTAAGCATAATTTTAAAAATCATTCACACTTATTGGGAACCATCAAAATCCCTCAAAAAATGCACTCCAAACTTTATAGTTTCTAAAAGGAACCTAAAAATTCTTAATTATAATAAAAAACACTAAATCTAAAACCAAGAACCTTAAAAAAAATAAGATCCAAGCTCTAATTTTGAGGCCCAACTATCCCAAACTGCCATAGAAATTGAAGTTTCCTTATGAATAGGTCATTATCAAGAACCTACCCATTACTAACAACTTGAATTATTATAATACTAGATATGAACTACCGTAAAACCCCAAATAACAAGGGATAATTACTCTGATAACTTTTTGTCCTGAACCAACTCATCTCGACCCTAAATAAGGCACTCAGGCTGATCTACAACAAAGCCCAAGAGGTGTTCCTGATCCTCTTTGGTTGTAAAATTGTGTTGAGCATCTTACATAACTATATTGGGAATGATTTAACCTAATAAAAATTAAAAATAAATAAATAAGAACAAATAAAATTACGCTGTTCACCACCAACCATATAACCACAATTACTTCATGAGTGAAACAGAGCTGCGAGACCTAGAACTGAAAAATGATTGAGTATAGGTGAAAGTATTTAAAATTCAAACTAGGAATTCAAAAATAGAAACTGTGGCCTATGGACTATCTTTAAAAATAAATCCAATCATTCTAGTTTGAAAATAAGTAATATAAAAATAGGTTTCTCTATTCTTTTAATAGAAACAAGTAACATGATTCCATTTTTAAGAAAACTAATTTCCACCATATTTTCAAATCAAATTTTAGAATATGAAAGAACTTTTAATAAATTTATCATAAAATATAACTAATTCTAAAATAGGTGTATCAATATAAAAACCAAAGAAAATATGACACTTTATAAAGAAACCAGAAAATAGAGGAAAGTGAAACATGTTTTTTTATCATTTTAACCAAGAAATGGAAACCGGTAAGAATAGAATTTAAAATATAGTACCTTGGAAAATAGGACTAAATCAGAGAAAGAACTAAGGGTAATTCCTAAATAGATAAGTTATTTAGGTCCCTAGGATCCTCATACCCTTAGAGAATGATCAATAATAAATATCTTTATGTTTGAGTCACTAGAGAGGAAAAATCCTAAGTTCCAGTGGTATCTATAATATGTCATATGTTTAGTTAGTTTTATTTCATAAACCTACTAGGGATCCCTGAATGGGGCCCTACGACTCGTCAAACATACTATTCCTTATTCTACCCTCCTAGTTACCTATGATTACCATATTCCATGCTCAAATGGCGGTGAGTTTTTATAAAGTTATAATATACATATACATATCACATTTTTTACTAAAAATAAACCATTCAAAACTCACCTCCAAACACCCATATGAAGTACAACCCCATTTTATCTTTCCAAAATACACAAAAATTCAAAAAACCATTAACCGATCATACATATATAAAAAACTTTTAGAATAAACCTTGTTTTTAATATACAGGGAATTCCTTAATAGGGTTTTTCATTTCCTTAAAACATTTCAAAGTTCCAACCAGGATTTACCATTTAAAAATAAACACCTTTCCTTTAGAAAAATATTTTTGTGAATTACCACTTTATGATATAAAATTTTGAGAAAACCAATTGAAAATTTAAAATGTTTTATATTTCAAACAAGGTTGAAAACATAATTAAACAAATAAAACCCATGTTGGAAGCTTTGAAAAAATATATAAAGAAATTAAAATCCATTTTATAAGAACTATAAACATTTTTCATAGCATATACATATTATATAAATATAAAAAAACCTATTAGAAAAAAAATAAATCAAGGAATTCAATTCAAAGGCCTGTACATAGGAAACAAACCTCAAAACAGGTTTCGCTTGATGACGAAAAATTCACAATTACACACATATGCACATTTACATATATATAATCACATCTAGACCCAATGCATATATTCACTTCACCATGAGTTAATATCCAAAATTGATACTTATATATATATTTCTATATATTCATATATATGAAAGTCACCTTCAACAATGGTAGATTTAATCCACCTCAAGGAGGTATATGACACACAATAAAAATAGGGAAAAATCAAAAATTACAAAACTCTTAATTAAAAATAGAGATAAATAATAATATTAGAAGAAAGATTACCCAGATTTAGTGGAGAAATAACTACCTTCAATGACCATAGAAAGAATCAAACATAATCAAGGATTAAGAAACCTAAACATCAAGAATTAACAAAATAAATACCCAAAATCATGTTAGGGATCAGATAGGTCATAAAAAATACATGGGGAGGAGTGGAATCTAAGAAATAGTAGAATAAGAAGGAAGGGGAAGAGGAGAAACAACAACCTGGGATGATCATACTATGAATCAAAGGAAAAAATCAGCCTATCAGAGGGAGGATAGGAGGAGAAAATGGCTGAGGGGGATCTTGGGTGTGGAGTGTCATATAACACAAAGAGGAAATATGGAGGGCATCACGTATATGAGAGAGGAGGGGGAACCCATTTTGGGTTTTATTAAAATTAAGTTTATTATCATTATTATCATAATAATTATTATTTAATTTTTTATTTATTATTTTTAACCAGGGAAGGCGAAATGGTTTGAACGTATTGTATTCTAGACCCTACACTAGTAATGCAGTACCTCTGTCTATGAGGAAGAGGAGGCTAAATTATTTTTGGGACCTGACACAAGACCATTTTCCCAGTCACATAACCTTAACAGACCCACTATAATGGGCCACACATTTTTCAGAGGCTAGTTCATGGTTTCTTTTAACCATGTACAAACCATGAACCACCCCTTTTCTACCACATAAAACTTCAATTTAATGGGAAAAATCACATGGGAAGACCGATAAACAAAAGAAAGGCAATAAATAAATAAAATAATAAAGTTGTGTTAGGTTGGGGTGTGACAATAAAAATGACTTGAAAGTTTATAAAACATTTTTATATAAAAAAATATATTTAATTATTGATATAAGTCATTTAAAAATATAATTTTTAACTTAAAAAATATGTTTTTTGTTTTGGAAATCGAAGCAATGTTTTTATTCAAATAAAAACAATTTTTAATACTTCCCTTTTAATCATGTTTCAAAAGGTCACTATTGTTTTTCTTGGTTTTAAAGTAAAATAATTATCTTTTTATTTAACCTGATCTAATTAATAACATGATAATCAACCTTACACTTTATTTTGGTATAAAATATTTTTTATACTTAAAAGTCATTTTTTTCTTAAAATGGATTTTGTTTCGTTTTGTATACTTATATTAAAATAAATTTTTTTAACTTATAAAAATTGAATCTTGAAAAATGGATATTATATTTTTAATTAGTATTTTCAAATTTGGTAAATAGGTAAATTTAATTTTTATTCACAATGAAGAGCAACCCTTAAAAAATCACTACAACGGTAAAATTTAAGAGGGTTAACGAGGGGTTAAAATAAATATACAAAGATTAAAATAACTTAAAAACTTTTCTAAATAAAATTATTTGAATGAATTTAGACCCTATATCATATCATATTCTAAATTTAGTGAATTTGGACCCACTTTTCCATGAAAGTGACTTTAAATTATTTTAATGTTTAACATAATTATAAGTGTTCCACTCCCCTCACTTATAAAAAGAAACCTAATATTATCTTTTATTAACACATTTTGATCCACTTATCTCAATAAAACCCTACTAAAATCCATTTTAAAATTCCCTAGAGATATAAGAATGGTTCTGTTATTCTTAAAAGACCAACTTAAGGGTCCTTAAGAAGAGATCCTGAGTATGTTTCTCAAATAATAGGTAATCATATTCCCTGAATCCTTTTAAATTTATTTCTTATTATTCCTAATTTAAATATTATTTAACCATATTAAAATATTGAAATTATTAAAATTATATTAATGAAATTTTATTATGTTAATATAATAACAATTATCCATTTATCATCTATACTAATGAAAAATGAAAACGTCATCATGTGTACATATGAACTACTGTCTCCCTGATTGACCTATTTTATTTCTCATCACCACATCTCATGGTTGGTTATATAGATGGATTTAATGATTATATTAAATGTTTATGAATTTATTTTTAATGTTTAAAGATAAAATATTATTTACCTTATAACCCTCTAATCCATTAGAATAATATAATGTTGTTTATACGTACATGTAAACTACCACCTCTATGAAGTGATGTGAATTGTTTTTCATTTAATCTTTACGTGTATAATCATAAGGATAGATTTAATGAATATATATATATATATATGATATTTATTATTTTATTATTAATATATAATGATAAAATATTATTTACCTTTTTTTTCATTTTTCCTATTAGAAAATGAAGGTAATGTTCATGCGTACGTACAGATTACCATCTCCATGGGCAATGTTTTTCATTTTTCTGTCACCACATTTTTTGTATGATTGTAAAATTGTATGTAATGGATAAATATGATATATATTAAGTGGATAAAATTATAAATATTATAAAACTATGTACAAGGTTCATTGACCAAAATTGAAACCAAAACATGTTTGGAAATTGGAACAATGAACACCCAAAATAATGATTTTAAAGAGGAATTATTAATAATGGAGTAATTAAAAATTATAATTTAATAATTTATGGAAATATAAGTATGAATATGGTTATATTATAAATATATAATAAATATAAATTTATTATATGGGATTTTAATATCATTTATGAAGAAATTAACGACCTAGGGTAAGTGTTTCTCATCCCACTTTTATTTCTGTGAGACAAATATTATATTCACCAATTGTTTCTTTCTTTGTGGTGTATATACTTAAAATTAATGTATTTTATTATTATTTTCATGAAAATTATGTGTATTTAAAAATTTATCTAAGGTTCTATATTTCATGATGGTTTTATTCAAATATTACCAAAATTGTAAGGGTTCCTTATCTCAATATTGTTTCATTGAGATATGTTTCATGTTATACAACTATTTTTGTTTATATGGTGTATATAAATAAAATTTGATAAAATATGTCTTAAATATATTCCTATTAATTTTATTTAAAATTATATTTGAATTTATTTATTTCAAGGGGATTAGGATTTAAAAGTTACCAAAGCAGCACGATTTTATGTTACAATCTCTTTTCATTTCAAGATTGTATATATTAAATTTCCATTGAAGTAAATTATATGATCCTTATCCTTTAAACACAATAAATTTTATTTTCCAATTTTTATTTCTTGGTTTTTATAATATTTGTACCATTTTTCTATCTTTTTCACTAAAAAAAAGCAAGATGATGTTTTTAAGAAAATCTAACCCTATTTCTTTTATTTTGGTTGAAAATCATTATCTTCCATATCTATGTTATTAAATTTTTTTTATAAAAGTTTTTACCTATAATTAAAATATTTTAAAATGGTAATTTTTACTATATTGGACTTTATTTATAAATTTTTAAAAAGATTTTTTATAAAAAAATTCATAACAATTTATTTTTTATTTTTTACAAAAGTGTGAAATGAATGTTCTCTTTTAATGTATTTGACATGAAAATTTTTTACACCATAATTACCATTATTTTATTTGAATATTCCTCTAGAATTTTTCATATTTTTTTAAAATAAAATAATTTTCCCAATATTCTTGTAATTTTTATTTTTTAAAAGTTAACAAAGGAAAAGGGATGTATTATCCTAATTTTTAAAGAGTATTTTAAATAAATTTATAAAATATATTTTTCATATATATCAGCATATTTTAAGTATTTTTATTCTTAATTTGGGATATGATCATATGATACCATCCACTTTCATTTTCTGGATGGATTATTTTGATGATGTTTTAAGGATGATTTGACAAAACTCATTACTTTGCCAAAAGTTAAATAAATTGTGATGAAATATTTTAGTTAACCATTTATTTTCCATAGGTTATGTTATGATGATTGTTTTTATGATATTTTGAAACAATTTTGTATGGTTTTTATTATGTAATACAGACTGAAATTATATATCCCTCTAATTAATTGGGTAATGCGATATAAATATCCCTTGAGATGATGTTGATAAGTGTGGACATGATTACAAATATCCATGTTAAAATCTTGATGAGTGGGTCTGATTACTACTAGATATGGTTTAAATATTTTGTATAGATATTATTTCAAATTACTATGTTCACAAAATTATGTTTTCCTATGGTTATGATTCCAAATGGATATGTTATGACTCCAGAATGGTGATTTATTATTTGACACACTTATGAATCATTCTTGTAGATATGCCAAGATTTTTGAGTAATGATGTATGGTTTTCTAGGCATGAATATTTTATATTGATATTATACACTTGATTATGTGATCATACCCTAATAATAATATTATGCACACTTATCATTGATATCTCCCATATTTACCCTTACAGAGCATATGAGCTCACCCTTTATTATGTTTCCTTTTTCCCAGGTTATGAAGAAATTGTAACATCCCGGCTCCGGGTGCCACTCAATGGGTGCCCCGAACCCGGTTTTTCACATGACCTCAAGTGAATTTCCCCAAACGCTAGAGGCTGCCGACTAGTAGTGAGGGCCCAGGTCTGATAGTGGGGAAACTATTCCCTCATTTGTTAAAGTGTAGCGCAACGAAATATAATATAAACATAAAACAATAGCGGAGGCAGTAACAATACACGTAACTAAAATGGATAACTGATAACAAAAAGGGAAACCAACAGTCATACATATGTGAAGTTGCAGCATGTCACTATTCTATAAAATAGCTATAACATGTTACACTGAAATACAATATGATACAAAGTACTGGTACAACAGAAAAAAACAAAACAGCTGGCAGCATCGCGAGCCTAAGCTTGATCCCATGCTCCTCTACTCCTCAGCAACAATCAAGTACCTGTATAGGGACCCTTGACCTTATCTATACTTGCATAAATGTAATCTATTTGGGGCTGAATACATGACCCCAAACAGAGTGTGAGAAATAAATCTTAGTAGGCACCCTCCAAAGGCCCGTGTCCAACTGTGTGAAAATATGCAACAACAGTGTACAATAATAAATGCAGTAAACCAGTAAGTACTCAAAAGTAACCAACTTTACCAGTTATTTCCATTCTAACATTCATTTCATTATTTATTATTTAAGAAACCACCACAATGAATTTCTATGTAAACTGTCAGTGTCCTAAGACACACAAACCCTTACCCTTAGGTAATCAGAATCTTGCCCTCAGGCATAACAGATATTGCCCTCAGGCGTACGAAGTGTCGCCCTCAGGCACAGAGTCTATCGCCCATAGGCACGAAGAAGTTTCCCTTAGGCCAAAATAACCACTGCCCTCAGGCTAAAGGTAAAACTTCCCTCAGGCTAAGTAAAGCACTTCCCTTAGTCTAAGAAAGTAACTGAGCCAAGCCCAACATACAAACAAGAAAAACACATGCAATTCCTATCAAGGCAATTAAATATACATTATTACAATGGCATACCCTCGGTTATCCGGCCAAACGTCTAAATAGAGGAACTCACCCCCGGGGTGGTCCTGGATCCAAGTAGCAATCCCAAATAGCAGTTATTATCACATTTAAATTACCTATACAATTCTAGGTATTTAATTCCACAAGGCCTTAGCCATACGACACCCCATTCATGGGTGCGTATCACAACGGTACACAAAATGCACAATAGTTGGAAAATTAAATACCAATCCACCTACCTTTAACACCCATGAAAGATATACACAAATTAAGATCCTCGATTCGTCCAAGAATGATGTAGATCTGAGGTGAAAGAAAAATCATTCAAACCCAAAAAACTTCCCTAGAGGAATAATTGGTAAGAACTAATCCAGGAGAAGGGAGAACTCACCCGTGCGGTTCCAGGGGGATTGACGGTGAAGAAAACATATTCCCGACGTGTGCTCGGTGGATCTTCAAATCTTCGGCCTGCTCTCCCGCTCCTTCCTCCAGTTCTAAGCCTTCCCTATGAACAGGGGAGGCTACTGCCCATTTTAAGCAAAAAAACAAAGTACACGACATGTACTTCCCATTTTTTAACTATTCCACTGGTGGTTTCCCACCAGCGTGGCACTCTTCATCTGCCGACATGACTACACGACATGTCTTCTTGGGTACACGGCATGTTCTGTCGCACAGCTGGCCACCGCCTTACTATTCACCTGCCGAATAACTACACGACGTGTAAAGGATTACTACACGGCGTGTAGTCGGTTTCTATACCCTTCATCGCCGACATGGCCACACGCCCTGTGTACTCATCCCACACGACCAAAAGTACATGGTGTGTGAAAAAGTACACGATGTGTACTTCCAAAATTTAGGTTTTTTCCCATTTTACTTATTTTTTCAAAAACACTTAAGGAAAAGAGAGAATAATAAACTCCTACCTCAAAAAAAAAAGAACTGAGTTCTTACAAAAATGATTTTATATAAGATATGACCAGAAGGGTAACTTATATATAGAATTTTTATGGGAGATATTGAAGTCTTATTATATAATTAGAAAATTTGGTCATGGGAAGAATTCCCATTGAATGATAAATACAGGGGTTTTGTTACATAAAGGGTTTTTCCTAATTCTATAAAACTATAAACCTAAAAATTAGTGGGTATATAAGTGAGTCAATATTGGATATTCATAGTGTATTTATAAATGGATAAAATTGGGCCACTTTATTTAGTATTAAATATAGTATATAAAAAATATGTTTTTAGCACTAGATCTAGGTGTATGTGTCTCATGATATTTTAGTTGGTATCAGATCCAAGTTTAGATAAATTTATAGGCAAGGAAGTTATCATACGGGGATAATTTAAGAGTTAAAGATACCATTATGGGTTGATAAGTTTAAGGATGCTCATAAATTTAAGGCATAAATTCCCTTTTAAGGTTTTAAGTGATAAGATTTTAAAGTGAGTAATTACATTTTGGGAAACGTAATTGATGATTGAGGTATATGTATCCCTCATGTTTAATATGTGTTTTAGTGTTTTGTTGTTCAGGAAGAATATTATTATGGGAATAATTTAAAAGGAATATATAACCTTAAGGTTAATACATTCTTTAATGATGGGGTAATTATGGTTAATGGGAATAATGGGGTTATCATATTCTAGGAATATATGTTTTGATAACCATGGAATTAAAACGTGATTTTTTGACTAAGTGATTAAATTTAATTTTTTAAAAGTTCACTATATTAGAAAAATTATATGATTAAGGTAAAAAGTATATTATTTTATATAATATAATTTTATTTGATCAATAAATATTAAGTTTAAATATAGAAAAATATATGTTTTTGTTACATTTTTATAGTAATTAGGGTTATTTTAGGAAATTATTATTATATTTTGGAGAATATTATTAGAGTATATAAAATTTTGATTTTTGAATTTATGAGTGATTAATTTTATTTGAGGATAAATTTTATGTTGATCTTGAAAAAATATGTGATGAAATATTTCTGATTTCTTGGTTTTGAATTTAGTCAAAAATATTTTAGAAGAGTTTTAAGGTTTATGTAATTATTGGGTACTATTTATTAGGGCTTTAGAGATTAATGTAGTATTTTTTTTATATTGGATATTATCTTAAATTATTTTAACCATTTTTTTGGTTAATGGATAGAAATAAGAGACATAACTCTTTATCATTTTATGGGTATTTTAATCCATTTAAAGTTAATTTTAATGCTTCAATCATGGAAAATTTATCATGGCTATTTATATATGATGAAGAGGAGGTTGAAAATTGCTCGAAACACAACTGATTGATGAAATTTTGGAAAAAATAAAGTAAATATATTCTCTCACATTCTATATATTGATGTTAAAATAATTCCTAAAACTTATGAAATATGTAGATAAATCTTTCGGGTCCTATGTGGAAAATATTGATTATCTATCAAGGATTGATTTTGGAAACCTAATCAAAAGTATGAATTTTATAATATATACATGGTTTAAGAAATATTTTGGTAATGATAAGTCTTAGTATTAACATATAAATTGAAGTAGTTTTAAAAATTAAATATAATTTATGTGGATTAAAAATAATTTCTTTCTAATTAGGTATATTTATCATCCATTCCTTGGAATTGATTCTGAATATTTTTAAATTTTTTTCCCTCAAACATGAGATAAAAATTTAAAGGATGAAATTTATTTAAGTGGGTATAATATAACTCCCAAAGAATATAGAATATATTTATATTTAATAAATTCAGTTAATTTGTTAGATTGTGTTTCACACAACTCCATCTTAAATGAACTATGATATACTATATAAATATTATTTAAGTATAACTCTCATAACACAGCTGTTGGTTTAATGAGTATAAATAGAAGTAACAACATTATGAAATATATATTGAAAATTTTTCGCTTATAAAAATTTATTTATTAGTTCTTAGGATATAATTACTCATTTTTTAATGATAATAATGAAATCATATAAGGTTAAAAACTATTAAAGAGTCATTTCTCTATACATATTGGTTTTTCTTATATTTTATATTTTGATTTAAAAGAAAAATTTATGTTTTTTAGAATTTTAATTTGATTAAATGAAATTAATTTTTGAATTCATCATATCAAAATTTTCTTAATATAATTTTGTGATATTTTTCTAAAATGGTTGATTTTTGGGTGAATAGTGAAAAAACCGATTTTACAACTAATGTCACTTTATGACATTTTCTTGATACAATAATGAATTGAAAGTTAATTTAACCATTTTTATAATATATATATAATAAGTAATATAATTCATTTAAAAATATAATTTTTGAACTTATAAATCTATTTTTGACATTTTGGAAATCGACGTAATGTTTTTATTCAAATAAAATCTATTTTTTGTTCTTATGTTTTAATCAAGTTTTAACAAGGTTTATTTCAGTTTTGGTTTAGTTTTAATGTTAAATATGTCTCCTTTTATATATCCCAATCCAATTAATTCCATGTTAATAAATATTATACTTTATTTTGGTATAAAATCATTTACATGATTAAAAAAGGCATTTTTCTAAAAACATTTTTCATTAAATTTTACATACTTATATTAAAATTAATTTTTGAAACTTATGAAAATTGAATATTAAAAAATGGATATTTTATTTTTTTAGAAGGATTAAATATGATAAATATGTCAATTTAGTTTTTGGTTATAATGAATATTAACCGAGGTAAAAATTCATTACATTGGTAAAGGTTAAAAGGGTTAATGAGGTGTTCAACTAATGAGATAAGGGTTTAAATAACATAAAAACTTTTATAAATATAACTGAATGATTTTATTTTGACTTTATATAATAAACTATTCTAAATTATTCCAATTTGGACCAAATTTTCATGAAAGAGACAACAAATTATTTTAAAATTTAGAATAATTACAAGTGTGTCACTCTATTCACTTATAAAAAGGAACCTCCTCTCCTCTATTACTCACACATTATTGAGAATTGTTTCTAAAAAAACCATAAAAAAATATATTATAAAAATTCCAATACATTTTTTATAAATTTTGGTATTCTTAAAAGGTGAAACCAAAGGTACTTAAGAATAGACCCTAAGGAGGTTTTTCAAAGAAGAGAAAATCATCTTCAACAAATATTTTTAAGTTTGTTTCTTCTTCAACCTCCTATAAATATTATTTTACCATATTAAAATAGTTAAATAAGTGAAATTAGATTAATTGAATTTTATTATGTTAATATAATAACCATTATTTATTTATCATCCATCCTAATGGAAAATGAAAATGTCACCATGTGTACATACAGACTATCATCTCCATGACTGATGTATTTTATTTTTCATCACCACCTATAATGGTAGGTTATATAGATGGATTTAATGATTATATATTATTTTTATTAAATTAATATGATTATTTTAAGATAAAAATATCATCACAATTCTTACCCCCTCCATTGGAATACAATAATGTCGCTCGTTCATACTTGTGAAATTCCACCTACATAGAGCGACGTGATTCATTTGTCATTTTCACTTTACATGGACAGACATAAAGATTTATTTAATGACTATATATTATATCTATGATATTATTATGATTATGAATGATAAAATATTATTTAACTTTATTTATTAGGTTTTTCTATTAGAAAATAAAAATAGCATTCATGTGTACATACTGACTACTGTCTCCATGAATGATGTTTTTCATTTTTATATCATTGCCTTTTCTATAGAATTATAAAAGTGTATATAATAGATAAATATATTATATAAAAAATTATTAAAATTATGTATATGATGATACCATAACCAAGGTTCATGGATCTAAACTTCCAAATCAAAACATGTATGAAAATTAGAACAGTGAATTCCCAAAATGATGCTTTTTTCAAGTAGATTAATTAATAAAAAATTAATTATTAATTATAAGAAAGTAGTATATAGTAAGGTAAGTATTAATTTTTTTTATAAATCTATAATAAATATAAATTTATTATACAGTATGTTAATATCCCCTATAAATAAATTCAGTACCTAAGGTAAGGGTTTCTAATCTCACTTTTGTTTTTATGTGACATATTCCATACTCACCACTTGTTTATTTTTTGTAGTGTATATACTAAAAATGAATTTATTTTATGTTTATTTTAATGAAAATTATGGTTATATACAAATCCATCTAATTTTATCTCTTTCATTAGTTTTTTATTCAGATATTACCAAAACTTTAAGGGCTCTTCATCTCAATATTGATGTGTTGAGACATGTTTCATGTTATAAACATATTTGTGTTTGTATGCTGTATATAATACACCTTTAATATATTATATCATTAATATCTTCAGATTAACAGTATTTAAATATATATTTGAAGTTATGTATTTCAAGGGGTTATGATTAAAAAGTTACCAAAGTGGTAAAAGTTTATATTACAATCTCTTTTTATTTAAGGATTGTCTTTTTTAAATTTAAATTCAGAGATATTATATGATAATTATCATTTAAATCCAATATATTTAATTATACTATATTTATTTATGGGTTTTCCATCTAATTTCACCATTTTCCTCTCTTTGGTACTCAAAAACAAAAAAAATTTATTTTTAGGAAAATCTGACATTATTTCTCTTCTTTTGGTTGAGAATCAATGTCTTCCATTTCCATGTTCTTAAAATTTTTATATAATTTTTTCCTATAATTTATATTTTTACAAAAATTTCATTTTCACCACATTTTAGTTTAGTTTCAGTTGCTTAAATTTATTTTTTAAAAAGTCTTCCGAACAAGTTGTTTTTGACATCTTACAATGGTGTGAAAAGAATGTTATCTTTTAATATATAAGACCTAAACCGATTTTATTGCTGTTATAACCATTATTTTATTTGAATATTTCTTTAAAAGTTTCTATTGATATTTGAAAATAAAATATTTTTCTCAATATTCTGGTATTTTTTAGTTTCTAAAAGTTAGCAAAAAGAAAGTGATGTTTTCTATTGATTTTCAAAGGACGTTTTAAATGATTTTATAAATTTTTTTTTAATCAATAAAAGAATAATTTAAGGATTATTATGATTTACTATGGAGATATTCTTATGATATCATCCACTTTATTTATCTATAGGTCTTATAATGATTATTTTTTAAGGATGATTCTTTGAAGCTTGTTACTTTCCCACAAGTTAAATAAGTTATGATAAAATATTTTAGAAACCCATTTATTTTTTATGGTTTATGCTATGATGAATGTTTTTATGATCCTGTGGAAAATGTATATATATATTTTTATCATGTTATGGGTGGGACTATAATTATATATTCATCGTATTAATTGGCTTATTTCATATAGATATATCATGAGATGATGATGATAATTGTATACATTATTTTAAGTAGTTATGTTCACATCTTGATGTGTGATTATGATTTCTACTAGCCATACTTATAAAATTATTTATGGAAATTATTGAAAATTTTTATGTTAAAAATATTATGATTTCCTATTATTATGATTCCATATACCTATGTTATGAATCATGAATGATGATTTATACTTTGACAATATTATGAACCATGCTTATGGATATGCCATGATTTTTGAGTAACGATCTATGATTTTCTTGGTATGAATCTTTTTTATTGATATTATTCACCTAATTATGTTATCATACCCTTATGATCACATTATTCTAAATTATGATTTCTATAACCCATATTTACCCTTAAAAATCATCTGATCTTACCCATTTTTATATTTCATTTTCCTTACATAATAAAGAAAAAATGTTATATAAGATATGACTATAAGGGTATATTGTGTAGATAATTTTTTTGGGAGATATTGAATTTTTATTATGGAACAAGAAAATATATGTATAATGAGAAAAATTACAATTTGATTAGAAAGAGTTGGGTTTTTTAACTTAAAGGGGTTTTCCACAATTCTCTAAAACTCTAAATCTAAAAGGTATGGGGTATAGTTTTGAATCAATGTTTTATATTGATATTGTATTTATGGATGGTTTAAATTTGTTCACCTTAGTTGGTATCAAATGTAGTATGTAAAAATATGTTTTTAACACCAGATATGGGTGTATGGATCTTGATCTATATCTGTGGTTGGGTATGTTATTGATCATGTCATAAATTACATATTAACTATATATGTTTTTTGTATTCTCATATAGTGAGTATGACATATGGTCCCTTTATTGATATTGACTATGGACTGTGTGGCCACACCAATAATGTACATATGACTTTCTTATCTATTTAGATGAGTTTTATGTGATGTACTCATCCATACAAATGAATTAAATTTGATTTAATCATCAACCAAGTTAGTCTATACTATGAGACTCAAGAACATATGACTAGGATATATAGGATTGACATGTGCTATTTCCCATAGTCACTCAATGTATTGAAAAAAGGTAAAATATGAGAATGTATGTTTATATATGACATAGACTTCTAGACACATGTATAGAGATACATGTTTTTTTATAGAGATCACAAAAAATCCATTTATAGCTTGAGTAGCATCGATTCTTTTCTAAAGGTCACTCTTTTCTTACATTTATGAATATCGTGTTTTGTATTTTTTATCAATGCTATAAATTATTGTAGGATCACAATTTGCTTTTGAATAAATTAGGATTGATTTTGAATCATATAGTTAATATAAAAGTTATTTAGAGTTAATTAAGAAAGAGTTTTGGTTGGGTATTCACAAGGTATTGCATATGATTTAACACAAGGTGAAGTTAGAGATATCTTTCCAAAAGTGTTTTGGAAGATATTAAAAATTATTTTTTGTATATATTTTTACAAGTTATTATACATAATACAATATAAGATGAAATGGAAAAAAATCCACAAGGATTTAGTGCATGTAAGAGATTGAAGGAGATATGACCAAAATACTTATATGTATATAATATATATATATATATATATATATATATATATGAGCTATATCATATTACTTTATAATTATTATTTTCAAGTATAATCGGTGTATCATTACATGAAACCTACAATTATAATGTATGGGAAATAAATAAATCCTTCACCTAAGCTATCATTTAATAAACTATTTCATGAGATGAAACATGAAGGAGGAAAAGCATTTGTGCAATGAACACTTGAACTAGATGTTGAATTTACTCATGAAGTATAAATTCATGAGTAATCACAATAAAATTTAATGTAATTATCATGGATACATAAATCTAATTTCATATTATGGTTGGGTGTGTGTATTTTAACAAAATACTTTTTTCAAACACCCTATCACCTAAACCTTTCTTTCTCTTACTTCGTTTGCATCATGAGATACTAGTGTATTGTGGATAATGGAGAGTCCCACACATATTTTGTGTGATTTAATTTATCTCATGGATACCTATAGAGGCAGGATTATTTTTTACCACTTTTGTGATATTTATCAAGTATATTGGATGAAGATCAAAGGGTTGTAGTGGCGTCATCAATGTAAGGTTTTACATTTTACATAATTATTCATTTCCAATTTTAGCATAGTTTCATATTTCTTTTATGGAGATCCTTAGACAATGAATTTTAATAATTAATCTATTTCTAATAATTTTTATTATACCTTAATGATTCACTTCAAATAATTGTTTGGATTTAATCTTTAAACCATAAGTTTTATGTTTTTCATGTTTTTATTCAATGGGAGGCCATGGTGGAAAGAGAGTGTGGTTAGATGCTAAAATACTTATGTTATGACAATAGTGGAGAGGAAACCATATATAAATTTTATAAATTATATAAAATATAGGGATATTAAATGAGAATATGATTCCCAAGACTCCACAATATAATAGAGTGGATAAGAGAATGAATATGATATTGACGAAGAAGGCTAGAATAATGAGGTTGTAGTCAGGAATGTTCAGGTGAATTTGGGAAGAGTCACTCAACACTACCTTATATTTCATCAATAAAATTTCAACTTGGAAATTTGGTTAGGAACTTCTATAGGAACTATAGTCCATTAAACTACTAGAAGTTAACCACCACAAAGTATTTAGAGGATTGAAATAGATGAACATTAATTCTAAGAAAAAGGATAATATTTGTTTTTTAATTGGATATAATTATGATAATTTAATATATGGACTATTGAATGAAGATATAATACAATTCATCAAGAGAAAAAATGTTTAATTCAATGAAGGTTTTTTGTGGAAGGATTGGAACTTGGACATAACGGAATTTAAATGAAAATAATGAACTATTGAATTTTAATTTTATATGAGTGGGATTATCGAAAGAAGATGAGTCATGAAAGACTCATATTGAAATAATATAAATATATAGGTGAGAATAGTGGAAGTTGTGATAAAAATTTCAAGGTTGGATGAAGCTCGAGTGGGAGTAGTAGAAGTTCAGGTACCAGAAATTAGAGAAAAGATGACCAGTATAGTGAAACCAATTTAGCTGTGGAGTTCAACTAGAGTTAGAAATATTATACAATTTTTTTGGTTAACATAAAGTTTCTTCTTCTAATGGATTCAGGGGAGATATAAATCCCATAGGTAGTGGTTACACTTAGTGATTCCAAATATTAGAAGCTAGTGATGGATGAAGAAATGAATTTATTAAATTTCAATGGAACTTGGGAGATCATTAAATTACTGAAAGGAAAGAAGGTACTAGAAAATATATGGGTGTATCAGTTGAAATGATAATATGATTGAAAGAAGTGTTAAAAACCATGGCTAGTGGAAAATTGATTTCAATATAAATAAGGTGTTAATTTCCCAAAAATATTCTCACATATAGTTAAACACACAACTATCTAGATTGTGGTGAGCATGGTAGAATTAAAAGATATATACCTCAAACATATGGATGTAAATATAGTCTTCCTTCATGGTGATTTGGAATAATAAATTTACATGAATTATCCAATGGGTTTCAAGAAATATGAAAACCAGTATTTGGTATGTATATTAAAGAAGAGTATTTATGGGCTAAAGAAAGTACCATGAAAATTGATTCATTTATATCAGAAGAAGGTTTCAAAAATTTTAATGCAGATCATTGTTATTATCAGAAGAAATGTGCTGATTGGACATTCATCATATTTCTTTTATATATGGTTGAAATATTTCTTGATGTATTAGATGCTAGATGAATACCAATTATAAAATATGTATTGGTAGGAAGATTAAAAATGAAGAATATATGGAAATCCAAAAAGATTTTGGGGAAGAATATTGATAGATATAGGAGAACCAAGATTTTGGTACTATCGTTAAAGTATTTCATTTAGAAGGTGATCCAAATATTTTCAATGTTTTGATATAAGTCAATCTTAACTCCTTTTTTTGAACACTTCTACTTGACCAAGGAAAAATCACCCAAAATGAAAGTTGAGTCCAATTACATAAAAAATGTGTTATATGTATAAGTTTTAAGAATTTAAATGTATGAAATGGTCTATACTCAGCCATACATTTCTTATGTAGTGGGAGTTGTAAGTCAATTCATGTTGAATTTTGGAATGGTACATATGGAGTTTGTTAAATGGATCCTTTAATATCTGAATGGAATGAAAAATATATACTTATATAATAGGATGAATGATACTTTGATAGATTGTTTGATGCTGAATTTTCTAGAGATCCAGAAACTTAGAAGAGCACAAAAGGATTTTTGTTTACTTATAGAGGAACATTTATTATCTAGATGTCACAACTGAAAAATATTTTTATGTTATATAAAATAGATATTGATTATGTATCTTTAATGAAATATGGGAAAGAGATGGTTTGGTTTATGTGGTTGTTGAAGGAGATCATAAAGAGTCAGGAAATAAGAGTTATTTTTCGAGACAACCAAAGTAGAATCCACTAACAAAAAATATAGTGTTTTATGATAGGAATAAGAATATCAACCTAAAATATCATTTCATCCTAATTTTTTTTGAAGGATAAGGATCTGAAACTATGAAAGATAATGGGAATATGGTATATAGAAAACATTTTTACCAAGATAATAACTCAAGAAAATCTGATGAAGCATCATGCCTCTATGGTTCTTGGGAAAACAGAAAAGTGAAAATGGAGAACATTGATTACTATAAAGAAAGGAAGGGAGTTTTATGTAGTTTGGATAGTTTCCATGGTTCCTTGAAACAAGTATTCAAGTGGGATATTATTGGGAGGTGAAGACTATTTCAGTTCTGAATTTTCCCAGTCAGGATTCAAGTATCACTGAGGAGGGGATATGGTGAATTAGTGATATCTTTGTCTTTTATGTTTACTTACTTATGAAACAAAATTTTCCTCCTACGAAATATTTATTTCTATGCTAAAAAAAATCCAAACACACATCCACAAGAACACATAAATTTATCATATTCAATAATCAACAAGAGTAGATACATCCTTGGAATAGTTTGGAAATAATACAATACCACACAATCCAATAAAAACAATCCTTTTTAGTGGAATACAGTGAGTAGGATATTCCCTTAAAATCATGTATCACTTTGAAAACAATCTAATAGTGCATTTACTTGTGCTATAACAAAATGATACAATTAAAAGTTATGGTTCTTCTTAAACAACTTTCAAAAATATGATCTTTCAAAAAAATTCTTCACTTCCTTACCCAGAAGCTGGTAAGGACTTCATGGGATTCATAATGACACTCAGTCTGATACCCAATTCGATTTCTAAGTCTGACTGTTCAATATGGAAATCCCACTTTTCTTCATATTGTTAGTTTGTGAAAATTGATTTTGAAAACTATTTTAACACCCTTAAAAACTTTTTTGAGTCCTCCAAAAAATATCACACTTCTTCCAAAAAATACCGATATCTTCCATGAACTGAGTTGAATCACATGGCACAAGTGCTTCATGGACCAACTCTTCTTCCATGGACCGTCTAAAATTTGTGAATGGATGATTCCTCAAAGAACACCTCTCCTATGAAGTCCCTTTTCTTTTTTAGGCTACAGATCCCTACAAACTTATTCAGTGAACTTTTTCTATGAAATGTCTGTATCGTGGAAATGATCCTTCGTGAACTAATTCCTCCTTCACAAAAACTATCATCCACAAAATATTCTCCTTTATTGAATTATATTTTGTGAATTACATCAGACTTCTCCAAATTCTTTCCACTACGATAGTATCTTCTTATAAAATTCACTCAACTTAATGATGGGATCATTATCCTTTAAATAGAAAAATAAATACACAAATCTTGCTAATCAGATTTACCCAAAACTTTGATGCGGGATAGAATTCACCGTGAACTATGCTATGTGGTCCGCATAATGCCTTTATCCTTTGCAACAATAGATATATTCCATTGATGAAAACCCTTTGTGACTCTAAAAATCACCACATCTATTCCACAAATGATTATCTATCCACCAAGTTCAATCCTCCTACAAACTACGAACCTCTTATGAAATTTTTTCCTTATGTGGTCTGTATAGAACGCTTTGTGGTCCACATAGCACTTATATGAGGAATCCTTATTTTCCCAATTTTGCTTCACCATTCCACACACCTTCTATGCGGTCTGTGAATCGTGCTTCGTAAAATCCTTTTCATAAAATCCAATTATTTTCCATAAATCAAACTCCCAATTTTGAGGCCCAAAAATTTAGCAAACACTGGGAAACAAAGCCACGTTAAAAATATGCTTTGGAAACACTAACAATACTGATTTTTGGTCATAAAACCTTATCTATCATGATTTATAACCTTTGATTAATCATATTTATCATCTTCATATTTTAAAGGAAATTATTGTAACTTCCTTATCTTTTATCAACATCATTCTTTCCAATTATACCTAAATAATACTGGAAACACCTTTTCTCCCCCTTTCCTTCAAAAGGCATGCATCACATATTCTACAAAAAACTTTTGATATTTGAGAAATACAAATCAGTAAAGAATTGTCATATTTTCCAAGACTTTTTACAAAGTGAATTGATTTATCCTTTTTGACAACAAAAGATAACACTCTTAAAAACAACATTTTGTTACTTCCAAAAACCTTCTCTAGAAAAATTGGTACAAAAAATATCCCCCTTTAGATATTTTTGTCAACCAAGATTTATAAATCACTGAACTTTTTAATATAAATCTATGGATTACTTATTAATCAATTATAATCCTACATGAGCTAACTCTTTGTAGGAAACAATAATTATTGAGAGTAAAACCATGTTGTCTAAAAGTAGTAACTATGAAATCTATTTAGTATTTCTTCATTAACAATTCTTTCTCATACTTCTTTACTTATTCAACTTTTTCCATATATTTCTCCCTCTTTTTTATCCAAAACATCCTCATATTTCTTCCTCAGCATTCTTCCTTATCTTTCTCCACTTATTCAATTTTCCTAGAATACAAAAATTTTGTTTCCTAAAAACACTCCAATATAATGTTAAAATAGTTCACACACTTACATGATAGATTCATAGCTTACCCAAAAATACCCCTTTATGCATACTTCTATAAGGATAGATTTATGAAAAAATTATCCCCCATGATTACACTATAAAAAGATAAGATAAGATAGGGGACATAAACACATACCTTAACCTTGATGAGAAAAATGTTGGACTCCCATGTTCAATGTCAATTTATAAAATGGTTCCTTTGGTAAAGGTATTGTGAATATGTTAGCAACTTGTTTTGATGTAGGAATATACTCCAACTTCAATTCATTATTCTCTACAATACTTTTGATGAAGTGGTAATTTATGTCAACATATTTTGAACAATAATATTTTACTAAATTCCTTGAAATATTGATTATGATTTGATTATCATATCACAAGAGAAGGGGTAACCTTACTTCAACAAGTAAGTCTTTCAACTTAGTTTTTATCCATATAAGTTGGGTAAAATATTGAGTGGAATAAAAATACTTAGATTCATCCATGATAAGAGTTAATGAATTCTGTTTCTTTGTATAACAACTAACAAAAAATTTCCCCAAAAAGAAAACCCCACTAGATATGGATCTTCTATCATCAAAATTTCCTACCCAATCGACATCTCAATACACAAACAATTCAATAATTTCTAAGCCATCATACCTGATTCCAAAATTTATATTCCTTATATTTTTCTGAGAATTATTTTTCCTGGAATTAAATGTTATTATTTAGGAGAACTATGAAATATTTAACATAAGGTAACAACATAAACAATGTTAGGTATTGAGGTAGTAAAATACAACAAACTTCCAATTAGATTTCAAAACTCTTTCTGATCAACTTCTTTGCCTTCACCATATTTAGATAACTTGGTTCCCACTGAAATCTATATAGAAACAGGTATCTAATTTTCCATTACAAACTTCTTAAAAATTTTCTTATCATAAATTTATTGAGAATGAAAATTATGTTTCTTATTTTATAAAATTTATAACCCAAGAAATTATTGCATTTATCCCAGTATGGATATCTCAAAAAACGTTTTCATCTCTTCATCAAATATTTCACATGATTTTCATTTTTTCCAATAAAGATAATGTCATCAACATGAACAATTATGATGAGAGAAAACTCCTAACTTTATTTGATGTAAATATTTCTATCTACTCTTCCTTAATTAAAACTCATCTTCTTTAAGAAAGTATCCAATTTGTAGTAACATTTCCTCATAGATTGTTTTATCCCATACATGGGTTTCTTGAACCTACAAACGTGACTTTTATCTTTCCCAACAACAAAGCCAAATGGTTGTTCAATGTAAACTTACTAATCAAGATCCCCATTCATAAATACGGACTTTACATCCATTGAATTTTTTTGTAACTTTGTTGTGCAGTAATAGTAAGAAAGATTATAATTGTTTCCGACCTTGACACTAGAGAAAAATTCTCATCAAAATCAACACCTTTAATTTGTGAGTAACCTTTTCACACTAATATTTTCTTGTTCCATATCACTTCTCCTTCTTCATTCAGATTGTCCCAGAAAACCCATTTTGTACCAATAACATTTTTGTTATCTGACTTGTGTATGAGTTACCAAGTACAATTATTTTCTATCTAATCAAGTTCATACTTCATATCCTGAACCCATTTCGGATGCTCAAAAGATTCATTCACGTCATTCAGCTTGACTTTTGAATTCAATGAAGTGTGCAAAACAACTTTGGATTTTCTTATTATTTGAAACTTCTGATGTTGATCCCCAATAATGTTTTATGCATCCACTTTCTTCCTCAGCCCAAGATGAGAAATTTGAGTTTCATCCTCATCACTTGAAATAGTTGAGTTTAATTCTTCTTCTTGAGTAGGATTAACACTATCAACATCATTATCAAGAATTCTTAAAAAAACTTTCCTTATCCTGATCAACTTCCATATCAGCATAAGTCTACTTTTCTTTCCCAGAATTTTTAAAAACTTTTACATCACTAGAATAAAAAATTATTCCATTTTTTTTGAAACATATATATCCTCTTTATTCTAGATTGTAGCTAAGAAAAATTACATCTTCACATCTTTTTTCAAACTTTACAAGGTTTCCACATTTCTTTTTTATGATCCATAGACTCTCAAAAAATATTAAGTGTTTCAAACTTAGATTTTTGACTTAAAACATTTCATATGGAGTTATATGTAATCTTGGCCTATAGAAACATCAATTTTGAATATACACTGTAGTACTCATGGCTTTCCTCCAATAGTAATTAGAGAGACCATGTACAAGTAAAATAGTTTGCCCTATTTCAATCAGACATCTATTATTTCTTTCAGGAACCCCATTTTGTTGAGGTGTGGATGGTGAACTAAAATCATGTTTAATTCCATGATTCTAAAGATAAATTTCAAATTATTCATTATTATATTCACCACTATTTTCAGTTCTCAACTTCTTTACTGAATTCTCACATTCCTTCTCAGCTTTCCTCCTAAAACATGTAAACATTTTCAGAGAATCTAACTTATGTCTCATGTACATAACACAAGTAATGTGAGTAAAGTCATCAATGAAAGTGGTTAATTAATTATCTCCATATGTTTATTATTTTCTCATTGTACCATAGATATCAAAATTAATAAGTTAAATAGGTTGTTTTGAGAAAATCTCAACTTTATTATGCATATAATTTGAAATATTTCCTTTTTGAGAAATAGTGCAACAACAATATCAACTTCTTGACATATCAGGAATATCTCAGACACTATCATGATTTGACAACTTTCCCATATTTCTATAACACATGTTCCCCAGCCTTTTAGGAAACAATTGATTTTCTTTCACCATACCCAGGTAACAAGAGTTTTGTATTTCACCAACTTGGAATAGGTTTCCTTTTATATATTGGCCTCTTGTAATTATCTTTCCATATTTCCAAAGTTTCACAAAAAACCCATATTTTTTGAATATAAATTTGTTAAAATCATCAAAAAGTTGTGAAACACTCAGTAGGTTGTGTTTCAACCCATCAACATATAATTTTTTCTTGGATTTCATCTTTTCTTTCCCAATGATGGATGATCCAACACCTTTGATTCTCATAGATTCATCATCTACAAATTTCACCATTACTTATTTGAAGTATTTCACATTATTCAAAAAATTTAAGTCTCCTTTCATATGATAAGAACACCCACTATCAATAATCCAAGGTTTTTCACCTTTTATAGCTTTAAAATTGGTTTCAAAAATAAGATATTTTTCTTCTTACTTTTCTTTCTTCACATCCATCTTTTAAGAATTGTTAAGGATTTTTTTGTTCCAATAACAAAACAAGAAAACCCTTATCAATATGTCTAGGTTGTTCACATATTTTAAAAATAGTTTCTAGTGGTTGAAAACTATTCTCAACTTTCTCACCAACCTTCTTAGATTCCTTAAAAAATTCCTTCTTAGACTTCTTCTTTCGAGAGGATTTAATCCCCCTAAAACCTTTCCTTCCATAACCCATAGAATAATAGTAATGTTTTTGGTTGAACCAAAACATATTTTCCATATATATGAATCCACAAAAATACCAGCAATATCAATAGGATGATTATTTTCCTAGGTAACATCCATAGTGACTGGAGTTGTGAACTTACTTTTCAATAACCTTATTTTATTTATTATTTGAACCACCAAACTTTATGTCATCAATAATTATATTCTTTTTATTTTCACACTTATTAGAATTAAAATTAATATAGATTTTTCCAGAGTTAATATTTTTAGAAACTTTTTATTTTTAATAATTGTTAACTTTGGCCACATACATAACTTTATCAACTTTATTCTTCTCAGAACCAATTCCATATTTCTTATCAACCTTTAAAGTTAAATTTGGTTGATACTTCTTAGGTCCATTCTTACCAAAACTTTCACCAAATTATGAGATAAATTTTTTGAAACTTATATCCCTTTGTTTATCTTTAGATTTTTTTTGGAAAAGTTTCGACTCTTCTTCTTTTTCATTCATCTTTACTTCCAGATATTAATTTTGATTCTTTTAATTCTTAAGAGAATTATTTAGATAATCAATATTTTTTTACCATATTTACATCCTCATCTGGAAAACCTTCATGATTTTTTGATGAGGAATTTTTATTTATCAACTTCCTGTTTCCCTTTTTAATTATTCTAATATTTCTAATACATTATTTTAACTCTTATTTAATATGAGATTCAAGTTGAGTTTCTTCTTCTTCAAGACTGTTGCTTTTGAAATATTTATTATTCACTATTTCAATAAAATTATTATCTACCAATTTCTTAGAAAAATATGTTTTCAGATTCAACTTCACTATATTATTCTTCTCCATCTTAAACAAATCTTCTTCTTTTAGATTTTAAGAAATTTTTATGCTTCCCTATAGAAAAATATTTATCTTTATCACCCTTTTTCTTTCACAACATTCTTGGAATTATTTCTTCTTTATCACTATCTTTGTATTTATTTCTTTGAGGTAAATTATCCATAGAGTTCCAAACATATCCACATTAAAAAAAATTCAAGGGAAGTATCCCTTTGTATTTACCTGTACCTATTCTCAAATTTTTAGAAAATAAGGATAAAATTTCATCAATTTTTTTACACACCTCATTTTTAAAGTTAGAGATATAAACATCATCTTCCTTAAGAGACTTATCAAACTTTTATTTCTTAGAGACTTTAAAATACACTTTTATAAATGATTTTGTTTTTCTCTTCATAGTCTTCTCCCTTCTCATTTCATAAGTGATGAAAGTTCTGTAAAAATCACCAAGAGACAATGTTTTAGGGTCTCTGTCTTCCAATAAAGAAACTTTAGCATCAAACTTGTCAGGAATAATTCTTACGATCTTTTAAAAAATTATAGAATCCTCTAACTTTTCACCAAGGCATCTAATAGTCATGAAAATGTCATTTACCCATATAAAGAAGTCCCCAATATATTCAAACTCTCCCATTTTTAAATATTCATACTTCAGCCTCCAGATTTATACTCTTTCCTTCTTTAGTTTTTTATTTCATTCAATGATTTTTTATGCTTATCCTAGATACATTTAACTATGGCAACACCTTTTACTTTTAAGAACCCACTTTCATAAATTGACTATATTAATTCATTTTTATCTCTTACATCATTCTCAAGATTCTTCTTATCAATAGGTGTAATATGAAACTTGTCATTAATAGAAGGAAATCTATCAATTGTAGCTTTAAAAACTTCATACCCAAGAAACATAAGATAATACATCATTATATATTTCAAGATATGATAATTATTTCCATAAAATATCATAATCCACTTTTTTTTTCACAGAATTCAGATTCTCCAACTTCTCTTCAAAATTCCAATAAAGAATAAATGAAGGGAACCTTAAACTCTGATACTAATCGAAGTTTCCCAGTTAGGATTCATGTATCACTGAGCGGGGGAGGGGTGAATCATTGATATCTTTTTTTTTCTATTTCCTTACTTATGAAACAACCCTTTCCTCATGTTAATGATTTCTTTCTTTGCTGAACACAATCCAAACACACATCTACATGAACACAAAAATTTATATGGTTTAATACTCAACAAGAGTAGATACCTCCTTGGTATAGTTTAGAAATAATCTAATACCAAAAAATCCATTAGAAAACAATACTTTTGAGTATAATACACTAAGTAAGATATTCCCTCACACTCACGTATTACTTTGAAAAAAATCCAATAGTGAGTGTGCTTCTTCTAGCTTAAAATGATGTAGTAAAATGTTATGGTTATTCTTGATCAACATTCATAAATATTATATTTCAGAAAAATTATTCACTTCCTTACCCAGAATCCAGTAAGTACATCCTAAACTTCATAATGACACTCAGTCCAATACCCAATCTGATTCCTAGTTTTGATTTCTCAATATGAAAATACCACTTTTCTGCATATTGTTAGTTTGAAAAAATTTATTTTGCGAACTATTTTAGTAACTGTTAGAGCTTCATTGAGTCCTCTGTGAACTATCCAGATTTTTCCATAGACTACCTATATTCTCTGTGAACTATTTTACACTGCATGGCATGAGTGCTTCGCAGACCAACACTTCTTCCGCAGGCCGCCTCCACTTTGCAGATGGGTGATGCCTCACAACCCACCTCGACTACGCAACCCATTTTCTTTTGCGAGCTACAGAGCCCCACATACTTCTTCTGAAAACCATCCCCATGAAATGTATCTATTATAGAAATGATCCTCCATGAACTGCTTCCTCCTTCGCGAAAACTATCATCCACAAACTCTTATCCTTATCTGAATTCTCCTTTGAGAACGACTTTAGAATTCTATAAATTCTTCCCGCTGTGATGATATATTATAATAAAATTAACTCAACTTAATGATGGTATTAGGATCCTTTATATTGGAAAATAAATTTAAAAATCCTACTAATCCGATTTACAAAAAACTTTGATGCGGGACATCCTTCACCACAAACTGTGCTATTCGGTCTGCATAGTGCCTTTCTCCTTTACGGAAGGCGATATATTCCATAGATGAAAACCCTTTTCAGATCCACAAATAACCACCTCTATTCTACATACTATGAGTCACCTATGATATTCAAGCCACCCATGATATGTGAACCCCCCGCAAACTATTTTCCCTATGCGGTTTGCGCAGCATGTTTCAAGGTCTGCATTGCACTGCTATACAAAATCCTTCCTTTTCTAATTTTACTTCTCTATTCCGCATACCTCCTATGTGGTCCATGAAATATTATTTGTGAAATTATTTATAAAAAATTATTTTCCATAAATCAAACTCCCAATTTTGAGGCCCAAAAATTTGGCAAATAATGGAAAACAACACCACCTTAAAAATATTCTTCAGCAACACCGACCATACTGATTTTTGGTCATCAAACGTCATCTATAATGATTTTAACCTTTGATCGATCATCTTTATCATCATCATATTTTTAAATTAAATTATTGTAACTTCCTTTTATTCTAGAATCACCATTCTTTCAAATCAAACTTGAATACGATTGCCAACACCTTTACCCCTTCACTTCATAAGGATTACATCACAAGTTCTCTAAAAAACTTATGATATTTGAGAAATATAAATTAGAAAAGCGTCTTAATATTTTACAAGACATTTTACAAAGTGAATTGATTTATCCTTTTTGACAAAAAAGACAACACTTTTGAAAACAACCTTTTATTACTTCCAAAAACCTTCTCTTGACAACTGGTCCCAACAATATCTCCTTTGGATTTTGTTGTCAACCAAGATTCATAAATCACTAAACTTTGTAATCTAAATATATAGATTACATATCAAAAGTTTCAGCCTATGTTAGCTAACTTTTTATAAGAAATAAGAATTATTGACAGAAAAACTATGATGTACAAAAGTAGAGACTATGTAATCTCTTCAGCATTTCATTAGCATCCTTTCTTCCTCATTTTTATTTTCTAACTTCAACTTTCTTTCATAGCTTTCTTCTCCATCTTTCTTCAAAAAATTCCAGTCTTTATTTCTCAGCATTCTTCCTCAAATTTTTCAACTAATTCAATTTTCTTAGAATACAATTTTTTTCATACAACCACTCCAAAAAACTTTTATAATAGTTCACACACTTACATGTTAGATTCACATCTTACCCACAACTCCTCCTTTATGCATGCTTCCATAAGGATAGATTTATGAAACAATTATCCCCCTTTAAAACACTATCCAAAGGAAAGATGAGAGGGGGATAAAAACACATACCTTAACCTTGATGAGAAAGAGTTTGGACGCCCATGTTCAACCTTACTTTATAAAATGGTTCCTTTGGTAAAGGTTTTATGAATATGTCAACAACTTATTTCGATGTAGGAATATAGTTCAGATTCAATTAATTCTTCTATAAAAGCTCTTTGATGAAGTGTTACTTTATTTCAATCTGTTTTGAATGATAATTTTTCACCAGATTCCTCAAAATATTTATTGTTCATTTATTATCACATTTCAAGAGAAAGGATAACTTTACTTCAAAAATAAGGTCTTCCAACTGAGTTTTTATTCACATAAGTAGGGTAAAAACTTGTATATGGCCCCAGCCTTAAACATTACATAATCTTGAGATATTTAAAGAATACACATTGCGGATCTTTTCAGGTTTATAGTTTTAGAGAATTAGATCATAAAACATTCATTACATCCCACATTTAAAAAATGTCGTTAAAATAAAAGATAGTATTCATTTTTCCCATCAACAGAAACATATTTAAAATAAAACATGGATTCTTTCTTGACACTTCCTTGATACTATCATCATATCATGTACCTTTCCCTTGACCTGTGAAAAACATTTCAAAAACTTGGGAGGAGCATAAAAAGCTCAGTAAGGGATATAAAAATATGGAAAGGACACATGAGTACATGTATACATAAGAATCAATGAAATCATACTTTACTCATAAAATATAAGCACATTAACATACCTCATCAAATCATGAATAAATCATAGAAATCATAAGACATAAAGGTAACTTGAGGCATTCATAACATTCTTACGTAGGGAGTAACCCTCTTGGTTACGTTTGGAATACCCATCACAGTATATTCTGTAAATCTCTTCAGAGAAACCTTAACGTTTAACTCCTTCGCGTTACCCAATGCATTGGAGAGCTATATCGGGCTCACCCGCCCTTATTTTATCACAGAACCACCCGTCTTCATAACAATGCCCAAGAACCATAACATAATCGTATCACGTAAAACATGTATAAAGAAAACATAATATTTCCACATTTCAATCACAAGATATCAATACAACAAATTGATATAATAAAAACATTATGAAAACCATTTTCAATACCAAAATAAATGAAAAGTAATACATGGTATTTATTTTTCATTTTAAAAAAAAGTTAGGTTATGGATTGTAGAGGAAGCCGAAACTCAAATAATAGTCACAGCAGCGGAGAAGTCGTTGTCGCCGCATACGTACGACAAAAAAAACATTCCTTTTGTCGTTTATTAAAAAGCTTCATATAAAAAAAGATTTATTTTGAATAAGTGTAAAATTCCATGGGGTTTATACACCGTATAAAAGAAAGATGTGTATAAAAAAAATATGCCTCAATGAAAGGAGATTGAGACGAAGTCCCATACCTCGGGTCTGACTTGACTCGATCATTCTTTAACCTTCTGAATAATAAACATGAGTTAATTTATACTTGCTTAAGAACCTTTTTCAAGTTAATTATTCCATTTAAAGCACTTATTACCATGTTAGGAACACTATGTAATTATTTAAGTTAATAATGGTCGTTTTGTCGATCATTGCTACTTGAGTCAAAAATAAACTCTTTATAATTACAAGTTTGTTCATGGGATAAAATATCTATTATATAAAGAATTATGTTCATTATATAGATATCATATATATCATATATATCCATTTTATACATTCATTTATAATATTACATAACATTTATAGGTAAGAAATGAAATGCACCGTTCATAGAGACGGTAAGCCGTACGTACGCATGAACGCTACTTCCATTTATATTTCATATTTAATGGAATTAAAACATAATTATACATAATAGTATTATAATTCCAGTATTGTATCATATATAATATCATTAAATCTATCCTTTATACGTACCACATATGGTATTAACGATTCAAATCACTTTGAGGGGGCGGTAGTCCGCACTTCCTAAAATGAAGATATTGTGTTTTCCCACAATGGAAACCATAAAGGTATGCCATAAATGAAAAATACAGATGCTTAAGTAAAACATAAAAATATTATATATCATATATAAATATAGTGACATCTTAATGTCCACCTTTGAAGGTGTTAAAAGAATATTGAACAATCATCGTTTCGTGAGGCAGAAATTCACCATCCACAGAAACAATATGTTCTTTAACCATTAGATGTAGGTGTGAGTAAGTGTAGCTCTAATACTTCTTATAAAAACATCCTAGTATATTGAAGATACTGTAGTTGTTACAAAAGAAATGAATAAAAAGAGTTTAGGAGGCTGGAGAAGCAAAATAAGACAAAAGAACACAAGTGAAGACATTACCTTAAAATCGGGTAACTCCCATTTGGTTTGAACCAAAAGGGTTTCTTGAAGAGATTCCTGCCTAAGTTAAGGCTTCTAGTATGAGTAGAGGGATGTGGAGAGACAAAATGATCAGAGAGTGGCTGAGCCAAAGGCTTGAGTGGTGTGGGTAAGGAGGTAGAGGTGGGGGCCTTTTATAAGAGGAGAGGAGGGGCACTCTTGGAAAGGTATAAAATGTTACATTGTTTTCAAATTATTTTCAGATTTTAAAGGTCCCACATTGATATATTTCGAGGATAAGATGATAAGGGTTCGAAATATACTCATACAATAGGTTTTTGAAAAGTTTAAGTTTTAGATTTTACATTATCTTTTCACTTTATTTAAATCGTTTATTAATGAGATAATCGTTGCATCATCATGATGTCATAAATAAATTAATTTATTTGATGTCTAAAAATTATAAAAAAATACCATGATCTAGGAAATATTTTTTATCGTTCTAATTAATATTTATAGTAAAAAATCTGACTTGTATAACCCCATGTAAAAATTGTTTTAGTAAAATAATACATGTTTGTGTCATTTTTACCTTTACTTTAAATAAAAGGCATTAATGTCATTATCTTAACCAATTGGCTCCATGGGGTCCCAAAAATCGACCCATGGGTTTACTTGGTCATCCATGACTCATAAAATAGGGTTAGGACAAGTGTAAAGATATTTTAATTTTATTATAATATCATTTTACCTTAAATCACACTAATTACCTTTAATCGCGATTAATAAAACTTAAAAGTTACTTTTCATCAAAAATTATTTTCATCACATTGAACCAAATTTTACTTAAAAATGAAATTCATTTATATTGGATTTTTGAAATTCAAATCACAGAAGTGGTAAAGTTCCATTTAAACAAAAAATCAGTTTATGTAATTACCACTTTGTGGTTTCACTATTCATAAAAAATTAAGGTTTTTCAGAAAAATTCCAAAAATTCACCCTAAGATATATTTGATATTCTGAATTCAAAAATGATGTCTATTTTACCAAATTTATAACATAGAAGTTTAATTAATTAATTTTATAATTAAATCCCACTATCAAATCAAATAGCGTGTTCTTAAGAAACAATATCTATCAAAAGATTGACACTCGTTTATGTCCAATATCAAAGTGATTTTAATTCCAATGACCACCATTATATTAAATGGTAAAAATATAGTCTAATTTAACTTTATAACCAATTAAAAAGATAATCTAACCATATAAATAAATTATATTTAAAAGAGGTTTTGAATTAAAATACAACACTTTTCACTATTCATTAAAAAATGAACATTATCAGAAAAATACCAGAAATTTTTCAAAAGTAAATTTCAATGTCCCAACCATAAAGAATAAGTTTATTTTGAAAAATATAGCTTATAAAATTGTCAAATTTTAGATTTAAAATTGGTTCTCCATCAAAAGGCGGTAAAGCAATCTTTTAAAAATACTAGAGTATTCTTTGCTTAAGATTGGATTTATTCTCATTTTAAACTTCTAAAACACTATCTAATTCATAAATAGACATAGATATGAAAATATATTATTCTTTAATTACTTGGGATGTTACATCCTTCCCCCCTTTTGGGAATTGCGTCCTCGCAATTTTATTCACTTATCGAATAGGTGGGGGTATTTATCCCTCATTGCATTTTCAGATTCCCATGATGCCTCTTCACTCATGTGGTTCTTCCACAAAACCTTTACTTGATGAATCACCTTATTCCGTAACACTTTCTCATTGTGGTCAAGATCTGGACCGATTATTCCTCATAAGATAGATTTTCTTCCAACTGAACTACCTCTGGACTCAAAACATGAGATGGATCTAGCATGTACTTCCTTAACATTGAAACATGAAAAACACTGTGTACCTGAGATAAAATCGGAGGTAAAGCCACTCAGTATGCAACTGATCCAACTCTCTCCAGAATTTCATATGGTCTAATGAACCTAGAACTCAGATTTCCTTTCTTACCAAATCGCATCACACTTTTCCATGGTGATACTTTGAGAAAAACATGATCACCTACCTCAAAAGAGAGATCTTTCCTCCTGTTGTCCGCATAACTCTTCTGCCTACTCTGATCCATTCTCATGTGTCTCTGTATCATCTGAACTTTTTCTACCAACTCTTCTACTAATTCCGGTCCCATAAACTTCCTTTCACCCACTTCATCCCAGAAAGCTGGAGTTCGACACCACTTCCCATATAATGCCATAAATGGTGCCATCTATATACTAGAATGAAAACTGTTATTATAAGAAAACTCAACCAAAGAAAGATGTTGGTCCCAAAATCCCTGATAATCCATCGAACAAGAACGTAGCATATCCTCCAATTTCTAGATTGTTCGTTCTAACTTTCCATCTGATTGAGGATGAAAAGCTGTACTAAAATTTAATTCAATACCCAATGACTTCTGAAGGCCTTTACAAAAGTTAGAAGTAAACCTGGGATCACGATCAGATATAATGGATAGGGGAACTCCATGTAACCTGACTATCTCTTTAAGATACAAACGAGAAAGTTGGTCTAGGGAAAAAGTATCTCATATAGCAAGGAAATGAGTAGATTTAGTCAAGCGATCAATAATAACCCGGATTGTATTATTAACTCGAGGTTTCTTCGGCAATCCCACAACGAAGTCTATGGATATATTCTCCCATTTCCACTCTGGTACTGGTAAAGGCTGAAGCATCCCTTTCGGTAACTGCCACTTTGCTTTTACCTGTTGATATTTCAAACACTTCACAGTAAAATCAGCAATATCCCTTTTCATTCCGTCCCACCAGTAATACTTCTGAAGATCTCTATACATCTTAGTACTGTCTGGATGAACTGAAAACTGAGAACTATGAGATTCACATAATAAATCTCTCTTAAACTGTGAATCACCTGGCACACACAATCTCCTCCCAAATCTCAAAACACAATCATTATCAATGTTGAATTCAGACAACTTACCATTCTGAACCAGCTCTACCTTTTTTTGCAACTCGCTGTCTTGCTTCTGTGCTTTCTTAATTCTATCTGATAGAGAAGATTTCACTGATACCTGAAACAAAACAGAAGGAAATCCTGCACCAACAACTTCTATGCCAAATTTCATCAAATCCTTTACCAAAGGATCACATTCCAAACACAATATTGTTAATGAAGCATTACTTTTTCAACTCAAAGCATCATCCACTTTATTTGCTTTTCCCGGATGGTAATGAATTGTGCAATCATAATCATTGATTAATTCTAGCCATCTACTCTGTCTCATGTTCAATTCTTTCTGAGTGAATATATACTTTAAACTTTTTTGATCAGTATATATTTCACACTTTACTCCATACAAACGATGCCTCCAAATTTTTGAAGCAAAAACAACAGCAGTTAATTCCAAATCATGTGTAGGATAATTTATCTCATGAGTTTTCAACTGACGTGAAGCATAAGCAATTACTTGATCATTCTGCATTAGGATGCAACCAAGTCCTTTCAATGAAGCATCACTGTAGATAACAAACTCCCCATTCCTGGAAGGTAGTGCCAAAATTGGAGCATTCACCAATCTTCTTTTCAATTCCTGAAAACAATCATCACATTCTTTTGTCCAGATAAACTTAACACCCTTCCATGTTAGCTTAGTCATTGGACTAGATAACTGGGAAATATTTATAACAAACCTTTGGTAATAGCCTGCCAAACCAGGGAAGCTATGAATCTCAGTTAAATTTGTGGGTCTTGGCCATTCTTCAACAACCTTTATTTTTGCAGGATCAACAGTTATCCCATATTTAGAAACAATGTGACCAAGGAAAGAAATTTGTTGAAACCAGAACTCACACTTTCTGTATTTCCCATACAATTTATTTTCTTTTAAGATTTTCAAAATAACCCTTAAATGTCTTTCATGCTCCTCTTTACTTTTATAAAACACCAAAATATCATCAATGAAAACCACCACAAACTTATCCAAGAACTCATGGAAAATTCTATTCATTAAGTCCATGAATACAACAGGTGCATTGGTTAGCCCAAAAGGAATTACTAGAAATTCATAATGGCCATATCTTTCACGAAACGCGGTCTTCAGAACATCTGATTCCTTTACCTTCAACTGATGGTACCCCGATCTCAGGTCAATCTTTGAAAAAAACTGATCTCCCTAGAGCTGATCAAACAAATCATCGATATGAGGCAAATGATATGTGTTCTTAACAGTGATTTTATTCAAGGCTCTATAATAAATGAAAAGTCTCATAGAACCATCTTTATTTTTAACAAATAAAACAGGAGCACCCCATGGTGATGTGCTAGGTCGAATGAAACCTTTCTCTAATAAATCTTGCAATTGCTCCTTCAACTCTAAAAGTTCAATTTGATCCATTCGATAAGGGGGTTTTGAAATTGTCTTAGCATCAAGAACTAACTCAACGGTAAATTCAACTTCCCGATATGGTATTATTCCAGGCAACTCATCAGGAAAAACATCATGATACTCTTTTACCACTGGCACATCATTAATCAGAACAGTTCCCTTGTTTTCAACGATATGTGCAAGGTAACATTCATTTACATATTTTACAAGTTTCTCGGCCTATTGATATGTTATCAACAGTAAGGGTTCATTCTTGTACACAAACTGAAAGTCTTTCTGAAAAGAAACTTCTTTAGATCTACAGTCAATCTTAGCATGGTAAATAGAGAGCCAATTCATACCCAGGATAACATCAAACTCTACTAGAGGTAAAACAATAATATTTTCAAGTAGGTTCTTTACACGGATAAGGATATGGAGATTCTTATAAATTCTTCTTGCCTCAACATTTCCCCCAAGTGTTTTTACCACAATTTCAGGAGTCATTTCTTGAGATGGTATTCCCATTTTACTAGAAAAGTTTTCAGAGATGAAGGAATGTGTAGACACCAAATCAAACAACACACTGGTATAATCGAAAAAACAAAAAAAGTACCTGATACCACTTCATTTGATGGCCCAACATCTGCTTAAGTAGTTGAAAATGATTTCACCACCCTTTTCTGCTTGTAGTCTGACTGCTTCCCATCACTTGGGCTCTTTGTCGTACACTCGTTTGCATAATGACCCATCTCATTGCACTTAAAACATTTCACTAACTATAAATCAAATTTGGTCTTACCATCACCTTGATCTTTTCCAGTGCAATCACAAGCCTTATGTCCCATATTACCACATCGGTAGCACTTTCCAGAATTCAGAAGACATTCCCCAGCATGCCTTTTACTACAATTATCACAAACTAGAAACTTAGTTTTCTTACCGTCAGACCTTTTTGAAGAATTATTTCCTTTCTTCTTCCACCTCGGTCTCTTCTTCTGATGGTTGTTATATAAAACTTGATCATTGAAAAACTCCATTTCCACCTTCTCAGCACATCGAAAAAGAAATTCATAACTCTTGAACTCGCGAGAAGCTAAAGACCTTCGATATTTAGGCTTTAATCCTGAGTAAAAATGATTGATTTTACTATCAAGGTCTCGAATAAAATTTGGAGCATACCTTGCGAATCGAGTGAACCTTTCTTCATAGGCATCCACTGAGTCTTCCTCTTGCCTCAATTCCAAGAATTGTTTTTCCATCCTAAGTCAAACATCCTTAGGAAAATACTTCTCAAGAAACATACCTTTGAATTCATCCCAGTCGAGATCATCAATCTCATTAGCGTACCTGATATTTTTAACCGTCGACCACCACTGATCTGCTTCACCCTCCAAACGGTAAATATCAAGACTAACCTTTTGATTGTCTGAACACCCCATGACATCGAAAATCTTTTCCAGTGATTTAATCCACCCTTCAGATAGCACAGTGTCAGATGATCCTCTGAATGATGGGGGATGTTTCCTCATGAAATGTTCCACCACTGACATGTTCCTCTATGGTTGATCTGGATGATCTCGTGCATGGATACCACCACCATTTATCACTTGCGTCAACTGCGCCATTACTGCAACAAACTATTCAGTTCCAATTCTGACCATCACAGGATGCTGATTCGGAAGGTCATTTCCTTCTGTATGCCTTACTAGAACTGCTTCCCTGTTTCCTCTGCAGAAAACCATTCTGAACAAACATGTCTTAGATAAACCAACATGGTAATCTTCAAATGCTATATCATTTCAATTTGACGATAAAAAAAATATTTTTGGATAATCATTTACTAGAAATCTAACTCCAAAAGTTTTCTAAACTGACCTTTGATACAAATTATAAGGCCCCAGCCTTAAACATTACTTAATCTTGAGATATTTCAAGAATACACATTGAGGATCTTTTCTGGTTTAGAGTTTTAGAGAATTAGATCATAAAACATGCATTACATCTCACATTTAAACAATGTGGTTACAATTAAATATAGTATTAATTTTTCCCATAAACAAAAACATATTTAAAATAAAACATGGATTCTTTCTTGGCACTTCCTTGACACTATCATCATATCATGTACCTTTCCCTTGACATGTGAAAAACATTTCAAAAACTTGGGATGAGCATAAAAAGCTCAGTAAGGGATATAAAAATATGGAAAGGACACATGAGTACATGTATACATAAGAATCAATGAAATCATACTTTACTCATAAAACATAAGCACATTAACATACCTCATCAAATCATGAATAAATCATAGAAATAATAAGACATAAAGGTAACTTGAGGCATTCATAACATTCTTACGTAGGGAGTAACCCTCTTGGTTACGTTTGGAATACCCATCACAGTATATTCCGTAAATCTCTTCAGAGAAACCTTAACGTTTAACTCCTTCACGTTACCCAATGAATTGGAGAGCTATATCGGGCTCACCCGCCCTTATTTTATCACAGAACCACCCGTCTTCATAACAATTCCCATGAACCATAACATAATCGTATCACGTAAAACATGTATAAAGAAAACATAATATTTCCACATTTCAATCACAAGATATCAATACAACAAATTGATATAATAAAAACATTATGAAAACCATTTTCAATACCAAAATAAATGAAAAGTAATACATGGTATTTATTTTTCATTTTAAAAAAAATTTAGGTTATGGATTATAGAGGAAGCCGAAACTCAAATAATGGTCACGGTGGCGGAGAAGTCATTGTCGACGCATACGTACGACAAAAAAAACATTCCTTTTGTCGTTTAGTAAAATGCTTCGTATAAAAAAAGATTCCTTATGAATAAGAGTAAAAGTCAAATGGTTTTATACACCGTATAAAAGAAAGTTGCGTATAAAACAAAATATGCCTCAATGAAAGGAGATTGAGACAAAGTCCCATACCTCGGGTCTGACTTGACTCGATCGTTCTTTAACCTCCTGAATAATAAACTTGAGTTAATTTATACTTTCTTAAGAACCTTTTTCAAGTTAATTATTCCATTTAAAGCACTTATTACCATGTTATGAACATTATGTAATTATTTAAGTTAATAATGGTCGTTTTGTCGATCATTGCTACTTGAGTCAAAAATAAACTCTTTATAATTACAAGTTTGTTCATGGGATAAAATATCTATTATATACAGAATTATGTTCATTATATAGATATCATATATATCATATATATCCATTTTATACATTCATTTATAATATTACATAACATTTATAGGTAAGAAATGAAATGCACCGTTCATAGAGACGGTAAGCCGTACGTACGCATGAACGCTAATTCCATTTATATTTCATATTTAATGGAATTAAAACATAATTATACATAATAATATTATAATTCCAGTATGGTATCATATATAATATCATTAAATCTATCCTTTATACGTACCACATATGGTATTAACGAATCAAATCACTTTGAGGGGGCGGTAGTCCGCATTTCCTAAAATGAAGATACCGCGTTTTCCCACAATGGAAACCATAAAGGTATGCCATAAATGAAAAATACAGAAGCTTAAGTAAAACATAAACATATTATATATAATATATAAATATTGTTACATCTTAATGTCCACCTTTGAAGGTGTTAAAAGAATATTGAACAATCATCGTTTCGTGAGACATAAATTCACCATCCACAGAAACAATATGTTCTTTAACCATTAGATGTAGGTGTACATAAGTGTAGATCTAATCCTTATTATAAAAACATCCTAGTATATTGAAGATACTGGAGTTGTTACAAAATAATTGAATAAAAAGAGTTTAGGATGTTGGAGAAGAAAAATAAGACAAAAGAACACAAGTGAAGACATTACCTTAAAATCGGGTAACTCCCTTTGGTTTGAACCAAAAGGGTTTCTTGAAGAGCTTCCTGCCTAAGGTAAGGCTTCTAGTATGAGGAGAGGGATGTGGAGATACAAAATGATTAGATCTTTTCCAAGCCAAAGGCTTTAGTGGTGTGGGTAAGGAGGTAGAGGTGGGGGCCTTTTATAAGAGGAGAGGAGGGGCACTCTTGGAAAGGTATAAAATGTTACTTTGTTTTCAAATTATTTTCGGATTTTAAAGGTCCCAAATTGATATATTTCTAGGATAAGATGATAAGGGTTAGAAATATACTCTTACAATAGGTTTTTGAAAAGTTTATGTCTTAGATTTTACATTATCGTTTCACTTTATTTAAATCGTTTATTAATGAGATAATCGTTGCATCATCATGATGTCATAAATAAATTAATTTATTTGATGTCTAAAAATTATAAAAAAATACCATGATCTATGAAATATTTTTTATCATTCTAATTAATATTTATAGTCAAAAATCTGACTTGTATAACCCCATGTAAAAATTGTTTTAGTAAAACAATACATGTTTGTGTCATTTTTACCTTTACTTGAAATAAAAGGCATTAATGTCATTATCTTACCCAAGTGGCTCCATGGGGTCCCAAAAATCGACCCATGGGTTTAATTGGTCTTCCATGACTCATCCAATAGGGTTAGGAAAAGTGTAAAGATATTTTCATTTTATTATAATATCATTTTACCTTAAATCACACTAATTACCTTTAATTGCGATTAATAAAACTTAAAAGTTACTTTTCATCAAAAATTATTTTCATCACATTGAACCAAATTTTACTTAAAAATGAAATTCATTTATATTGTATTTTTTAAATTCAAATAACATAATTGGTAAAGTTCCATTTAAACGAAAAATCAGTTTTTGTAACTACCACTTTGTGGTTTCACTATTCATAAAAAATTAAGGTTTTTCAGAAAAATTCCAAAAATTCACCCTAAGCTATATTTGATATTCTGAATTAAAAAATGATGTCTATTTTACCAAACTTATAACATAGAAGTTTCATTAATTAATTTTATAATTAAATCCCGCTATCAAATCAAATAGCATGTTTTTAAGAAACAATATCTATCAAAAGATTGACACTCGTTTATGTCCAATATCAAAGTGATATTAATTCCAATGACCACCATTGGATTAAATGGTAAAAATATATCCTAATTTCAATTTAGAACCAATTAAAAAGATAACCTAACCATACAAATAAATTAGATTAAAAAGTGGTTTTGAATTAAAATACAACACTTTTCACTATTCATTAAAAAATGAACATTATCAGAAAAATACCAGAAATTTGTCCAAAATAAATTTCAATGTCCCAATCATAAAGAATAAGTTTATTTTGAAAAATATATGTCAATAGTTTGATTTTAAAAATGGTTCGCCATCAAAAGGCGGTAAAGCAATCTTTTAAAAATACTAGAGTATTCTTTGCTTAAGATTGGATTTATTCCCATTTTAAACCTCTAAAACACTATCTAATTAATAAATAGACATAGATATGAAAATCTATTATTCTTTACTTACTTGGGATGTTACAACTTGAGCGGAATCAACACACTAATATTCATACATGATAAGAGTTACTGAATATTGTTTCTTTGTATGCCAACTAACACAACATTTCCCAATAAAGAAAACTCCACTAGATGTGGATCTTCTATCATTAACATTTCCTTCCCAATCAGCATCTGAATTACCAAAAATTCAATAATTTATGATCCATCATACCTGATTCCAAAAGTTTCTATGCCTTTGATATATCTGATAATTCTTTTTCTAGTAATTAAATGTGATTCTTTAGAAGCTCTCTGAAATATTTCACAAAAGGTAATAATATTAACAATGTCACGTCTTGAGGTAGTCAAATATAAAAAACTTCTTATCATATTTTAAAACTATTTCTGATCAACTTATTTTCCTTCATTATCTTTAGAAAACTTGGTTCCCACTAAAATTATTGTGGAAACTACTTAAGAATTTTCCATGCCAAACTTATTAAAAAGTTCCTTAGCATAATTTTCTTGATAAAGAAAAACATGTTTCTTCTTTTGTAAAATTTGTAACCTAAGAAAGTATTTCATTTCTCCTAGCATGGACATATCAAATAGATTTTTCATATCTTTAGTGAATATTTCACAAGATATTTCATCATTTATAGAAAATATAATGTAATAAACACAATCAATTATGATGAGAGAAAACTTATATCTTTCTTTTATGTAAATATTTCTATCAACCCTTCCTTTCGTAAAACTCATATTCCTTAAGCAATTATCCAATTTAGAGTACCATGCTCGCAGATATTTTTTTAGATCATACAAGGATTTCTTCAACCTAAAAACAATAATTTAATCTTTCCCAACAAAAAATACACATGGTTATTCAGTGTAAAATATATCATCAAGATCCCCATTCAGAAATGCAGTCTTCACATCCATTTGAATAGTTTTGTAACTTTATTGTATTGAAATAACAAGAAAGATTCTAATTATTTCCAAACATTCAACTGGTGAAAAAGTTTCATCAAAATAGTCACCTTTAATTTGTGAGTAACCTTTCCACACTAATCTTTCCTTGTTCCTTATCACTCTGCCTTCTTAATTCAGCTTGTTCTAGAAAACTGATTTTGTACCAATAAAAATTTTGTTATCTGGATTGGGTACGAGTTCCTAAGTAGAATTATTTTCTATTTGATCAATTTATTCATTTATATACTAAACCCATTATATATTCTCAAAATCTTCATTCACATCATTTAGCTCAACTTTTTAATACAAAGAAGTGTGTGCAACAACTTTTGATGTTATTCTTATTTGAACCTTTTTTATATTGATCACCAATAATGTTCTGAGCCTCTACTTTCTTCCTCATCCTAGGATGAGTTATTTACATTTCTTCCTGATCAATTGAAATAGATGAGTTCGGTTCTTCTTTTTGAGTGGGATTATCACTATTAATAACATAATCAGAATTGTAAACAAAAATTTCATTATCCTAGTCAACTTCCATACCATCATAAGTCTACTTTTATTTCTAAACATTTTAAAAAACATTTAAATCAGTAGAATAAATCATTCTTCCCGTTTCTTTGTTGAAACATATATATCTTATTAATTATAGATCATATCTAAGAAAAATTTCATCTTCACCTCTTTGTTCAAACTTTCCAAGGTTTCCACCTTTCTTTTTTATGATGCCTGGACTCCAAAAAACTCTTATGTTTTTAAAACTTGAATTTTTTCCAAAAATTTCATGTGGAGTCATTTCTAAACTTTTAATATAGAAAAATTGGTTTTTAATATACATAATGGTACTAATGGATTGTCTTAAATAGTAATGAGAGAGACCATGTTCGTGTAACATAGTTCACCCCATTTCAACTAGACTTTTATTCTTTCTTTCAGCAACCACATTTTTTTGAGGCGTGTATGGTGAACTGAACTCATGCAGAATTCCATGATTCTCAAGATAACTTTAAAATTTTTCATTCTCATATTCACCACCATTGTCACTTCTCAAATTCTTCACTGAATCCTCACATTTCTTCTTATATTTCCTCCAGAAAATTTTAAACATTTTCAGAGCATCTAACTTATGTCTCATGTACAAATCACAAGTAATATGAGTAATTTAATCAATGAAAGTGATGAAGTACTTATCTATATTTTCTGATTCTTTGATCATTGGACCACATATACACTAATGAATAAGTTCCAGGGTTCTTTTTGAACAAATTTTAACATTCTTATGCATAGAATTTGTAATATTTATTTTTAAAAAAATTACGAAACACCAATATCTTATTCTTGAAATATAAGAAATATATCAGACACTATCTTTCTTTTATAAATTTCTCATGTTTCTTTGACACATGTGTCCCATAATTTTATGCTACAATTTATTTTCTTCCACCATACCTAAGTAACAAGAGTGTTGTATTTCAACAAATTGGAACAAGTGTCCTTTTGTATGTTTTCATCCTATAAATGTCTTTATATATTCCTCACTTTTCCCAATAAAACCATATTTTATGAAGATAACTTTTTAAACCTCATCAAAAAGTTTTTAAAAACTCATTAGGTTGTGTTTCAGCCCATCAACATATAATGTTTTCTTGTATTTTAACTTTTCTTTCCCAACGATGGATGATCTAACACCTTTGATTCCAAAAGTTTCGTCATTTAAAAATGTCACCATTCCTTCTTTTAAGTATTTAAAATTCTTCAAAAAAAGTCATCTATATATATAATAAGAAAACCCACTATCAATAATCCAAGGTCTTTCTCCTTTTGTAAATTTCAAAGTAGTTTCAACAACAAGAGATTTTTATTTTTCCTTTTCTTTCTTCACCTCCGGCTTCTGAGAATTGTTAAGAATTTTTTTTGTTCCTATAAAAAAACTATAAAACCCTTATCAAGATGTCTTGGATGTTTAGATATTTAACAAATAGTTTCCAGTGGTTGGAACATAATCTTAACTTTCACACGAACCTTCTCAGATCTCTTCCAAACTTCCTTCTCAGACTTCTTCTTTTGAGAGGATTGAATACTCTTCAATCCTTTCCTTTCATAACCTGTGTGATAATAGTAATATTATTGGTTAAACCAACACAATTTTTTTGGATGTACAAATCCACCAAAATATTAGCAATATCCATATAAATAATATTTTCCCATGAAACTTTCACATCGAATGGAGTTGTGAGCATGTTTCTAAACAAAATTCTTGTATTTCTTATTTGAACAACCAAACTTTCAATAATAAATAGGAATATAGAATTTCTTTTCAGCCTTATTATAATTATAATTAATTTATATTTTTATGGAATCGTTATTTTTAGAAACTTCTGATTTTTCAACATTGTTAACTTTGACCACATACATAATTTTCTCAGTTTTATTCTTCTGAGGAACAATTATAGCTTTATTCTCAAACTTTGAAGTTAACTTTTCTTGATCCTTCTTAGTTTCATTCATACCATAAATTTAACCAACTTCTAAGATAGTATTTTTGAAAACTATATTCCTTTGATAAACTTTAGAATGTTTTTTGGGCAAGTTCCAACTCTTCTTCTTTTTTCATTTTTCTTTACTTCCAGATGTTTATTATGATTATTTTCATACTCAAGAGATTTATTCAGATCATAAATATCTTTTAACAGCTTTAAATTCTCATAAAGAACATTCATGTTTTTTTGATAATGAATTTTCATTTATGAACTTCACATTTTCCCTCTCTAGTCTTCTAATCTTTCCAATACATCCTTTCAAATATTCATTAAGATGAGATTAAAGTTGAGTTTCTCCTTATTCAGAACTAATCCTTTCAAAATCTTCATTATAAACTATTTTAATAAAATTATTCTATCCATTTTTGTCAGAAAAAGTTTTTTTGGATTCAATTTCATTATATTCTTATTTATTAACTTTAGAAAAAAATTTCTTTTAGATTTGATGAATTTTTTATCCTTCCCTCCGGAAAAATATTTATTTTTATCACCCTGTTTCTTACATGACCTTCTTTTCCATATTTATTCTTCATCACTGTCTTTATCTTTACTTATTTGAGGTAAACTAGGCACAATGTTCCCAAAATATCCACATTCAAAAAATTTCAAGGGAAGTTTCCCTTGGTATTTACTAGCACCTTTTCCCACATTTATAGAAAATAAGGATAAAATTTCATTAAGATTTTTTCATACCTCATTTTAAGAGTCATAGTTTTGAAATATCATCTCCCTTAAGTGAATTCTTAGATTTTTCTTTCTTAACAGTATTAAAAGACATTTCTCTATCATATTTTTTCTTTATCTTTATAGTATTCTCCCTTATCATTTCATAAGTGATGATAGTTCTATGAAAATAATCTATAGATAATGTTTGAGGGTATCTATATTACAATGAAGAAAATTTAGTATCAAACTTTTCCGGAATAATTCTTAAGATCTTTTCAAAAACTATATAATCCTCCAACTTTTCACCAAGACATCTGATAGTGCTGAAAATTTCATTTTACCTGGTAAAAAAGTCCCCAAAAAATTGAAATTTCCCATTTTCAAATCTTCATACTTCAGCCTCTAGATTTTAAGTTTTTCCTTCTTTACTTTTTTATTTCCTTCATTTATGTTTTTTTCGCTTATCCCAGATACCTTTATCTATGGAAACCCTTTAAATCTTAAGAATTTACTTTTATAAAGTGATGAGAGTAATAAATTTTTAGCTCTTCCATAATTCTCAAGATACATCTTATCGATGGGTGTAAGAGGAACCTTATCATCAATAAGAGGAAATCCATATGTTGTAGCTTAAAGAACTTCATAACAAAGAGATATAAGATAAGGAATCATTACATATTTCTAGATATGATAATTGTTTCTATCAAATATCTTAATCCCATTATTGTTCATGCAATTAATATTCTCCATCACAACTTCTCTTCAAAACTTTAGAAATAAATAAATGAAGGGAACCTTTTTCTCAGATACTAATTGAAGATTTCTAGTCAATATTCAAGTATCACTGAGAGGGTGAGGGGGTGAATCAGTGATATATTTTTTATTTTATGTTTCCTTACTGATGAAACAAAATTAACCTCTTGTAAAATATTTATTTCTCTACTGAATAAAATAAAAAAACACATCTACAGGAACACAAAAATTTACAAGGTTCAATAGTCAACAAGAGTAGCTATGACCTTGGTATGGTTTGGAAGCAATAAAATACCACACAATACACTAGAAAACAATCCTTTTGAGTGGAATACAATGAGTAGGAAATTACCTTACACTTGTGTAGCACTTTTAATATAATCCAATAGTGTGTGTGCTTATTCTAGAATAAAATGATGTAATATAATATTATGGTGCTTCTTGATCAACTTTCATAAATATGATATTTCAAAACAATTCTTCACTTCCTTACCCAGAATCTGGTAAGAAATTCCTAGAATTTTTAATGACCCTCAGTCCGATACCCAATCTGATTTCCAAGTTTGATTACTCAATATTGAAATCCTAGTTTTCTGTGTATTTTTTTTTTGGGAAAATTGATTTTGAAAAATATTTTAGTGCCTTTGAAAACTTTATTGAGTCCTCTGTGAAAAATCTTTCTTCCTCTAAGGACTACCTATATCCTCCTTGAACTGAGTTAAACCACATGGTGCAAGTACTTTGTGGACCAACTCTTCTTCCACATACCGAATCTGCTTTATGAATGCTGATGTCTCTAGGACCACCTCTCCTATGTGTTCCCTTTTCTTTTGATAGATACAGAGCACTAAAATTTCTTCTGAAAAATTTACATGTGAACTATCTCTATCATGGAAATGATCCTCTACATTCTACTTCCTCCTTAACAGACACTATAATCCACCAACTATTCTCCTTTGTTAAATTATACTTTGAGAACTACTTTATAATTCTCTAAATTATTCCCATAGAGATGATATATTATTATAAAATTATGTCAAATTAATGATGGGATAAGATCCTTTATATAGAAAAATAAATCTGCAACTCCCACTAATAATATTTTCCATAACTTTTGATATGGGATATCCTTCACCATGAACTATGCCATGCGATCTTCATAGAGCCATTCTCCTTTACGGTGAACTATATATTCAATAGAAAAATACTCTATAGATCCAAAAATCATAATCTCCATTCCATGAATGAGGATCCACCCATTGACTTAAATCCTGCCATGAACTGAAAACCCCACATGAACTATTTTCCCTATGTGGTTTGCGTAGCTCGCTTCGCGGTCCACATAACACTACTATGTGGAATTTTTCCTTTATTGATTTTACTTAACCATTCTATGTACCTCCTATGTGACATGAGAACTATGATTTATGAAGTAATTTTTATAAAAACCATTCCTTTTCCATAAATAAAAATCCCAATTTTGAGGCCCATAATTTTTGCAAACACTAGGAAATGGTGACACCTTAAAAATATTCTTCAGAAACACCAACCATACTGATTTGTGGTCATAAAACCTTATCTTTCATGATGTTTAAACTTTTTTTGATCTTCTTTAGCAACATAATATTTTCCAAGGAATGTACTATAACTTCCTTATCTCCCAGAAACATTATTCTTCCCAATCAAACCCGAATATTATTGGAAACACCTTTACTCCCCCTTTCCATCATAAGGCTTACATCATAAGTTCTCCAAAAAATATATGACATTTGAAAAATACAAATAAGAAAATAATCATCATATTTTCCATGACCTTTTACAAATTTAATTGATTTATCCATTTTGAAAACAAAATACAACACTTTTGAAAACAACCTTTTCTTAATTCCAAAAACCTTCTCAAGCTAACTTGATCCCAACACATTCAATTTAAGTTATTTTATTAAATTCAGGTTACAATTTTTTTTTCACTAGATGGTGAAGTGGTAAAATATATAAATTGTGATAATGGATCATCTCTATGGGAAATATGATCATTGGAAATTCTTATATTATGATGATTTAATGGTGTTTTTTAAGGTTTAGATTTTTAGAAAAGCTAAAGGGTCACTGTGTTGGAATCAAGATTAGGTGGTCATGCCTAGTGATCGATGTGTTTGGGGCAGTAGGTATTACTAGTTGACAAGATCATAATAATTATATAAGTGGGTGGGACCTTTAGAGAAAAGGATGACCATGAAATATTAATGTTATCTTGTAAATATTACTGGAACATATTAATATTGATTTTAAGATATTGTATCTTTAGATTGTAATAAAGTAACCAGTACCATTTCTCCCATGTATATGACTCATTAAATAAATAAATTTAATCTATTGTGTTTATTTCCTACTTTATATATTTAGATTAAATGTATTTCTATACTATTTGAATATTTAGAGTATTCTTATGTGGTCAAAAGAAAACTTTTTGCGATGAGTAAAGAGATAATTCAACATAATTTCGGTACACCTAGTAAATTAGGGGAAAAGTTTTAGAGATTTATTTTTATGATACACTAATATGAGTGTGAATTTTTAGTGGATTAAAGTTCAAAGTTCTCGTGGATTTATTAGAAGTTTATACCCTTGTAAGTAGATAACCCTCCCACCAATTTTCATGCCTTCATCTGGGTGTTTTCAATGATTAGGGAGTTTTAACTATATTTTTGGGTTTAATTAACCTAGTTGGTATCAAGGATTGATTTCCTTTATACGAATTAGTTTAACTAGGATGAAAGTGTTGAGGAAATCCAAATTTAGGATTTCAAGATTGGGGAGTCCACTCAATAGATCGAGGAACTATGATTTAAAGTAGTTAGAAATAATTCCTACCAAAATACCTTCAAAATATTTGATAAGGAATTTTTTTGGTTATTTGAGATGAAATATGGTTACTTTCCACTAGAATATCCATGTGATGGATATTCAAAGTCCAATTATGGGGCCTATTGATATTTTGTAAAATAACAGGAGACTAACAAATAAAATTAATCATGTCACATTTTTGGAAATCTAGATAAAGTAATAAAACATGATTGTATTTTATAATAGAAAATATAAAATAATATGACCATAATATTATCCCCATGATCAATTTTAAATAAAGAAAATCTAATCACAAAAAAATTCCTAAAGTGGTACATGCACATGCACAACATACTACATCAAGAGCGGAAGTTCTATGTGTGGATTCCACATTCTAGAGAAAGAGCCTTATAAGGAGGCTATTAAGATGGAAAAATATATATTTTATAAATATGTAGATGATACATTGAATTTACAGTGACATATGTTATTATTTATGTCTAGTGAGTTCCATAAGTTTCATGAAAACATAGATGCATTCACAATATTATCCCATCTCCAAGAAATTTATTAGGAGAAATATGGACATGGGAGGTATTAGATCTCTAAGTAACTTTTCACATGAAACATTAGATGATGTTAATTATCTGGACCTCATGTAGTCAATATGATTGGATATATTTAGTTTTTGGAAATTTTAGGTTTTAAGCTACCTGATGTGATGTTCACCAACCTCATTCATTCCTAATTACCTTAGAGATTATCCAGTTTTATTGTGAATTATAATATGAAAACTATTGACAAGTCACTACTGAAAATCCTTACTCTAATTCACTATGAATATAATGATATCTGTGAAAAACCAATAATTAATATGGTGAACAAGAGGAAAGGAAAGGAAAAGGTCCCTAAGACTAATCTGAAGTCAAAGGAATCTTCACACCACCTAACCAAGAAGAAGAAGATCCCATGTGGTAAGAAAATCCACTGGAAGAAGAACAATACCTTATTAAATAAGCACAAGGAAGATTTAGGTATGTTGTTATCAAACATAACCTATCCATTTCCACCAATTGGGTATTAGATAGAAATTTTGCTGCACACATTTTTTTCTGAATATAGGAACCATGTATATTTAGGTAGGTTTCCATAGGTGAGGTGGATATTTTAACTACCACAATATATAGACTAACTTCATTGACTATCGAATATTACCGCCTTACTCTTCCAACATTAAAGATTTTAGTTTTGAAAAATTGTCATTATGTGCCTAGTGTTACAAAGAACATTATATCCATGTCTAGTTTAGACATGGATAACTTTGTATTCATGTTTAAAAATAGAAGTTTCTAATTTTATAAATATAACATCTATATGGTATGAAACATATTAATAATGTTCTTTATGTACTAGAATATGAAAACTAAGTTTCAAAAATCAATAATGAATTAAGTTCACATAACTCATATCACATCCAATTTTTGAATCATTGACTTGGTCATGTAAATATAAAACACTTGAAAAAGTATTATCAAGAAGGATATTCATATTATTTTTAACTAAAACCACTTTATAATGTAACAATTTTTTACAAGGTAAAATGACCAAACCTACATTTAATGGAATGGGTTAAAGATGCTTAAATTTACTTGAATTGGTTTATAAATATGTGTGTGGACCTTTTCCAGTTAAAGCTAGAGTTATATATGCTTACTTATTTACTTTTACTAGTAACTTTAGTAAATGTGGAAGTGTCTACTTAATGAGGTATAAGTATAAATCCTTTGAGAAAATTAAGGTTTTCAAGAATGAATTATAGAATAAACTTATTAATATGATAATGAAAATCCACTCAAACTAAGGTAGAGCGTATCTTAACCAAGAGTTTATCAACTGTTTAAGAGAGTATGATATTTTATCTCAACTCACTCCTTCTTATACACCATAGTGGAATGATGTTAGTAAAACGAGGAATCACACCTTGTTAGACATGTTGAATTTGATGAAGAGTCATGAAAACCATCAATTATCCATTTTGGGATATATATTATAGGATTCATCACATATACTAAACCTAGTTCCAACTAAGGTGAAAAAAAATTCCATATGATTTAGTATATGGAAGTAAATCTATTAGGTCACATCTATACGTGTGGGGTTTCAAATCATTTATTAAGGATATCTTTGGAAAAACCTTTCACACTAAGGAACAATGTATATCTTCATAGGATATTCCAAGTAATAAAGGGAATATTATCTATATAACCCCTCATATAAAAAGTTTATAGTGTTAATACATGACATATTCCTTGTGAGGGAGAATATCTCTAAAATGGATAGTGGGAGAAAGATCAAATTTCATGAATTTTATGATCAAGATATTCAAGAGTTAGCACAAGAAAAAATTACATAAGTCACTATGAAAGATTTTATTCCTAAGACACAAGTACTAGATAGGAGGAATAGTGAGGTTTAATAACCATATAGATATGGTTTTCTAGTAACCAAGGATGGTGTCTCATTATAAGTTGATAATGATTAACCTCTATCCTATAAAGAGGCATTAAGTAGATCATAAGTTTCAATATGGAATGAATCCATTAATTATGAGATTAACTCCATATACTAAAACTATTTTTGGGTTCTGGTAGAACCTCCTATAGATATAAATGCTTTTGGTTGAAAATTAGTATTCAAGAAGAAACTATACATGAAAGGTAAAGTTTGTACCTATAAATAATGACTATTTTATAAAGAGTTTAAGTGATATCAAAGAATATACTACTATGAAAAATTTCTACTAGTTGTGATTTAATCCACTATAATTCTAATTTCCATAGAATCTTACCATGATTATGATATTTAAAAAATAGATGTCAAAAAAACTATCATTAATGGGAACATTATAGAAGATTTATATATGATACAACTATAATGGTTTGTTACTCTAAGTGATTCTATTAAGGTATTAAAGTTATAGAGATCCATTTGTGGGTTGAATCAAGTATATTGATCATAAAAAATTCACTTTGGAAAATACTGAAGGGAATTTTGTTTCATAAAGAATGCGAGATTTGTGTCTTGAAATGTTTTAGTGGGAGTGAAATAATTTTACTAGTAGTATAAATTGATGACATATTACTAGTTGGAAATGAGATACCATTCTTATAGTTTGTTAACACATGGTTGGAAAAGTGATTATCTATGAGGGGATGAGGTGAATAAGCATATATTCTTGGGATTGAGATCATTTATGATAGATATAAGGGGCCGATTGGACCAATTTAGGGTATATACATTGATAAGGTACTTAAGAGATTTAGTATAGAGAAATCCAAGAGGGAATTGTTTCCAATGTCACACGATATACATCTCTTCAAGAAAATTAGTCCTCAGACATAATAGGAAAGTGATGATGAATATAATTACTTACACATCAGCGATAGTTTTTTTTCATGCATTCCATGATATGTACTTGTCTTGACATTTCCTAATCCTTGATCATGGTAGGAAGATATCAAAAAAACCTAAGAGACTATAATTATACTACTATAAAGAATTTTTTAAATTATATAAGGAATACTAAATATATATTCCTAGTTTATTGAGGAGATGAAAACTACTCATAAGGTGATATAAGAATTTTAGTTTCTAGAAAGATATTAATGATCTAAAATCATAGTTAGTATATGTATTTTACTTTAATAGAGGATATGTGAAATGGAAGATCTCAAATTATATGGACATTATTGATTATATAGTAGAGTTAGAGTATATTATTTCTTCCTATGTAGTTAAATAAGAATCGTTTATTTACAAAATAATCTATGAGATTGATGTGGTTCATAATGGTAAAGATGTTATCACATTGTATTGTGATAATAATAAAGTTGTGTCCCTCTCCAAGGCACCAAGGTCACATTAACAGATTAAGAATATACTTTAGAAGTATCATATCTTGATGTATTTTTCTCAAAGGGTTGAGGTTGTAGTAAGTTTAGTTTCCATTTAGGAGAACATAATAGGATTGTTGAATAAATCCTTATTTTAGTAGAAGTATAAATATCATGTGATAGATAGTGGGCCTAATGTTGTTAGTTTTTGGATCTAGTGTAAGTGGGAGTGTGTTGGATTTGGTGTATTTTTAAAAAACTAATTTATTATTATAATTACATGTATATGAATATTTATATATACCTTATCACATGATGAGTGTTAGTATGTATAAAATTAATAAAAAATTGTTCTTAGCATATTCATCACATCAAAATACTATAACAATTCCCTGCTATGATGAGAATCTTTAAGTGATATGAAAATATTCATAAATATATGTTTTATCACTGGATGAAATCTATTTAATAGTATTTAAATGATGTTCTACTATCAGGTGTATGAGGCTTATAATACGTTGAGTCTTTGTCTCATGAAGTTCATACTTTGTAATCTCTAAGATAAGAGGTTATGAGAACAAAATTTCCCGTAGGAATTTCATAATCTATATGTGTCATTGGATATTAAAATATCTAGACATGTTTATTGGTCCTTAGACATTATATTATTATTAATGTATATCATGAATCATGTAATTTTATGTATTAAAGAAACCCATGATGACATATGCTCATGACATGGTAGGATACATTGGGGATTCATAAGTGATATGACACTAATCAATAAGTCAAGAAAGGATTCATCCCTTCCATTTTAAAGGAAGTAGATATCTCATGCCCCTTGATTGAAGTATAACTTGCTGATTAAGTTCACGACCATGGAGGTTTATCAACGAGTTCATTAAAGGTAAGTCAATGAATGATATGTCAATAATATATATTGATGACACAAGTTTTAAACTTGCATGATGATATATTGATAAAAATGGATTAAATTACACATTGAACACTAAAGGGAGTTTGTTATCATTGTTACATTAATTTATTTCTCTATGGGTGACTTGATATGTTTCTGAACACTGATATTTTACATTAGTCTAATTAGATTAATTACACTAAGAAATAGACCTAGAGGGAAACACACTAAGTGTATCCATAATCTTAGTTTAATTATATTTTAATTTAATATTATAATAAACATTATTCTCAATTTATGAGGAATAATAATTACTTAGATTATGTTGATTGCATAAATATTTATTGAACAAATAATAACAAGATATTTATTTATTTAAATAAATAGTTATTATTAAAGGTTTGATAAATACTAAGGAGGATTTATTGGATGGGTTAAGGGTCTAGATAAAAATGATATATTTTATTTAATATCATTTAAAAAAATAAAGATTAATTTATTTAAGAAATGATATTTAAATATCTATGAATCAGCGCACACGAAGGAAATAATAATAATAATATCATTTGACATGGGGTTTATTTAGGTTTAAGAAATTGGTTAATAGACCTTGTATAATAACTAATTCTTTTATATGGATATATAAAACCACTTATATTATTTTAGATAATATTGAGAATAATGTGTATAATGGATTCTCTAGATAATTCTCTCAATCCCTATAGATAACTTCTAAAAAATTATTTTAAGAATGGATAGTGATAATTCCCCTCCTCCCTCTAAAGACTAAGATAACTAAAATAAATCCTTGATGTCCAAAAGGAATTATTTTTGTGATCAATGGAAAATGATGCAAGTGGTTTGGTTCTTCCCTTCTAGCACCTGAAGATTTGAGGGTGTTGTTATGAGGTTTATAGAGCATGAGAGGATACTGATAGAGGGATTCTATCCTCAGATTATTCATCAAAATGATGGAACAAAAATAAATTTCTAGTGATTTGACAATGAATAAATTTTTTAAAATGAAGGTAATTATATATATAAATTAATTATAAATTATATGTGAAAATATCCTCTCTTTGAGTATCCTGAGGTCGTGTTTTTTAAGTTACAAGGATTTAATTCGATGAAAAAGATGTCGTTCATAGGACTAAACACTTATTATGTGACCTATAACTTTTACATAACATTGTTACATGTTGTGTAATGGTATTATAATATGTGTACCTATAGTGAACTCACACAAAGAAAAAACCATGTAAATCATGGCACATCGTGTGGGTTGGTATACGACATCATTACACATGATGTATTGAATTCTAGTTCCACACATGGTTTAATAGGGACTACACGAGGTGTAGTTGGTGTACAAATCATGTAAAATAACATGATTAAACACACCACATAATTCATAACGAGTCATGTGGTCAGTACATGACTTCATTAGATGCTTTATGTTGACTGATAGGTGAGTGGTGTGACCAGAAATAGACTACTCGATGTGTACCTAGAATGTACACACCATGTTAGATGTGTCAATCCATCAAAGGTATACACAATGTGATTTTGAACAAGTCACATGTTCTAACACATGGTGTTTTAAGTTCTATAGAAATTATGCACCTACACAATTTGTAATGGTCTTCGTACACATCATGTACTTCACATGCATTTCTAGTGGTACACATCATATATATTTATGGCATTTTGTGTGGTCAAAAACACCATGAAAACTATGTGGTTTGACCCATAGAACTGTAAACCGTGTATAAAATAACATTACATGTGGTATTACATGCCATGTAAGCACACAATAGATAAAAATGACCATACAAAGAGTGCATCACATGACATGTAGAGTGATTGAACATTCAATGTAGATATTAAAGTTCCAAAAATAATATTTTAATATTATGAAAAAGATATAAACCACGTTCCTTAGAAAAAATAGAGTTAACTTATATATATATATATTAAAATAAATAAATTTTATTTATTTAAAATTATAAATGATGAAATTATTATGTCATAGGGACTATTAAGACAAAATATTGAGAGAGATAATCGATTAATTAATAAGTTTACTGATTTAATAATTTAAATAAAATAAACTTAATTATAATTAATGGAAACTAAATATAGAAATAAAAAATAAAATTTCTATTGTATATTTTGATTGATCATGATCTTGACCAACCAATGCATTTTTTGGATTTATTTAATTTAATTATTTATTACGTGGATTTATGTGAAAGTTCATTATTAAATTTAATATGATGTTTTATATATCATCCCTCCTTTTTTTATTATGTATGAGTCAATGTAACACCCCAAGCTTCTACGATACGCTTTTCTTTGAATAATGCGATAGCGTGTGTTGTACGCAACATCCAGTTCTAACACAGCACAACCAATCAAACTAGCGGTTATGTATAATAATACCTACTTTTTGAAATATTATAAATTTTATCTCTCAAAATGGAATTCATTTTTGGATTCGGAATATAGAATTTATCCTTGGGTGAAATTTTGGAACTTTTCGAATAACATTTATATTTTGATGAATAGTAAAAATTACTTAATTTTAATTAAAAACAACTTTTTTAATCGAAATAATTTATATTGATAAATTATGAATTTTAGTGGTTTTGAAGTATATTTAGAATATATTTTTACCATTTAATACAATGTTGGTCATTGTACAGAATTTTACAATAAAACCGGACATAAACAAGTGTTAATCTTTTGATAATTATTATCTCTTAAAAACACGCTTTTTGTTTTAACAACGGGAATTAGTTTTAAATTAATTTATGCCACTTCTATGTTTTGAATTTGGAAAAATGGATTCCATATTTGGAATCAGGATGTTCATATTGTGTAAATAGGTATCTTTTATTTTTAGACAATTTGAATAATTACTTCGGTAAATATTTTATTTATCATGGTTAAGGGTAAATCCGGTAAATAAGGGTTAAAAAATAATATTATAATATTAATAAATTACCCTAAAACGTGTCCTAACCTTATTGGTGGATACATTTACGACCATGGGCATCTTTGAGTTGATTTTGGGACCCCATGGAGCCACTTGTAGGTGATAGAGACACTTTATTTTAATTAAGTTAAAATAAATACAAAAATGACATAAGCATATATATTTTAGAAAAACAATTTTTTACATAGGGTTATATATGTTGGATTTTCGACTATAATTATTAATTAGAAAGATAAAACTATTTTCTAGATAATGATAATTTATTTAGAATTTTTAGACATTATATAATTTAATTTATGTATGAAACAATGGTGATGCAATAATTACTAAATTAATAACAAATTAAAATAATGTATATTATAAACACCCAAATAAATATAATTTCAGACTTTTTATGAATTAAACTAATTTTCTAGAATAATATGACATGTTAGGATTGATTTAATTAACTTTTTTCGAAGTAATAATTCAGTTATGATTTTTACAAAAATCAATTATTGAATAGTTTCAAAATTGACATAAAGAAGTTTTTAAAACAAATATTATATTATTAATTGATATTAAATTTATAAAAATCTAAAGTTCAGAAAAAAGACTTATATAATGATAGGTGTATCATTAATGGACCACTTGGGGGTATCTTGGATGTATATAGTATGTTTATTAACTATATAATATAAAAATACAAAGTGACATGGTAAATGTTAAACTAATTAACTAAGAGTTAAAACTAAACGATAAGGTTAATATAATGACCCAAACATGTCTAAATTATATTGGTTGAGTGGTTTTAGACCCATCCCCACATTAAACATTAAATAATACACTTTTTAGCCATTATAAACTGAATATGAATTTATTAAAAAATAATATTTCTAGCTTTTCCAAAGGTGCCCCTCACCCCTCTTATAAAAGGGCACTCCTCCTTCTCATTAATTCACACCTTCAAAGCCTTTTGGTTCGTCCAAAACCTGCCAAAATACTCTCTCAACTTCTCTCAATACAACATATAGGTATTATTTTGATCAGAAAGCCAATCTAAGGAGCCCTTTTGATCAAATCAAAAGGAAGAACCCGAAGAAGAGGTAATGTTTTCACCACCCTTTTTCAAATTCATTTCTTCTTCAACTTATTCTTTCTTTGTTATTCCAATTCTAAAATAATTAATCCAATATCTAATATATACTGTAATATTATTATAAATATGGTACAACCATATTCAGTATTCTATCCATCTTTTGAATGACATGTCACCATACGTGCGTACGTACGGCTTACCGTCTCCACGTCGTGGTGTAATTGTTATTCAATAAATTATTATTTGGATGGGTATAATAATGATGTGTAATTCATGTAAATAATAAATATAACATGATAATGATTCTGTTTATATGATACAACATCCAATTATATATTATTTTAATATCAAATGGATGATATTGTCGCTCGTGCGTACGTACGGACTACCGTCTCCACGAACACGATGAGATTCATTCTCCATCGTATCCATTCAAGTATAATTATCATTTTATGATTTAAAAATAATGTTTAAGGACTTGATATAATTCTTTATATTAATAAGATACAACCCATCCATAAAAAACACGACTTATGTAACAAAACATATAAAATAAAATGAGTAAGTTAACACCCGAAACAACATTAATTATAAGATATTATTAACAAAGCAATGTTAAAAGATCATATATGATATCATATTAATGTATATGATTCTTTAATAATTTAATAACAATTATTTCATCATTATACAGGAGGTTAACCTACCCTCAACCAAGGAAAGGTACAAGGTAAGGGTTATTTCACAATCTCTTCATTATCCGAGGTTGTTTATATGTAATAATCTACTAGGATTTCTTTATCATCCACATCCATGTTTCTTAAAAATATATTTCAAAACATTTTTACTATTTACAAGAATATGGGTTAAAGTCATTTATACCCTTGTTTGACTTTTTATAAAAGGTTTATAAAGGAATCTTTCCGTCTTTTCCAAATAAGGTGCTTTTTAACCTTTTCAACGAATTAAGGTAAGAATGTTTTTTTAACTTATACAGTGGGTGCGACTATTTTCCACTGTTATAAAATCATCAAAGCTTTCCTTACAATATTATAAGAATATTTTCAAAGAAAATGTTTTATTTTATAAATATATGACTCTTAAATGATTTCAAAATAGAAAGAGATATTTCTCTAAAAAGAGTTTTAATTTTATCTATGTCAACATCCTTTGATGGATTTTACACTTATTTGAAGTTGATTTATTATGATACATGACTTCTATATTGTATTGAAGGTTTTGTGATATGTTTGACTCTGGATGTGTTATTTTTATACAATTCATGGTTTATGGATGAAGTATTTACATTTCGTATGCTAGTTTTAATACGAATGTTTATGTTATGTTTAAACCTTTTCATATGGGAATGCATTGGACTTAATATGTGACAGGTGGAGCCCGATATAGCTCCTCGATGCATCGGTAGGTCTCATGAGACAAACTAGTGTCTTGGCACAAGGCCTTGGCAAAATCTTATTTGTAGTCTTGGCACGAGGCCTTGGATATGTGGTTATGATAGTCTGGAATTATGCATTTCATTATTATGAAAGTGGTTATGGATATTGCATGTGATTATTCGATTAGTAGAATATCCATGTGAATAAGTAAATAGAATTATTTCATTTTATTTTTTCCATACTATGTTGAAGTTCAATTTTAAAAGGCTTTTGTTTATGTTATACATTGCCCTAAATGTTTATTCTTATTTATGAAAGTTTCTGCTATATTGTTATCCTTACTGGGAATTTGAGATCACCCTTTTTCTATGTTTTATTTTTCCCAGGATGTGAAGAAGTAAATTATGAATGACCTACAGGGATAGTATGAGGGGATAAGAGTGTGGAATATGGAGACTATGTTGTTATAGTTTTCATTTTTATGATGTAATGTAAAACATTATGAATATATCTAGTGTTTCCAAGGCTACTAAACTAATCAGTCTTTCGAGATTTGATCTTTCTTGTGATCATGCCAATGTTATATAATAATGCACCGACTTAGGGTAACTGGGGTCGGGGCGTTACAGTTGGTATCAGAGGAATTTTAGTAAAAAACTTAGAAGCTATATTTAGATAAACTCTGATTAGAGCACATAGACCTAAGATGGACTTTGAGGATTAGTATAGAAGAACTTCCTTGAATTTTGGTATTGTAGAGATTTTATGAGTTTTCCGAGCAATACATCCCTGTCTGGATACGAGCAGGTAGAAGTGGCTCTGGCACAGATGTACCTAGGGGTAAAACCCGAAAACACCGCTTTGAGCAAGACTTAAACGGGAACTAGTGCACGACAACGGGCCTTGCTGCACTCTTGGTTACGACACTCCCATGGTATATGCTTAGGATAACTCTCATTTTCTTTACAAATAATTATGAAGGGTTTATGAGTATATACTTCCTCAAAGAAAACATTTTTATGATTATGGATTATATCCATAAATAGTTAAATTTATGTTAAGTGTTTTATAAGTATAGAATTATGTATTTTGATTCATAAACTGATCTAGTTTATTCCATTGTTTAGAAATGGCGCCTAGTGGAAGAAATGGAAATTGTATCAATGCATGCACTCCATGTAGGGATTTCCCTACTGATCAATATAATTATAGTGGAGATGGTGATGCAACTGGTGTCGATCAGATAATCACCATACTGGGACAACTCACTCAGGTTATGAATAATAACCTTACCTGTATGGAGCACCCTGATCTGCAGCGTGGAGGATCAATGTTAGATCGCTTTATGGGGCAACAACCACCAATGTTAAATGGGAGTACAAATCCCTTAGTAGCTGAGAAATGGATAAATTCCCTAGAGAAAATATTTCAGGCTTTGGGGAGTAGTAAAAGGGAATAAGTTATCATGGTAGTTTACCGCCTCACTGGAGATGCTGATCAATGGTGGTCATTGATTCAAAACATGAAGGAAGATGATGAAGTATCAAATATGGAATGGAGGGAGTTTAAAGATCTATTTTTAGAAAAATACTTTCCTCGCGACCATCAAGTAGATATGGAAAGTCAATTTCTGAGTCTGAGACAAAAGGAGGATGAGAATGTCACAAAGTATGAGGCTAACTTTACAAGGTTAGAAAGGTATGCTGGAGATTATATATGTAACCCAAGAAGTAAGATTGATCATTTCTTTGATGGGTTAAAACCATTTCTCCATCGAGCATTAGTCTCACAATCCTTCTCATTGTACGAAGACATTGTCTCATGTGCTATCACGACCGAAAAGGAATTCTCTAAGTCTTATGACTTTAAAGAAAAGTAAGAGAAGAAGAGATCTACTGATCAATATGGTAATGGAAATAAGGGGAATAAGGGAAAGGTTGAAGATGCATCCTATGGTAAATGTGGGAATAAACACCCCGGTACTTGCTTGAAGGGAATGAGTGTCTGTTACAAGTGTGGTGAAAAAGGCCACCAAGCTCGTGATTGCAAAGGGAAGAAGGAAGCTACCAATGTTCAGTGCTACAATTGCAGGGAGATGGGACATTATGAAAATGAATATCCTAAGCGTCATGGGAACTTACCTTAAAAAAGGCCAAGGGATCAAGGCCAAACTTATGCTATCACTACTGCTGAGGTAGAAGCTCCGAAAGACGTGGTGGCAGGTAATTTAATGGTTTCCTCAAGTTTAGCAAATGAATTATTTGATTCTGGATCATCGCATTGTTTTATATTTTCCCAGTTTGATAAGAAAATTGGATATTTCTAATTTGATTTAACAAGGGATTTGTCAGTTAAAACTCCTAAGGGAATTATCATTGCAATAAAGTTATGTGAATCAGTCCCCATTAGAGCACATAAATGTTCTTTATCTGCTAATCTCATCGTCATACCTATGATTGAGTTTGATATAATCCTTGATATGGACTGGCTTTCGGACTATGATGCGAAGATTTATTCTAAGAATAAAGAGGTTACAATTCTTGATGATGATGATAAGGAACACCTTATCTTTAGAGCAGAATCGTCACCACCTAATTCTTATCTAGATCCACCCCCAGTAGCTCAACTAAATTCAATTATTGGAGAGGAAGAGAATGAAATGACTATGGGTGAGGAAAGAAATGTTCAAATAGAGGATGTACCTATTGTGAAAGAATATTTAGATGTGTTTCTAGATGATTTACCAGGACATCCTCCAGAACGAGAAGTTGAGTTTTCCATTGATTTAATTCCTGGATCAAGGCCTATATCGAAGACCCCTTATAGAATGGACACTATAGAATTAGTTGAACTAAATAAACAACTAGAGGAATTGAGTAATAAGGGATTTATTCGCCCTAGTGTTTCTCCATGGGGAGCCCCTGTTATTTTTGTTAAAAAGAAAGATGGATCTATGAGGTTATGTATCGAATACAGGGAGATCAATGATATAACAATAAAGAAAAAGTATCCCTTACCTCGCATTGATGATTTATTTGGCCAACTGCATGAAGATCAGTACATTTCAAAGATTTACCTTCGATTTGGATACCATCAGTTGTGTGTGAAGAAGGAAGACATTCCAAAGACAACATTTCAAACCAGGTATGAGCATTACGAGTTTACAGTAATTCCTTTTGGATTGAATAATGCACCCTATGTATTCATGGATCTGATGAATAGAGTTTTCAAGGAATATCTCGATGAATTTGTGGTGGTATTTATTGATGATATCTTGGTATACTCCAAAAGCTAAGAAGATCATGAAAATCACTTGTGCATTATCCTGAAGACTCTGAGAAGACATGAATTATATGGGAAGTTTAGCAAGTGTGAATTCTGGCTTCAGGAGATTTCTTTTCTTGGCCATATTTTCTCTGAAGATAGAATCTCTGTTGATCCTTCTAAGACCAAGGCAATCCAAGAATGGCCATCACCAATGAGTATAACCGAGGTACGTAGTTTTATTGGTTTAGTAGGTTATTATCGACGTTTTGTCCAGAATTTTTCCCGATTGGCTAACCCATTAACAAAGCTCACACGTAAAGGGGTTAAATTTGTTTGGACAAAAGAGTGTGAAGAATATTTTGAAGAATTGAAGAGAAGATTATTCAATGCTCTAATATTGACTCTACCATCGGGGAATGATGAGTTCATTATTTATAGTGATGCATCGAATAAAGGACTAGGTTGTGTCCTTATGCATAATGATAGGGTTATTGCCTATGCATCAAAATAGTTGAAAATTCATGAAAAAAATATCCTACTCATGATCTCGAGTTAGCAGCTGTGATCTTTTCTTTGAAGATATAGAGGCACTAACTCTATGGTGAAAAATGTGAGATTTATACTGATCACAATAGTTTGAAGTATATTTTCTCACGAAAAGAACTCAACATGAGGCAAAGGAGATGTCTTGAATTACTCAAGGATTATTATTGTATGATACACTACCACCCTGGGAAAGCAAACAAGGTGGAAGATGCTTTGAGAAAAAAAGATCATGGAGTTTTGAACAATATGAGAATTGAAAGGGATCCAATTTTCATGGATCTAGTAAAGATGGACATGTGAATAACCAGGGAAGGTGAAACATCAATGCTTTTTCAAACAGTTTCCAAAACATCTTTACTAGAAAGGATTAAGAGTTCTCAGACCGATGATGAAGAATTTCAAAAGAAGATTAAAGCTGTGAATGATGGGAGACTGAGAGACTTTGTGTATGAAGATGGAATTTTGAAATTCGGGAAGAGACTTTGTGTTCCCATTATAACTGATCTAAAAAGGGAATTTCTGGATGATGCTCATAGTTCCAATTTCTCTATACACCCTGGGAGAACCAAAATGTATAGAGACTTGAAGGAACATTTTTGGTGGGACAGCATGAAGAGGGAGATTGCGGATTTTGTGTCAAGATGTATGGTTTTTCAACAAGTGAAAACTGGAAGGAAACAACCTGTAGGAGTCATGAAACCTCTTCCCATACCGGAGTGGAAATGGGACAATATTACGATGGACTTTGTCATGGGGCTACCAAAGACTCCTAGAAGGAACGATGCAATATGGGTCATTGTTGATCGTCTTACCAAGTTAGCACATTTTCTTGCTATAAGAGAAGATCTACCACTGTAAAGTCTAGCAATACTATATATTGATGATGTTGTGAGACTTCATGGAGTACCCCTATAAATTGTTTCTAATCGTGATCCCCGTTTTACTTCAAGATTCTGGAAAAGTCTTCCGAAAGCCTTGGATACTGAACTTTATTTGAGAACTGCCTACCACCCTAAAAAAGATGGACAATCAGAACGAACTATTCAAACCTTAGAAGACATGTTTAGATCCTCCTCACTTGACTTTCAGGGTATGTGGGATCAATATTTACCTCTGGTAGAATTTTCCTATAACAATAGGTTCCATTCAAGTATTCAGATGACACCATATGAAGCGTTATACGGAAAGAGATGTCGCACATCAACCTATTAGGATGACGTTGTTGAAAGAAAACTTGTAGGCCCAGAACTAGTGGAGGAAACGATGGAAAAGGTGAAGGTAATCCAAAATCACATCAAATCAGCTCAAAGTAGGCAGAAGAGTGATGCTTATAATCGAAGGAAGGATTTGGAATTTCAAGTCGGTGATCATGTTTTCCTAAAGGTATCTCCATGGAAGGTAGTCATACGTTTTGGTAAGAAAGGTAAATTGAGTCCCAGGTACATCGGACCTTTCGAAATTCTAGAACGAATTGGGGCTGTAGCTTACCGATTGGCAATGTCGCCTAGTCTCTCCAAAGTTCACGATGTGTTCCACGTATCTCTATTGAGGAAATACATGCCTGACCCAACACATGTACTCACATATGAGGAATTAGAACTGGAACCCGATCTATCATATTTCAAAGAGCCCATCAGGATTCTTGATACGATAGAACAAGTACTGAGAAACTGGACGACGCGTCTGGTAAAAGTTTTGTAGAGAAACCATAAGATGGAAGAGGCAACGTGGGAACCCGAGGAACTTATGATGAAGAACCACCCGAGTCTTTTCATGCGGTAGTATTCTAGAAAATTTGAGGATGAAATTATTTGAAGGAGGGGAGAATGTGACACCCCAAGCTTCTACGGTATGCTTCTCTTTGAATAATGCGATAACGCGTGTTGTACGCAACATCGAGTTCTAACACAGCACAACCAATCAAACTAGCGGTTATGTATAGTAATACCTACCTTTTGAAATATTATAAATTTTATCTCTCAAAATGGACTTCATTTTTGGATTCAGAATATCGAATTTATCCTAGGGTGAAATTTTGAAACTTTTCGGATAACATTTATATTTTGATGAATAATGAAAATTACTTAATTTTAATTAAAAACAACTTTTTTAATCGAAATAATTTATATTGATAAATTATGAATTTGAGTGGTTTTAAAGTATATTTAGAATATAGTTATACCATTTAATACAATGTTGGTCATTGTACATAATTTTACAATTAAACCGGACATAAACAAGTGTCAATCTTTTGATAGTTATTATCTTTTAAAAACACGCTTTTTTGTTTTAACAACAGGAATTAATTTTAAATTAATTTCTGCCACTTATGTGTTTTGAATTTGGAAAAATGGATTCCATAATTAGAATCATTATTTTCATATTTTTTAAATAGGTAACTTTTATTTTTAGACAATTTGAATAATTACTTCGGTAAATATTTTATTTACCATGGTTAAGGGTAAATCCGGTAAATAAGGGTTAACAAATAATATTATAATAATAATAAATTACCCTAAAACGTGTCCTAACTTTATTGGTGGATACATGTCCGACCATGGGAATCTCTGGGTCGATTTTGGTACCCCATGAAGCCACTTGTAGGTGATAGGGACACTTTATTTTAATTAAGTTAAAATAAATACAAAAATGACACAAGCATATTAATTTTAGAAAATAAATTTTCACATAGGGTTATATATGTTGGATTTTCGACTATAAATATTAATTAGAAAGCTAAAAATATTTCTTACATAATGATATTTTATTTATAATTTTTAGACATTATATAATTTAATTTATTTATGACACAATGGTGATGCAATAATTACTAAATTAATAAACAATTAAAATAATTGATATTATAAACACCCAAATAAATATAATTTCAGACTTTTTATGAATTACACTAATTTTATTGGATAATATGACATGTTAGGATTTATTTAATTAACTTTTTTTTGAAGTAATAATTCTTTTATGATTTTTAAAAAAATCAATTATTGAATAGTTTCAAAATTTACATAAAATAGATTTTAAAAAAAATATTATATTATTAATTGATATTAAATTCATAAAAATCTAAAGTTCGGCCAAAAGACTTATATCATGATAGGTGTATCACTAAAGGACCACTTGGGGGTCTCTGATATGTATATAGTAAGTTTATTAACTATATAATATAAAAATACAAAGTGACATGGTAAATGTTAAACTAATTAACTAAGAGTTAAAACTAAAAGATAAGGTTAATATAATGACCCAAACCTATCTAAACTATATTGGTTGAGTGGTTTTCGACCCATAACCACCTTAAACTTTACATAATATACTTTTGAGCCATTAGAAACCGTATATGAATTTATTATAAAATAATATTTCTAGCATTTCCAAAGGTGCCCCTCACCCCACTTATAAAAGGGTACTCCTCCTTCTCATTAATTCACAGCTTAAAATCCTTTTGGTTCGGACAAAACCTGAACAAATACTCTATAAGATTCCCTCACTACAACCTAGAGGCCTTAGTTTGATCAGACAGCCAACCTAAGGAGTCTTTTTGATCAAATCAAAAGGAAGAACCCGAAGAAGAGGTAATGTTTTCACCACCCTTTTTCAAATTCATTTCTTCTTTAACTTCTTCTTTCTTTGTTATTCCCATTCTAAAATAATGAATCCAGTATATCCTATATAATTTAATATTATTATAAATATGGTACAACCATATTCAGTATTCTATCCATCCTTTGAATGACATGTCACCATACGTGCGTACGTACGGCTTACCGTATCCACGTCTTGGTGTAATTGTTATTCAATAAATTATTATTTGGATGGGTATAATAATGATGTGTAATTCATGTAAATAATAAATAAAACATGATAATGATTCTTTATATATGATATAACATCCAATTATATATTATTTTAATATCAAAAGGATGATATTTTCGCTCGTGCGTACGTACGGACTACCGTCTCCACGAACGCAATGAGATTAATTATCCATCGTATCCATTCAAGTATAATTATCATTTAATGATTTAAAAATAATGTTTAAGGACTTGATATAATTATGTATATTAATAATATACAACCCATCCATAACAAACACAGATTATGTAACAAAACATATAAAAGAAAATGATTAAGTTAACACTCGAAACAACGTTAATTCTAAGATATTATTAACAAAGCAATGTTAAAAGATCATATATGATATCATATTAATGTATATGATTATTGAATAATTTAATAACAATTATTTCACCATTATAGATGAGGTTAACCTACCCTCAACCAAGTAAAGGTACAAGGTAAGGGTTATTCCACAATCTCTTCATTATCCGAGGTTGTTTATATGTAATAATCTACTGGGATTTCTTTATCATCCACATACATGTTTCTTAAAAATGTATTTTAAAACATTTTTAATATTTACAAGAATATGAGTTAAATTCATTTATACCCTTGTTTGTCTTTTTAAAGAGGTTTATAAAGTAATCTTTCCGTTTTTTTCCAAACAAGGTGCTTTTTAACCTTTTCGACAGAATTAAGGTAAGAATGTTTTTTTAACTTATACGACGGGTGCAGCTATTTTCCACCATTATAAAATCGTCGAAGCTTTCCTTACAAGCTTATAAGAATATTTTCAAATAAAATGTTTTATTTTATAAATATATGACTCTTAAATGATTTCAAAATAGAAAGAGATATTTTTCTAAAAAGAGTTTTGATTTCATCTATGTCAACATCCTTTGATGGATTTTACGCTTATTTGAAGTTGATTTATTATGATAAAAAACTTCTATATTGTATTGAAGGTTTTGTGATATGTTTGACTATGGATGTGTTATTTTTATACCATTCATGGTTTATGGAAGAAGTATTTACATTTCGTATGCTAGTTTTAATACGAATGTTTATGTTATGATTAAACCTTTTCATATGGGAATGCATTGGACTTAATATGTGACGGGTGGAGCCCGCTATAGCTCCTCGATGCATCGGTAGGTCTCACGAGACAAACTAGTGTCTTGGAAAAAGGCCTTGGAAAAATATTATTTGTAGTCTTGGCACAAGGCCTTGGCTATGTGGTTATGATAGTCTGACATTATGCATTCCATCATTATGAAAGTGGTTATTAATATTACATGTGATTATTCGATTAGTAGAATATCCATGTGAATAAGTAAATGGAATTATTTCATTTTATTTTTTCCATACTATGTTGAAGTTCAAGTTTAAAAGGATTTTGTTTTAGTTATACATTGCCTTAAATGTTTATTCTTATTTATGAAAGTTTCTGATATATTGTTATCCTTACTGGGCATTTGAGCTCACCCCTTTTCTATGTTTTATTTTTCCCAGGATGTGAGGAAGTAAATTATGAATGACCTGCAGGGATAGTATGAGGGGATAAGAGTGTGTAATATGGAGACTATGTTGTTATAGTTTTCATTTTTATGATGTAATGTAAAACATTATGAATATATCTAGTGTTTCTAAGGCTACTAAACTAATCGGTCTTTCGAGATTTTATCTTTCTTGTGATCATGCCAATGTTATGTAATAATGCACCGACTCAGGGTAACTGGGGTCAGGGCGTTACAGTCCATGTATCCATTAGTCAAATCATATAACCATAAACCATTGGCACCTTTCATCTATGTGTGATTAAACATTTCTAAATGATAGAGTTCCTAGATATAGGAGAATATTTAGAACATATGAAAAAATAAATCTAACCAAGGAGATACATAAGACAATAGATAATTTCTGCAACTTAATACATGAGTAGGATTAACGATTTATTACCCTAGGATCAAGGTTAGATTATCACCTCTCAATAAACTAACTATTAAATTAAATCTCATGATTATATCATATATTTATTTTATTTTTTTATGCATACTTATATATTTATTTATGTGATGAACAGTTTTCTTATTTATTTATTTTAACATGATCACATAATGTAACTAAATCAAAATGAATTGTATGTTAAAATAATATAAAATTTATGAGATATAATTTATTATGTATAGTTAATTATTTATATAAGATATCACATAATGTAATTAACTTGTATACAAAGATGAAATAAGATATCTTATACTAGTATGTGTATAAAGATTTTTATTGGGAATGGTTATTTAATTATATAGGATCTATAAAATATTCACTAGCATGTGTAGAATAAAATAAAGAATATTTATAAATAATTTTAACAGAATTATTCAATCAAAATACTAATCCAAAAAATGTATCCCATCACTTGAGGAATAATGAAACCATAATTTAAAGTATTGGTCTGGACCTTATCATGATACTTTAAATTATCATGGAGTTCTAATGAATGTCTTGGGTTGAATTAACCAATTTATAATAAAGTGTTGATTTAATTAATAAGGTTTGGTGTAAATTTTAGGTAAGAGTTGAGTAAATTTGAGTTTAGTCTTTTAGGATTGGTAAGTACACTCAACAGATCAAGTAGATGTGAGTTAATATAGTTGGAAAGAAATGCCTACCTATATACCTTTGAATAATTTGATAATTTATTTATCTAAGTTATTTGAAGGGAAATATAAATCCTTACTAATGTAATAATTGAGTGAATAGATTTTATGAATCTAATAGTGAGGGACATTGAGATATGATAAAATAGTGGGAGACTACTTAAATTAATTAATTACATCAGAAATCAGTAATCAAGATAAAGTAATAAAACATGCTTTTATTTCTTATAGGAAATGGAAAAAAACTTAACCTCATCACTTTCCTTGTGATCCATCTTATGGAAATATAATCTCTTAATTGGTGATAACTTATAGTAGTGGTACATGAACTTGCACATAGTTCTATTCAAAGAGTATAAGTTTTATATACAAGAGTCTCCTATTCTTACTGAAACTTCTAAAGAGGAAAGTGAGAAGTAGAAAAATGTATTTTGGAAACACATGGAAAATAAACGATATATCTAATTAATAATGTTACCATCCATGAATAGTGATCATTAAAAGCTTCATGAATACATAGATACTTACTCCATGTTGTCTCATATTTGTGTGAGGAGAAATAATTACCAGATAAATATGAAATCTTAAAGGAAATATTAACATGAAAGATAGGTGAAGAAGTTCCAACTAGACCTCATGTATTCAAGATGATTGGATACATTGATCTTTTCTAAATTTTAGTATTCAATCCACCCAAATAATTGAGAGCAAACAAAATCCTCTCCTTTCTTCCTTTGATATTCTTAAGTTTTATTTTGAGTTTCAACATGAATAATATAGAGAAGTCACTCTTAGAGGATCTGAATTTTATTTCCCAAGTAGAGAATGAAATGAAATCAATTTTTTTTATCCTTATAGTGAATAAAATTAAAGTCAAGGAGAAAAGGTATAAATCTAAATTGAAGACTAAGTAACCACCAAAAAACCCTTCTAACAAGTGAAAGATCCAATGGAAGACCAAAGAATAGGATGTTGAATTTCTTTCTTATGGAAAGAAGGGACACTGGCAGAAGAATTATGACATAGTAAAGATAAAAGAGGACACTTATGGTTTTTTCATTATTGAGTGAAATATTTCCATTTCTACAAATTGGGTATTATATATTGCTTTAGGTTCTTATATCTATATCCAAATATATAAACCATATAGATTCTAGAATATTACTAAAGGTAAGTGATGTCATTATTTTTCAGGCATTGTTTTGGTAGTTTTATAATAAATTTTAATGTTTTTAATTTTTTTACCCTAGTAATAAATTGATTTATAAAAATGTGGGTGACTATCATTTTATAATTTTTTTTGAGAAAAAGAGGTGGAAATTCTAAATTTTAAGGTTTGATGTTAAAAATGATTATATTTTTAAGTTTTTGTTTACCCTTACACATTCCCTAAGGGATACATAAAGGTAAAACATTATAACTTTTAATAGGAGTGTTTTCATATGCTACGTATGGGTAACCCTTTGATTTCATGAGATACATAAGGGTAACCTCTAATTATTTAAGGCTGTGTAAGGTTAAGGTTTCCTCTTCATAAAGAAAAGTCCTTTGCTTCATCCACTATATAAAAGGTACTTTAGTGGTTGAAAAATGGTTTTCAACACTACATAAAGGTAACTTAAAATTATCAAAGGTTGTGTAAAGTTAATATACACACTATGAAAAATTAATACATACCATGTGTAAGGGTACCCATGGATTTCCACCATTAATTAAAGGTAAAAAAAATTTTCAAAAAGGTATCCAAACTATTTTCAATTGATACATATGGGTAGAAAAAAGTTACTTAAGGGTAACTCAAAGTTTATAAAGTCTATGTAAGGGTCATGTACCACCACTTATATACCATTTAAACCACTACTATAAAGTAGGGATAACTATGGATTCTTAAAGGAGTGATCGATGTTACTATAGAATTCACACTAGAAATGTCGTATTCCGACCTCACCTAGTAGAAGCCACTGAATGATAAACATGAGATGGATGTTTCACCATAGGGTTTATGATGCACCAAGGGTATGTTAAATATATAAGTGGTGAAGAATTAATGAAGAAGAATCTTATATTTGAGGGGTAGTTGGATATGCCATAGCCATGCAGAAAAAAAAACATAAGGATGAAGTGCTGTACCATAGGGTTTCTCTCCACAATGTAGGGTTTTAATTACTAGAATTTTAAAATCCCAACATCCTTGAAGAATAAACATGATAAATAAAAGATATCTTTGGATATACATACCGATACGTGCTAACTCATGGAATAAATAAGAAAAAATTGAGCATGTAAATACAAAAATATATGAATAATGAGGATGGGATAAAACTTCACCTATAAATAAAGGAGTGCTTTTCCACAAGGAGAGGGAGCTCGACCAAAGAGTAGATACTTCTTTTTAGTTTCTTAGTTTCTATAATTAAGTTATATTTTATGTGAACAAATATATATATTTTTATTAAAGTGATTAATTCTACACTCTCTCTCTTCTATTGTGATATCTTACACTCACTATGGTGAGTGAATGAACCTAGGCTTAGCTTTAGGGGAGGTTTCGTAGGGTTCCTGAATTATACTATTGAATTATTAATGATTTAATTCTATTTGTGGTGAATGAGAGAGAAGTGAATGGGTGAGGAAACCTTCCACAACATCCTGAATCTCAAATTAATATCTATTTTTTAGTTTACATTATTTCCCTCCATTTTATTGGAAAAAAATCTTCATATGATGGAATTGAGTTTATCCAATTGATGAAATTTTATATGATGGAGCTAAGTCCTGAAAGGTAGCACAATATTTATTAATTCATGTCAGTAATATTGATTATAGGATTAAGTGAAGTTTTATATTCCAAAGGAGTATCCTAAGAATGCTAAATTTTACACTCAATAAATTATTGGCCTGCAATTCATGAATTTGATACCATAAATGAATTATCAAATAGAATAATGAATAATAAAGGAACACTAAAGACTAACCCAATAATTAAGACCTTTATTTCATAACTTAATTTTGTTTTTTATCTCTATTAAAATTTTAATTTTTAATCATCTTTCTATTTATCCCATACTTTTCATTGTTTTCAAAATATTTAAAAGACCAAAAATAAAAATAATTGAATTAAGATTTGCGAGTGAACCACCATAAAGCTAATAAAGTGAGGAAAACCTAATCATCCCCTATAAAACACTAATAAATAAATAGTATCTTTTATACCAATATATGAAAATCATGTAAGAAATCATTTTATCAGGGAGCCAATTGGTCATTCATTCATTATTTATTTTCACATTATGTAAATATTTTTCTTGATTTTATATAAAAAAGTTCTACAATGTTTTTCTATGTTGTTTTCAAACTTAATTTATTCTTTATTGAATAATTACTTTCATGTTAAATAACAAGATGTTTAAAATACTATGGATACCCTCTAATAAATGGTTGATGATCTCATGGTAATGAAAAACCAGATGTTGAATGTCTTGAGAGAGGTCTCTTGATTCAAGAAGTTATGGGCATGCTTAATCAAAACCAAAATAATTATCAAAGACCAAATTCCTAAAATTAAGTTGATATTAAATATTCATTAAATATTTTAAATTACCACCATCAAATTTTTTTTTACTAAAAAACGATTAGTTTCCATTCAATGTTCATGTTTTGATCATAAACATATAGAAATAGCATTGTTCGAATTCATTAAATTACATTACTATTTAATATTTTGATCATTTATTTAAAAATACTTATCCAAATTATGTGATTATTCTTTTTTAAGTGTTTATTATTCAAATTAAAACAAATTATTCAACTTTATATTTTCCCAATTCATCCATTTGAATGGTCATATGAACTACACAAAGAGACCCCTCGGATCTGTTATGAAAACTAGACCATCCATGATCATTGAATTTATAGGATCAATCCAAAAGACCAAATTCAATTAATATATATAATATGTTCTAGTATATTAAAATATATATTATATAATAATTCTAATTCCCAAATCAACCAATAAGTGTCCCAATTAATTCATGAACATCCAACCCACAATTATGTATTAGATATGAAAACAAAACAAAACTATTGACTTTTATCCCAATATAGAAGTGCAATTGAGCTGTAATTTTTTGGATATAAATTCAATATATTGGATCCCAAATTTTTAAAAGATTATTTATTTTATTTTATTGAATATTCCCAGTTTAAAAACATTTCACATTTAGGCTATGAAAAAATTCAATATATTTATGGACATTAGTAAATGGTTTGTGAAAATAACACTAGATTTATCTCTAAAAGTATAATAGATACCAAATTTGGAGGGTTAAATTTACATATCCATATCTAAAATATTGAAGAATAACATATCTTTATATTTAGCTATATAAATGGTAAAATTGGAGATCGAACTTGAAGGGAATTTTTAAGAGGAAAATAGTCCACCACCTTAGGTAATAAATTCTCTCCCCTCTTATCTTTACTAGAGGTTGGAATTTCAGAACTAAAGGATGAGAATTGGAAAGAATATATCTATTAAAAAGAATTGGTAGGAATTTAAATACTCCTGTTTCAATAATATAAATCTCTCCTCTATTTTTATTTTCATGTTTTTTTGTTTGCTTTCAATTGTAATCATGTAAGATTGATTATAATTTAATTTTAATTTTAATTCATGAATATTAATATTCTACTATTATTTTTTTTATAACATATATTTTTTAATATTAATGATATTAAAATAGTTTAAATCAAGTTAAAAACCCTTCCCTCTTTCACTTTATTATTCAATCAAAAGTGTGCATTTACCTCCCTTCATTTGTGCATGTTCGGTGCACAATCATTTTTATCATATAGTTCCTTTCGTTTTTAATTTATAAAATCATCATAATAATCCCAAAAATATTACAAAAAATCTCAATAGATAAGTAAATAATCTTTTGGGGTGATTCATAATTTGGGGATATTAAGTGGTTGAGATATTTCACTTGATTTATATTCATTAAACTAATATTGTTAATGTGAAACCGGACATGTCATGGATTATTGACACGTCTTGTTTGACATGTGGATTTCATGGATTATTGGAACAAAAAATACACTTGGTTTCATGACATATTTAACCTTCCATAAATCATAATTCATAAAGATTATAACCCTCATATAGGCTTGGATTAAATCAAAAATAGGGAATTCCAATCAAAATCATCTTTTGAAGTGGATGTTAATTTAATGAAATGTTTTTCAAATATCAAGGATGTCATATTATTATATCCCAAATAATTAATTCACCTTAATATTTATAAAATTATTCAATTAAACTTCATATATAAATTAATTTAATTAAGATCTGCAAACACCACCCATTCAAAATACATGAAAACAAATCGACTCAAAAAAATAGTATCATCTCCGAGGATTTGACCAGAGTTACACTATAAAAATTATAGTAAAGAACAAAAATTTTAATGTTTTATTGGTAACAATAATCCATTCTTAAAAAGGAATAGTTACTAGGTATTTTTCAATATTTAGTTTATTATTTTTTATTTTTGTAAAAAAACAATAAAAAAGACCAGAAATTTAAAAGAAATATCAAATAAACACAATGAAAAACCCACATTCCTCATCCTATTAGAATTTCTCTAAATTCCCCACAACCTCAAAAAAAATACATCAAATGTTTTAGACCTTAAAATTGAGATAACTGTTCTCCAAATTAGGAGGAGCATTAGAGATAATAAAATCACTTTATCTCATTCATTTACCATCCAATTGATCTATATATAGCCAATCCTATGGGAAAAAACCTTAAAGAACTTTCTACCCATGATATGAATTACCAACACCTTGGTATTCAATATAAAAATACCAAGGATGATTTTGAACTAAAATTAGGTTTGACTTATCTTTTGTATAATCTATATGAGTTGTCCAGTGAGGATCCTTATCTCCACCTCAAATAATTCCAAGTGGTGTGCTCTACCATGAATACTAAAGGGATTTTTGAATAAAAAATATAACTTAGATCATTAAATTTATATCTAGATAACTATTATTATTAATGGATCTATTAACTCCCTTATTGTTCAAAAAAAGCATTTAATGAAATAAAGATACACTTTTTAGATAAATTAATCCCTTCTTCTCGAACTACTTCTATCCAAAATAAAATTAGTGGTATGCATCAATTTTATAATAAATAACTATATGAGTACAATAATTGATTCAAAAATATTATGGAAACTTTCCCACACCACTAAATCCCTGAAAAAATCTTGATCCAATACTTATATAATGGGTTATTGGCTATGGAGTGAACTCTCATCGATGTCTCAAGTGGTGGTGCTCTTGTTGAAAAAACTCCTAAAGATGCACAAGATCTCATAAGAAACATGGATATAAACACACATAAATTCCATAATCTAACACATGTTCAATTCAAAAAAAGTCTTATAGAACCAATCCATAGAGCCCAAAAAGATGACTAAGTGGATCATTGAGCTTACAGGTCTTGTGCAATAACTAGCTGTGGCTACCAAAGCCCAATCCTCTTCTTCTCCACAATCTATATTTCCTAGACCTATCAAAAACTATTAAATATGTATTTCATTGGTTCATCCAACTAAAAAAAGTCCACAACTACAATATGATCCACCGAATTCTTCTTTTTGAATGGTGCTCAATAGAACATATGATTAGTGGAACACCAACCCGCAACTATCATGTTAGTTCATTTGAACCTCTAACCAACCCCACTCTAATCCTTTATCTTCTACCTATAACCCAAGATTGAGGTATGGTAATCCCATATCTCAAACTCTTAGTTACCTCCTCAAAATCCAAACCAATTCCAATATGGTAAATTTGGTGGTAACTTCCAACAACCTTTTATTTTTATTCCTAAACATCAAAGGAGAAGTCCTCCTCCTGTTCCACCTAGTTTCCACTATCCTAGTGAGCCTTTTAAATTCCCAACCAAATAAAAGATCTTTCCCAAGAACCAAAATCATGGAAATCCCAATGTGGGGTATGCCTCTTCTTCTAAGAAACCATGAGAAAGTGTTGTGGAAGATCATTCCTCCCTTACCCATTCTATCTTAAAAAACACTGAAAAATAAATCCATCTACTTGCACCCCACCTAAGTCAACAACAGTCCAATTCTTCCCAACTCCAAGATAAACCATTTCCCAACCCCAAGGGTAATTTATTTTCAAATTCACTTCAATCTAAAAGTAAAATAGTTAAGTCTCATGATGAATCATAATTCCCCTTTAATGTTGATCTGAAAAATGAAAAGGAAAAAAAACTAGAAAAATAACCTGAATACACTCCCTTGCCTCCTCACAACCTAATTCCTTTTCCTCAAGCCATATATAATCCTAAGAAGCCCTTTGATTATGATTCTAAAATTCATGGAATGTTAGACATGTTGAAATCAACATTACCCTATTAGATTCAATAAAAAAGTCCCTAAGTATGAAAATTTTAATAAGGAATTGTGCACCCATTAGAGACAACTTAGGAACATCGAAAATGTTTCAAACCACTAGTCCATTTCAATGAAGTAAAAATATCCAGGGACCTTTATAGTTCCATTCCAAATAGATATTTGAAAATTTTATGATGCACTCATAGACCTAAGAGCCTCAATAAACTTCATTTCCAAATCTATCTTCTCCAACCCTGGTCTAGGTTAAATTCACCCAATGAGTGTTGTCATCTAGTTAACCAATAAAAGGATTTCCAGTCCTGAGGGAATAATTGATTATATTCTTATCTGTGTCAATGATATTATCTTCTTAGTTGAGTTTTATGTTCTTGAAATTGATTTTGAGACATATTACTATTTATCTACATTGATTATAGGATGGCCATTCCTTATGAAAACTAGAACTAGGATTAATTTCTATGAGGGAATCATATCCATGGAATTTTGTGTCCAACTAGTCAATTTAAATATTTTTCAATCCATGAGATACCCATCATAGGACCACTCTACATTATATATCCATAATTATCAGAAAATTTTTGATAGTTTATTGAATCTCATTTCATAATGTTATTCCTTTTCAAATGAGAATGGAGTTTTTGGAATTTGTAGCATGATTAACCAAGTCATAGATAGAAAAGTCGATGTTAACCTTTCATTTTTAGACTCCATACATATAAAGGATCTTTAAAAATATTTGGAATCCAATATCATAAATGATATAAACTATTATACATTGTAAATTAATGAATAAAATTAATGAAAACCATATACAATCCCTTCCTCAATTCCTAAGTTGTATGGACCAAAAATGAAAGATGAAACTGATCTGAAACCCATTCCTCTACACCTGAAGTATACATCAATTTCTCATGATCACTATTTTCCTATCATTATCTCTACTACATTTTCTAAAACCGAAGAGTTCAAACTTGATCATGTGTTAGAGGAAAACAAATCTTTAGGTTGGACCCTATATAACATACCAGGCATAAATCCTGCCCTTTTTATACATCACATCCATATAGTGGAATCATCCAAACCAATCATATAACCTCAAAGAAGAATAAATCCATGCATAATTGAGGTAGTTAAGGAATAAATCAAAATTATTATTTATGATAGTTTTATTTACCCAATTTCTAATAGTGAATGGGTTAGTCCAATTCAAGCAGTACCTAAGAAGGGTGGGTAATTATTGTTATAAATGAACATGGAGAGGTGGTCACAACCCAGATAAAAAAAGTGTTTGTGCATAGTTTATTAGAAATTGAATGATAAAACACTAAAATATCATTACCCTCTTAATTTACTTGATCATATGATAGAAATATTATTTTTAAATTCACATTATTTATTTATTGAAGGATATACCAGCTACCTCCAAATCCCCAACACACCTCAGGACCAATACAAGACTGCATTAACTTTACCCTTTGGAACATACACATATAAAATAATGTATTTTAGTCTTTTAAATTCTCCTACAACATTCAATAGTTCTATGATGAGTATCTTTTCCAAATTCATTGAGCATTTCATAGAAGTATTAATCGATTAATTTACCATTTACAGTGATTATTTTGAATACTTCTTTCATTTACTATCTATGGTCCTAAAAATACGTGTTAAATATAATATTTTAATGAATTTTTAGAAATTTAACTTCATGGTTAGAAATTATATTGTTCTAGAAAACATAATTTCTCAAGAGGTTATTCAATTCGTTCCTTCTAAAATTGAGGCAATCCAATCTGTTCATAAAACCAATTCATTTCGAGGCATCTGTCAATTACTTGGTAATGTTGGTTTCTATTGTAGATCCATCCAAAACATTAGTAGGATTGACCTCCCACTCACTCGACTACTATAGAATGATGTTACATTCCATTTTAATGAGGCTTAAGAGATATCCTTCATTGAATTAAAAGGTGTTCTTACATCTACCCTAATAATCCAACCCTTAGATTTGTTCTTACCCTTTGAATTGATGTGCGATGCTTCTGATAGGTCCATTGGGTCTGTACTTGGTCAAGAAAGAGAAACACTTACTCATGTCATCTATTATGCCTCAAAACACTGGATATTACTCAATATCACAACACTATTGCTAGAAAATAATTTTTAGCTATGTTTTTTCCTTGTATAAATTCCAAACATATCTCTTAGGTTCTAAAATGACCGTATTTATAGACCATTTGGATTTAAAGTTCATACACAAGAAAAGTGATTCCAAACCAAGGATAATGAGATGGATCCTAATTCTACAAGAATTTAAAATTTATATCATAGATAGAATTGGAATTTAAAACCTTGTGGCTGATCACCTGATTAGAATTTATAATTATTCTCATTATAAAATCATTATTCCTGAATTTTCCACTTAACACCTCATATCTCTCACTCCAAAGTTATAATGGTATTCCCTAACTATAAATTACTTGGTTAAAAAAGTGTTTAATGAAATTTTTTCAAATTAACAAAAAGTGAAGCTGAAAAGTGATTCAAAATTCTATTTTTGGGAAGATAATGAAATTTATAAATCTTGGTCTAATATGGTGATTATGATATGTGTTGATGCAGATGAACATTCCTATATCTTATAATTCTTCTACTCAATGCCCAATGGTGGCCACTTTAGACCAGAATAGAACTCCTAAAAGGTCCTTAACTCTAGATTATTATTTTATTCACTCTTCAAGGACTCACATGAGTTTTTTCAATCATAATCCACTTTCTAAAAGTTTGGAACAATTTAAAAAAATAATTAAATTCCCCATAATCCTTTAATATTTAGTATGATCTTCAAAATTTGGGGAATCAATTTCACGGTATCATTACTCCCTTACAATGTATTATACTATATTATTATTAAGTTATACTATGTTTCTAGTTGTGTTAAAGATAAACACACTAGTAAGGATGATTCACATACTATTAGTGAGTTCCTCAAAACCCACATTTTCCATTGATTTAGAACTCCAAATTCCCTAGTAAGTGACTTTGGAACCCATTATGTAATCAAATCATGGAATATATTTGAAAAAATGGGGTTATAAATTAAAAATAAACTTTATATCACCCCCCAAAAAATATAATGACTGAACTTTGAAATAGATATGGGAAAAAGTGTTTGAGAGAATTATTAAGCCCACAAGAAAAGAATGGTATGAAATAATTGGTGAAGCAGTTTGGTCTTATCTAACTTACTATAAAACACCCATTTGGATGTATCATTTTAGGATAGTTTTTGGTAAAAAATTTCATTCAATAGTAAAAATACAACATAAGTCATTTTGGGCTGTGAAAACTTTTAATTTTGATTTTGATGAATTTAGTGAAGATAAATTGTTACGTTTGAATGAGATAGAGGAGAATAGAATTGATTCTTATTAGAATTTAAATCTCTACAAAGAAAAATATAAGGTAATATATGACAAAAAATTCATGAAAAAGTAATTTCATGAAGGTGAAGAGTTAATTCTATTTAATTTTTAAATTTGGATTCACCTAAGTAAACTTAATTCTTATCGAGGAGATCCTTTTTTTGTTACTAATGTTTACCCATTTGGTGTAGTTCATGTTTAAGACCTATCTTTCAAAATGATATTAATTTTTAATGTACATCAGTTATAGAATCACCATGATAGGACTCACACCCAGAGAACCACATCAACTTCCACCAAATCTATAACCACTGGAGTTAATCCACCATTGGATGGAGATAGAGACTCACCAAATCTAATACAAGAGGTAACTATTTCATTTTAACTCTATATACCTATATTTATCTTTCTTTTTATCTATATTCCACTATATTTCTTATTATTCATCTATTATTCTCATTATCTCTCTTAAATTTTACTACTTTATTCATAAACCATTTCATTTTTCTCCTGTGTGTGGGTGATTTTTAAAAAAACCAATAAAAAACCAAAAGAAAAAAATAAAAAAAAAATGTATCATAATTATTCAACAATAAATTTTTAAATTTTTTCAAACCATTTTGGGGAGTCGAGAGCCTTTTTTACATATCAATAATCTTTAATTTTTATTATAAACATGGATAAATAATTTTGTATCAAGGCCAATATATTTTGAATGCCAATTTTTTAATGAAATTTTTTCCTAACCTATGAGGAATAATGTTAGATTTCATGCCAAGGTCACCTAAAACTATCTTTTATTATCTTTTGTTTTTTACACCCTATTGTGATTCTTGAGTTTTTAGACCCTTAATATGAATTCCCTATATTGGTGAGTAATAATATCATAGAGGCATTTTATGAACCACATGAGAATAAAAATATCGAAATATCCTCCCATTACACTTACATTAATCCTATTTTTGAAATCCCCTTTTATCCTACTAAAAATTGTTATTGTTAGATATATTATAAGACCAAAATCTTGCCGCACCCAAATTCTACAAGGATTATTACTGCATGATTTATAGAAATTTATTTGTGGTGGGGGTATGAATTTCATTTTGGGTATCCTTTCCTTCATTTTCAACCTGTCATCGTATGTTTAAGAAAAAAAATTGATTTAAGTATGTGGGGGAGGTTTTAATTATTTTAGGATCGGAAGTGTCTATATGTTTATTTCATTTTCTACAAAATTCATTTAAATGTGTTCAAAAAATAGAAAATAGTGAAAAAAAGAAAAAAGTAAAAAGGAAAAATGAAGAAAAGAATGGATTGTGTCCTGGGAGGGTAAAAAATCACTCTTACTCAACCTTTAATCTTATTGTAACTATTAAAATTAGTTTCTTGAGTAGATCAAACACAGGTTGGGAGATGAGTGTGAAATTTTTTCCAAGTTCAACTTCAAAAAAATTAAAATAAAATAAAAAGATAACACTTTCATCATTTTTTCTTATGTCATTGAGAGAAGTTTTGTGTGTTGTATATATTTCATATTTTATTCCTCTTATAAATTTTAATCAATTTTGTGTATTTATTCACACATTATTTCCCTTTTAAATATATGTTTCCATAACCTTCCTTTTCTTATTTCAAAAAAATTCATTGTTTTTTCCATTTTTGTGTTTTACCCCTCTTTTCCTCTCTTTTGGAAATTATATTCAGAATGTCACATTGACACAAAAAACACCTAAAACAATAACTCTTGATTCTTGTGCAATTTATAATAGGTAATTCAAGCTAATATCTATTACAAACTCTATGATTATCACTTTTGGTTGGTGAATGAGTGAACGTCCTTGAATAAATTTACATCATCTTGAGAGGAGTATGTTTTTAATGTGAACATTTTTTAATTAAAAATTTGAACATAAAAAATGAATTGTATTAATACATGATTTTATTAAAAAATTGTGGTGGAATTATTTATGAATGAGTGAACTAGTCTTCCCCTGGTTGGTGGAAACAAAATTTTAATATTTTTTTGGTGAGTGAAAATGATTTTGTTATGTTTTTATGTTTGTGTGACTAGGGAAATTCACTATCATAACTATGGGGTATTTGACATTACATATTAATTAAATATTTAACATTACTCCCATCAATTAATTATTTATAAAAAATTATTAATTTCCATTCAATGTTTATGTTTTGATCATAAACATATAGAAAGATCATTGTTCAAATTCATTCAATTACACTACATTTTAATATTTAATCATATAATTTAAAATAATAATAAAAATGACGATATTATTATTTTTTAGTATTCTTAATTAAAATTCTAATAAATAATTTAACAAGATATTTGTAAAATTCTTCCATTTAAATGGTCATATTGACCACACAAAAATCCCCATTAAATTTTTAATGAAAACTGAACCATCCATTATGATTGGATTTCTAGGCTCAATAAAGAAGTAAATTTTTTATTAAGCTCCAAAATATGTTCTAGGATATCATAATACATCTTTTATAAAAATTTTGAGGTCCAAATCAACAAATTAGTGGCCCAATAGATGCATGAAAGTCTTGCCCACAATTCTGTATTAGATATGAAAAAAACCCACATATATTTGCTTTTCTCCCAATGTAGAAGTCAAATTGAGATATAATATTTTGGATAGAAATTAAATATATATACATAAAACTATTTAGAATTAATTATTCAGATTTTAGGGCATCTTCCTAGTCTTAAAACTATTCACATTTAGGATATGTAATTTTTTTGGATATTTATAGACAATAACACATGGTTTTGGAAAATAGCCATAACTTTAGCTCCAAAAGAAAAATGGATGCCAAATTTTGTGGGTGAAACTTCCAAATATATATTAATAAATTTTCAGAATAATATATCTCTAGATTTATCTATATAAATGTTAAAATTTGTGATCCAATTTGAAGTGTAGTTTTCTAAGGAAAATTGTCCACCACATTTGTCTATAAATTGATTAGACTCTTCTCTTTGAAAGAGGATAGAATTTCTTAACTAAAGGTGGATCATTGGATAAAAAAATCCCTCAAATCCTTCTTAATAGTACTTTCCATACACTTGTTTCAACAAGATAAACCTTTCCTCCATTTTATTTTCATGTTTATTTTAGTTTTCTTTTAATTTTAATCATGTAAGTTTGATTGTAATTTCATTTGAATTTTAATTCAAAAATCATAATAATATAATTTTATTATAACATACCTTATATTTTCAATATTAAATTAAAATAGTTTAAATCAGTTTTAAAACCCTTCCCTCTTTCACTTTCTTATTCAATCAAAAGCATGAGTTTACCTCCCTTCATTTGTGTGTGGTCAGTGCACAATTCATTTTCTCATATCATTCCTTTTGTTTTTAATTTATAAAATCATCATAATCATCCCAAAAATATTTATAACTATCTTAATTCCTGATTAAATCATCTATTTGGGTGATTCTTAATTTTTGGATGTTATGTGATTGAGAGATTTCACTCGATTGACGTTTATTAAATTAATGTTGTGTATTTGAAACTGCTTATGTGATGGATTATTGACACATCTTGTTTGAAAAGTGGATTACATGGATTATTATAATAAAAAATAAACATGGGTTCATGAATTATTTATTATTCCATAAATGAAAATTTATAAAGATTATAACCCTCGTGGAGGATTGTATTAAAGAAAAAATTGGGAAATATGATCAAAATAATCTTGTGAAGTGGATATTAATTTAATGAAATGTTTTGAAAATATCAAGGATATAAAAAGATTAAATCCCTAATAGTGAAACCCCTTCAATATTTATAAAATTATTAAATAAAACTTTATCCATGAATAAATTTAATTAAGCTCTAAAAACAAACCCACACCCATTAAATATGCACGAAAAAAACAATAGACTAAAAAAATAGTACCATTGATAAGGATTCGACTTAAGTTCTGCTATACACATTATAGTAGAGCATCAGAACTTTGAATGGTTGATATGTGAAAATTAACCAATATTCATAAGTTCCATTGGATCCTCCTAATTCATTTGAATAATTTTGAGAGTTTGAGGCATTAATTGAATAATATTAAAAGCCCAACCATCTCAATATGCATATCCAAACTTACCGTAAAGAGATTGAGAGTGATGATGAAGACTCACATGCTGATATAAATTTTAGAGATGATTTTTTTAGATAAATTATAAAGTAAATAGTAAAGTTATGAAATGGGACATGAAATTCATGTCTTTATAGAAAAATCACAAGACCTCTTTACCTATCTATGGATATAGAGGAAGAAACCACCCAAGTGGTGAAATTTTAAGAGAAGATAGAGGATTCTAACTAATTATATATATATAGGGAAATTCAACTCCAAGAGGCACTTTATAGTGAAGAAGATATATAATTGAACTAATATAGGGATACGATCTTATCTTAAACTCAATATCATTTAATTTTATTGAAACAAAATTGAGTATCACTCTCTATTGTTTTGAATTTTCATATTCAACCAACTCATGTTTTACTCCGGAGGAAGATGATGAATATGAAGATACATATAATAAGGAACATATGGAGCTCACTAAATATATTAAAAATTTTCTAGAGGATCTCCATGAGGAGATCCAAGTGGATATGTCTAAGGAAATATAGACACAAGTTGCTTACAGTGAAAGGGAATAATATGATATTTATTCTTTAGGATCTATTTGTTTGATTTAAAATTACATTCTAACATTCCATTTTTTTATAAAATCGATGAAACATACAATAAGAAACCATCGTATAGAGAATAATATGTTTTATAAGTATCAACCAAGAAGGAGAACAGACCACACATCATCATACCCCCACCATAAAAGCTACATCTCATTACTAAAGGGGTGGATTTGGTGTAAGCTTTCTATGGTGTCCTTATTAATAAGGAAGAAGGATTTAAATATGTAATAATGAAGTGTTGGTGGCTCAAATAAAAGAAAAACCACTAACCATTAGACTTTTGATAATAGATGTTACTGACCATGTAGATGTAGTAAAAAAAAAGGCCCACCCAGGGGATAAAACCATGTATTATCTTTTTTTATTGCATTTTGTCTTTCTATGAATATAGATTTAAAATTTTTTAGTTATTAGTTTTGGAAATTTATTAGGATTTATTCTAATCCCCCTCATTATTTTTGAGCTTTAATGAAATGGTCCTTGTGATTTAATGAGTAATTTACTTTTATAGGTCCACGATGATGCCACAAGAAACCCAACATCATGGTTTAAAAGAAAGAGGAGGACTAGAGCTTAATTTTCAAGGGATTTAACTTTCAATTTTATCTTTTAAAATCCATATTTTTTTTTGAAATTTAGTTTTGTTTTTTAAATTGAAGATTTCATGCCCACACTTAGACCTTTATCTTTACTTGGATAATATATAAGACATGAGTTTCTTAGGAATCCCATTATGTCATGTTATATATTTATAATGTAATAATATTTAATGAGTAATATAGAGAATTGAATTATTATAATGAAACATAAGTGTTAATTTGATGAATCATAATTTGAGGGAATATGTTGATTCATGTAAATGAAATTTCCCTACCATTTTAATTCTTTCAATTTATAAATTTAATGTGGATTAGTTAGTTATTAGTAATACATTCCATGAGTTATTGTCTAAATTAATATATTGAATTCTATATAATATTTATAGACTTAATTTTTACAATTCTATCTTGAGCATATTTATAGAGAGAACATGGGGCTTTCCACCTACTAGAACTTTCATTGGAACTTGTTGAGGCTATGACTGTAAAAAATCACATTTAATATGATTGTGAAATTTTTATTAATTTATCCATTATCCTTGAGATCAAAATTTAAATTAACCCTTGTTTAGTCTATAGAATCCATGAATGACCATATTAGGAATGAGTCACCTTACAATCCAATTATATCCATTCCTACACTTCTCTTGGTATTTTTCATGATATTTTATATTTGAAGTGGGGGGGGGGGGAGCCATGGTAGATTGGATTAACTAAATTATAAGGAATAATTGTGGGGGTGCTATTTTTTGGTATTAATAAAGTTTTATGATTCATTAATTTTACTTTTATTTTTTCCCTTCATGAAAAAAATGAAAAAATAGAAACAAATATGAGAAAAAGAATGTGTTGTGACTTGGGAAAATAAAAAATAACCATTAAAATATTGGCGATCTTTATAATATGGGGTTATGTGGTGTATGAGATATTAATTCCAATCATAACTTTTTAAAAAATAAAAAATATGAAAAATTATTTTTTAAAATAAAAAAAGAGAAAAAAATTCAAGAAATTGTTAATATTTCATTATAATTATGTTTATCATGACCTTAATTTGTGTTTTGTGAAATTAGTGTTGTAATTTTGAAGAGTATATTTTAATTATGATTTTAATTTGATACCATGAATTATACATTAGATAGAAACATCCTATTTGAGCCTTAGATTTTTTGAACATCATTACCCACTAATCTGAAGCCTAAGAGTCATGAGAACCTTAATTTAAAGGACCTCTTGATTTCATATGATTTTTTTCTTTACATAGTGGAGAGGTTAGGTCCTTTGAAAGCATATGTAAAGGAGAATATTTTTATGGTATAATCATAACAGTACTTGAATATATACTAGGAGTTATGAGAGAAGAAAATAATTTAGTGTGAGGTAGATCATATATTGGAATGTTTAATAATAATAAATTGAGAAACTTGAATGGAAGGAAGAAGAATTCCCATCATTTTACAATAGAAAAAAGTAGAATAATTTGGTTGATTATTATTTAAAAAATATTAATTTTAATGGGTATTTTATTTGAATCATGAAAATTTATTTTAACATTGATATTTTTTTATTACTTTGAATTTTAAATATTGATAACATGTTTTTACTCTTTAATTTAATGTTGAGATTCAATGAATCAGGAAAAACAGTTATTATGTGGGTGTATTTGATGCCATTATTTTTAGTGATTTTTTTAAACATTTTTATAATTAATTTTAAATTTTTAATTAATTTTTTACAAGTAATTATTAAATTTATAAAAATATTGGTAATTATCAATTCATAATTTATTTGGAGATAAAGAGTTATAAATTGTTAATTTTAATGTTTGATGATGAAAATAAAAACATTTTGAAGATTTTGTTTACCCATATATATAGGATACGTTATTTATATGGGTAAAATCTTCTACCATTACACATGAGTGTTTTTTAGGTGCTATGTAAGGGTAACCCTTTCATTTAATTATATAATTAATGGAAACATACAATTATTTAAGGTTGTGTAAGGGTAAGGATGCCTCTGCATAAGGGTAAGTCCTCTTCTTCGACCACTATTTAAATGTACTTCAACAGTTGTGTAAGGGTAGTCATTACTAAATAATAGTAACTTAAACTTCTAAAAGGTTGTGTAAAGGTAAGAGAGACATGCTACATAAAGTTCGTATGTGTTGTACATAAAGGTACTTAGGAATTTCCACAACTACATAAAGGTAAATAATATTTTCTTAAAGGTATCCAAACTATTTTAAATTACTATATAATGGTATAAAAAATTCATGTAAAGGTGAATCAAAGTTAACAAAGGCTATGTAATGGCTACAGACCACCACTACTATGTCGTTTCCACTACTACTATGCCACATAGATCGTTATGGAAGCTGAAAGAAGGGAACAAATCCACTGGAAAATTATCACTAGCCACACCATAGTACAACATTTCATCATGGATGAAACTAGAGTATGAACATGAGATTTATTATAACACCCCAAGATTTTATGAAATATATTTTTTGAATAACTTTGATTTCCTGGATAGCATGCATTACACACAACACTTAGTTTTAACGAAATGCGATATATTATTAATATTATTTAAACATAACCATTATAATATGGCCTTTAAAATTAGTGCGATAAATATGAATAAAAACCTTTTAAATAATAAGTATAGTGGCCTTATATAAATAAAAAACATTGATAAAAAGTAATTATTTTTTTATTAAAGTCTTTATATGCTTTGAGAAATACATTTCTATTCTCAAAAATCGAGTTGAATTGCTTTTTTTAACAAATAAAAAAATTAATTTTTGAAAATTTTAATATATTTATTTGAAAAAATAAACATAATTTTTTGAATCAACATTTAAAAATTATATTAGGGTAATTTTTTGGTATTTTTCTGAAATTATTAATTTTTCGATGAATAGTGAAGATGTTGGTTTTTAATCAAAACTAGTTTTTCTTTTAAAGAACTTATAAGGTTCTATTTTGTTTTAACGTGGTTTAAAAAGTAGTATTATATAAATTATATTATAATTAATCAAATATAGTAAATTTTAATCCATTTTAAATTAAATATCTATATAACAACTTTTTAAACCATTGAAAAGTTTCTCTTTGGAAAACCGCTTTTTCTTCGCACCAGCAGGTTTAATTTAAAATTATGTTTTTCCAATTCTATGAATTGAATTTGAAAAAAAATATTACATATTTTTAATTAAAATAATTAATATTTTAAAATAATTCAAACTTAATTTTTAGTCAAAATTTAGAGTAAAAATATTAAAAATTAATTATTACGGTTAAGGTTAAAACATGTTTACTTGGAGGTGGGGGGTTAACTAAAAAGATAAGGGGTAAAATGATGTATAAACTTATAAAAAACCCATTTTAAGGCCATATTTCAACTTTATAACCTCTAATATTAAATAATAACCCATTTTATCCCTTTTTTCTTGAGAAAAAACATGGGTACACTTTATTCATTTCAAAATTTCTTTATGTGTCCTCTCCCCCACTTATAAAAGGCCACCCCCTCTCATATCCTGTTTACAATTCCAAAAGGATTTGGTTTAAAATATCAATGAAAAATAACTTTCCTAATGTCCTCACCACATATTATTGTCCTTAGTTTTATTATAAAACCGTCCTAATAAGTCATTAGGTATTATCCTAAAGAGGTTCTCTAAAGAAGAGGTAAAATTATTAAACTTGTGTTTTTGTTTTATTTATTATTTCACCTCCTTAAAATATTCTTAAACTATAAAAATATAATAACAATAGTATCTACCATATAATTATATTTTATTATGTTAATGAAATTACCTACATTTATCTCATCTTCTATCAAATGAGAAGTGAATCTATCAATTGTGTGTACGATGGACTACAGCCTCACAAACTGATGTTATTCATTTTCCATCACCACCTACCACAACTAGATATAATGATGAATTTAATGTTTATATAGATTATATTTATGATATTATTATATTTATGGAATTATAACATCATATATTACTTTTTTACTTTCTATTTCATGGGAATATGATAACATCGCTCGTGTGTACGACAAACTATCTCCCCACGAAGTGTTGTGTTTCATTTTTCAGTTATGCTTTACATGGAAGTTAATAAGGGTAAATTTAAATAATATATGTGATATATATGAATTATAAATGATTCAGTAAAGGAAATATATTAATTATGGTTTTTAATTTTATCATTTGATAAAATGTAAACAACATTCATGCGTACGTATGACCTACCATCTACATAAATGGTGTAATTCATTTTCTATTTATAAATTTAATAGATTATGATAAATACTTATATAATGAATATATATGATATTTATATCATGGTTAAAATTATTTATATTATGGAACCATGATCAAAATTAAAGGATTGAAGATACCAAATTAAAGCTTTCAAGAAAAAGAAAGGATTTATTACCCAAAATAAAATTTTAACAAGGAATTGTTTATAAATATGAAATAAAAGGTCATAAGTAAATCATATATGGTATGATAAATACTATTATGGTTATTTAATATATTTATAATAAACCTATATTTATTATACAATAGGTTTAAATGTGTATGAAGGAAGTTGAGACATAAGGTAAGATATATTTGTCTCAATGTTTATTCTTTGAGACATACATTATGTTATGCACCTATATTATTTTATCATGTGTATATACATCTAATTTTAAATGTAATATCATGAATGCATTTACTCTTGTGATTTTTTATTTTTCATTTAATTTTATTCTTTCATGGGGCTTACATCGCAATCTTACTAGAGTGGTATGAGTTTTAGGATACAATATCATCATTTATTGGGATTGTTTATATTTATGATTTCAATGATGAAATATTATGATATAACTCTCAAGAAACACAATAATTTTATTCTAATCTATATATTTAATGAAAATACAAGTATTCCCTTAATTTTACACTCTTAATGTACTTAAGAGACCAAAATAATGTTTTCAAGGAAAATAGACTTTGTTTCCCTTTTCGTTTGAAAACACTTTTTCTTCCATGTCTATGTTTTAAAAAAAGAATTTTTTTACTATTATAAAAATATTTTTTAATGAAAATTTACCCACGTTTTATGTTTTAAAAAATGGGTTTAAATGAATCTTTTTATCATTTTTTTAATGAGGTACTCTTGAATTTTACTTAATATTTCAAAGGAATATTTGTTTTTAAATGTGTACAACATAAACATAATTATTCGTCGTCATGACCAACCAATGATTTAGATCTTAATTTATAAATTTCTAGTGTTATTTTCAAAAAAAAGGATTTTGAAATTTTTTATGTGTTTTTTTATTTTTGAAAAGTGATTTTCAAAGTGAAAAGACTATTTTCCTTAAGAAATGCTTCAAGTTATCATTCAAAATCATTTTCCATATAAGATAAATACCTTTGATGTTACTTATTATTTATTGGTGATATGATCTATGGATACCATTATTATTATTTATCTATGAAATGAAATTATCTTCCATGAGTTATAAAATGATAAAATAATTATGAAACCCATTTATTTTTCCATGGGTTATGCTTTTATGAAATGATGAAATGATTATGAAACCTATTTTATTACATGGGTTATACTATGATGGAATGTTATGAAAAAAATTTATTTTCATGGGCTTTGATATGATGAATATTTTATGATATTTTGGAACATGTATGTATGATTTTCATTATGTTATGGGTGGGACCTATATCTTCCTCCAATGAATTGGGTAAATATTGATATCTCATGAGATAAATAGGACTAGAATGGGGGAGTGAAACTAGTTATGTAAGAGAATTTTTCCACTATGATAGTCTTTAAAGTTATCCTTGACAACTACAATGGTTTAAGGGGTAAACCCATTAAACTATGATAGTTTTGGAAATATTGCTTGACTACAAAGGAAATGAATTTATATTCTTCTAGGTATTCCATGAATCTATGTCTTATAATGCTGTTATATTCTCATGGATCACGTTAATTGATTCCATTATGATTTATGTATTATGAATTTCCAAGATTTATTCTATAACTCAAATTTATGAACTATGATATGAAATGTATGATTTTCAAAATTTATTCTCATTTTCACATACCCTTTTGAATTGATATATTGAAATATCACTTGTTCAACCTTACTGATCATATTAGGTCACCCTTTATTATGTTTACTTTCCCTAGGTTATGATGAATGTTATTATGTATGATATGTCTAAGAAGGGTTGTAGTTATGAAGAACTTAGTGGAAGAGGATGCATACCACTTATGAACTAGTTAATTATGTATCAGAGTTTCCAAAGTCAATAGAACTAAATGATTATGGCATGGATCACTATACTATATAATGAATATTCATATATTAATATGCAATATCTATGTATGAAATGTATGGGTCACTATAGTTTTTATTATATAAAGGTTTAGTTAAAACTTTTTAAATTAGGATGAGAAAATGTTAGTGATAACCTTAAGGATAATCCTATGTATAGTAGAATTTCCTATGTTATGGTGATGAAAGAAGTTTGGTTTTCCCAAAAATAAATCCATTTCTGGATAATAATTGTATATGTGGTTATAGAATAGATATAACTAGGGGGTAATAACTCAAAAAAAGTAAAATTGGGCTTGAATTGAGTGTTATCTGGTACACAACAACAAGCCTTACTATTCACCTAGTTTGACACTCCCATGTGATATGCTTTAGTTAATTCACATTATCTTTACAAACCCTCATAAAAGATTTGAATAATAATGATGAACAACCTAGGTTATGCCTAATGTGTGATAGATTGAAAATAAGGTTTCATGATGTAGACATCCTATAATTGTTTTTTCATGATTTTATGGTTCCCCGCTATGATTATTTTTTCTTACACTATTTTTTTGGTTTTATTAAATGGACATGACCTGAAGGAACTATGTTAATACAGAGTGTGATGGGATATGCAATGATTTTACTCTAGATAAACCAAATGTTATGGTATCTAGAATGAAAAATATTATTCTTATTCTCACACACCTTTCTCATGCTATGAATCATGCTAAACTTCCAAACAAGAATATGATGGAGCAAAATTATGCTCCGTCCTTCATGGGGCAACACCCACCTAATTTTAATGGTTCAATTTTTGGGAAATGAATCATTAAAATTGAAAATATATTTTCTATTCTTCAGTATTGAGATCATGAAAAATTCATTTTGTATATCTATAGTTTGGAAGGTGAAACAGATCAATGATAGATCTTATGAAGAATATGATTCAACAAATTGAATTTGAATCCATAGAATGAGATGAGTTTTTTGAACTTATTTTTCAAATAAGTACTTTACTGGTATTCTTTTCATGAAAATGGATAAGGAATTCCTTGATTTAAAGAAGAATGATGATGAATCCATTTGTACCTATGAGGTGAATTTCACTAGACATGTGAGGTATGCTTATGATATTATCATCCAACCAGAAAGTAAAGTTTATCAATTCTTTAATGGATTAAAACCAACATTACGAAAAAAATGGATTATTACGACAGATTATTTACGACGGGGTCCCATCGCAAATGACCCATTGCGGAAAATGGCATCGAAAATATTACTTTTTGCGACGGACCATCACAAAACCTTATTAGTTGAAATAGGAAGTAGCACCAACGCAAAACAATTGGTGATTTTTTTAAGTACAATTTACAATGGCCCGAAGACCCATTGTAAATAGTTTCCCATTTTTTACTTTTTTACGATGATCAGTCATAATTACTAATTGCAACATACCAGTGTAATTACTTATGAAAAAATAAAAAAATAAACCCTTTTACGACCCATCACAAATAATTTAAAAATAAAAAAAATAAATAAATAAAATAATATTAATAATAAAATAATATTAATATAAATAAAATCATAATATTATTATTCATAGAATTGAATTATTTGTAAAATAATAAATATAATATAATATTAATATAAATAAAATAAAATTAATAATATTAGTAAAATAAAATTAATTATAAAATAATTAATTAATATAATAATAATATTATTAATATTAATGAAATAATAATATTATTAATATAATAAAAACCTGAGTATTCAAAAAAATTTAAAAATATATTAATTAATAAAATAATAAATATTATAATAAAATGAAATAAATAATAAAAATATATAATTTTCAAGACAATATAAAACACACACTATTTAAAACTTTAAATATTTAATATTACAAAAAAATACATTCAAATGTTTCATCGTAAAATAAAAATATATCATTGATTAGGGGGAGGGTCATCTGGAGGAGATGGTGGAGATGGTGGAAGGAACTTCATCCCTAAACTGTGAGTTAGACGTCGCATGTACTCCATCTACTTCTACTCCTGATCATAAAACCATCGACACATCTCATCCTGTATCTGCTGTTGTTACTACTATTGTAGGAACTCTTCCTGCTTCTATTACGGCCACTGACACATCTCCTCCTACTCCCTACACATAGTCTCTATAAGCTCACTCTAACATCACAACTACTCCTGATAATTTGCATTAGATGATGATGACTCTCTGCGATATCCTCTCGAGCTAGACACCGATATCACAGAGGTGCCATAAAAACCCCCAGGGGTCACTCGAGAGCGGATACCAACAAATTGGCCTTTCTTGAAGCCATATTGGGTGGGCTCCATCCACGCTGACTCATCAAATCAGGGGGCACTGGTCGAACCATCATTCTCAGATTGACTCTCAACATCTATCTGAGACATAGAAACTTCATATAACTCCTTAAATAGAAATTTAAAAATAAAATAGTTAAAATATTATTTCTAGTTAAATTTAAAACTCAAAAAAAAAAATTATACTGACCACAATCTGACGTTGGAGAGAACCTCTAATCTTTTTAGTGGCTATATCCCTATACACCCTCATATAAATGTTGTACTTCATTATATCGGGTTGTGTGACTACCTATATTAATATAAAATAAATAGTTTATATTTAAAGTTCTATAAAATATTTAAAAAAATATACTTACCATATGCTCCTTATGCGTACTGAATGTACGACTACCAGCTCGATGTGTCACCTCCTCTCTCCCCTGATTTTGTTGAACTATTGATGATCTACTCTAAAACTGCCTACTCAACCAGTCTGTACATAATAAGTCCCAAACTAGAGATGAAATATAATTAGGTCGGTGGACATGACATGTCTCATAAAACTCCTTTACTCTTACATTCTCTATTGATTTCCTTTTCAAATTGTTCAAAAACTAAGTCCAATGATGACGCATAGCTCCCAACCATGCCTTCCAAATAACCTTACACATTCTCTCTTTAATGAGATACCATAAACCCTACAAACAATTTATTATTTAAAGTTATTAATTATATTTATTTCAAAATAAATATTATTTATTTACATACTAGTCAATTCTTGAACATGCGAGGCTGAACATCACTGAGAATCTGATCCCATGACACCCATGCACCAGAAAAATAAATGTGTAATATAAAACTCCCCTATCTAACAGTTATATGCATAAATCTATGAAAAAAGAATATTTAATCAAAAAATTATAATATAAATAAATTAATAAAAACTAACTATAATTAACTGGTAAACATACCTCTATGTGTGTGGATCGAACCCAAGATGTGGACACCACTCGGGGATAGGGTCGAGAATGATCAGTCGAGAAAGACCACACCCCCTTCGAGTGCCCCTTGAACTGCCAATAATCAGAGGGTCAGCTGATCTGACCTCCTGCTCATCCAAAGGTAGATCATCCTCTTGTAACATAAGATTCATATCCTCATCCATCTGAAACATGAAATGATTATTATTAACAAATAGTTGAAAAAAACTATTATATATTGATATGTATTATATATGATTATAACCATCATTTTACTGTGTCAATTTCCATATTCATCCTCATCTTCATAGTTATCTATGTCAATATCTTTATCTTCTTCCTCACCATCATCAATTTTCATATTAGTTTTAGTTTAATTGTCTCTTTTCATTTCAAATTTAGTTGTAACATCATTAACATCATTGTAACCATCAAACCTTAATTGTGGGGTTTCATCAATGATATTTATGTCTCTTCTTGAAAAGATGGATTCAAAGATGGATCTTGAAAAATCTCAATTCCTTGCACTTCAATAGAACCAAATTTACTTTCAGTAAACTAATTCTCTCAAGATTTAATTTTTATTATGCTCCACCAATCACCCAACTCCCTTGAAATAGCACAACAATTTTTATAATAAATTTGATATGCCTAATGAGCCAATATAAATGGTTTATTTTCTGCTAGAATAATTTTATATTTAATATCAATGATTCCATGGATCAAATGAACATGAAATCCTCTCCCAGGATCCAAACAATGACATTTAAACATCATTATGTAATGTTTTCTTAGATAACACAGTTCAATGATTTCTTCCAACATGCCATAAAAGTCAACTTCAGTTTCTCTATGTTGAGATCCTCTCAAACAAACACCACTATTCATTGTTTTTTTGATTCCCCATATAGACATGTTTGAAATCAAAAACCATTAACCATATATGCATTATAAGATTTATGCATTTTTGATGGTGGGTTACTCAATGCAGACAATCGATTATCAATTTTATCAACATGTTGAGCTACCTGAAAATTTGTAAAACAATTATCACTATAAAAAGTATTAAATTTTTTTATATGAAATTGAAAAATAATTTATGTTAATAGTTTTTGAAACCAGTAATTTTTTTTGACATCGTTCTTCAAGAGTAACTACAATAATTTATAGAAACTATTTCTTGATATGATTATCATATAAACTACTAATAAAATAAGATTGATTTATTGTTATAATAATTATTGAATAATTGATAGGAGAACTCAAATTACAAATGGTGTAATTTATTCACAGTTGAGAAGAATATATGTATGAGCTCTATGATGTTCATCATATGAAAGCCATTATTCATGAACTGCACTAAATCCAAGTTCAGGATGAATGAAAACTAATAATTGATTTCTCATATCATCATTAAAATTTCCCTCATTACGGATCATGAGATTGTGTTTTTAAGGATATTTAGATTCAAATTAATGAGAGAAGAAAAAAATAAATTTCCTCCTGTAAATAAGATTCTATAATTAATCGTTCAACTGATGCTTTGTTACATACTTTTTTTTTTCAATTTCTACATGAATCTCTCAAATGGGTACATCCATCAGAACTGTACCAGACATCCACATTTTGTTTGATGAGGAAAATGTAATATCAAATATTCTATTGAGTTAAACAAACTTGGCAGGAATATTTTTTCCAGTTTATATAAAATTAAATTGACATCTTCTTGAATTTTTCTTATCACATCGTAGTCTGTTGTCGATGCACAAATTTCTTGAAAAAATATGATATTTCTGTAAGCACATCAAAAATAAAAGGATTTGACAAACCTCTTAATCCAATTGGCAGATGTCTTTCCATTAAAACATAACAATCATGAATTTTCAATCCGGTAATATGACCATTTCTGAAACTTCTTCCCAAATTAGAAGCATAACCATATAGAAGTCTCAAATCTTCAATATACTGACAAAATAATAATTGATTCTCTTTGGATAGTGTATAAGATACTTTTAGCTTCATTAACTTCTATGATTTGACATTTTCAAATAGTTCAAGTTCTGTTCACATGAAAATTTGGGAAAGATCTAGTCGTGCCTTTACATTATCATTGGTCTTACTTGGAGTATCCAAAACTGTATAAAATAAATTATCAAAATAGTTCTTCTAAAAAGGAATCACATCTTACATGTGATGGACCAAAACATCAGACCAATATGGAAAATCCCAAAAAATGATCAGTTTTATACAATTTTACTCTTTTCCAAACCCATCAACATTCTATTGGTTTATTGTTGGTCCAAATGTGATGAGAGGTAATGAAGAGACAATTGATTTTAACTTTGTAACTTATATCATTGTTGGAGTCCCATTTTTTCAACTATTCCTTTTCTGGAATGGTATTTGTTTTTCAAAAAGGATGATCGATTGGAAGAAATATGCGATGACAGTAAAAAAACATGTTTTTTCCATTGATGAGAATAAATGCTTTACAATGTCTCATACAGTACAAACATGATTTTGGACCATGTGTAATCCATCCATACAACATGACATATTCTATTAAGTCACTAATTTTCCACATCAATGCACCTTTTAGTAAGATGTTTTTATTTGTAGAAACATCATATGTACTGACACCCTTACTCCATAGTGAATTTATCTCATCAATCAATGGTTTCAAATATACATTGATATTATTTTTTAGATGAACTATAATTAATAAGGTCAAAAAGATATATGGATCCTTCATCAACATCCATGGAGGTAAATTATATGAAGTTATAAAGACAGAACAACATGAATACTGACAACCTTAATAACCAAATGGACAAAAACCGTCAGTAAAAAGACCCAATTGCACATTTTGGGCTTCTAAAGAAAAGGATGAATGCACTTAGTGAAAAGTTTTCTATAAATCACCATCAGAGGAATGATTTAATATTTTACTGGTTGAAATGTTTGTTTTGGGTCATGACATTAATGATGCCATGTTTTGAGACATAAATAAATGATGCCATCTCAGTATGATCGGGAAATATCGCAATTGTTTTATAGGAACAAATCCAAAATTCCCAGGTTGAGCTTCTCTATACCTTGATTGTCCACATGTAGCACATCTATCTAACAACTCATTTTCCCCATAATATAAGATGCATTCATCTGAAAATTCATGAATCTTTTGATAACCAAGACCTAGATTATGAACCTGCCTCTTTCTCTCATATAAATTCACTGGTAACACATTTCCTTCAGATAATAGTGTTTTAAACAAGAAGAATATCTGATCAAAACAACTATTTGACATTCCATTATCTGATTTAATAACCATAAATTTAACAACTTCTTCAAATGTGCTTATCTTTCAACCAAGATATAAGTTATCCTCATCGGACCTCAACAACTCATGTAAATGAGAAAGTTCTAACTTAGGAGTTAAATCAATATAATAATGAGTTTCAGTTTATTGAACAGATGGACCTGCCACATCATGTACTAAATTTTCAAACCGTTCTGGATTTGGAACCAAATTATCAATATCTTCTCTGGAACTACATTCACTATGTTGATACCAAAAAAAATAATTTGGTTGAAAAATAAAATGAAATAAATGACCTCCAATATTGTCAAATGTGGCATACGTCCTCAGGGAAATTTTTTTACCAGGAAACTTAATTGTCCCTTCTGAAACAAATTTTGGTTTTGATGATGCAAAGGATAAAAAAGCTTGAAAACCCTCAATATATACAGAATTTGGATCAGAACCATTTGGATTCCTACTCTGAGTTATCCAAGAATGATTGTTTTGGAATTCCTCGTTCTATATTTTTCAAAAAAATATGAAGTAATTAGTGATTTTGTATAATTTGATATAAGATAAACACTATCCAAAAAATAGAAGACAATTAAATTCTCTTTTCTAGAAATTATTATGCATTTATAAAAATTCATACTAATTACCACTAATTATTATTAATATTAGGTATTTTGTGCTAATTATTCTTAATTATCAACAACACAATTTTTAACGGATTGGTGGCAGCTCTTTTTCCTGACGACTCATCCCCTTACAACTTTTTACTATGAAACTCACTATAAAAATTCTTCTCCAATGCACAGATATCTATTTTTATATGCTTGAGGATAAAGAAAAGGGATGCCTCACCATGATGCTCTCCATGGTATCATGCATACAAAAATGAATATTCATAGATTAGAGAATACTATTCATAGTGATTTGAGTCGCAGAAAGTTGCAATTGGATGTGTTGTCAGTTAAAAGAGCCTCTTTTGTTCGAAGACTCACCTCCTTGAAACATTATATGACTTAAATCACTATGAAAAATCTACACTAATGTATTCCTGAGAAAATTTTTCATATTTATTTTAGTGGGAGAAATTTGAAATGTAACACCCCAACCCTAGAAGCCCGGAGTTGGTGTATTTTTTTAATACATTGGCATGATTACAAGGAATCAAATCCCGGAAGACCGATCATTTTATCAGTCTTGGAAAATAGATTACATACATCAACTTTACATTACAATTTCAAACATAAAATACAGTATAGATAGTTCTTTGAGAGTTCCATTATTCCCATTAGCTTAACCCTATATATCAATCATAATACACTTCTTGGAGTCCTGGGAAAATAAAACATAAGAAAGGGGTGAGCTCAGATGCTCAGTAAGGGTAAATAATTCAGCGAAAGCTATAGAATTTTAAGGCAAGATGTGTTATAAAAACAGCAGGCTTTTTAAACATAATCTTGAAAATAATATGGAAAAAATAAATCAAACATCACTATATAAACATACACATGGAAATTCTACTAGTCGAATAATCACATGTAATAACTAATTACATAATGAGGAAATGCCTAATGGAAGACATCATTACCACATAGTCAAGGCTTCGTTCCAAGATTAGAATTTTTTTTGTCAAATCCTTGTACCAAGACACTAGTTTTTCTCATGAGACCTACCGATGAATCAAGGAGCTATAGCGGGCTCCACCCATCACTTACTAAGTCCACTGTATTCCTCATATGAAAAAGTTGAAACATAACATAAAAATTTGTATTAAAACTAGCATAAGAAATGTCAATACATTAACCATAAAACATGAATGGTATAAAATAAAACATCCATAGTAAAACATATCATAACTCATTCAATATAATATGGAATATCGTATTATAATAAATCAACCTCAATAAAGAATAATATCCAGTAAAGGATGTAGACATAGTTCAAAATGACCAGTAAAACTCTTTGAGAGCAATATATCCTTTTGTGAATCATTTAAAAGTCACCCAATTATAAAGTAAGTCATTTAAATATATTTTTGAATAAAGTGCCCCATACCAATTTGAAACTTTTTAAAGGAATTAACATTTTAAAACCATCATTTCTATATAACTAAATCCTTAAAATCATTTTGAAAACATGAACATTAGTGAGAAAGATTTATAAGAATAAATATTTAAAACATTTAAAATGATGGTTTAGTTAAATATTTACTTAAATTAATCATTTTGAAATGTATTTTATGAAATAAGGACATGGATAATAAATATGTCTCAGAAAATACTTACACATAAACAATCTCGGATAATAATGAGATTTAGGAATTAACCCTTACCTTGTACTTTCCTTTAGTCGTGGCTACGTTTAACTTCCTGTATGATGACCATAGTATGTTATTAAATTATTCCAGAACAATATTAATATTTATGATATAATAAATGATTCATTAATTACTTTATACTACCCATTTAATAATAATTTCCTTGTTAAATTTACATTTTGAGTAATAATCGCTTTCTTTATCGTACGTGTTTTAGCTTGTTATTCTTGATTGTATCACTTAGATCCTGATTTAAATACTTCTAGAATATAAAACATGATTTATAAATCATATATATTTAGAATATAAATATGTATAATAGTCATATATATGAAATGGAAAACATCATTTATGGACATAGTAGGCCGTACGTATGCATAAATGATATTTTCGTTTTCATATCGTATTGAATGGAACTAAGTGAATAAGATATATGTAAGTACACACATGCACACAGATATATATATATATATATAATTATATATCTAAAACATCATTATTATTTCATATATTACATATTTATTAATAATATATATTTTTATAGTCATCGTTGAATGGTGAACGTGGAAATGAATCTCATCGCGTTGTGGAGACGGTAATCCGTATGTACGCACAAGCGAAAATATCATTATATTGATGGTAAAATTGGATGTAATTGGATGGTATATAATATATAAAAAATCTTTGACATGTTATATTTATTATTTACATCAGTTATACTCATTATTATACCCATCCAAATAATGAAGTGTTTGAATAAAAAACTACACCACGACCTGGAGACGGTAAGCCGTACGTACGCACGTATGGCGACTTTGTCATTTATAGGATGGATAGAATAATGAATATGGTTTTAACATATTTATAATAACATCAAAGTATATAGGAGGTACTATAGTTATTATTTTGGTACGTAAACAATAAAGAAAGAGGAAGTGGAAGAAGAAAAGAACTTGAAAGAGGGTGGTGAAATTATTACCTCTTCTTCAGGTGTTTCCTTTTGAGTTGATCAAAAGGGCTCCTTAGGTTAGTTTTCAGATCAAAGTAAGGAATATATGTTTATGTGAGAGAAGTTGGGAGGATATTTTGGCAGAGGTTGGCTGAGCCAAATGGATTTGGAGGTGTGATTTTGAGAAAAGGGTAAGTGCCCTTTTATAAGAGGGGTGAGGGTCACTTTAGGAAAAGATTAAAATATTAATTTATTATTCAATAATATTCGATTTATAATGGCTCAAAATGAATTTATTTGGAGACTTAGGTGGTTATGGGTCGAAATATTCTAAACAAATAGGTTTTAGATAAGTTTAGGATACCATTTTAACCTTATCTTTTAGATTTAACTCTTAGTTAAATAGTTTAACTTTTACCATGTCTTATTGTATTCTTACAATATATGGTTAATAAACTTACTATAAACTTCCAATATAACCTAAAGTGGTTCATTAATGAAATATATAATATTATTTAATCCTTTTTTCCTAACCTCAAATTTTTAGGAATTTTATAACAACCAATAATATAGTATTTGTTTTAAAAATTAATTTATGTCAATTTGGATACTATTTGGTATTTTGTTTTTGTGAATGTCATAAAAACCTTATCACTTCTAAAAATATTTATCTAATCAACCCTAACTTGTCATATTAACCTAGAAAATTCGTGGATGACATAAAAACTGTTAAATTCTATTTACTTTAATATTTATAACATAAACTATTTTAATATTTCGTTAAGAAGGTAATTACTGCATCATCATTGTGTCATAAATAAATTTAACTATTTAATCTCTAAAAAATATAAATAAAATAAAATTATCTATGAAATCCTTTTATAATTATAATGAATATTTATAGTTGAATTTATCTTATGTATAACCTTATATTAAAAATAGTTTAGCTAATAAAATTTGAATTTAACACTTTTAACTCTTCTATAAATAAAATAATAATAAATGTCCTAATATAATCCAAGTGGACCTAAATGATAATATTTTATTCCTAAGGTTTTTTTGGGTTGAATTAAACTTATCCAATAGAATTAGGACATGTGTTAGGATAATTATAATATCCTTTTTACCTTTAATTACCCTATTTACTTTAACCATCTTAAATAAAAGTCAAAAGTTACTATTCACCAAAAATTATTTTCATCTTATTGAACTAAATTTTACTTAATTATGTCAACCATGTATTTCGGTTTTTTGAAATTCAACTCACAGAAGCGGTAATATTTAGTTTTATACAAATTTGCAGATGCTCCTAGAAGGTGGGTAAAAAATGTTAAAAAGTTCAATAAAATTTTATATATCTAATTTTAATATAAAATGACTCCAATGAATTACATTGAACTTATATAGGTATTATATATCTATTTTTACTTAAAATAAAATAAAATAAAATAAATATTTATTTAAATAAAAAGTCATTTTTAAATAATAACAGAGTGTTTTTCACTATTCATCAAATATTGAAAGTTTTCAGAAAAATACCAAAACTTCACCCCAAGTTAATTTTGATATTATGAATTCAAAAATGAAGTCTATTTTACCAAATTAAAAAAATGGATGTTTCATTTATTAATTTAAAATTAATTCTCGTTTTCAAAACCAAAAAGCGGGTTTTTAAAAAGTAAGAAGTATCAAAAGATTGACATGTGTTTATGTCAAATTTAAATGTGAAATTACTTATAATGACATAAATTGTATTAAATGATAAAAATATAATTCAATTATACTTCAAAACCATTCAAATTTATAATTTAACACTATAAATTATTTTGATTAAAAAGGTTGTTTTCAATTAAAATTTAGTATCTTTCACTATTCATCAAAATATGAAAGTTATCAGAAAACAACAAAAATTTATCCAAACTAAATTTTTATGTCCCACTTATAAATAAGAAGTTTATTTTTTCAAATTTAAAATAAGTTTCAAATATTTCATTTAAAAAAAGGTTCACCATTAATAGGCGGTAAAATTGCATTTTTTGAAATACACTTCCTTTATATGAAAAATTGAATTTGTTCTTATATAATGTCTAATAAATACATAATATCGATTTAAAAATTATATACAGTCTATAAGATTCCAAATTCAGTTAATACTATTCCTAACTGCTTTTTGAACATCTAGTTTGGTAAGTTGTGGTGCGCTCGAACTCAGTGTTGCGTGTATCACAAGCTATTGAATTACTTTAATGAGATAACGTACTATGAAATCTTGGGGTGTTACATTCTACCCTACTTAAATAAATTGAATCCTTGTAATTTGAAATTGTTCTTCAAAAATAAAAGGTTAAAAATAGAAGAATACCTCTCTGTAAAACCTACATCAGAAATTGGGTTAATAGAATTTAGTCTTAATAAGTGGGAAAGAGAAATAAAAAAGTCTCCACCAAATTATGATCTCGATTAGGAGAACATTGGTGGAAATTAGAGACACATAATTAGAGCAAAACCTAAATATTTATAGGGAGTGATTGAGGTCACCAATCAAAAACAAGTGTACAATTGAGGGCCTAAAATCCATCAATCTATAATGATTTAAAATATCATCGGTTCAACAAAACATAAGGTATTAGGATAATACATTTTTGGTTTTGATATCTCTTCCCTAAAGTTTAAGACTTAATTTATTCATAGAATAAGAGGAAAAAAATATACTTGACCAACAAAGTTTCATCCTTTAACTAATTCCTACCACAAACTCATCTTTCACTCCAAAAGATAATAGAATTAAAAAATATTCTATTTATCCTAATCGTATAGGGTTCCAAAAATAATGAATTTATAATTCATTTTTCAAACTATTTGAAAAAAACTATATTATTCAATCTAGGACATCATGTAGGCTAGTGGTAGGTGATGCACCCTTGTCGCCCTTAGGTTGCAGGTTCAAGTCTCGTGGCCTTGCCAGACACGACAGGTTGTCTCCCGACCTCCGGGTTGTAATTTTTATAAAAATCCAAAAATAATCTCAAGAAATGATTTAACATTAACAATAGTATCCAATATCAAACTTAATCAATCTCAAACTTTAGACTTATCCATAATACTTCTGTCCGAACTCATAGTCCAAAATTTACAAGGAAAGTCACATAATATACATGTGAATAACTTCATCGTGTATTCTCTTAAAATGTGGTAATAAAATGAATTTCTTGAAAACCATATTTGAATATGTATGTACTTCTTTATTCCTTCTATAAATCATAGAATCCTAGATATACTTCTAAGATCCAAAAATGTTGTAAACTCCAACAATGATGGAATATACAAATCATTAAATAATTTCAAGGTAGTCAAGAATATCCAATATAATTTATCCAAATCAACCATATATCATTCCAAAATCACTACCTCAGTATCAAAACCATATTATGATTTATCTTTCTCTCAACCATATATTTTCCAAAAAATTTAACATGCTATTGAGTCACTTTTCTTGGTTCCACACAATCTCAAGTCCTTAATGAAATAGTACTACAATACAATCCTTATATACTCTATAATTCTTAAAACATGTACATAATTAATATAATACTCAAATGACACAATACTTTAATAACAACATAAGAACTCTAATCATTTATCTTTATCTTCGGTAGTATCATAACTTGATTATTATCTAATTGCAGCATTTGGGGTATACTCTGATGATTTGGACATTGATTTGTGTAGTGTCCCAAATCCTTGCAGATGAAGCATTGTACATTTGAAATATTTTTATTACCCTTGAAATCACGCACTTGGTGTCCTTTTTCTCTACACTTATAACAAACTCCCATTCCCTTCAATCATTTACCAAGGTGATTCTTTCCACAGTTATCACATATGGAAAAATCCTTCTTTCCTCTCTTACCTTTATCCATATTTCTCTCTTACATCCTTTTCTTCTCTTTCTTCCCTTCAAATCCATAAGACTTAGATAATTTTTTTACTTATCTTATTAACACATGATACTATTTATTCATATTATGAGAATACATGGGAGACTATTTCCCTTTTAAATGTTGGATTAATACCATGAAAGATATGATCCTTCTTAATCTTTCTATCATGCATATTGCCGGAATTCTCATTCCTTCTACTAGGCACCATTTCTAAACAATAAAATACACTAGGTTAGTTTATGAATCGCAATTCATAATTCTAAACTTGTAAAATAACTAATATAAATTGAAAATATTATGCATATTATCTATAATCATAAAATATTTTCATTGAGGAAGTATTTACTCCTAAATCCTTCATAATGGCTTATAATGAAAATATGAATTATCCTAAGGATATCCTCTGGGAGTTTCGTAACCAAGAGTGAAACAAAGCCCGTTTTCGTGTACCAGGATACCCCAGGTCTTGCCCGAAACTCCTTGTCAGAGTTTTCACTCCTAGGTACATCTGTGATAGAGCTGCCTCTACCTGCTCATATCCATATAGGGATGTATTTCTTGGAAAATACACAAAATCTCTACATTACAAAAATTCTAGGAAGTTCTTCTATACTAATCCCCAATGTCTATATTAGGGTAATGTTCTCTAATCAGAGTTTATCTAAATCTATTTCCAAGGTTATTGCTAAACGTCCTATGATACCAACTGTAACGCCCCGACCCTAGAAGCTCGGAGTTGGTGCATTATTTTAATACATTGACATTATTACAAGGAATCAAGTCCCAAAAGTCCGATCAATTAAGTAGTCTTGGAAAATAGATTACATACATCAACTTTACATTACAATTTCAAACAGAAAATACAACATAGATAGTTCTTTGAGAACTCCATTATTCCCTTTATGTTAACCCTACATATCAATCATAATACACTTTTTGTAATCCTGTGAAAATAAAACATAATAAAGGGGTGAGATCATATTCTCAGTAAGGGTAAATAATTTAGAAGAAGATATAAACTTTTAAGGAAATATGTTTAATAAAAACAACAACCTTTTTAAATATAATCTTGAACATAATATGGAAAAAATAAATCAAACATCACCATATAAACATGCACATGGATATTCTACTAGTCAAATAATCACATGTAATAACTAATTTCATAATGAGGGAATGATTAACACTAGACATAATTACCACATAGTCAGGGCCTCATGCCAATACTACAAATAAATATTTTGTCAAGGCATTGTGTCAGGACACTAGTTTGTCTCATTAGACCTACTGATGCATCAAGGAGCTATATCGGGCTCCACCCATCACTTACTAAGTCCATTGCATTCCTCATACGAAAAAGTTGAAATATAACATAAACATTCATATTAAAACTAGCATACGGAATGTCAATACATTAACCATAAACCATGAATGGTATAAAAATAGAACATCTACAATCAAACATATCATAACTCATTCAATATAATATTGAAGATTTTATAATAAAAAATCATCCTCAATCAAGAATAATATCTAGTAAAGGATGTAGACATAGTTGAAATTGATCAGTAAAACTCTTTGAGAGCAATATTCCTTTTTTTGAAATCATTTAAAATTAACCCATTTATAAAGTAAGTCATTTAAAGATATTTTGGAATCGAAGTGTCTCATACCACTTTGAAGATTTTGAAAAGAATTATCATTTTAAAACAATCATGTCCAAACAAATAAATCTTTAAAACCATTTTGAGAACATAGACATTAATGAGAAAGATTTAGAAGAATAAATATTTAAAAAATTTAAAATGATATTTTAGTTTATGAGTTACTTAAAATAATCATTTTAAACTTTCTTTTATGAAACACGGACATGGATAATAAATATGTCCCAGAAAATACTTACACATAAACGATCTCGGATAATAATGAGATTGAGGAATTAACCCTTACCTTGTACTTTATTTTAGTCATGGGTATGTTTAACTTCCTGTATGATGACCATATTATGTTACTAAATTATACCAGAACCATATTAATATCTATCATATCTTACATTATTCACTTATGACTTTTTACTACCCATTTAATAATAATTTCCATGTTAAATTAACATTTCGGGTAATAATCGCTTTCTTTATCGTACATATTTTAACTTGTTATTATTGATTGTATCACTTAGATCATACTTCCACAATATAAAACATGATTTATATATCATATATATTTAGAATATAAATATGTATAATAGACATATATATGAAATGGAAAGCACCATTTATAGAGATGGTAGGTCGTACGTATGCATAAACGTTATTTCCGTTTTCATATCGTATTGAACGGAACTAAGTGAATAAGATATATGTAAGTAAATAAATAAATACATACATATATATATATATATATCTAATAGCATTAATATGTCATATATTACATAATTATTAATAATATATGTTTTTATAATCATCGTTGAATGGTGAACGTGGAAATGAATCTCATCGCATCGTGGAGACGGTAATACATACGTACGCACGAGCAGAAATATCATTATATTGATGGTGAAATAGAATGTAATTGGATGGTATATAATATATAAAGAATCATTAACATTTTATATCTATTATTTATATCAGTTACACTTATTATTATACTCATCCAAATAATTAAGTGTTTGAATAACAAACTACACCATGACGTGGAGACGGTAAGCCATACATACGCACGTATGATGACTTTGTCATTTATAGGATGGATAGAATAATAAATATGGTTTTACCATATTTATAATAACATAATAGTATGTAGGAGGTATTGGAGTTATAATTTTGGTATGGAAACAACAAATAAAAAGGAAGTGGAAGAAGAAAAGAACTTGAAAGAGGGTGGTGAAATTATTACTTCTTCTTCGGGTGTTTCCTTTTGAGTTGATAAAAAGGGCTCCTTAGGTTGGATTTATGATAAAAGTAAGGACTCTAGGTTGATGTGAGGGAAGTTGGAAGGATATTTGGGATGAGGTTGGCTGAGCCAAATTGCATTGGAGGTGTGATTTTGAGAGAAGGGGAAGTGCCCTTTTATAAGAGGGGTGAGGGTCACTTTAGGAAAAGATTAAAATATTAATTTATTGTATATTAATATTCGGTTTATAATGGCTGAAATTGAATTTATTTCAATACTTAGGTGGTTATGGGTCGAAATACTCTCAACCAATAGGTTTTAGATAAGTTTATGTTACCATTTTAACCTTTTCTTTTAGATTTAACTCTTAGTTATGTAGTTTAACTTTTACCATGTCTTCTTGTATTCTTAAATTATATGCTTAATAAACTAACTCTAAACTTTCAAGAGAACCTCAAGTGGTTAATTAACTACATATATAATATTATTTAATCCCTTTGGCCTAAACTTATATTTTTAGGAATATTATATCGACCAATAATATAATATTTTTTATAAAAATTAATTTATGTCAATTTTGACACTATTTGGCATTTTGTTTTTGTGAAAATCATAACAACCTTATCAATTAGAAGTTTTTTATCTAATCAAACCTAAAATTTCATATTAACTTAGAAAATATTTGGATGGTATCAAAACTTTTAAATTCTATTTATTTTAATATTATAATATAAACTATTTTAATATTTCATTAAGAAGGTAATTACACCATCATCATTGTGTCATAAATAAATTTAATTATTTAATATATAAAAAATATAAATAAAATACCATTATATATTAAATCTTTTTATAATTATAATGAATATTTATAGTCTAATTTATCTTATGTGTAACCCTATATTAAAAATGGTTTAGTTAATAAACTTGGAATTTAACACTTTTAACTCTTCATTGAATAAAATAATAATAAATGTCCTAATCTAATGATAGTGGACCTAAAGGATCATATTTTATTCCTAAGGTTGTTTTGGGTCGAATTGAACTTATCCAATAGAATTAGGACATGTGTTAGGGTAATTATAATATCATTTTTACCTTTAATTACACTATTTTCTTTTAATCACGGTGAATAAAAGTAAAAATTTACTATTCACCAAAAATTATTTTCATCTAACTGAACCACATTTTACATACTTATTTCAATCGTGTCTCTTGGATTTTTTAAATTTAACTCACATAAACGGTAAAATTTAGTTTTATGCAAATTTGCAAATGCTCCTAGAAGGTGGGTAAAAAACGTTACAAAGTTCAATAAAATTTTATATATCTAATTTTATTATAAAATGACTCAAATGAATTACATTGAACTTATATAGGTATTATATATCTATTTTGACTTAAAACAAATTTAACTAAAATAAATAATTATTTAAATAAAATGTCGGTTTTAAATAATAACGTATTGTTTTGCACTATTTATAAAAAATTGAATGTTTTCAAAAAAAAATACAAACAAATTCACATTATGATAATTTTGATATTATGAATTCTAAAATGAATTATATTTTACCAAATTCAAAACATATAAGTTTCATTTGTTAATTCTAAATTAATTCCTGTTGTCAAAACCAAAAAGCAGGTTTTTAAAAAGTAAAAACTATCAAAATATTGACATGTGTTTATGTCAAATTTAAATGTAAAATTAATTATAATTACCTAGATTGTTTTAAATGATAAAAATATAATCTAATTATACTTCAAAACCATTCAAATATATAATTTAACACTATAAATTATTTTTATTAAAAAAGTTGTTTTCAATTAAAATTTAGTATCTTTCACTATTCATCAAATTATGAAAGTTATCAGAAAAACACCAAAAATTTATCCAAACTAAATTTTTATTTTACACTTCTAAGTAAGATTTTTATTTTTTCAAATTTAATATAAAAGTGTCAAATATTGCATTAAAAAAAGGTTCACTATTAATAGGCTGTAAAATTTCATTTTTTGAAATATACTTTATTTGAAAAATCAAATTTGTTCTTATATTATGTCTAAGAAACACATAATATGGATGTTAAAATTATATAGAGTATATAAGATTCAAAATGTAGTTAACACTATTCATAACCGTTTTTTGAACGGCTAGTTTAGTAAGTTGTGGTGTGCTCGAACTTGGTATTTCATATAGCGCAAGCCATTGAATTACTTTAATGAGATAACGTACTATGAAATCTTGGGGTGTTACATGCAAGGAGCTTATGCATTGATCAAAAGGAATGTCGCCAATATGTTGGAAATTGCGCCAATTTATCAATGTACTCGAATTTTTTTATGATTTTTTATGATTTATTAATCATTATTACTAATTATTACTAATTATTACTAATTATTACTAATTATTACTAATTAATCCTAATTTTTACTAAGTTTTACTAATTATTAATAATTATTACTTACTATTACTAATATTTATTAATTATTTCTAATTATTACTTAATATTCCTAATTATTATTAATTATTACTAATTATTACTAATTATTCCTAATTATTAATAATTATTACTAATTATTACTAATTAATCCTAATTATTTGTAATTAGTCATAATTATTACAAATTAATCCTAATTATTACTAATTAATCCTAATTATTACTAATTAATACTGATTAATACTAATTATTGACAATTAATCTGAATTATTACTAATTATTGATATTTAAACCGAATTATTACGAATTATTTCTAATTAAACCTAATTATTACTAATTGTTACCAATTAATCATAATTAATCCTAATTATTACTAATTATTACTAATTATTTATAATTAATCCTAATTATTACTAATTAATCATAATTTTTACTAATTAATCATTATTATTACTAATTATTGATAATTAATCTTAATTATTACTTAATATTTTTAATTAATCCAAATTATTTATAAAAACTAATAATTATTGATAATTATTACTAATTATTTATAATTATTTACTAATTATTCCTAGTTATAACTAATTTTTCCTAATTATTACTAATTAATCATAATTAGTACTAATTAATCCTAATTATTACTAATTAATCCTAATTATTACTATTTATTAATAATTAATCTCAATTTTTAATAATTATTACTAATTATTGATAATTAATCTTAATTATTACTAAATATTTCTAATTAATCCCAATTTTTTATAATTACTACTAATTATTGATAATTATTACTAATTGTTATTAATTAAATCTAATTATAACTAATTATTACAAATTATTAATAATTATTACTAATTATTAATATTTATTACTATTTATTACTGTTTATTACAAATTATTACTAATTATTACAATTTATTTCCAATTATTACAATTTATTTCTAATTATTTCAAATTATTGATAATTATTACTAATTATTTCTGATTATTTATAATTAATATTAATTATTACTAATTATTCCTAATTATTACTAATTATTCATAATTATTACTAAGTATTTCTAATTATTAGTAAATATTACTAATTATTACTACTTATTAGTAATTATAACTAATTAGTCCTAATTATTTTTAATTATTACTAAATAATCCTAACTATTACTAATTATTACTAGTTATTACTAATTATACCAAATTATTACTAATCAATCCTAATGATTACTAATTTATCATAATTAATACAAATTAATCCTAATTATTACAAATTAATCCTTATTATTATAATTATTGCTAATTAAATCAAATTATTGATAATTATTACTAATTATTGATAATTATTACGAATTATTACTAATTATTGCTAATTATTAGTAATTATTGCTAATTATTACTAATTATTGCTAATTATTACTAATTATTGATATTATTACTAATTATTGATATTATTACTAATTATTGATAATTATTACTAATTATTGATAATTATTACTAATTATTGATAATTATTACTAATTATTGGTAATTATTACTAATCATTACTAAATATTACTAATTATTAGTAATTAATCCTAATTATTACTAATTATTAGTAATTATTACTAATTAATCCTAATTATTTCTAATTAATACTAATTAATTAAAATTATAACTAATTAATCCTAATTCATTCTAATTAATCCTAATTATTACTAATTATTACTAATTATTATAGTTTTTTACTAATTATTAGTAATTATTAAAATTTATTATTAATTATTCACAATTATTGATAATTATACCAAATTATTTCTAATTATTACAAATTATTACAAATTATTTCTAATTAATACTAATTATTTCTAAATATTACCTATTATTTATAATTATTACAAATTATTACAGATTATTACTATTTTTTCTAATTTTTTCTAATTATTTGTAATTAATACAATTTTTTACCAGTTATTACTAATTAATACTAGTTATTACTAATTATTACAAATTATTTAAAATTATTACTAATTATTACAATTTATTACTAATTAACACTTAGATATAACTATTTATAAAAATAAATAAATATAAAACAAATATCTAATTATAATTTTATTAATTTACATCTAGTTAAAAAATATTATAAATAATTTAAAATAAAATAAATTAACTAAACAATAAAAAAATAGATAAATACCTTGAAACCGAAGCATTCAGAGTATTAAAGCTGCAAATAATGCTCTAATTTAAAAGATTAAACTATGAAAAATTTCAGAAGAAATTTTTTCAGAAGAGATGGATAGAGAAGTTGAGTAAAGAGTGAAATGAGAGGAACAACAGATGAGGGTATATATAGGATAGAAAATTTGCGACGGGCCCTGTCGCAAATGACTCTACCCGCATTAATTACAGTGGACCGTTAAAAAGTTATTTGCGACGGGGCCCGTCTCAAATGAGTACCTACCGACAAGGTATTTGCAACTGGGCAAGTATCTCATCGCAAATACTAAAAACCACTGTCGGTTATTTGCGACAAGAAAAGAAACCCGTCGCAAATACCCTTGCCTGCAGTTTGGCATTTATTTCGCACCAAACCATTTGAGACGAGTCCTTACCACCTGTCGCGAAAAATAGTTATTTGTGACGGGGTAATCCGTCCGTCGCAAATAACCCCTTTCGATGGGGTATTTGCTACAGGCCCCTGACCTGTTGCAAATAACCCGTCACAAATAGCCAATTTTCCTGTAGTGCAAGTCTTCAGAGGGCGTTGGTCATAATTAACTTTAGTATCCATGAGACAATACTTGATTGCGATATCAAAGTAGAAATAGAGATATGGGTTACCCATCAATCACATAGTTTTGATAAGAAAAGTAAGATAGAATTGAAAGGAAACATTAAAAACTACAGAGAAAAAATGGTGAGAATTTCTTCAGGATCAAAGTGTGGTAGGAAACATGGAGGAAATTTTCTTAAGGGAACTGGTAATTTCTTTTACATGTGGTAAGGAAGGTCATCAAGTAATTGATTACCAAAGTGATGGGAAAAGGTTATCAAATGATGCAAATAGAGAGAAAGATCCATAGGATGCACTACACAAACTCCGGTGTTTCCAATTAAAAGAATATGGGCATTATGCTAACACGTTCCAAAATCTGAAGGTTAATTATGACGATCAATGTCAGAAACCTATTAAGTTGAGAGAAAAAGGGAAATCTCAAATGATCACTATTTAAAATGAGGGGTGTCATAGTGACACGGTGAAATGTAGACTTACCATCCACTCTAGAACTGATAATGTCTTATTTGACTATGGATCTACCCAATCTTTTATATTTAATGATTTTAAAGGGTATCAAAATTCTACCCCAATGATTATACATTGAATTAGTAGTGAAAAACCCTAATGGTACAATGATCACATCACACGTCTATGATTCTTATCCAGTTGAAGTTTGTGGGAATGTATTTCCTATAAATCTTATTATCATCCCTATGGTTGAAATTGATGTTATCTTAGTAATAGATTGGATTTAACTACATAAATAACATATCATTTGATGAGTAAGTGAATCTAGTTTTGATATTCCAAACTAAACTAGGATCGTCTTTGAGTGAGACAAAAAATATGAAATTTTGGTGGAAATAAAATCCATTGTATCAATTTTTATTCCTTTTCAAAATGGGTTTTCATCAAAAATGGTTGGGGAGAAACTCAAAATCGATGATATGCCTATTGTACATGAGTTTGTTAATGTTTTTGTAGAAGATTTTCCTATTATTCCACTAAAACATGAATTTGTGTTCTTAATAGAAGTCATACATGGTGCGACACCTATTTCAAAGACTCCTTACAGAATATCCCTAATTAAGCTATAAGAATTGAAGAATAAACTCCAAGATAACCTTGAACAGGGATTCATTTGGCTAATTGTGTTACCTTAGGGTGGACCTGTTCTATTTTTAAAAATAAAAATTGATCATTGTGACTCTACATTGAATATTAGAAGCTGAACAAGATCATGATCAAGAAAAATTATCATATACCCTTTATTGATGACTTATTATATCAATTATGCAAAGATTAATACTTTTCCACATTCCACCTTCATTCTAGATATCATCAATTTTGGCTCAAGAATGAGGATATACGCAAAAAAAAATTCCATAAAATGTATGGATGCATGGGTATATAGTGATTCCATTTACTCTTATTAATTCCCCTAATATCTTCATGAACTTAATGAATATAATCTTTAGAGATTACCCTCATTAGTTTTTGTTAGTATATATAAATGATATTCTCATTTATTCAAAGATAAAGGAAGATGATGATGATCACTTAAAGACCCTAAGGAAGTATAATCTGTATGAAAAATTTACAAAGTTAGATATTTTACTACAAAAGGTTTTACTTTTGGGTTATATAATCTCAAGAGAGTTTATATTGGTAGATACATCATAGAAAAGGCTATTGAACACTCAAACAAATCAACCATGGTGATTGAGATCCATAGTTTTCTTGGTTTAACAAGATATTATTGATAGTTTAGGGATAATTTCTCATGACTATCTAATTCACTCACCAAGTTAACTTAGAAGGGAGCCAAGTTCCTTTGGAAAAATGAATGTGAGGAAAATTTCAAGGAAATGAAGAGAAGATCAGTCAGTCCACCTATACTTATATTACCTTATAGTGGAGAATGGTTTGTATTATATATTTATTCATCCAAGAAGGGATTAAGATGAATTCTCATGTAGAATGACATGTTTATTATTTATGTATCATGGTAATTGAAGGTTTATGAGAAGAAATACCAAACTCATGATTTGGAGTTTGCTTTGGTAAAATTTTCATTAAATATATGGATGAATTATCTTTACATAGAAAAGTGTTATATATATTCTGATCACAAAGACTTTAATGTTTATATTCACACAGGAGTTGAATATTAACAATAAAAGATGGTTGATACAGATTAAAGATTACAACCACTCAATACATTATCACCCTCAAAAAGAAAACAAGGTGGATAATGCTGCGAGTTAAAAGGATAATACTTGCTTATCTATGATGGAGATTATAAGAGATCCTATATTAATGGATTTTCAAAGGGCGGGTCTTGATATATTGACAGAAGGGGATATATATTATATTTCTCCAAAAAAACAGTTCAACTATTTACCCATGTGAGGATAAAAGAGGCAGAAAAGGATGATTTGGAGCTGTAAAAGAAAATGAGAAATATTCTTCATTTTGGCCTTTATCATGATGTAGTGACAAGTTTTAGGAGCCATGAATGTGTTCTATCCATACTAGATTTAAGGATGGATTAGTTAGAGGAAGCTCATAGTTCTTCATTCTATTTTAATCCTAAAAGTACAAAGATGTATACATATTTGAAAGTGTATTATAATGAAATGGAATGAAGAGAGATATTGTACAGTTTTTATCTTGATGCATGGAATGTAAATAATTTAGGGTTGAGAGAAAAAATCCCGAGGGGATGCTATAACCATTACACATACCAAAATGGAAATGAGAAAACATCGCCCCAGATTTTGTCTCTGGACTCCCCAAAACATCTAAAGGACATTATGATATATGGTTTTCACTCGATCTCCTTAAAAAGTTAGAACAATTCATTACTATCAAATAAGATTTATCTCTAGATCAGAATTCAATAATATACATTAAGGAAGTGGTAATGTTTTATGTAGGACCCTGTTTAATTGTATCTTACCAGGATTCAAGGTTTATCTCAAATTTAAGGAAAATTATTCATCAAGATAATTATATAAAGTTGAGTTTTAGCACTGCGTATCATCCTTAGATAGATGGTTAGTCTGAGAGAACCATTCAAACCCTAGAGGATATAGTAAGATCTTTTTCTATGGACATCAAATGTTGTTGGGTCCTAGTCAAGTTTTCATACAATTATATATTTCACTCAAGCATTCATATGACTCATAATGAAGTCCACTATATAAAGAAGTGTAAAAATCCAATGTAACGGGATAAAGTTGAAGAAATAAATCTATTGGGACCCGAGATAGCTGATGAAATAATAGAGAATGACAGAACCATTTAGTAATACGTAAGGACAATAGAAATTCATCAAAAAAGTTATGCTAAGAATCACCAGTGTGATTTGGAATGTAAAGTTAGTGGAAAAGTGTTTCTAATAATTTATCTATGGAAGAATTTTTTGAGATTCCAGAATAAACAGAAACTATTACCTAGGTATATTAGTGCATTTAAAATTCATTACCATATTATTAAAACCCCAAGATTTCATAGTACATTATCTCTTTAAAATAATTTAATAGCTTATATTCCACGCAACACCTACTTGTGTTGCATTATACGCAAGATTGAGTTTCGGTGAAAAAACACATTAGTATTATAATTATTTAAAATATTTATTTATTTATCAATTAAATATTGTAATATGAATAGTAGAAAATAAATTTTAAATGTTATTTATAATGTTTTCACATAAATAAAACATATTTATAATGAAATGTATAAGTTTTGTTACAATAGTAAAATATTGAGAAAAATTATTTTCTTAAAAGAACAAAATTTTATGTCCTTTTGTTAACAATAATAAAACTAATTTTAGACATCCCTAAAATATGAATTTGGTAAAATAGACTTCATTTTTTAATTCTTAATATCAAAATTATCTTAGGGTGAATTTTTAGTATTTTTCTGAAAACATTCAATTTTTAATGAATAGTGAAAAATACTACATAGTACATAAAAACCAAGTATTTCATTAAAATAATTATTTTTAATTAAAATTTATCTTAAAATAAAAATTGATATGTAATACCTATATTAGTCCAATGTAAGTCATTGGAGTAATTTTATAATAAGATTAGATATATAAAATTTTATTGAACTTCTTAACGTCTTTTACCCACCTTCTAGGAAAATTTGCAAATTTGCATAAAACATAATTTTAACACTTCTATGAATTGAATTTAAAAAGTAATAAATCCACAGTTGTTATCAGTAAGTAAAATATGGTTCAATATGGTGAAAATAATATTTTTGAATAGTAAATTTTGAATTTTATTTATCATGGTTAAAGGTAAATAGGGTAATTAAAGGTAAAAATAATATTATAATTATAGAAAATTACCCCAACACATGTAAAAATTCTATCGGATAAGTGTTTTTTGACCAAAATCAGTACAAAAATATGATCCTCTCTGATCCACTTGGGTAAGATTAGGACATTTATTATATTTTATTTAAAGAAGAGTTAAAAGTGTTAAATTCAAATTTTAATAACTATTCCATATTTAATATAGGGTTATACATATGATAAATTGGGCTATAATAATTAATTATAAATATAAAATCATTTCCTACATCATGGTATTTTATTTATAATTTTTAGACATTAAATAATTAAATTTATTTATGACACAATAATGATATCGTATTTTCCTTTTTAATGAAGGAATCAAATAAATGATATTATAAATATTATAATTAACATAATTTTATAGTTTTGATGACATACATGAATTTTCTAGATTACATTGACATATTAGGTATGAGTTAATTCATTTGGTTCTAAGGTATCAATTTTTTATGACTTTCACAAAAACCAAATACTAAATAGTGTCAAAATTGTCATAAATGAGTTTTTAAAACAAATACTATTCTATTAAATGATATAATATTCCTAATAATAAAATATTCATCCAAATAAATTATATAATGTTATATATGTTATTAATGAACCACTTGAGGTTCTCTTGACATTTTATAGTAACTATATTAACTATGTAGTATAAAAATACAAGAAGACATAGTAAAAGTTAAACTATTTAACTAAGAGTTAAATCTAAAAGATAAGGTTAATATGGTGATCTAAACTTGTCTAAACACTATTTTTTGAGAGTATTTCGACTCATACACACATTATACTAGAAATAAATCCATTTGGATCTATTAGAAACCAAAAATAATTTTATAATAAATTAATATCTCAGGATTTTCCTAAAGTGCCCCTCAACTCTCTTATAAAAGGGTACTTCACCTTATCTTAAATTCACACCTCCAAATCCATTTTGATCAGCCAAAACCTGCCCAAATCTCCTCCCAACTTCCCTCAATCTATATTATAGGAAAAAATTTGGGTAGAAATCCAACTTAAGGAGTCCCTTTGTGCAAATCAAAATGAGACACAAGAAAAAGAGGTAATCATTTTATCCCTTCTCTCAAAGTTCTTTTCTTCTTTTACTTCCTCTTTCTCTATTGTCTCCATACTAAAATAATAACTTTAGTACATTATACATTCTGATATGTTATTATAAATATGGTACAATCATAATCCTAATTCTATCCATCATACTAATGACAAAGTCGCCATGTGTGCGTACGTACGACTTATCGTCTCCATGCTGTGATGTAATTTGTTATTGAACACTATGTTATTTGGATGTATGTAATGATGAGTATTATGTATATAAATTATGGAAATGAAATTATAATGTTTTTTTATAATTTAAATACCATATAATTCCACACCTTTTAATCATTAAGGAAATGATATCGTCACTTGTGCGTACGTATGACTAACCGTCTCCACGACGCGATGAGATTCATTTCCACATTCACCATTCAAGGATGATTATAAAATATATATTATTAATAATTATGTAATATATGAAATAATAATTATATTTTAAATATATATATATGTATTTACATATATTTCATTCACTTACTTCCATTCAATATGATATAAAAACTGAAACAACGTTCATGCGTACGTACGACCTACCGTCTCCATGAACAGTGTATTCTATTTTATATATTTATATATTATATATATTTATATTATAAATATATAAGATATATAAATCATATTACACATTCTTTAAGTAATTAAATCATGATCTGAGTAATATGATCAAGAATAACAGGTTAAAACACGTACGATAAACAAAATGATATTACCCGAAATGTTGCATTAACTTGAAATTGTTTATAAATGGGTAATATAAAGTTATAAAAGAATCATATACAATATCATAAATATTATTATGATTATGATATAAGTTAATTATATGTTTAAAAAAATTATACAGGAGTTTCAAACACATATGGAGAGTATAAAATCTAAGGTAAGGGTTAATTCTTCAATCTCATTATTATCCGAGATTGTTTATGTGTAAGTATTTACTGGGAAATATTTATCATTGATGTAAATATTTAATAAAAATGTTTTAAAATTTAATCTTTTAAGGTTTTATAGAAGGTTATATTTAACTAGATCATCATTTTAAATGTTTTAATGATTAATTTATCTAAATCTTTTTAATTAATGTCTGTGTTTTTAAAATTATTTTAAGGATTTATTTATATAGAAATCATTATTTTAAAATTTTAATTCCTTTAAAAATTTTCAAATTGGTATGGGAAACTTTTATTCAAAAATTTATTTTAAATGAATTCCTTTATAAATTGTGAAACTTTTAAATGATTTCATTAAAAGGGATATTTCTCTCAAAGAGTTTTACATATCATTTTTAACTATGTCAACATCCTTTACTGGATATTATTATTAACCGAGGTTGATTTATGTAGTTGGGGTTTGACTTAGTGGTAAGAACCCCTTAAATCTACATGACAAATGGGGGTTCAAAACCTATTGGGCACAGGCACCATAGTAGTACTATAGAAGTGGTGACACTATAGCAACGACGAGCACTGTAGTGGTGGCAGGTCACTATAGCGGCGACAGAGTACTGTAGCAGTGGTGAGTACTGTGCAGTACTATTGCAGTAAGGGTACTGTAGCAGTACTATTCACAAAATGGGATTTGGGCTAAAAAATTTCACCTACGGGTCATGTAACAGGCTAAATGGACACTGGGCCATCAGGCTATGTAATGGGTCTCCCTCTACCCAATTAAAGAGGTCTTTTCCTTGCTTAAATAATAAATGAGGATTTGGACCCAACCTTTTTTTAATAAAAGAGGTTGACTTATTATAATTCAATCTTACATATTGTATTGAATGAGTTATGATATGTATGATTGTAGATGTTCTATTTTTATACCATTCATGGTTTATGGTTAAAGTATTGACATTTAATATGCTAGTTTTAATATGAATGATTATGTTATGTTTCACCCTTTTCATATGAGGAATGCATTGGAATTAGTAAGTGATAGGCGGGGCCTGTTATAGCCCCTCGATGAATCTGTAGGTCTCATGAGACAAACTGGTGTCTTAGAACTGGGTCTTGACAGGATATTTGTGAATTGTTTTGGAACAAGTTCTTGACATGTTAGTTATTATGTCCGACATTATGCATTCCATCGTTATGAAATTAGTTATTACATGTGATTATTCGACTAACAGAATATCCATGTACATGTTTATATGGTAATGTTGGATTTATTTTTTCCATATTATTTTCAAGTTTATGAAGGATTATCTTTTTATTATACATCTTTCCTTAAAAGTTTATAGATTATGCTAAATTATTTACCCTTACTGAGCATCTGAGCAGCCCCTTTATTAGGTTTTATTTTCCTAGTATGTCAAGAAGTGTATTACGATTTGATATGGATGGTTAACATAGGGGAATAATGAAATTCTCAGGTATTATATATGCTGTGTTTTATGTTATAAATTGTAATGTAAAGTTCATATATGTAATCTATTTTCCAAGACTGCTAAACTAATCGGTCCTTTGGGACATGATTCCTTGTATCATGCCAATGCATTAAAATAATGCACCGAATTCGGGCTTTAGATATTTGATCATTACAATTGGTATTAGAGGAAGTTTAGCAATAACCTTGGAAACTGGATTTAGATAGACTCTGATTAGGGAACATTTCCTTATGAGAGACTTTGAAGATTAATATAGAAGAACTTACTAGAATTTTGGTAATGTGGAGATTTTGTGAGTTTTCCAAGAAATACATCCCTGTATGGATACTAAAAGTGGACATGGTTCTATAATGGATGTACCTAGGAGTAAAAAATCCAACAAGGTGTTATGAGCCTTACTCGGGGTAACCTGGTACATGACAACGGACATTACTACACACCTGGTTTGACACTCATGGGGGTTATTCTTAGGATAATTTACATTTTCATTACAAACCATTATGAAGAATTTATGATTAAATATTTACTCCAAGAATCCATTATTATGATTATGAGATTTGATATACATAATTTTTTTCATTTTATGTTAAGTATTTCACTAGTTTAGAATCATGAATTATGATTGATAACCTAATATAGTGTATGAAATTGTATATAAATGGTGCCTAGTAGAAGGAATGACTACCCCACCAATGAACATGTTCCAAAGAGCAAGAAGGATTCTATCTTTCATGGTCTTAAGCCAACATTTCGAAGGGAAATAACATCCCATGTATTCTCATTATATGAGGAAATAATATCATGTCTTAACAAGATAAGTAAAGAATTATCTGAGTCCTCTGGCTTTGAAGGGAAGACAAAGAAAAGAAGGATGTCTGAGAGAAATATGGATAAAGGGAAGAAGGGAAATAATTATTTTCCCATATGTGATAATTGTAGAAAGAATCACCCTCATAAGTGCTTGAAAGGACTGTGTGTTTTTTATAAGTGTGGAGAAAAGGGTTATCAGGAAAAAGATTGCAAAGGGAACAAATAAAAGACTAATATTTATTGTTTCAACTATAATGAAATATGGAATTACACAAATATATTCCCTAAGCATAAAGGAGATATATCTCAGAAGAATCAAAGGGATCAAGGTCAAGTATAAGATGTTACTACAGTCGATGTTGAATAATTAATGTATTTGTGTTTCTAGATTGAAGAATTATGTCATTTGAGTGTTGTATCAATGATGTAATGGTTATATGAATTATGGAAATAAATAAGGATTTTACTGCAATACTATTTCCTTCAGTATTTGAGATTGTATGGTACTAAGAAAAGTGACTCAATATAAAGTTAAACTTTTTTGGAAAATACATGGTTGAAGAAAAGATAAACCTTAATGTAGTCTTGATGTTGAGGTAGTGATTTTGGAATAAGATATGATTGATTTGGATAAATTATATTGGATATTCTTGACTAAAATGGAACTAATTAATTGTTTGTTTATTACATAATTTTTGGAGTTTACAATTTTTTTGTATTTAAGGAGTTTATCCAGTATTCTATAAAGAATAAGGGTGCATGAATGTATTCAATAAAGATTTATGGTAATTCATGGTGTTAACATTTTTTAAGAGAATACATTATTAAGGTATTCATATGTTATTATGTGTAAAAAAGAGATCTTCATTATGTTTACCTACCATACAATTTTTTGGACTGTGAGTCTGGACACAACTATTTTGGATAAGTCTAAAGGTTGGAATAGAGTAAGTTGAACACTTGATATCTTGTTTGAGGTTAAAGTATATTTTATTGGATACTTTATGTAACATCCCGGGTAAATAAAGAATATGAAATTATCATATTTATCAATATTTGTGAATAAAATGTTAATATTACTTTAAAGGGAACACTATGCTTGATGGCATACCCAATACGCAACAACGAGTTTCTTTGAAATCTTACGTTGCACACTAATAATAAAATAATATTATTTTAAATGGTAGTTACACCTAGCCATTGTAATGGAGGGAATGAATAGAAATAACTAGAAAATGATTATATATTTTTGTCAAATATTTTTACTTTTATCCAATAAATGTTAGAGGCTTAAAATGAGAATGAATCCAATTTTAAGTGTAAATATTCTAATATTCATTAAAAGGTCAATTAACCGCCTTTTAATGGCGAACCCTTTTTTAACTTAACTTTTTGAAAATTTTATATGTTATATTTGACAAAATAAAATCCTTGTTTAGAATCGGGATATCAAAATTTACTTTCTGTATGTTTTTGGTATTTTTCCGATAAAGTTCATTTTTTAATGAATAGTGAATGATGTTGTATCTTAATTCAAAACCCCCTTTTAATATAATTTATTTATATCATTATATTATCTATTTAATTTGTTTTAAAGTGAAATTAGAATATATTTTTACCATTTAATCCAATGGTGTACATTGGAATTAATTTCACTTTGAAATTGGACACAAACAAGTGTCAATATTTTGATATATATTGTTTCTTAAAAACACGCTATTTGTTTTGACAATGGGAATTAATTATTAAATTAATTAATGAAACTTATATTTTTTTAATTTTTTAAAATAGACATAATTTTTTCAATTCGGAATATCAAATATAGATTAGGGTTAATTTTTGGTATTTTTCTGAAAAACATCAATTTTTGATGAATAGTGAAACCACTAAGTGGTAGTTAAAAAACTGATTTTTTGTTTAAATAAAATTTTACCGCATCTATGAATTAAATTTTAAAAAGCCAATATAAATGGTTGTTATTATTAAGTTAAATTCTGTTCAATGGGATGAAAATAATTTTTAATGAATAGTAACTTTTGATTTTTATTAATTGCGATTAGAGGTAATTAGTGTAATTTAAGTTAAAAATAATGTTTTAATAATACGAAATTACATTTAAACATGTCCCACCCTTATGTTATGAGTCATGTCAGACCAATAAAATTCATGGGTCAACTTGGGGACCCCATGGAGCCACTTGGGTAAGAAAATGACATTAATAACTTTTTATTTAAAGTTAAAATAAAAATGTCACAAACATGTATTGTTTTAGTAAAAAAAATTTTACTTGGGGTTATATAAGTTATCTTTTTGAATATAAATATTCATTAGAAATTTAAAAATATTTCCTAAATCATGGTGATTTGTTTATAATTTTTAGACCTTAAATAAATAAATTTATTTATGACACCATGATGATGCAGTGATTACCTCATTAATGAACAATTTAAATAAAATGAATAGATAAGGTAAAATATAAGACTTAAACTTGTATAAAACTTATTGGATGGGTGTATTTAGAACCCTTATCACCTTATCCTAGAAATATATCATTTTGGGACCTTTAAAATCCGAAAATCATTTCACAATAAAGTAACATTTCATGACATACCAAGAGTGACTCTCCTATTTCTTATAAATGGACCCACCTATACTCCCTTATCCACACCTATAAAGAACATGGCTCATCCAAACCCTACTTCTATTGTCTCTCCACATCCCTATATTCATCCTAGAATCCTTACCTTAGGTAGAAATCTCTTCAAGAAACCCTTTTGGTTCAAAACAAGGGGAGTTACCCAATTTAAAGGTAATGTCTTCTTTTATGTTCTTTTGTTTTATTTTTCTTCTCCAACCCCATAAACTCTCTTTATTCCTTTATTTTGTAACAAAAAAAGTATATTAAATATACTAGGATATTTTTATGATAAGTATTCGATCTAGACTTACACACACCTCCAACTAATGGTTAAAGAACACACAGTTTCTGTGGATGACGAATTACTGCCTCACGAAATGATGATTGTTTAATTATCTCCTACCGCCTCTCATGGTGGCCATTATGATGTCACTGTATTTTATATATGATATATATGGTATTTATGTTCTCTATATTCTTCTGTATTTTATATTTAAAACATACCTTTATGCTTCGCATGTTGTGCAAATGAGATAATTTCATACGAGGAAGTGTGGACTACTGCCCCCTCAAGTGATGTGGCTCGTTCATGAAATAAATGGAACGTATAAAGAATGAAATTAGTGAACTTATATTACATATATAACATATATATTATACTGTAATTATAATATATATATCTCATTTATTTTTAATTCCATTAATATGACAAAGAAATGAAAGTAGCGTTCATGCGTACGTACGACCTACCATCTCCATGAATGGTGCATTTCATTTTCTATCTCCAAATGTTATAAAATAGTATAAAATGAATTTATACTGGATATATATGATATTAAAATCATTAATACTATTCTGGAGATTATTTACTTATAACTACATGGACAATTCATTTCAAACAAGTTCATTTTTGACTCATGTACCGAACATCGACAAAAACGTCTGATATGAACTCTCATAATTAACTAATTATTATAACATTATAATATGTGATATGAATTGAATAATAAAATTTAAAGGAGTTCCTTAAGAAATTATAAATTGGACAAAGTTTATTATTCATTAATATAAAGAAACGAACAAGACAAGTCAGACTTGAGGTAAGGGATCTGACCTCTCTCTTTCTTTTCAAGTACTCTCTTTTATGCCATTTCTTTTATGCTCCGTGTTATTATGTTGGAGGATGTTATTTTATATTCACCATACTTTAATTTTTATTTTCATATGATTAGAGACTCTATTTGATCTCATCAATCCATTTTTGGAAGTTTTAAGTTGCGTCGTTAGGCTGCCGAATATTCGCAAGGGATTTCTTATCTCACTTTTAATTCAGTGAGATTTCCATTGTTTGCCACTTATTTATTGCATGTGGTGTATTGTGTAGTTAAATTTGATATATATATTATCATAATATTCATGGTATTCTATGATTAATCAGTTTCTTATTATCTTTTGGTCATATGACTCGATTTATTACAACGACGTAAGGAGTTTTTATCTCACTTTTTATTCCCGTGAGATTCATGCTACATTTACCACTATTTACCTTTTTTGTAGTGTATGTAATTCCCATGATTGTACTATTTGATTAATATAATTTCATTTATTGGTATTTACATCTTCATTGTATGGTTCTTCTTTCATGCGGTGTACATTTCAAAAGTTACCCAAATCGGTAAGGGAACCTTTCACCCTCCTCTTTTTAAAAGAAATCTTTTTGTTAGGTATTTTGATTTACATCTTGTTATGTTGGGATATATTATTATATATCCTTATTCCTATAAATATTATGTATAAGTGATGATATACCATTTTCTCTCTCATCAACTCTTTTTTTGAAATTTTAAGAGACGCCGTTTGGCTGTCAATTTTTTGTAAGGGAACGTCTTAACCCAATTTCAATTCTTTGGGTTAAACTTGTATTACTTGAATATGTCGTTCTATGAATATGTGTGAATGAACTATGATTGTATTATACTTAATATCCACTTATATTTGGTGTATTCTTTTATCACACATAATTATGTAACTGATTTATCCTTAATAAAAGGATATCGTCTTTGTAAGTGACTTCGTCTCAATATGTTTTTGTTGAGGCATATTTTCATTTATACACAACCTTATTTTATACTGTTTATAAAAACCTTTGAATTTTCATTTCATTCAAAGTTAATCTTTTTCTACGAAATGTTTTACTAAATGAAAAAAGGAATATTTCTTTTAACGTATGCGGTGACAATGACCTTTCCACCGCAGCTAGAATTATTTGATCTTTGGATTCCTCAACAAGACATAATGTTTTTAAAAGAAAATAAATAACATATACTATTTTATGTATTTTGGTATTGAAAATGGTTTTGATAATGTTTTTTTATGTCAATATATTTAATTTATATATTGTGATTGAAATTTGGAAATGTTTTATTTCCTTTATATTTGTTTTATGTCTTATGTTTTTATAATGGTACTTGGAAATTTTATGGGTTGTTACGTGATAAACTAAATGACGGGTGGTGCCACGAATACCAGGACGGGTGGTTACATTATAAACTCAAATGCACTGGGTATGGAAGTCATCCGTATGGCTATTCCATTTAGTGATATATGTGGATGTTGACCGTATGGTTATTCCATTTAAGTATGTTTATGTCCCAAGTCACCTTTATATGTTATGTGTTCTTTATATGGGTTTTATGGTATTATTTTGGTTACAAAAGGGTAAGTAATGATATTTTATTCAGTGAAGAGTATTTAATATTTCATAAAGGTTAAAAGTATTACATATGATAAAGTATTAATGATTTACTTATTTTTTTGAAAGAATTAACAGTTTTCTTTCTTTGGGTATCCTTTACTGGGCTTTTTATGATCATCCCAAGTTTTTGAAATGTTTTCCTCAGGACTTAAAGATGAATAGGGTCAAGGATGGGATCAAGGAAAGAAATGTTATCTTAAACATGGAACTAGACATGTTTCTTTTTAATAATTTTTATTTTATGGAAACTTAGTAGAAGTGTCTATTTTGTAATCTTTTGAGATGCAATAGTTATGTCCTAATTCTCTAAAACTCTAAACCTGAAAAGATACTCTATGTGAATTTTTTATTTAATTCATGATTATGTAATGTTTTAATGCTGGTTCCTTATAGTTGGTATCAAAGGCCGGTTTAGATAACTTTAGAGGTTAGGGTATTCTTTAAGCACAAGTGACATTATAATAATGGTTAGGATTTCAGAAAGAGTCATAGTTTTAGATAAAGTGAATGAGTTTAAGATAACATGAATAAATATATCTTAGTATTTACCCTCCTCATAAGATATTATATGATGATTATAATTATATACTCACACTGACCTTTTTGGTTTTAGTAAATGTTTGGATCTAGCAAGAACCAAAGTAATAGTGGATGTGAAGGAAACTGTGACGGTTTTCTGAAAGAACAACTGAATGATATGGGAGCTACAATGAGAACTCTTGTGGTTATTCTTGACCAACTATTATGAGTCATGATTAACCACTTGAACCTTGGTGAGTTATCTAATGCATCATGTACGAGAGAACCAACTCGATGTGGAAGTTTAGGTAAAAATTATAAAGGTAACCATTAGGGTTTATATAATCCTTACTTTTGAGGTAATTATGGGTTACAATATTTTATGATAGAAAATGAAAGGAAAGATATAAACTTGAGGTTAATTATGTTATTATTATTTTTGAATATTTTATCTCTTTTTGGGGAATGTTTTAAAAATTATATAGTTTTTGTAAAAAGGACAAAACACAGACCGTGTGACAAACCATCGCATCAAACGAAGCTGTGGGAATTGAACCCACAACCAAAGTGCGACTGGCATTTATCACCTACCACTGGACTACGTGAAGTCCCTGGTTAGTATGACCAATTATTTTCAGTTATATGATCTTATGAATCTGGAATAAGTTTATTTTTGGTTATCTATGGAAATTATTAACCTATCATGGAAGATTTGTGATTAGGTTAATTACTTTTCAGTATGAGACTTTAAGAGTAACTGATGTTATTTGGAGATAAATGTTAAGAGTTACCTTGGAAAACTATGTGATTAAATACTTCAGATATTTGGGTTTCAATCATAGTTTGGTTTATTTTTGAAGAATTTTAAGGGCAATTTTGTATTGAATGGTATCTATTGAACTTTGGGTTGTTTGAAAATTTTTGGAGATTAAGAGTAGTTTTTATTTTTGTAAAAGATTTTTTTGGGATCATCTGATCTTATACTAACAATTTTGGTTTTGATTAAGGTCTAAAGAAATGTTAAATATATAGTTCTCTTTTTTGGATTAGGTGATTCTCTATAATTTTATTATAGCACTCTTAATGTGAACAAGTCATCCTAAATACTCACCTTTTGGAGAAAATATGGATTTGTGTAAGAAATCTACTAAGAGATGAAAGTCTACACGACAAGTAAGTATGTTTAATTATGTTTTAGTTAAGCTCATAAATAAATTCCTCAATGAAAATTAACTTAAAAAATGTTTTTTATTGAGTTTTCCTACTGGGGAATCAAATACCTTTTAACCTATCAAAAGTTTGTGATTTTCTAGTGGTTAACTTTCTCCTAGACATATTTTCCCATCACTCTACATCAGAACTTGATGGTTTGTTTTCTCCTCCATATCCATGCTTTCATGTAATCCTAGTATATGTTGTCTCGAGTGACCTTTTTACATTTCTTTATTTCTTTTAAAGTGATAGTTTAATCTACTCCTTTTCCAATGTGGGGCTTTCAATGAAGTTTTCGAGCCCAATTTTACAAATGCAAGGACGCAATTCCCAAAAGGGGGGAGGATGTAACATCTCAGGTAAATAAATAATTTTAAATTCTCATATTTATCAATATTTGTGGATAAAATGTTAATATTACTTTAAAGGGAATGCTATGCTCGATGGCGTACCCAATACGTAACAATGAGTTTCTTTGAAATATTACATTGCACACTAATAATAAAATAATATTATTTTAAATGGTAGTTACACCTAGATGTTGTAATGGCGGGAATGAGAAAAACTAACTAGAAAATTATTATATATGTTTTTCAAATATTTTTACTTTTATCCAATAAATGTTAGAGGCTTAAAATGAAAATGAATCAAATTTTAAGCGTAAATATTCTAATATTATTTAAAAGGTCGATTAACCGCCTTTTGATGGAGAACCCTTTTTAAATCCACTTTTTACTATTTTATATTTTATATTTGACAAAATAAAACCCTTCTTTATAATTGGGACATCAAAATTTACTTTCTGTATGTTTTTGGTATTTTTCCGATAAAGTTTATTTTTTAATGAATAGTGAATGATGTTGTATTTTAATTCAAAACCTCCTTTTAATCTAATTTATTTATATGGTTAGATTATATTTTTAATTGGTTTTAAAGTTAAATTAAAATATATTTTTTCCATTTAATCCAATGGGGGACATTGTAATTAATTTCACTTTGAAATTAGACATAAACAAGTGTCAATCTTTAGATATATATTGTTTCTTAAAAACATGATATTTGTTTTAAAAATGGGAATTAATTATTATATTAATTAATGAAACTTATATGTATTTAATTTTGTAAAATAGAAATCATTTTTTAATTTGGAATATCAAATATAGCCTATAGTGAATTTTTGGTATTTTTCTAAAAAACTTCAATTTTTTAAGAATAGTGAAACCGCTAAGTTGTAGATAAAAAACTGATTTTTTGTTTAAATGAAATTTTACCACATCTATGAATTGAATTTTAAAAATCCAACATACATGAAAATAATTTTTGGTGAATAGTAACTTTTGAGTTTTATTAATCGCGATTAGAGGTAATTAGTGTAATTTAAGGTAAAAATAATGTTTTAATAATATGAAATTACCTTGACACATGTACTAACCTTATTGAATGAGTCATGTACGACCAAGACAATCCATGGGTCAGCTTGGGGACCCCATGGAGCCACTTGGGTAAGAAAATGGCATTAATAACTTTTTATTTAAAGTTAAAATAAAAATGTCACAAACATGTATTATTTTACTAAAACAATTTTTACATGGGGTTATATAAGTTATCTTTTTGACTATAAATATTCATTAAAAATATAAAAAGATTTACTATATAATGGTAATTATTTTATAATTTTTAGACATTAAATAAATAAATTTATTTATGACACCATGATGATGCAGTGATTACCTAATTAATGAACGATTTAAATAAAATGATACGATAAGGTAAATTCTAAGTCTTAAACTTGTCTAAAACCTATTGGATGGGTGGATTTAGAACCCTTATCACCTTATACTAGAAACATATCATTTTTGGACCTTGAAAATCTGAAAATAATTTCATAATAAAGTAACATTTCTTGACCTTCCAAGAGTGCCCCTCCTCCCTCTAATAAAAGGCTCCCAACTCTACTCCATTACCCACACCTCTCAAGCCCTTGGATCATCCAACCCCTACTTATATTGTCTCTCCAAATCCGTCTCTTAATCCTAGAAGAATTAACTTAGGCAGAAAGCTCTTAAAGAAACCCTTTTGGTTCAAACCAAGGGGAGTTACCTGATTTAATGGTAATGTCTTCTCTTATGTTCTTTTGTTTTATTTTGCTTATCCAACCCCGTAAACTCTTTTTATTAATTTATTTTGTAAAAAATACAGTATCATAAATATACTAGTATGTTGTTATGATAATTATTTGAGCTACACTTACACACACCTCCATCTAATGGTTAAAGAACATACTCTTTCCGTGGATGGCGAATTACTACCTCACGAAACGATGATTATTCAATTATCTCCTACCGACTCTCATAGTGGCCATTATGATGTCACTGTATTTTATATATGATATATATGGTATTTATGTTCTCTATATGCTTCTGTATTTTATATTTAAAACATACCTTTATGCTTTTCATGTTTTGCAAATGCGATAATTTCATACGAGGAAGTGAGGACTACCGCCCCCTCAAGTGATGTGACTCATTCATGCAATACATGGAATTTATAAATAATGAAATTAGTGAAATTATGTGACCAATATAACATATATATTATAATGTAATTATAATATATATATCTATCATTTAGTTTTAATTCCATTAATATGACAAAGAAATGAAAGTAGCGTTCATGCGTACGTACGGCCTACCGTCTCCATGAACGATGCATTTCATTTTATATATCTAAATGTTATGGAATAGTATAAAATGAATTTATACTGGATATATAGGATATTAAAATCATTAATACTATTCTGGAGATGATTTAATTATAACTACATGGACAATTCATTTCAAACAAGTTCATTTTTGACTCATGTACCAAACATCGACAAAAATGTCTGATATGAACTCTCATAATTAACTAATTATTATAACATTATAATATGTGATATTAATTTAATAATAAACTTTAAAATAGGTCGTTAAAAAATTATAAATTGACCAACATTTATTATTCAAGAATATAAAGAAATGAACAAGAGAAGTCGGACTTGAGGTAAGGGATCCAACCTCTCTCTTTCTTTTCAAGTACTTTCTTTTATGGAATTTATTTTATGATCCATGTTCTTATGTTTGAGTATGTTATTTTATATTCACCATAGTTTAATTTTTATTTTCATATTATGAGAGACCCTATTTGATCTCATCAATCCATTTTTGGAAGTTTTAAGTTGCGCCGTTAGGCTGCCGAATTTTCGTAAGGGATTTCTTATCTCACTTTTAATTCCGTGAGATTTCCATTTTCACCACTAATTTATTGCATGTGGTGTATTGTGTACTTCCATTTGATATGTATATTATCATAATATTCATGGTATTCTATGATTAATCTGGTTCTTATTATCTTTTGGTCATACGACTCGATTGATTACAATGACGTAATGAGTTTTTATCTCCCTTTTTATTCCCGTGAGATTCATGCTACATTTTCCATTATTTCCTTTTGTGTAGTGTATGTACTGACCATTATTGTACTCTTTGAGTAATATAATTTCATTTATGGGTATTTACATCTTCATTTTATGGTCTTTCTTTCATGTGGTGTACATTTCAAAAGTTACCCAAATCGGTAAGGGAACCTTTCACCCTCCTCTTTTTAAAAGAATTATTTTTGTTAGGTATTTTGATTTACATATTGTTGTATTGGGATATGCTATTATATATGCTTATTTCTATAAATATTATGTCCAAGTGATGAGATACCATTTTCTCTCTCATCAACTCTTTTTATGAAATTTTAAGAGACGCCGTTAGGCTGTCGAATTTTTGCATGGGAACTTCTTAACCCAATTTCGATTCTTTGGGTTAAACTTGTATTCCTTGAATATATCATTATATTAATATGTGTGAATGACCTCAAATTGTCTTACACTTAATATCCACTTATGTTTAGTGTATTCTTTTGTCACACATAATTATGTAATTGATTTATCCTTAATAAAAGGATACCGTCTTTGTAAGGGACTTCGTCTCAATCTCTTTTTGTTGAGGAATATTTTCATTTATAAACAACCTTCTTTTATATGGTGTATAAACACCTTTGAATTTTCATTTCATTCAAAGTGAATCTTTTTCTACCAAGAGTTTTACTAAACGAAAAAAATGGAATGTTTCTTCTAACGTACGCGGTGACAATGACCTTTCCGCCACTGCAAGTATTATTTGATCATTGGATTCCTCCACAAGAAGTAATGTTTTTAAAAGAAAATAAATACCATATACTCTTTTATGTATTTTGGTATTGAAAATAGTTTTGATAATGGTTTTTTATTTCAATATATTTAAGTGATATATTGTGATTTAAATGTGGAAATGTTTTATTTCCTTTATATTTGTTTTATGTCTTATGTTTTTATAATGGTACTTGGATATGTGACGGGTGGTTATGTGATAAACCAAATGAAGGGTGGTGCCTTGAATACCAGGATGGGTGGTTACATTATAACCTCCAATGCATTGGGTATGAAAGTCATTCGTATGGCTATTCCATTTAGTGATATGTGTGGAAGTTGACCGTATGGTTATTCCATTTAAGTATTTTTGTGTCCTAAGTCACCTTTTTATGTTATGTGTTCTTTATATGGGTTTTATGGTAATCTTTTGGTTACAAAAGGGTATGTCATGATCCTTTATTCAGTGAAGAGTATTTATTACTTCATAAAGGTGAAAGGTATTACTTATGATAAAGTATTAATGATTTACTTATTGTTTTGAAAAAAACTAACAATTTTCCTTCTTTGGGTCTCCTTTACTGGGATTTTTATGATCATCCCAAGTTTTTGAAATGTTTTCCATAGGAATTAAAGATGAATAGGGCCAAGGATGAGATCAAGGAAAGACATGTTATCTTAAACATGGAACTAGACATGTTACTTTTTAAGAGTTTTTATTTTATGGAAACTTAGTAGAACTGTCTACTTTGTAATCTTTTGAGATGCAATAGTTATGTACTAATTCTCTAAAACTCTAAACCTTAAAAGATACTCTATGCGAATTATTCATTTAATTCCTGATTATGTAATGTTTTAAGGCTTGGTCCTTATACTTTGACCTAAAATTTTGGATTTTAGTAAACATATAGAGGATTAATGAAATACTTTTGGACCTTATGATTTATTAAATGTGCTTTAGGTGTAAAAAATTCATTTCTAAACATTTATTTCCTCATGTAAGGGATGAAGTGAAAATAGATCAAGGCACAACGAAATGATGAGATTATGATTATGATATGCAATGAAATCAATAATGTTTTCTTGAGTTATTATCTTGATAGTAAATTAATCCCTCCTCTTAAAAAAGTATCTATAAAAATGTGTTATCCTAATACCTTATGTTTTTTTAAACCGATGATACTTTAAATCATCATAGATTTATGGATTTAAGGCCCTCAATTTTCCATTTACTTTTCACTTGTTTGTGATTGATGACCGCAATCACTCCCTATAAATATTTACATTTTTCTCCAATTATGTGTCTCTAATTTCCACTAATGTTCTTCTATTCAAAATCCTAATTTGGTGGTGAATTTTTCATTTCCATTTCCATCTTATTAAGTCTAAATTTTATTAACCCTATTTCCGATGTGGTTTTTCCACAAAGGTAATTTCTATTTTCAACCTTTTATTTTCAAAGAACAATTTCAAATTGTGAGGATGCAATTTATTGAAGGAGAGGAGAATGTAACACCCCATGATTTCATAGTATGTTATCTCTTTAAAATAATTTAATAGCATATATTCTACGCCACACCGACTTGTCTTGCATTATAAACGAGATTGAGTTTCTACGAAACAACACATTAGTATTATAATTATTTAAAAGATATATCTATTTATCAATTAAATATTGTAATACAAATAGTAAAAAATAAATTTTAAATGTTATTTATAATTTTTTCACATAAATAAAACATATTTATTAGGAAATGTATTTGTTTCATTAAAATAGTTATATATTTAGAAAAACTATTTTCTTAAAAGAATAACTTTTTATATCTTTTTGTGAACAATACTAAAACTAATTTTAGACACACCTAAAATTTTAATTTGGTAAAATAGAATTCATTTTTTAATCCTTTATATCAAAATTAGATTAGGGTGATTTTTTGGTATTTTTCTGAAAATATTCAATTTTAGATGAATAGTGAAAAATACTACATAGTACATAAAAACCGAATTTTTCATTTAAAAAATTATTTTTAATTAAAATTTATCTTAAAGTAAAAATATATACATAATACCGATATTAGTCCAATGTAAGTCATTGGAGTCATTTTATAATAAGATTAAATATATAAAATTTTATTGAACTTTTTACTGTTTTTTACCAACCTTCTAGGCACATTTTCAAATTTTCATAAATCAAAATTTTACCACTTCTATGAATTTAATTTCAAAAATCCGACACACATGGTTATAATCAGTAAGTAAAATGTGGTTAAATAGGATGAAAATAATTTTTGGTGAATTGTAAATTTTGAATCTTATTTACCGCAGTTAAAGGTAAATAGGGTAATTAAAGGTAAAAATAAAATTATAATAATAAAAAATTACCCCAACACATGTCCTAATTCTTTTAGATAAGGTTTTTTGAATAAAATCAACCTTATGACAAAAATATGATCCTATTTGACCCAGTTGGGTAAGATTAGTACATTTATTATATTTTATTTAAAGAAGAGTTAAAAGTGTTAAATTCAAATTATAATAAAGAAAACATTTTTAATATAGGGTTATACATTCAATAAATTTGACTATAATTTTTAATTAGAAATATAAAAAAAATTCCTACATCATTGTATTTTAATTTTAATTTTTAGACATTAAATAATTAAATTAATTTATGACACAATAATGATGCTATATTTTCCTTATTAATGAAGGTATCAAATAAAATATATTATAAATATTAAACTAAATGAAATTTTAATGTTTTTATGTCATCCACAAAATTTATAAATGTCATTGAAATATTTGGTATGATTTATTGACTTTGGTTTGAATGAATCAATTTTTTATTACTTTCACAAAAACCAAATACTAAATAGTGTCAAAATTGACATAAATGAGTTTTAAAACAAATACTAGTTTATTAAATGGTATAATATTTCTAAAAATCTTAGATTTTTCTAAATGACTTTGATAATGATAGATATGTCATTAATTAATCACTTGAGGTTCTCTCATCATTTTATAGTAACTATATTAACCATGTAGTATAAAAATACTAGAAGTCATGGTAAAAGTTAAACTATTTAACTAAGATTTAAATCTAGAAATAAATCCATTTGGAGCTATTAGAAACCAAAAATAATTTTATAATAAATTAATATTTCAAGATTTTCCTAAAGTGCCTCTCACCTCTCTTATAAAAGTTACTTCCCCTTCTCTTACATTCACACATCCAAAGCCATTTATCTAGGACAAAACCTTCCCAAATTTCCTCAAAACATCCCTCACTTCATCTTAGAGGAACAAATATGGGTAGAAAGAAAACTTAAGGAGTCCTTTAGTAAAAATCAAAAAGAGACACCCGAAGAATAGGTAATCGTTATATCCCTTCTTTCAAAGTTCTTTTCTTCTTCTATATCCTCTTTCTCTATTATTCCCATACTAAAATAATAAATCCAGTAAATTCTAAATTCCGAGATTTTATTATAAATATGGGACAACCATAATCTTTAATCTATCCATCCTATGAATGAAAAAGTCATCATGCTTTCATATGTACGACTTACTATTTCTACGTCGTGGTGTAATTTGTTATTCAATATTATGTTATTTGGATGGATGTAATGATGAGTATTATGTATATAAATTATTAAAATAACATGATAATTTTTCTTGATAATTAATATACCATCCAATTCCACACATTTTAATCATTATGGAAATGATATAGTTTCTTTTGCGTACGTACGACTTACCGTCTCCACAATGCGCTGAGATTCATTTCCACATTCTCCATTAAAGGATGATTATAAAAATATATATTATTAATAATTATGTAAAATATGACATGATAATTATACTAAAGAATATATATATGTATTTACATATATTTCATTCACTTACTTCCATTCAATATGATATGAAAATGGAAATAATGTTCATGCGTACGTACTACCTACTGTCTCCATGAACGGTGTATTCCATTTTATATATCTATATATTATATATATTTATATTATGATTATATATGATATATAAATCATATTATACATTCTTGTAGTAATTAAATCATGATATGAGAAATATGATCAAGAATAACATGTCAAAACACGTACAATAAACAAGGCGATATTACCCAAAATGTTGCATTAACATGGAATTTTTAATAAATGGTTAATATAAAGTTATAAAAGAATCATATATGATATCATAAATATTCTTATGATTCTGATATAAGTTAATAATATGTTTAAAAAAATTATAGAGGAGGTTTAGACACATACAGAGAGTATCAGATCTAAGGTAAGGGTTAATTCATCAATATCATTATTATCCAAGATTGTTTATATGTAAGTATTTACTGAGTCATATTTATCATCGATGTCCATATTTCATAAAAATGTTTTAAAAATGAATCTTTTATGGTTTTATGGAAGGTTCTATTTTACTATATCATCATTTTAAATGTTTTAAAGATTTATTTTTCTACGTTTTTAAAATTAATTTCCATGTTTTCAAAATGATTATAGGGATTTATTTATATGAACATTATTGTTTTAAAATGTTAATTCCATTCAAAAGTTTCAAATTTGTATGGGAAAAATTGATTAAAAATATATTTGAAATGAATTCCTTTATAAATTGTAAAACTTTTAAATGATTTCATGAAAAAGGTATATTTATCTCAAAAAGTTTTTTTGATCATTTTCAACTACATCAACATCATTTACTGGATATTATTCTTAATCGAGGTTGATTTATTATTATAAAATCTTACATATTATACTGAATGAGTTATGATATGTTAGACTATAGATGTTATATTTTTATACCATTCATGGTTTATGGTTATAGTATTGACATTTTGTATGCTAGTTTTAATATGAATGATTATGTTATGTTTGAACCTTTTCATATGAGGAATGTATTTGATTTAGTAAGTGATGGGAAGGGTCCTCTATAGCCCCTCAATGCATCGGTAGGTCTCATGAGACAAACTTGTGTCTTGAAAAAAGACCTTGATATAAATTTTGTGAATGATCTTGGCATAAGGCCTTGACGTAGTAGTTATTATGTTCGACATTTCACATTCCTCATTATAAAATTAATTATTACTTGTGATTATTAAACTAGTAGAATATCCATGTACAAGTTTATATAGTAATGTTTGATTTATTTTTTCCACATTATGTTCATGTTTATTTTTGAAAGGATGCTATTTTTATTATACATCTTTCCTTTAAAGTTTATAGATTCTACTAAATTATTTACCCTTACTGAGCATCTGAACTCACCCCTTTATTATGTTTTATTTTCCCAAGATACGAAGAGGTGTATTAAGATTTTATATAAAGGGTTAAACTAGGGGAATAATGACGTTCTCAAAGGATTATCTGTGCTATGCTTTATGTTAGAAATTGTAATGTAAAGTTCATGTATGTAATATATTTCTAAGACGGCTAACCTGATATTTCCTTTGGGACATTATTCCTTGTATCTTGCTAATGTATTAAAATAATGAACCGAATCTAGGCTTATGGGGTTATGTAATTACAATATTGGGATTGTATCTTAATGATTGTCACTTCCACCAAACCTTTATCAAGTCCATGATGTGTTCCATGTATCTCTATAAAGGAAGTATATACCCAATCCTTAACATGTACTAAACATAGAATTCATAGAATCGAAGCATGATCTTTTTTATGAGGAACAATTGGTGGAGATTATTGATTTTACATAGAAATTACTATGAAATAAGACCACTCATTATGATAAAGTTTTTTTACTAAAACCACCAGTTTGAGGAAGCTCTCTGGGTTCCTGAGGATGTAATGAGGCATTAGTATCCTAAGTTATTTGTACCAAAGTGATGAAATTATGAGGAAAAAATTCATTTCACGGGGGTTAAAATGTAAAAACCAAATCTTTTATGATATATATATATATATTCAAATAAATTTAATTTCCCTGATAGCTTGCATTATATTCAACACCATGTTTTAAAGAACCATGATATACTATTAATATTATTTAAACATTACCATTTTAACATATCCATTAAACTTGATAGTATGAATATTAATATTTTTTTTTAAATATTATGTATAATGACTTTATATAAATAAAATATATTGATAAAAAATCACTAAATTTTTCATAAAGTATTTATATTCTTCAGAAAATACTTTTATTTTCACCAAAAATTGATTTGCATTGCTTTTTGTGAAAAAATATTAAAATTAAATTTGGAAACTTTTAGAAAATGTATTTTAAAAAATAAACTTTATTTTGAGAATAAATATTTCAAAATTATCTTATGGTGAATTTTATGTATTAATCTAAAAAGATTAATTTTTTGATGAATAATGAAAAATGTTGATTATTATTTAAATGTACCTTTTATTTTAAAGAATTTATTAGGTTAAATTTTATTTTAAGGTGGTCTGAAAATCTGAATTATCTATATTATATTATAATTAATTCAATATAGGATATTCTAATCAATTTCATAATAAATGTTGGTATAAAAACATAAATTTTCTCTTTGGAAAAATTCTTTTTTTAACATGTATATGGGTTTAATTTTAAATTAAAAATTTCCACTTTTATGAATAGAATTTGGAAAAATTTATTTCATATTTATAATCATAATAATTAATATTATATAATATTAAAAAAAATTAACAGTAGAAAGTAATAACTGTAGTTACGGTTAAAACATGTTTACTATGGTGGGGGGGGGGGGGTAGCTAAAAAGATAAGAGATAAAATGACTTATCAACTTCTCCAAAACCAATTATATGGCCATATTTTGTCTTTATAACATCTAAGGTTCAATAATGACCCATTTTTAAATCTTTTGGCATGTGAAAAATGTGGGTGCACTTTATTCTTTTCAAAAATTCCTTGTGTGTCCTCTCTCTTACTTATAAATGCCACCATATCCTCTTGTATTGACACTTCTAAAACCCTTTGGTTCGTCCAGGACCTACCTAAATATCTTCTTTACTTACCTAAAAACATCCTAGATGAATTATTTTAATTAGTTAATATGGTGACCCAAGCCATTTAAACATATTATTACATGAGTTTAAGCATTATTATCAATCAAATACAAACCTAGGATCAAAAAGTCTAGTGTTTTTGGATGACTTTGTAAAAAATTAGAAAACATAAAACTAGAATAGAAAACATATTTATTAATATCTATAATGATCTCATAACTTCCTTTTATCTTCTACATCTTCATAGGATAACCTGGGGAATACATAGCTAAAAGGGATGAGCAAAAAATCCCAGTAAGTGAATAAACATGGGAACGAAGCATAACACAAGAGTTAGAAAGAAAAAATTATATAATAAAAGGAATGGATCATGAAAAATCATATGGAAGAATAAAATATAGAACATGTAATTATATGATCATGGAAACATAGGAAAGTTTTAGCAACATATAACATGACATAAACATGAGTCCAGGCCAACTACCAAGACTATATCTCATGGTGGACAAAGTGCCCTAAGGGATTTTGTTTACACCCTAATCCCATACATAACATATCATGAGACTAACATATTACCCAATGAATTAGAGCGCTATCTGGGTGAACCCATCATATCATGTTCATGCATATTTTTTATACATAAATAAGTCAATCATAAGGAAAAAACAAAAGGATTACCCATGGAAAGAAATGGGTTTTGTAATCAAGTCTTATGGCATAAACAAATGAAGTATAATATTAGTATTTTTGAAAGAATGGATTAAGTAATTCTTTGAAATTAATAAATAAAATATATTAATAGGTCAATAATAATGATGTCCAACCAAAGTGAAAACATGAGAAATAATGGTTAGGTACTTTTCGAAATGTGCCACATTAACACGGTTTTCAGGAAAAAAATAAATATTTTTTGAAGAGGATAATGGAATAATTGATTGAATAAAACCAGAAGTAAATTAAATTAGTTTTTCATGTTAAATTTTGTAATTTTATAACAATATTTGAGGATTAAAATAGTTTATGGAGTGTACTTGAAAATGGGAAGAAACAAAGAAGAACCCTTTTATCGGGTTTGCTTATTAAGGGGAATTGAGAAGGGAACCTTTTAAAATATGTATTTACCCATAAAAGAAAGATTAATTGAGCTAGATATGTATTTTATGAACATAAATACATAATATATAATAATTATATAGTAATAATGAAGATATTACTTTATGTAAAGAGAGATAAAGTGTTGAAAAAATAAAATATGGAGGTTCATAGAGATCCCTTACCTTATGTCTGGATGTGTTCGTCACATGCAATTAATGTCCAAGATAATAAAATTATATTGATAAATTAATTAATTAATAATGGTTTTCATATATATTTTATTTATTATAATTTTATTATGTTCATTTATGGACCATTTTTATGAGATAAAAAGTTTAATTTTTTCATGTCGGGAGCATTCGTTTCACAGTTTCATGGTTGGTTTACTTTTGTATAAATATGGAAGTTCTTTTAAAATAAGAATAAATTTTCAGAAGTGTAATTATATGTTATTAATTAAATTCAAAAAGTTTAAATTTTTCCATATATCATTTTTCCTAAAATTAGGATGAATCAGTTGATAAAACATTAATGAAAAATGTTTAGTTTATTTTGGAAGTTTTTACGACCATCATAAGCTAGTACCATTTTATTTAATATTATGTCTATATATTAATTCCATAATATTAAATAAGTTATAATATCCATATTAAAATTTATTTAACCATAATAATGGTTTTATGAAAATCCTTGATGATAGTAATGGAAAATGAAAACTCATCATCCACAAAGGCGGGGAACCAACATATTACGGATGGTGTTTTTGTTTTTACAATAAAAGGATGAGAGAATGGATTTGATGATGGATATTATGTAGGAATGAAATAGTATATTTAGATGCTCAAATACAAGTGGGGGGGGGGGGGGAGTGTGGTGAATTGTAGGTTTAAAAACTTTTTCTTTTAAACCTAATAAAATCTATGTTTCATAATGTTAAACTAGGTAAATCCACAAACCCTCTTTTGTTCTTAACTAAGAAACAAACTTTCTTAGGGTTCAGAAAAATAAATCTAGAAAAGTAACTTGAGAACAATTTATTCTACCTTAAAGAGTATAAAATATTATTTATTAGTGTAAGTTAAATTATAATAAAGTATAAGAAATTTATACTTTCATTCTTTAACAAAATACCATAGAAATAAAACTTGAAACTACAATCAAGTAAACAAGTATAAAATATTTTAACACAAAGAGTAGGGTATCCAACATCTTTGTATAAAGGGCCCTTGATTTATAATTACAAGAAATTTTTTATTACCCACACCAGGGTAAGACCTCGATAAGAATATCGGAGTCTGTCTTACTATCCCCGCAAGCACTTGAAGTTTAAGGTAGTCAGCACCACTTTCTTACTATCCCTGGAAGCCCTTGACTGTACTCAGTAAAAATCAGAGTCTTACAAAGAAATATGAACAAGATGTTCAAGGTTGAACAAGATGTTCATAAAATGCACAAGGCATGAGAGTCTTTCTCTCTCTAGAAATCACTTCACAGTATGTAATCACTAGGATCTAGGATTGATTTCATAGATTATAAGCTCGTTTGAATGAGCTCTTTTTTATAGAAAAAACTTCAACGGTCGCCTCCCTCCTCCAATGACCATATTTTTCCTTGAATCTCATAGGGACCTGTACATGTGCCACTCAACCAATGGTTAGTTATTAACAAATTTTATGACATCATTTTGTATAGGAAAATTTTGGGAAGCATTATCATTCATAAAAATCACTAATTTGTACGGGAAAATATAGTAGCTTAACCAAAACTGAATAATTGGAATCAAAGTAAAAAATAGAATTCAAATTTTAATCATTTCAAAAATTGAATTCTACAAACATGTATATTTATATTCTATTTTTCAAAGATTTCAGAGTCTGAATTCTGAGATTGCAGAGTCTGAATTTTGAGGAATTTAGAGTCTAAATTTTAAGGAATTCAGAGTCTAAATTATGCGGAATTCAAAGATTAAATTTTAGAGAATTTAGAGTATGAATTTAATAGAATTCAGAGTCTGATTTTCAGATAATTCGGAGTCTAATTTTGAAATAATTTTGAGTTTGAATTTTAGATATTTTGGAGCATGAATTTTAGGGAATTCAGAGTTCAAATTTTAGAGAATCCAGAGCCAGATTTTCAGAGAATTCAGAGTCAGATTCTTAGAGAATTTGAACTCTAGAAATAGAAAGACTCGATAACCGAGAAACTAAAATATTTCGAGAATTTTGATAAGGATATAATTTTTTTTGACTTAGTAAAAAATATTTATACTCGGTTATGAGAAGACATTGAATAAGGCATTGAAAAACAAGGTAAGGAAAAAAAATTCTTAGAGAAAGAAAATTTTCCTTAATAAAACAATTCTTAGAGAAATATATTTTTTCTTAAGAAAATGTTTTTGTGATTTTAAAAACATAGTGTAATGGAAAATTCATAAGGAAACATTATTGACTCAACAATCTCCACCCCTTTTGGATAGCATAAAAAATATTTCAAAAAAGACTATAAGAAATAATGATTTTTATTTTTTGAACTATAAAAGAAAAACTTATATCCCTTTACTTATGGACCATGATGAAAACGACAAACTCCCCCTTAGGTTTTTAAATCCATAAAGATAATTTTATTCTCTTTCATAAATAAGTGAATTTTTCTTACTTAAGGAAATATTCTTTAAGAAGACTCCCCCTTAATTAATATCCCCCTTTCTAATTGAATTATTTTCTTTATACTTAGTATTCTTTTGATCATTCTTTTCTCCTCCTTTGTGATTTTCAAAAAGTAATGGACGTGAAAAAATTGTACCTTAAAGATTAGTGATATACAAGACAAAAAAATTTAAGGATAATTTTTTTTTTCATTATGATAGGAAAAAGTTGTTAAAGGGTAAAAATACAAAAAAATATCAGATTGATATGAAAATCATTCACCCTTATTTTCCTTCGACATGATCTTTCTCAGGGTAGCCTTTAACTTCTTTGTCTCTTTGTGATCGTCCCCAAACCTCTTGGGAAACCGATCCGAATCCTGATTCTTCTTTTCTAGAGCCTTGATATTTTTTTCTCAAGACTTCACAATTTCTCCATATTACTTTACTACCTCTTATTGATGATTGAATTTTTTTTTACAACTATTCCATGATCACCCTTTCTATCTTTAAATTTAAGGCAAATGAATTTAAGTTCCCATTTAGATATCTATACTCTTACTTCCAAGCTACTTGCTCAAGATTCGACTTTTTTGAGAAACTTATTGAAAGGTTTTTGATTTTATCATCTGACTTATAAAAAGAATATTTTACTGAATCATGGAATTCATCTATGATTCTCATGTCTTCAATCGTTATTTTAGACCATTTTTTATTTCCTTACATGATCTCGTATGAGCATCTTAACCAATATCAAAAGTTTTGAAATCAACCTCAATCTTGATAGACTTTTCCATGACCATGCTTATCAAATCTGACTTATGATTGAAAGAATATTGAAGAAACTATCATATTGAATCAATACTGGGAAGCAAAGGTTTTGTGTTCACTAAATTTTTCAAATACCGAACAAAGAAATCTTGACCCATCGAAGATGAAGATTCAGAAGCTGATTCTTTTGCTAGAAAAGATACTTTATCTAACTCTTTTGCTTTCCTATTATATGTTCCACAAATATATTTCTTAGATTTTACAAACACAACCTATTTAGGTGTATCATAATCTAACTTCTTTCCTTTATCAACTTTAGAAATAAACTTCTCAGACCTCAGAGACTCATTCTCACTATCAGAGAGTTGGACTATCTTATCTTAATAACCTCTTCTTTCTCGACATCCCCCTTAACATCATCAGGATGAATGAAAAATTATTTGATGCTCTCATCATTAATAGGGTTTTCAACCACATCTTGTCCATCTTTATATTTTGCCTAAGAAATAATTTTGGTTGACTCAACCTGGTAATTTCGTATTGATAGCTTATTTGATGGACTTTTCTTCTCATGGTATTATTCTAATTGCTTAATAACATCATCAATTTATCTATATTACTCCTCCTCTTCTTCTTCTTCAACTTGAAAAAATATCTCTTATTCCACAATAGGTTTTAGAATTGACATTTTCTTTTTTGGAGTTTCTAAAGGAACTGTTTCTTGGTGGAAGGATTCCGATTCTTGAATTTGTTCAGAGGCCATCTCTGTATCTTTGAGTAAGGCTTAGATAATTTCAACTTTTTACATTTTCTTCTTTAGATTATTATCTTTTTATTTCCTTTAAAGTTCTTCAGAAGATTGAATCTTCATGTATTTTTCCTCAACAGGGTCTAATCCGAAGCTTGGATCTACCTCTTTCTTCTTAAAAACTGACTGTATCATAAAACTCTATGAGAAGGTCTAGATAGACTAGATCCTGAATCTTCATCTTAGAAACAAGAAAACTCTCCCATCCATTTATCTTTATATTATGAGAAATAAATTAATTATAATTATCGAAGAAAGTTGGGTCAACCAACCTTTCCCTATAAATTTTCCAATCCTTTATTTCTTTGTTTGAAGACATCTGATTCTGTAGGGAAGCATCAAGAGACATCTAGAAAGTTAGAAGACTTGAAAAATTAATTACCTATTTGAATAGAGGAAGCGATTCGGTGCACAAATAATTGAAAAACTAATTTAGAACAAATATTGGGGGGGTATTTAAATAGGTTTCGAGGCAATAGTTCAAATTCCTGATTTGAACCAATGATTGAAATAAACATGTTCAGATGTGATAGTTGAGATAATAATTGAAGAAGAATTTGGTAGGTTCTGATTTTTTGAGGTTTGAAAGAAAAATTGGATTTAATGAAATTGAATTTTATAGAATTTTCTTAAAATAATTTTGAAATACCAACAAGTAAAAAAAGAAAATTATGAATATTTAAGTAAGGAAACATACCTTAAGGACTGCTTAGAAAGAATTATCAGATATGAAAAGGTTCTTCTTAGATTTCAAAAAAATTTTATGGAAAGTAAATTTTGGATTCCGGAAATTTGGATTAAAAAAAATTTAAGAAAGAAAAATTTATGTTCTGAAAAAAAATTTATTAAGAAAGATTTTTTTTGGAAAATAATAAAAAAAATGTACCCCCTATGAAAATTAGTTTCTTAATATAAGAAGATAAGTTTCAATAAAAATTTAATATGGAACCTTATGATTATTATTCCTAAATTTTGTTTGATGTATTCAAATCTATCATAAGATAAATATTTTTTAAAAATATCAGCTTGTTGATCTTGCATTTTGATAAATTGAAGAATGATATCTCCATTGACTATGCGATCCCTAAGAAAGTGATGCCTAATATCTATGTGTTTTGGAAGGGAGTGATGTTCATGGTTTTTTATTAGGGAAATAGAACTTGTGTTATTAAACAATATTTTTTGGTAAAACTCATGCCATAGTCTGTGAGTGTGTGTTGCATCCACAACACTTGAGAAAAATAACTTCCAGCTATTACATATTCATCTTTAGTAGTAGAAAGTGATACTAAGTGTTTCTTATTACATGAACAATAAACCAATGAATCTCCAAAGATATGAAAAGTTCCTGATGTAATTTTTATCTCCATTCTACATGCACCAAAATCATCATCTGAAAAACTTTTTAAAACAAAATAATTTCCCAAATAATGGAAAATATCTAAACCCATGGTTCCATTTAAATAGAGAAAAATTATTTTCAATTCTTTTAAATAAGACTCTTTTAGATTAGATTGATATCTTGCACATAATAATACTGAAAACATTAAGTCTGGATGAATATCTTTTATATATAATAAAATTCATATCATACCTCTAAAAGGTGTTTGATCTTCTAGTTTCATAACTTTATCAAGTTAAAGTTTATTTGAGATACCCATTGGAGTGATTATATTTTTAGTGTTGTCATATACATAATTATTAAGAAGATATTTAATGTACTTATGTTGATATATATAATTTCCATATGTTTTTGAGAAATTTGAAAAACAAGGAAAAATGTTAACTCACCCATCAAACTCATTTCAAACTCATATTTCATGAGATCCACAAACTAATAAATTAAATATTTCTGAGTTTATTTGAATATAATGTCATCAAAATATATTTGAACAATCTAAATATTTTTTTTATTTTTATTTATAAAAAATTTTGGATCTGCAGTTCCCTTAACATAATTATTTTGTAACAAAAAACCTGTAGGTCTATCATATTAGGCTCTAGAGGATTATTTGAGTCCATATAAAGCTTTGGTAAGTTTGAAAACATGTTCAGGCTATTTTGTGCCTTCAAATACATGAGGTTGTTCAACATAAACATCCTCTTGAACATACCCATTAAGGAAATCACACTCCATGTCTATTTGAAAAAGTTTTAAATTAAAGAATACTGTAAGGGAAAGTTAAATGAAAATAGATTGAAGTCTAGATACTATAGAATATGTTTCCTCATAGTCTATTCCTTCATGTTGATTATATCTTTTAGAAACTAATCTATATTTCTTTCTTACTATGATTCCATTTTTAACACATTTATTTTTGAAGACCCATTTTACTCTAATTACAGAAGTTTCCTTAGGTGTTTCAACCAAGGTCCAGAATTTGTTCCTTTAGAATTCATTTAGCTCATCTAGTATAGATTTAATCCAATCATTATCACCTAAAGCTTCATCAATGCTTTTTGGTTCTAATTGGGAAAGGAATTCTAGATGTTCTACTTTATTTCGTAAAGAACTTCTCATCCTTACTGGTTGATTTAATTAATCAATGATACTATCACTTGGATGATTCTTAAGAAACAACTAATTTGGGTTTTGTAAGACCTATTCATCAACATTTGGTAGAAAATATTCTAGGGTAAATACTTTAGAAACATTTTCTTCAGTATTTTAATTATTAGAAGATTTTTCTATAAAAGGTTGATAATTAGTTTTAGATAACACATATGAGGATATAGATTGGGGTTGTTTAAAAATAGGAGGATCAATTTCGTCAAATTTAACATGAACTATTTCTTCAACAATACAAGTATTTTTGTTAAAAACTCTATAATCCTTAGAAGTAGTGGAATATCCAAAGAAAATTCCTTCATCAGATTTGGGTGTGAATTTATGTATGTTATCTTTAGTATTCAAAATTAACAATTTGAATGCAAATACTTTAAAGTAAGAAAATCTTGGTTTTCGACCAGTCCACGATTAATATGGTGTTTTATTATGAAAAGGTCTGATTAAAACGTGATTTATATTTTAACAAGAAGTAATAATAGCTTCAACCCAAAAGTTTTTAGTAATATAATATTTACTCAAAATGGTTCTAGTTATTTCTTAAATAAATCAATTTCTTATTTCAACCACACAATTCTATTGAGGTGTTCCTGGGGATGAAAATTTATGAGTAATGCCTTTTTTACTACAAAAAGTTTCAAAATATGAATTTTCAAATTCTCCCCCATGATCATTATGAATACTTATCCATTGAAGGGTTTTTACATTTTGAACTTGGTATTTAAAAATTTTAAAATAAGAAATGGATTCAGATTTTATTACTGGAAAATAGACCCACATAAATATGGTGTAATCATCAACTAGAACAGATACATAATATTTTCCTCCAATACTTCCAGTTTGTGTTGGAATAAAAAGATCCATATTCACAAGCTTTAGTGCATCATAAGTTGAGACTTCTCCGATTGGTTTAAAGCAAGACTTTTATGAATAATCAAATCTAGGCTCTGATAAATCATTAACAAGTCTTTTCTTTGAGAGTTTTCATAGGTTACCAAGGTTAAAATGTCCTAGTCTTCTATGTCATAACCAAGATTAATCTTCCATTTCACTAAGTCAAGGTAGATCTCAGCTCCTAAGGCTTCTAAGTATCGTGTATAAACTTTATTATGCCTATAAGTAGAAAGAATAAACTCTTCCTTGGAATTGTGTTCTAATTATTTATTATTCCTAAAATTAACAAGGTAACCTTTATCACATAATTTAGTTATGCTAATGAGGTTGTTCTTAATATCCGTAACAAATAAAACATTTGAAATCAATGTTTTTCCAAGAAGAACAATGTTACATATACCAACAATTTCTCCTTGATCATTATCTCTGAAAGTTACTTTTCCTCCTTTTGTCTTAATAATCTTTTCAAATAAGTTTTTGTTACCAGTTATATGTCAAAAAAATCCAATATCCATGTACCATGTATTGTTGCTGGTACTTTATTTATTTTCCCGGAAATAAAAGAGTTAGAATTTTGGAATCCAAACTTTCTTGGATCTAGAAATTTCAGAAAGTAAAATATTAGGAATCCACATTTTATTATAAAATAATTTTTTATTAAAACATAAGGATTTGGTTTTATTTAAAGAAAAGTTTCTTTCCCAATGTCCACCACATTTACACTTAATGAAAATGGAGCACTTTGGGGGATGAGATAGTTCTTACTAAAAATTGGTTTTGAGTGAGTATAACTAATTCCTGAACTATTATTTAGAATATGAATTTGATAATACATTTTATCAAATTATTTCCTTCTTGAAGTAAAATTTGATAAAAGATTATTTAAGGAAAAAATTTCATATTTTAGTCTGATGACTAAATTCTTATCCTCCAAGTCATTAGTTTTATAACTTCAGTTATTCTATAAAATATTTTTCTTAGATATAACATTTTCAAGATCTTTATAAAGTTTATCATTCTCAGAATTAACTTCCTCAAGGTTTTTAGAAACACTTTCAAAATAAAGAGTTTTTTGATCAATATTATTTGAAAGATCTGATACTTATTTTGTTAAAAAAAATATTCTATAATTTTATTTCTCTAAATTATTTTGTATATTATAATTTTCATTATTAAGTAGTTTATAAAATCTAGAAACTTCTTCAAATTAAAGTTAGATATTATCTTTTAATGAATAAAATTCTTTATCTGAAGATTCACAATATTCATCATTTGTAAAATTTTAATTTAAAGAAATATTAGTTAAGGATTCATCATTGTGTACCTTTTACATAAGACAATAATTTTCAATGGGTACTATGGCTATAAGAACAATATTCTTCTGACCAGAGGATTCAAATTCTGAAGATTCATTTGAAGAGTCACTACCACTGGAACTCCAGGTGTTATTTTCTTTTATGACTTTCTTAGCCTTAGATCTGTAATACTTTTTTCTATTTCTTTCAGAATGATTTTCCTTCCTATATTTTCTATTAATTAAAGGATAATCAAGTCTAATGCTTCCATCCCTTTTACACTCATAACTGGTTACTTCAGAATCTTTCTTTCCCTTTATATATTTTTCACTTTATATGTATACTAAAAATATTTCTTTACAAAAATCTTGTTCATCCTTCATGAAAGATTGACTAATTCTGTTTTATAATGATCATTGTCACTGGATTCCATTAAAAAAATTGCATTCTTATCTTTATATCTTGTTACCATTTCCAGAGTTTTGGATTCAGATGTAGTAGTGAAATCTACACTTCCATTACTATTTATCTTTTTGTTAAACTGAGCATCTCTCATCATTCTTGTTTCACGCTGAATAAGAGTTCCAAATAATTTATCATGATTAATTTTAGATACTCTCATTTTCTCATCAATAGTGCTATCCTTTTAGATTCCCACTCATTGGGCATTATGTAAAATATATTATCTATAAGAACTTCATCATCAAGTCTTTTATCTCCCATAGATTGACGACTATTGAAAATGGTCATAAATCTTTGTTGTTCTTGGTAAACAGGTCTCCATAAGGGAAAAAGAATTCATGATATTCATCTCTTAACATAACTCTTCTAGTTTCTTTCAATTTAGAAGTTCCAAAATGTGAAACCTCAAGTTTCTTCCAAATAAATTTGGAAGATTCACAAGTAGATATTTGACTATATATTCCTGGTCATAGAACACAAAAAAGTATTGCATACCTTGTAATTTAGTTGATATTGTAGTTTCTATTTATTTGTGAAGGTTCCGACTTCCTTGTCTGGAATTCTTTAGTCCCTAGTGAGCATTACAAAATTATCTACTCCAGTGTTGATGAAAAAGGTCGTCATTTTATCTCTCCAGTACTCATAATATTTACCATAAAAAATTGGTGGTCTGGTAGGATTACCTTAAAATCATTTTTATTGACTTATTTAAAAGAAAAGAAAACAAAGTACAAGACACAACTACCAGAGGAAAAGGACTCAAGAAGGTCGATAATAGTGAAGACCGAGGGCATCATCTTGTACAAAGTGAACCCCATCGAATGGAAAAGTGCCGAGAATGAAAAAGATGGAGATCCACTCACTAATGGTCACCTTATAAGCCAAGAAATCAGTAACATAATTACCTTCACGCCATGTGTGGAGAATGATAGTATGGTTGTTCACCAGTCTCTTACATCTCCTGATGTTGTATTCTATAGTCTATGGGTTGTTTCCAATACCGAGCAACACATTATGAAGGATAAGTGAGTCAGTCTCAACTTCCTCAAGGGGTAAATTCTTTTGGTCGTATAGCTACAACCCTATGAGCATAGAAAGTGCTTTGGATTGGAGAGAGTCACCCCCACCATAATAAGCTAAAAAACCCATAATAACACAACCCCGCTGGTTCTTGATCACCCCTCCGCTACACATGATCCCCATAATGATGGGCCCATCAGTATTGAGTTTGATCCCTTGATGAGGAGGATACCATCTAACCCATCAACCCTGCCCCCTGTTGGAGGACAAACAATGGATAGAAGATCAAGCCTAAAACAAATTGAGGGATGAGGAATCCATCCAGCCCCTGCACACGTGAGTCAGGTCCAGAAGGATTCTTTTAGTCTTGAGGATCATACCTGTGCTGGACACCATAAAATCCTTATGTCTTGCATCATTCCTGGAGGACCATAAACTCCAATAGCCCATAGAAAAGAGGATGGCTCTTTCCTTCCGCTCAGAACCTGAGATGCCCGCCCCCTGAAACCAGTGATGAAGGAAGGTTTCGATAGAAACCTCCTATTGAATCCAACCTATGAAACTCCCAAACTTTCCCCAGATCACAGACACCCAGTCCCTCCCAAAAAACATGTGTTCAATGGTCTCTATTTTCGGCTACCTGCAACATTTGCATCAAGAGTCTAAGATAATTCCCATCAGGTGGATGTTCACCTCGATCGATAGCACCCTATTCCTAACCCTCCATACTATAAAATTGAATTTAGAAGGGACATCCTTGCTCCATAGAAAATCCCCCCAAGCATCCATGTCATTTAGATCAGCCTGCATAAAGTGAAAGTCTCTCATAGAAAACACACCTGAAAAGTAACCTATGAAAATTCTTTTGTCCGGTTTATTTCTAATCATGATACTATCGAAAAATCCCTTTTAGTACTCATACAAGGTGGCCTGGATGAAGTTTAGATGGCCACTAGCCTCCCTGAATGTGATGTTTGGGGTGGGAAATCCTGGAAAACCAAGGCTCAACCCCGCCCAATTATGTTGCCAGTAATTAATGTCGCCCATACCAATGATCCATCTGGTATGATATTGTAGGAAGCCAATATGAGGCTAGATGATTTGTTGCATGGTAGAAGGTCTTTCTCTACGAATCTGCATATCATACCCATACTTTCCTTATATGTATTTTCCCCACATCGACTTCCCTCAAGAACCTCCCAAGATAACTTTGCATGAGGACCCCTCATAGTCCCAGACACACTTTTAAGGTTGATACCCCCCTTCAAGATGGATCTATCCTGCCTCTTCCATGATGCCCAATGGTGTATAACATCAAAATAATTGTCCCATAGGAAGGTTGTCATCATCCTCTCCATGCACGCAATCACCTTTTACAGTACATTTAGCATGGAACGAACATGTAAAGGCATAGATGCAAGCACACTGTTGTTCAAGGTGATTCCCCCACTGAATGACAAAAACCTGTTCTTCCAATTAAGAATCCAACCCATAATACGATCAATAATCTTATCAAAATGATGAATACGAGGTTTTGTCGGAGACATGGGTGCCCCATATAATTCATAGTAAAGGTCCCTCTATGCATACCCAACAAGATTTCTAGGGAGCTAATCCTTCTGTCCAAACATTTACTAGGTGCAAAGAAGGCACTCTTATCCCTATTAATGACTTTCCCACTCCAAGTGTAAAAAGCTTCCAGAACTCCATTGAACCCTTGAATTGATATCCTGCTTCCATTAGAAAACAAGATTGTATCATCTGCAAACATCAAGTGTGAAATGCTGCCTTCCGGGTGCCTTGTGTGGTAAGGAACAATCCTGCCCAAGTTGGAGGAATGATGAATAAAACTACTCAACACATCCTGGGCCAAAATAAAAAGGGAGGGAGAGAGGGGATCCCCCTGTCTCAGTCTGCAGATAGCCTTAAAGAACCCAAACTATTTACCCATGAAGAAGATTGTCATCCAGGCTGAACTGAAACACTGGATGAAAAGATCAATCACCCATTGGGAGAACCCCATTCAAGAAAGGGTTTTGATCAAAAAAACTCCACTCGACCCAATCGTAGGACTTGTTCATGTCCAATTTTATGACAACATTACTCCCAAAAATCTTCTGATTAATCTCACTAATCATCTCATGAGATAACCCCAAGGCCCCTTGGATCATACAGTCTTTCACAAACCCATGTTGCTCATCCATAATCCAATTAGGGAGACATATAACAATTCTGTAATTGAGAATGCAAGACAGTACCTTATAAGGGACATTGCACATGCTAATGGGGCGGTACTGGTCCAGAGTCTGCAGGTCTTTCACCTTAGCCACAAGCACAATCTTTGTTGCACATGCAACACGCGGGAGATGCCCACCCATGAAGTAGTCCTGCACTGCGCGCACCAAATCCCCTTTCACCACCACCCAGGAAATCCTGTAAAAAGAGATAGGGAAACCATCCGGTCTGGGTAAACTTTCTCGGTTAAGAGACCATACCGTTTCACGAACCTCCTCCTCATTTGGTAGGACCTTCAACACCTCATTTTCCTCCTCCGAAACCCTACAAGGGATGATGTCAAAAATCTCTGCTATGCCTCTAGGATAGCTGCCAATCAGCCGGGGGTTAGGATCTATAAGAAGAGATTTGAAAAACCCCACATCCATTTCCCCCACCTCATCCCGATTATTCAAGAAAATTTAATCATGAAAAAAAACTAAGAAAAAGGAAAAAACTTGAGCAAGAAAACTTATATTTAAGTAGAAGTATTTCAGATACCTCCTATCATACCAATTGTAGGATCAAAATATTATATGTAGATGCTCAAATACAAGAGGGGTGAACTGTAGGTTTAAAAACATTATCTTTTAAACTTAAGAAAATATATTTTTAAGAAAGTTAAAAAAGGTAAATTCACAAACCCTCTTCTATTTTTAACTAAGAAATAGACTTTCTTAGGGTCTGGAAAAATGAATCTCAAAAAAAAAACTTAAGAACAATTGACTCTACCTTAAACTGTATAAAATATTATTTATTAGAGTAAGTAATATTACAAGAAAGTATAAGAAAGTTATAATTTCTTTATTTAACAAAATACAGCGGAAATAAAACTTGAAACAAAAACCAAGTAAACAAGTAGGAAATATTTTAACCCAAAGAGTATTGTGTCCAACAACCTTGGATAAAGGTCCCTTGATTTATAATTTCAAGAAAGTATATCTTACCCACACCAGGGTAAGCCCTCAATAAGATTATCCGAGTCTGTCTTGCTATCCCCGCAAGCCCTCGAACTTTAAGGTAGTTGGCACCTCTGGTTTCCTATCCATGAAATCCCTATATTGTACTCAGCAATAATCAAAGTCACATAAAGTAAGCTAAGAAAGATATTCATAAAACACACAGGGACTGAGAGTCTTTCTCTCTCTCTAAAAATCACTTCACAGCATGTAATTATTAGGATCTTTGATCGATTTCATAGAATATGAGCTCATTCAAATGAGCTCTTATTTATAGGACAAAATTCAATGGTTGGCTCCCTCCTCCAACAGTCATATTTTTCCTTGAATATTAGAGGGACCTATACACATGCCACTCAACCAATAGTTAGTTATTAAAAAATTATACAACATTGTTTTATATTTCTAAAATTCTTGGGAAGCATTATCATGTATAATAATCAATAAAATGTAAGGACAAATATAGTATCTTAACCAAAACTGAATAATTGGAATCTAGGGAAAAAATAGAATTCAGAGTCTAATCATATAAACATTTGAATTCTAGAAATATGGATATTCAAATTTTGTTTTTTCAAAGAATTAGGAGTCTAAATTATGAGATTTTAGAGTCTGAATTATGAGTAATTTGGAGTCTGAATTATAAGTAATTCAGATTCTAAATTCTAAGGAATTCAAAGTCTGAATTTCAGAGAATTCAGCGTCTGATTTTCAAAGAATTCGGAGTCTGATTTTTAGAGAATTAAGAGTATGAATTTCATAAAATCTAGAGTATAAATTTTAGAGAATTTGGAGTCTAAATTTCCGAGAATTTGAAGTCTAATTTTCAAAGAATTTATATTCTGATTTTCAGAGAATTCAGAGTCTGAAAACAAAAAGACTCGATAACCAAGAAACTAAAAGATTCTTAGGAATTTAATAAGGATCTTATTTTTTTTTGAATTTTTATAAATAATAGTTAGACTTTGTTATGAGAAGAATTTGAATAAGTAATTAAAAAAAAGGTAAGGAGAAAACTTTTCTTAGAGAAATAAAAATTTCCTTTAGAAAATAATTCTTAGATAAATATAATTTTCCTTAAGAAAATGTGTTTGTGATTTTCAATAAATAGAGGAATGGAAAAGTTATAAGGAAACATTATTGATTCAACATGTTACACTAACACAATAAAAATAATATATATATATATGATATTATAGTTATAATTTTACTTTTTATATGGGGTTAAGATAAGGTATAATAAATAAATAATTTAAAGGAAAAAGATGGAGGATTTTACCTCTTGAATGTCATCTCCTTGAGAACATCCTGAAGGCACTTAAAATCGGTCTTTTGGTGTGACCAAAAACACTAGGAAGTGTGGAAGATACATAGGAAGGGAATTGGGTAGAATATTGGAAATATACAAATCTTATAAGGTGTGAGGAGAAGGGGTGGTATTTATAAGGCGAGGTGAGGGGTGTTTTTTATTATTATAAACAATAATTTTTTATTTTAGCTTAATAATAGTGGTAGTATTGATTATTTTGAATATATATAGTAACTAGTGAATGTGAGTTCAAACTAATGGATTCTTACATCATCCATGACTCAAAACGTTATGTATTTAGTTTATAATGTTAATTACTATAAATTACCATATTCCACTATTCAAAAAAATACAATTATTTTAGAAAAATATAAAAAATTCACCAAAACCATTTCTCAATGTAAATATTTACAAAATGGAATCAATTTTTTGAAAATAATTTTCTAATATGAGAAATTTTATTTTTTAATAAGACATCATTTATTTGAAAAAATACCGATTTTAATATTCAAATAGATATTACAACCCTTTGAAAAATTATTTATGGTATCATAAAATTATTTTATTCTTATAATACAACTTATTATTAATTTATGAATACATTTTATGTAAATATGTATTATTTTAAATAATTACATTCATTATAAAATTGAAAATAAAATTGTTATGTTTTATAAAATTACTAACACTAAATTTATTAGTTTAAAAACATTTATTTACTTGTAATATGATCTAAATACATCATATTTTCATTTTATAGGATACCTAATTTTTATTTTACACTTTATTAGGTGAGTTTACTATTCTAATAACCAAATTACTATTCCTAAGAGTCATATTACTATTCCAATAGTAAAGTTACTATTCCGACAATCATATTTATAATGGTAATATGGGTTACATACTTCCTATAAATACCCATCATTCATTTCATTCTTAATTCACTTCTATTTTCTATCAAGGTTATATATACTTTCATCATCAAAATGAATATTTTTTTATTAAAATTATGTTTTATTCCAAAATAGTTTTTTACAAGTTAGATCATTCTGATAGATTGATAAGATCCAAACTATCCTATTCTTATTCTCTTAATTTATATTTATTGTCTCTCTATAATATTTATCATTCTTATTGGTTTATTTTTTGACTAATGTGTCATTCTTCATTTATGAGAATAATGTTTTCTTGGTTTCTATATGTAATGTGTGTGCTTATACTACATGTCATAATTATAAAATGGGAATTTAATTTGATAAAATTCTAGGTTGTTACAATAAACCCTTATAATAAGGATTTAGGTATAAACCTAAATAGTTCCTTTGAAGAGGAGGTTAAATTCTTAAACTTTTGTTTTTGTTTTATTTATTCTTACACCTCCTTAAAATTTTATTTAAATATGGTAATATAATAAAAATATTATATCCCATATAATGAGATATTAATATGTTAATTACATAACCTACATCTTTACTCTTCCAACAAATGTAAAATAAAACCACTGATCATGTGTACGACATACTACCGCCTCACAAACTGATATTATTCAATTTCCATCACTACCTCTAAAGGATGGATATAATTATCAATTTAATTTTTATATATGATATTTTAGATATTATTATAATTTTTTAATTATAATTTCACATATAACTTTATACTTTCCATTCCATGGGAATAGGATAATGTAGCTCGTGTGTACGACGAATGACCACCTCACATAGTGATGTGATTAATTTTTCACTAACAATTTACATGGAAGGTAATAAGTGTAATTTAATGAATATTGTGATACATATGAAATAAAAATGAATTTGTAAATATAATATATTATTTACCTTCATTTTGTTCCATCTGTCGAGAAAATGGAAACAACGTTCATGCATACATATGACCTACAATCTCCATGAACGATGTAATTAATTTCCTATCTCTATCTTTAATAGATTACTATAATTACATATATATTAAAAATATATTATATTTATAACATTTTTAAAATTCTTTATATGATTTAATCATGATAAAAATGAAACTACTAAAGCTACCAAACCAAAACATACATGAAAAGCGATGTAGTTATTACCTGAAACATGATTTTAAAAAGGAATTGTTAATAAATGATTAATAAAAAGTCATAAGTAAACAATATATGAAATGATAAATATGATTATGGTTCTATAATATATTTATTATAAGACTATATTTATTATACATTATTTTTGAATGTGTATAAATGATGTTTAGACTTAAGGTAATGGATTTTTGTCTCAAATTGTCTTCTTTAAGATTTACATTAAGTTACACACATATCTTCTTTTATAAGGTGTGTATAAATACCCTTTTACATATAAGATCATAATTTTTTTATTATCATGATATTTTATATTTCATTTAATTTTATTGTTTCATAAGGATTATAATGAAATGTTACTAAAGTGGTAAGGGTTTTATGATACAGTCTCATTATTTATCAGGGTTATTTATGTTTATAATTCAAATGATGGAATATTAATATCTAACTATCAAAAAAGTATAAATTTTATTATAATATGGATATTTAATCAAAATACATGTGTTCCCTTCATTTTCTTCTCTTTATGTACTCAAGATACCAAAATAATGTTTTTAAAGAAAATCGACATTGATTCTCTCTTTAGTCAAAAAACCTTTCTATTCCATGTTGATGTTTAAAAAAATATTTTATATAAAGTTTTTTCTATTATAAAAATATTTTTTATAGAAATTTTTAACCATTTTATACTTTTTTATAAAATGTTTTTAAAGTAATATTCTTATCTTTTTCCAAAAGATGTTCTTTTTTACTTTTACCGAATATGCGAAATGAATCATTGTTTTTAAACATATGTGACATGATTATAATTTTATATTATAATGACCAACCAATGATTTAAATCTTCCTTTAAAATTTTCCAATGTTATTTTCAAATAAAAGGATTTTGAAAACGTTTTAAGAATGTCTAGTTATGAAAAATTATTTTCATATTAGATAGGCTAGTTTCCTCAATAAATGTACCAAGTGATCCTTCAAAATCATTTTATATATAATATGAAATAATTTGATGTTACTTATGATTTACCAGGGATATAATCAAAATATACCAATATTATTAATGGTTTTTGTTTATTATAATAAGCTTTTTATGAAACCCATTTCTCTTGTACGGGTTATACAATGATAAAATTATTAAGAAACCTATTTCTTTTTCCATGGGTTATGATTTGATGAAATGTTGAAATGATTATGAAAACTATTTCTTTTCCATAAGTTATTCTATGATGAAAAGTTTATGAAACTAATTTCTTTTCATGGATTCTGATATGATGAATGTTTTATGAATTTTTGGAACATGTATGTATGATTTTCATTATGTGATGGTTGGGACCTACATGTCCCTCTAATACATCCGTTAAATATTGATATATCATGAGATAAATAGGATTAGAATGGGGAGTGAACCTAGTTTAGTAAGGTAATTTTTCAATTATGATTGTATTGAGATTGATCCTTAACTACTATGGTGGTTTTCAGAGTGAATCCATTACAGTATGATAGTTTTGGAAATGAGCCTTGAATACTAAGAAAATGATTTTATATGCTTATGTGTATACCAAAGATATATTTCTTATTATAATTTTATGTTATCATAGATAATATTCTTTGATTAAATAATGATTTATTATTATAAACTTCTATGATTTATTATATGACTCATGTTTATGATCTATGATATGCATGGTATGGGTTTTTAAATGATATTATCTTATTATCATAAACTAATGCTCATGATATGTTGATATATCCATTTTTTACCCTTACTGAGCATATTGGATCACCATTTATTATATTTCCTTTACCTAGTTTATGATGAAATTTGTTATGTATGATATGTATAAGAATGGTTCTAGTTATAAATAAGTTGATAGGAGATGACATAGATCACTTTTGAACAGCTTACTCATGTATCATAGTTCCCAAAAGTAACTAGAACTAAACAATTATAGCATGAATAATTATGTTATGTAATTAATATTCATATATTAATATTTAATATCTATATATGGAAAGTATGGGTTGCTATATGGATGCTGCACCATAGAGTTTTCACTGCACCATGGGTGTGATCAATATGGTAGTGATGAAGAATTAATGAAGAATAAGCTTGTGACCATGGGTAAGTTGGATACCACATACCCATGATGAGGAAACATTAAGGAGGAAGGGATAGAAAATAGGTTTTATCTTCATGATGGAGGGTTTACTATGTTGGAATACTAAAATCTGAATATCCTTGTAGAATCCATATGATAAAAGAAGATCTATTTGGGATCTCCAAACGAATACATGCCAAATCATGGAGGGAAAATAAAATAAAATGTGACCACATAGATACAAATAGATAAGAAGAATGAAGATGGGTTTAACTATTTCCTATAAATAAAGAATTCCCGATCCATGAGTAGAGATATATTGAATATAAGGATGAGACCGTTATTTAGTTTCTTAGTTTCTCTAGTTTAGTTTTCTTTTATATAACCCATTCAATATGATTTTATTAAAGCTATTAATTCCCTTATATCTCTACCCCACACTCTCCCTACCATCCTCCCTCTCTATTTATTCCACCATGATCTTCTATACTCACTATGGAGAGTGAATGGTTGGTGACTTATCCTTGGGGTAGGTTTCATGAGTTTCTTGAATTTTGCTCTTAAATTCCTAATACTTTAATTCTGTTTGTGCTGAATGAAAGAGAAGTGTACGGGTGAATCAATAATCCAACATGACATGACTTTCAAATTCATATATATTCTATACTTTACAATCATTCCCGATATTCTATTGAATAAAAACACTCAATATGATTGAGTTAAGTTTATTCAATGGATAAAACATCATAGAACCGAGTCCTAGAAGGTTCCACACTATCCATTGAGGTGTTTCATTATCTTTTATTATAGGAGGAGGTGATATTTGGTATGCCAAAGGAGTATCCTAGGAATGAAAAATTTCACATTCAATAAATTATATTCTAGTAATTTCTGAATGATATATCATAATTTAATTATCAAATAGAATAATGAATAATCAAATAACCATAGTGACCAACCATAGGAATAAGATCGTCTTTTCTTAACTTCATTTTATTTTTTATCTTCTTGATTGTTTTAGTTTTTAATTATCTTTCACTTTCTCCCACCCTTTTCATCATTTTCAAAAAATATATATAAAATAAATAATAAGTGAATTGGGATTTGTGAGTAAATCAACATGAATATCCTCAAGTAAAATAACCCTGGTCATCCATTATACTGTACTAGGAAATAAATAGTAGCTTTTGTACCACCCTATTATAGGAATGTCTGGGAGGCGAATCTTTATGATTCTAATGGAGTGAGACTAGTTTCATTATATATTAGAGACTACCAACTCACATTACTATATATAATGATTTTAGTTATGAATAACTATTATTATGTTCCCTGTGTAACACGAACATTATTTCTATGATCAGTTTAGACAAGGATGGTTTTATTTTTATGTTTTTAAACAAATAATTTTACTTATATAACACATGTTATCGTATGTAACATCAGAATAATAGCCTTTCTATACTAGAATATCAAAATTAGTTCTTATAAATTGATAAATAATTAAGTTCACATGAATCATATCACACCCAGTTGTGGAATCATCAACACAGTCATGTAAACCAAAAGAAATTGAAAAGATCACATCAAGAAGGTTATTTGGATTATTTCGAACTAAAACCCTTAGATATATTTCATTCTAGTTTATAATGAAAAATAACCAATGAAACTTTAAGTGAAAAATGTTGGAGAGTCACAAAGACTCTAGAATTATTTTATTGAAATATTTGCAGAATTTTTCTAGTAAAATCTAGAGGTAGATACTCTAACATCATTAATTTTACTATTAACTTTGGAACATATGAATATATATATTTGATGAGGTATAAGTATGAATAATTTGAGGAATTTAAGGAATGAAATCGGGAATTATCTATGTAAGAAGATAAAGAAACCCTGTTTAGATAGATATGGAGAATATATTAACCAAAATTTCATTAATTATCTATAAATTTTGGGATACTATCTCAACTCACTCATCCTTAAACACCATAGTGGAATAGTGTCAGTGAAATGGGGAACCACACCTTATCTTTTAGATCAATAATTAGTCATGAATATATTTAATTGTAATTTTTAGGATATTCATTATAATCAGAAATATATACACTAAACTGGGTTCTAACTAAAGTGGAATGTAGAATCTCATATGAGTTATGGAATGGGAATAAATCTATTTTTTCACATAAACCTATTTGGGGATGTGAATAATTTGTTAAATATAATTATACAAAACTTTCATCTCTCTGCACAAATTGTTCTTTATATTATATCCTAAATAAACATTGGGATATTATCTTTTCAATCTCTCATATTGGAAAGAAATTATTGTGAGACATGCCATGGTCCTATAAAGGGTTCATATCATTGTTTCTGAAGTTAAACTATGACGTGATTCTATATTCATGATATTTTTAATGAACATCACTATAGAACTTTTTTTAAAATCCAAATGGTCACTAGGGTTTTTTTCCAATTACATTTGGGAATGCATGTTGGTCGAGAGGGTGAGTGTTCAGGATCATCACATCATTTTAATGGGATTATTGCCTAATATCAGGATCTTTTATAGATTTAAATAATTTTAATGAATCATTTAAAAATAAAAACATGGTACTAGTTACCCCTTTTCTAATGATCTAATATAATCCATGTAGAGATGTGAACATCTGTGTGGGGTAGAGCTTTTTCATCTTTCTCTTATTATTTCACGATTCTTTGATTTAAATACACATATTTGAAAGTTTATAATTTATCACCATTCAATGGAGGTGGTAGATGTTTATAATATTGTGATTAGGACTATAAGATGGGATTACTATGTATCCCTATGAATGGAATCAGATCCCACATAGTTTGGTGCTACTTAACAAGACATGTCACACCTTTTAAGGTCATGTGATAAAGACCACTTCTCTATATTTTAACACAGTACAAAGGGGATGACTTGGTTAAAGGTATCTAGAAATGGCTAGTGTTGTAATTTTATATGAGAAACCATTTCATATTTATCATGTTTATTAATGACTAAAGAAGCTAAGGGATGCATCAAATCTTTCTCATCAATAGAGGAATTCATGGATTTTCACTTGATAAGGATAGTTATTCTTATAATCATTAGTATAAGGAGATACTATTCTCATAACATAAGAGGTAAAAATATCTTTTTGGTACTTATACTAAATAGGTGACCCATATATGGGAACCAGGAAGAGTATCTAGACTCAAGGTATATTAAAGAACCAAGAGGATAATCTCAACTCAATGTGTATATAAGGATACTAGGAGAAGTATATCGACTCAAAGTACAAATGAATAATATTATTTTAATCAATGAGGAGAAAATGAATGTTTGATGATTTTGGGTTTGAACCTCAAATAGGAATCCTATATATCTTGAGAGAATAAGAATAAAATCCCATATATTTGTAATGACATAATTTATGGTCATATTCCAAGACTTGTCTATACAATTTAACATTATGTGGTAAATCCTTGAATTATTATCTTATCCAGGATAACTAAATGATTAACTAGAACAAATAATCCCACATTATTCGTTTTCATTGTGAGAAATAAGATATAATAGAAAGGATTTTATCTTTCATGATATTTCATAATAGGGGATTGAGCAGGGCATACACATGAGCTACCCATTGAGGTAAAGTTGGGGCTTAAAAATAGAAGGCTTATATATGAAAAAAAGAGGAATATATCTACTAAAGGTGATTGTGTGAGTATTGTGCAGGTATTATTACCTGAGATACCTATGATAAATAAGAGTTAGAAGATTAGTCATATTGAATTGGACCACACAACAAGGTATTGAGAGGAGATTATTAATTGGTGCCACCCTATTGAGATTACTACATCATGAAAGGAGAGACAATAAAATATTGAGTATGTATTCTGCATGGGATATAATTTTGATACCATATATTTAGGTGAGTTAGGTGAAGCTATTTTTTTGGTTTTTACACATAATAGGAGGCTTAAAAATTGTAATTAGGAGTAGTATCTCAAGTCAAGGTGATTGTGTGGGGTTTACACATGTATTCTTACCTAAGATACCTGAAATAGTAGGCAAGTTAGGTGAAGGGTTTTTTTTAACTATAATACATTGGAGGAGGATCATATATGGTAATGAAGTAGAGTATCTCAAATCTAGATAATGAAGAAACCAAGAGGATTATCACAACTCAAGATGTATTAGGAAGCAATTATGAGTATCTTGAAATAAAATAATTTTATAGGATAAAGTTTGGGTTGGTGGTGTCATGAGATACCACAACCCAAAACATACCTGAACTGACATATAAGGCTCATGAAATTGGCCTCATATAAGAGGTTAGTACATGGGGGTATGTGTTGTAGGCTCATAAGAGGCTGGTCTATGTGGTAGGTGTGTGCATGAAGCCCGCGACCACATGGTCAATGCACTGTCACTAAGAAAGCATGCACGAAGTGGGATAACATGGTTGGAGACCATATGGTTGGTGAAGTGACTATGTAATAGGTGATGATAGATTTAGTGGAGTTGAAACACTTTCAATTGAGTGGATGCATGGTGGGAGAAAACATGGTTCATTGTGTAGCCATATGGTAGGGGTTTGATCGATTGATCGACCATGTTGTTGATTGAGAGGTCATGTGGTAGGAGAATTTTCTTAACAAAGTAGCCACTAAGGAGGTGCATGTGTATGATAGATTTTTGTGGGAAGGTCCTCACACTGGAGGTGTGAAAAAGTTATGGAGGTGAAAAAATCAACTAGGAAGTATGCTTGTATGGTGAGTGTATGTATAAGGGAGATCACATGGTAGGTGCATGTGGTTGGAACTTTCATGGGGAGGAACTTCATGTGATTGTTGTGTGTGGGAAGAAACTATTTCAAAAGGTTCATGTAGATGGGTCTTATTCTATAGATTTGAAAAGGGGATAGTACACATGAGAGGTATGTAGGTAGTGGCATTGCATTGGAGATTCATGGTCACCAAGGTGGTGCATAGTTAATAGTGTCACACGATAGGTGCACATAAGAGGATTCACACGATATGTGCTTGGAAGAGGCTTTGCGTGGTATATGTGCATTAGAGGCTTTTTTGTGATGTCTTTATGAAGGGACCTTCACAAGCTTCATTCACAAAGGAAATATAATCTCCCTTATTGAGAATTAGAGATTACCTCTCTCTAAGTCTATGATTCTTGACTGGTATATCTATTTGTTTCTCTTATAAAAATTGGATTCAGTATTTATAAGAAAAATCCCATAAAAACCTTCCCAAAAAATTTGTACCATGAAAGAACCACATAGCTAAAAAGGATGTGTGTGACCACCTAGAGAGTGCACAACCACCTGGAAAGTGTGTGACCGTATGGGGGGTTTTATTTTCTAATAGAAATAGAAGTTAATAATCATAAGGGTTCCCATATCAAAACTATAAGGGAAGCATGCATGGCTACATGGTAGATACATGATCCATGAATTATATGTATGAAATTTCCCCATTTTCTTAACATCCTTTCCGCTGAACTGAATGCTAACTTAAAACGATCATAAATTTTGATTCATAAGATTGTTTTGGATTAATAACTAGTCAAATCGAAGCTCAAAAAAGTAGGTTATGGTTAATACACCATAAATGGATGTTTTCCAAGACCAAAAAAAATATTAAGAATATCAAAAATGTTTTTTTATTATGATATCCTTTACATCAGCATTGTGTAAAATCCACTACCTACTCCCAGAGGGAGGTTCTCACCACTACATCACTAGATTTGATAATGTTTTTTTGGAATATTAATCCCTTAGTTCATGTGAAGTCTTATGGAACATGTATAACTTATTTGATTCTTCTATAGTCAGGGAAATTTGTTTATACTCAAACTCAAATATTTATTTTCTGAGAGAGGACCAAATCATGGGCTCTAAAAAAAGTGCATAGGATGAATTTATTGATTCCAAAAATCTATAAATAAGATATTGTTAAAAGTATTGACTTCAATGAATTCAAGGCTCAATATACAAAATATTTATCGCATGAAAAATTTATATAATACCTAGTAGAATAAGTCATTCCAGAGACTCAAGTACTATATTGGATTACTAGAGAGGTAATAGAACAATAGAGATATGGATTTCTTCTCATCAAGGAAGGTGACGCTTTTTTTTGGGTGAGAATAATGAACCATTATCTGACAATTAAGTAGAAATATACTCCAAAGTTACAAAGTTGTAAGAATACATGAATTATAAAATGAATTCAATATACCAAAACTGAGTTTGGGTTTTAGTATATACTCTTGTTTATGTAATACTTGTTGGGTAAAAATAGATATTTAATAAGAAACTAGACATGGATGGTAAAGTTAGAAGCTATTAGGAATGAATAGTTACTAAAGGGTTTAATAAATGTATAGGAATAGACTATGAAGAAATATTTTCACTAGTCTCTATCCTAAACTCTAATAGAATGATACTTTCCATTATAATATTGCATTATTATGAGATTTGGAAATTGGATGTCAAAATGGATTTTTTTACTTTAAATCTTATTGAAGTTTTCTAAATGAAACAACTAGAAGGGGTAATGATACTAACTGATGCCTGTAAGGTGTAAAAGTTACAGAGATCCATATATGGGCTTAAAAAAGATTTAAGATCATATAAAATTAATTTTGATTAATCCATTATAAAATATGGTTTCATTAAGAAATAATGTTATAATATTTCCTCTAAGATTTTTATTGGGAGTGAATTAGTTTTCCTAGTAGTATATTTTGGTGATATATTACTAATTTGAAATGTGATAAATTTCTAGCGGTTAGTTAAGATATGATTTAATAAATTATTCTCCATAAAAGACTTAGGTAAAGCAGCCTATATTCCTGGGATCATGATCCATTGAGATAAATATAAGGGGTTGGTTGGACTAAGTAAAGGTATATACATTGACAAAGTATTTAAAATATACAATAAAGAATAATATAAGAGGGTATTGTTTCCTATTTCACATGGTATACATATATTTAAGAAAAAATGTTATCAAACACAAGAAGAGATATAATGTATGGGTAGAATCCATTACACATTAGGATTTAGATATATCATGTATTCCGTGTTATGTACCATGTTTGATATTTCTTACTCCTTGAGCATGGTTGGAATATATGAAGAAGACCTAAGAGATCTGCATTAGTTAGCTTAAAAGACTATAATTAAGTATGTGAGGCATATAATTGATATGTTTTTGGTTTATGAAGAAGATGAAAACTAGTTGTGAGAGGATATATAGATTCTAGTTTCCCAATAGATTAGAAAGATATAAAATAGAAGTCAAGATATGTTTTTTTCTTCTTGGAGGAGTTATGAGTTGGAAGAGTTGTAAGTAGTCAAGGGTCATTGATTATACAATGGATTCTAATTATATTTTGGATTTTGATGCAACTAAAGAAGAAGTGTAGATATGAAAATTAATCCAGGATCTTGGTGTTGTGCCTTGTAATAAAGATCCTATCAATATGTATTGTGATAATACCAAGATAATTATTTTTTTCAATGTGACCTAGTCACATTAATGGATAAAGAAAATACTTGGGTAGTATCACCTCTCAAGGTATTTTTCTTAAAGGTGTGAAGAATAAATAAGTAGTGTAGCTACAAACGAAATTATGTAAGATCCATTGGTTAAAGCCTTATCTTAGTAGAAGCATGAATATAATGTGAGTGTTGGTAGGTTGAAAGTTGTTAGCATTTGGATCTAGTTCAATTGAGAGTTTCTTGGAATTACTTCCTATAAAAAAATTAATTTTTTTTACTTTGATTATCAACATATTTGTATCACATTATGATTTTTATTCTATATAACATTAATATTATTATTTCCTTAGATTAGTTTTTTCTTTTAAGGTTATAGAAGTTACCCACTATAATGTGAACCTAGAGATGCAATGAAGATATTCTTAAAAATATATCATATTGAATTGATGACATATATCTGAATGGGAAAAATTTATCTTTGACTATCAGGTCCTTATAACTCATAATACATCAATACTTTTTCTCATAAAGTTTGTACTTTGTGATCACCAAGTATAGAGGTCACGATGATAAATCCACAAATATAAATTACATATTTTTTCTATGTCATTGGATATTACTATATATGATCATGTTTATTGGTCCATATAATTGATATTATTATTAATTTATACCATAAATTACATAATTTTATATATGGATGAAAACAATGGGGATTTATACACACAGTGAGGTAACATATGTTGTGTAAATCATAAGTGATATGAAATTAAATTAATAAGTCAAGAAATTATTTGTTTATTCTATTTTAATAGATGAAGATATCTCTGAACCTTTGATTGAAAATGAAACATCTGATTAAATCCATGGCCATGTCAGTTTATAGATGAGTTCTTTTTGAAAATTCCTAGAAAGATAAATCAAGAATATATGATCATAAGAAAGTATAAATCATTATTTATGAGATATCAGCAGAATAAAGAATTTTATTACACAACATCATCCGTATGAATGTTTTTGTAGTTTCTATATGAACATATTTCTCTATGGGTTCCTTGACATGTTGCTAGAAACTAATTTTGGTCTTTAGGTAAGTTCCTAAAATTCCAATGAGAAAGGGGTCTGGAGATCAACAAACTAAATGTGTCTATAATATCAGGAAATTTTATTGAATTTAAGATTTATAATAAATATTATTTTCATTTTCTAAAATAATAACTCTAATTCCTTGACTTGAACCACAAGGTCTGAGCTGGAGAGACACAAGACATCTTGCATGTGTACCCATATACAAGAGGCATATGACTAGAAGTGAGGGTACAAAGTCCATCAGTGGGGGGAATATAACCTCTAAATAATTTAATTTCATAATAATACAAATAAAATATAAAATCTCTGAGTAAATAATGTGTAATAAAATAATATCCGATTTTACACATGCAATACAATAAAGAAATGAGACCCCTCTTTGGAAAGATAAACTAGAGTATTAATTAAAGGATGAAAAAATACACAAACAAACTATGGAAATCTATAGGAGTTTGTACTAGGATCGCTACTAGATCAATTATCCTCAGTCCAACCATCTTCCACATGCCCCTTTCACTTTCCTATATCCCTATACATAAATTCTGCATTCATATAGAGATACCTATGTAGGGTGTGAGTAATAAGACCCAGTATAAAAACACTAACGCATCCTTAAAATATTTACACATGTATAATAGGTTTATTACATGATATTAATAAATTCACCAGAAATCATAAACTATCATATAATAAGCACTCGAGAACTAACCCAACCACTATAAGCCCCGACCGTACTTGGTTCGATTCCATATCAGAAGGATAGTTATAATGATGTTAGAAGAGATAAAGAAATAACCATAAGATTTATGAAATGTATCGTTTCTCATTATCCTATGGTCATAGAGTCTTAAGTTCGACCTCAAGTCCAATTAGTGAATGTCACAACTCGTCCCTCGGGGCCCATGCCATGACTACCCCAAGACCACCTTTTAAAGGGCAGGGGCTGGAGACTAGCTATGAAGGCATTATTCTATAAGTGGGAGGCATTTTCATGAGTACCTATACACATGCACATGAATCACAACCAAAGGTACTGTAAAGTAAAATCCAAGGAAATCATGCATGAAATCCACTAAGTAAAACACAACTAGATTACAATGGTAGGTAAAGTACATGGTTGAAACCCAAGATAGTATACAATCCCACCAAAAATGAAAACAAAACAAAATTAAAACTCTAAGTCCCTGAAGCTTGTCCACCAGGAAGCCCACCTAGAGGGTAGGTTGAGGGTAGCTACCTGAAGCTGTAGAAGTGAACCACATCTGTTTGATTTCACTGAACACCACCAGGCCCTAGGCCTCCCTGGACCATGTCAAAGCATTGGTCGTCTGCATAAGACAAGACATGTGTGGGAAAATCCCATGTAGGGGTTAGTAAAACAATACTTATTAGGGGACATCGAAACTAAAAATGTAAAGAACAAGATATCCTTCACAGAGGAATGCACAATCAACTCTACTTAGGTATATTTCCATACATATACCATGAAAATACAGATATACACATCTCATCCACTAAGAAAAAATGTGGTCCCAATGAAACATACAATTTTAGGATTCTCATCAAAGGCTCAAGTCATGACACCCAAACTAGGATATCACACTCCATAAGCTTAGCCATCCCTGATGCAACCCATCCAAGAGATCCACTCCATTAGGTACAATCCTACCATTCTGAATGGTATGTCTGAGAGAATGCGCTCCATCAAGAACATTCTACTAGGTTCGAATCTATTTCATGACACTAGAGGTTAAGTCATCACTATCATGCACCCCACGAAAGACTATGGAAACCCAAGTGAAGAGGCCCACTCCTTGTCACTATGATTAGCTGTGGGAGCACTACTCTAGAATAACTTGCGATACCTTAGTTTATCCTGTAAGGAGTTGACCAACCCTCAGTCCGTCAAGGGAGAACTAAATCCTATCTTTGTATCTTTTGCATCATGTGGATGGTATTGATCCTCAATATTTTTTCTGAAATACTAGGGAGCTCTATATACAATAAAGGACCAAAACCATACCTGACAAGGGAGTACTACTCAGTGACTAGAGGACCTGTGCCCTGGTGCGATAAGGGAGTACTACCCATGAAGGACACACACCCTATATCGACAGGGGAGTAAAAATTTGTATTTGGAGGACCCACATATTACTCGATATGGGAGTAACACTATGTCACTAGAGGAATCACACCCTAGTAAATAAGGGGAGCACTAACTCTGTCAGTCTGTTCGCTTAAAAAAACTCAAAAAATAACTTTCACCCTCGACTCGTGCTGGTCAAGTTTAAGCTCCAACGAAGAGAAACACACTCTCATGAGCTCAACGATACACTCAAATTTCCAATTTGAGTTACCTTTTAGGAGTTATAAGTATTTTAAAAAAATAATTGTTACTTAAATATTTTATTTACGACCAAAAACTAACTTTCACTATTGGATCGTGACAGCCAATGTTAGGCCCTTTCTAGGAGAATCCCAACTTTCTAAGTTCAATGATACCCTCAGATTTTTGATCTGAGAAATGATTTAAAAGATAGAAAAACCTTCTAGAATATTTAATTAATAAACATTAAAAAAATTGAAAATTCATTCCGGACACTCCAGGTATCAGAATTGCTCGCCGTCTCAGATCCTGGTCTCGTGAAAATCCAATTTAATTTAAAAAGAATTTCCTAGAATTCTGGGCCATTAAATTCTCCATACATTAATACTTTTCATCCTCAAAAAGAAAAATCCTATCCTCAAGGAAGAAAAATAAGTTCATCTAGGGTCCCTATGCTGCTTACAAGCACACACCTCAAAGAACCGCCGTGATCAACCACTTTCTTGTACAACTTCTGCTAGTTTAAAATTATGAAACAACAGGCACATGTATCTTTTGCTACAAGACGTGGTAAAAGCACTAATCACTATGATCCAATTGTATTCATGGGGTATAACAGCTCACATCCACACTAACTAGACATAGATAAAAACAGAAACCCACAGTTCACATCCACCCTTGGATGAACTATGCTAAAGCCTCCACAATAATTATGCATTCAAAGTTGATGAAAAATGAATAGGGGTATTTACGAATGAAATTGGGCTACCCACAACCAAATGTTGGGTCTTACTAGGCCCTTGGTCTACAAACTCCAGTGTCCACACAACTTGCCAAAACTTTAACACTGCCACACTCACTAGTGTTATTCCAGCAAAGTATGGATGGTAAAAAACCATTTCATTCTACGGAATCATCATGTGGTCTAACCCTACAACCACGAAACATTTATAAGCATGATTCTTATAAAGATTCCACCCCATTCTTCTTGATTTTTCCATTCATCAGACGAAAAACCTATTTTTTCCATCACCGAAACACCACATCCTTTTCCTAATATCATCAATCTAGGTATGAACGGTAGTAGTCCATACCCAGAATAATATCGCACAGCCTCACCCCCACAACTAATAGATCACAACCAAAAATCTCATCTCCAAGAGTTAAGTCACACTATCAACGCTAGTGTGGGATCAAGAGGTCTCCCCCAACAGAAGTATCTAAGTGTGAGGGTCAAGTCCATGGTCCAAATAGAACCTCAAAGTATAAAAAATAAGTCACTGAAAAAAGGAGGATGACTAGCACCTGTGTCTATTTAAAAAGGCATCCAAAAGAAAAGTCATAGACCGTACCTTGAATTTCTCCTGGAGATTATTGGTCATAAGACAAGATCATAGGAAGCTATCCTCTCCCACTTCCTTTAGCTCCTTGATCCTAGTGTAGACCACCTAGGGGTGGTGGTGGAAAAGCTGCAAACTACCGGCCACCTTCTGTTGCTCGTCTAGCTCCTGTGCCTCGCTTGCCATCTTGCAAAAATCCTTGCTCAAAGCACTGTCTCTCTCAAGGAGGTTCGTCTGCCAACTCACTCTCAACGGAATAGAGGGTCGGACAATCCCTAGAAATATTCCCCTATCCATTACAATAATATCACCACCTCTCCTACAGCTGGTATACTCTTTGGTGTTGCTCCTATTCCACAGACCCACATGTCTGTATTCAGGTATGGGTATGCTTCCTATGTTGTGATCCTATCACATATTGTCTACTATCTCTAGAAAACGTATCTACCTCGAGACCTATTTTGTAGGTTAGATACATATGCTCTTTTTACAGGTAGCTCTCAACCACTAGGGCTCACTCTACAACCCCATCATACGTTGGGATGCTAAGGGGTATCACCGACACCTTGATCTCCCGACATAGTACCTGCTCGAAGGTTCAGGACTAGAAATAAGCATACCACACCATAGGTGTAGAGTAGCTAGGAAGATATGTGAATATCACTGAGAAATATACTACTGTCATGCTTCCCTACCATAGGTGCAACAACTCCTATATTTTCACAGAGCATAAAGTCACCGAAAAGAAATCCTCACTGAAGAGGTTCTCAAAGTTAATATTGGTGAGGGTCGCCTAATCATACGTTCGGATCACTAAGCTCGACCATCGTCCCACTGAGCCATGTATAAGGCTCATAGCTAGTGATTATATCTAGTAGAGAGGCATCCTAACTAGGAGTAAGACTCACGTAACTACCTCAAGAAAATCCTCAGCTACCCGAGGATCTGTCTCACCTCATAACATCAAAGGTCTCTACCTCTGTAACTTGTTTAGCGCACTCAGCCTACACACATCCTTCACTGGTAACACTGGTAGATACTACTTATTGACGAGTGGTTGCATCACTGGTTCAACACCTAGAGGTAACGCTATAGACTTAGTACCTTACACTAAAGCCTCCTCTCAGGGTGGATCATCATTACGATCATATTATAGGATCCTATCTGACTATCATTATGGTAGCATCCTGAAATATATCAAGGTGAACCAAGATTAAAGTGTATATCTAGAGAGATGACTGAAGAAGGAAATGGAAACAAAAACCATTCCTACATGATTCATGTACCCTTTATTTCCCCGCTACCAGTGTTCCCATGTACCGAGTCAGAAAACAGGTTCCCATAGTCCTTGTGTATGGATACGTCAGCCGCTACACCAACACTGGAGTTCCTGGTCTAAAAGATGAACTCAAAACACTTAACAGTGTTTCCCAAATCCAAAAACAACATACCCCCAGTCTTTGAGGTATAATTGAGTACCTTTGATACCAATTTGTCACGACCCGTCCCCTAGTGCCCGTGCCATGACAACATGAAGCCAGCCTCCCAAAGGATAGGGGCTAGCGATTAGCACCAAAGGAAATATTCCACAAGTGGGAGGCATTTTCCTGAGTAACTATAGACACACACACAAATCCCATCCAAAGGTACTAGAAAGTAAAATCAAAGGAAACCATGCATGCAATCTACTAAGTAAAACGCAACCAGAGTACAATGGAAGGTAAAGTACAGGGTGGAAACCTGGGCCAGTATACAATCCCACCAAAAATGAAGATAGAAGAAAAGTAAATCTCCAAGTCCTCGAAGCTCATTTTCCAGGAATCCTACCTGAAGGGTAGGTGGGGGGTATCTACCTGAAGCTATAGAAGTGTACCTTGTTTGTCTGATCTCACTAAACACCACCAATCCCTGGTCCTCCCTGGACTCCGTCAAAGTGTTGGTCATCTGCACAAGACACAACACGGTTGGGAAAAGCCCATATAGGGGTGAGTAAAACAATACTTAGTAGGGGACTACAAAACCAAAAAGGTAAAGCACAAGAGAAAACCCACAAAGGAATGCACAACCAGTTCAACTAAGGTATATACCCATACATATACCATGAACATATAGATATAATTGTCTCATTCATTAAGAAAACACGTGGTCCTAACCACATAGATAGTTATAGGATTCTCATCAAAGGGTCAAGTCATGAAACACAAACTAGGGGATCACAATCCATGAGCTCAGCCATCTCTAGTGGAACCCGTCCAAGAGATGTACTCCATTAGGTACAATCCTACCATTCCAAATGGTATGTTTGAGAGAACGTGCTCCACCGAGAACTTTCTACTAATATACTCTAGTGATCGACACTAGAGGTTTAGTTGTCATAGTCATGAGACCCATGAAAGACTAAGGAAACCCATGTGAAGAGGCCCACTTGTCATCACTACGCTCAGTTGAGGGAGTGTTTCTCCAGACTAACCTGCGATATCTCATTCGCTCCTATAATGAGTGGCCCACACCTCAGTCTGTTGAGGGAGCACTAACTCTTATCTATATATCATTTTCATGAAGTGGATGGGTTTGCTGGTTGCTACAATGTCCGATAGACGAGGGAGCTCCATCTCCAATCAAGGACCCACAACCTACCCGGTTAGTGGAGTATTACTAAATGACTAGAGGACCCTCACCCTGGTGTGATAGGGGAGTACTACTCATGAAGGAACCAAACCCTTTATCAGTAGGAGAGTATAACTTCATATATCAAGGAACTGCACCCTACCAGGTAGGGGAGTACCACTTAGTGACTAGAGGACCCACACCCTAGTAATATAGGGGAGTACCGACTCTGTTAGTCTATTCACTTAAAAAATAAACCTAAAAAACTAACATTCAACCTCAACCTGTTTCGGTTGAGGTTAAGCTATGACTAAGTGAAACATACATCATGAGCTCAACGGTACTCTCAGATTTCCAATCCGAGTTACCATTTAGGAGTTATAAAAATTTGAAAATAAAATAATTGTTAATTATTTTATTTACGATTACAAACTAACATTCACTATTGGACCACACAATCCAATGTTAGGCCCCTTCTAGGTGAATCCCAACATTCATATTTCAACAGTGCCCTTATATTTTTGATCTTAGCACCATTTAAAAAGATATAAAAACCCTCCCGCACGTTTAATTAATAAAATTTAAAAAAAAGTTATGAAATCCATTCTGGCCACTCCAAGTCTCATAATTATGTGCCATATCAGAGTCTTGTCTCATAAAATTTCCATTTAATTTTAAAAAAATTTCCATGGAATTATGGGCCATAGTGAACATGTATTAAGTATCTTCAATTCATAGAGTTCTAGGATGAGTCACATGGATGTCATGAACTTACCCCATAAATGGGACCACCATCATCAATATTGCAAATCATTCACACTTCCCCTCAATGGGTTTATCATACCATGATGTTATTTCTATCATGAATACCAAGAATAAACCCCCAACATAACTATGACAGAAATAACATGGTATAGAATAATAAGACAAGTATATCACATCATCATGTGAATATAGTAGCATCATATAGAGACATGTAATCAACATCAAGCATGGTGACAAGAGACTCTAAAAATAATCATATAATCAAGGACTATATGTGGGTGTCATGATCTATAAATACACACACAACCATAAGAAAAAACAATCAATCATGAACTATAATCTACTCTAACACAATACGAAACAAAGATAACAAGTGTATACAAGGGCCATAAAATGTAAAGAACTTCCTATATCAAGGTTGTCGATGTAGATGTTAACATTTTATAGGATACAAAACCCAATCAATACCTTGCACCAATAGGATCAATCTCACATTCCAAGGATTCTTATAGCACCCCAAAATCACCATAAATAAATTCTATAATCTCTAAAAGTTGATTCTCCATTGGTGGGAATGAATCCAATAGCCCAGGGGGTTGAAGATCTCTTGATGAAGCCCTAGAGCCACCCTAGGTCCAAGAGGAAAGACTAGGTTTTAGAGGCCTTTGGAATTAATATAATTTATAGAAAAATTTGGTGTTATGGCATAGCATATAGGGATATTCTACATTATGTCACAAAATATCCTAGACTATGGTTTAAAGGTATTGTCCACACTATAGTGGTGTCTAGTCAAAATCATGCCTGAAATCTATGTATTGGTCAATAGAGAGATCCTATAATCAAGGTAAAGGACCAAGAAACTATTTATATTACTATTCCAAATCCTCTAATCCCTCATTTGGAAACTACAATGGAACTATTGGTCCATGGTGTAGTGACCCTAAATTTGGAAAAACTACCCATTTACAACTTGCTACCTCTATTCCATAACCAGATATTCACATCAAAATTATGTAATGATATACAGAACCATCAAGAAAACCAATTTTCTATAGTTACTCAACAATTACAAAACCATAACCACCATAGGGAAAAATACACACCATACAGTAGAATCTGACTCACCTCAAGAAAATAATTAAACCTCACTTTCTTTCCTTTAAACCGACTCTAATAAATCTCTTAAACACTGATGGTGTTACAATTTTATCCCTCTAATGAGTTACCATCCCTAAGAGGTGACTTGAAGATTTTTTCTCAAATAAATTAGTCCACTGATCTTGGACATTAGAAAATCTATCCCATGTTTCTTCTTGGATCCACCCATGCCCCCATAGAATCTAGAAAAGTAGTATCATCTTTCCTCATCAGATATCCTCACTCTAGTATATAATATTCCCTAAGAATTACTCATATGATGCTTTAGGATACATCTCAATATTCATATAGTTAATAACATTTTTAGTATTGGGTATGAACCTCTAGAGAGAAGACACACAAAACACATCATGCGTACCCTGGTAACATAAATGAAGATCCTGAAGGTATGCCACTATCACAAACAATTTAGTGATCTCAAAGTTCCCAACATATCTTGTGACTAACTTCCCTTTCTTACTCAGCCATATGTGTCCTAATCAAGGATTCACATTTAGCAAAAACCAGTCTGCCAAAAAAGAACTAACGGTATCCTCTTGTGGTTGGAATAAGTCTTTTTCCAGCTTTGAGTGGTGATCAACTTCTTTTGAATTAGCCAAACTCTTTCAGAGGTATCTTGTACCATACTAGACCCTGAAACTAGTACCTTACTTGCCTCATGCTAATAAAGTGGCCAAGGAAATGGACTACCATAAAGATACTCATAAGGTTCCATATAAATCGATGTTTAATACCCATTGATGCATGTGAATTCAACCAAGGTTAAATGATCATCCTAAACTCAACCTAAGTCTAGCATACAAGATCACAACATATTTTATAATATCTGAATCATTCACTCTAACTTTCCATGTATCAAAGGATGATACACTATGGTCAATATTATCTGATCCCCTAAGGCCTTCCACAATACCGACAAAAACCCTCACATATAACTTACATATCTCTTAGATATGTTTCTCAAGGGAACTCCATGAATGTGTAATATCTCATGGATATAAATATTTCCGAACTCTTATACTGAGTGACTCTTAGAAATTGATAAGAAATGAGGAACTTTTATTATCCACTCAACAATCACCCAAAACAAAATCATAGATCTTCAATGGAATGGGTAAATCATCACATAGTCCATCATGATATCATCCCACTTCCATATGGTTACTAGAAGTGGACAATGAAATTCAATAGGTTTTTAGTGATTGACCTTAATCATCTGGAAAGTAATATATCAAGAAAAGAATCCATCACTTTTTATCTTCATCCCTAGTCACTAGAACTATCACCTAAATTCATTGTAAATCTTTATTACACTAGGATTTAATAACCAATTATAGGTATGGAAGAATCTAATCAGCTCTTTTATGATAGAAGTAGGGAATACAAATCTCCCATATACTAGGATCACATCATTACTATACAAAACCCCCTAGAGTATCCAATTACCACTTTCTAGAGTCTCCTACACCATACCACTCTTAGGGTTAGTCACCTATCTATAATTTAAATAGTCTTCTAAAGAATATTCAAACACTAAATGTGAATATTTAATCAATCCTTAGCCATTATAATCATCCATCCTCTATTCAGAAAAAAAATATTATAAGGAACCTCTATTCCTCTGAATCCTGTTTACCAAGATTCTAAGCTACATGCATCTTTTGGATAAGGGCATCTGCAACAATATTACCTTTACATGGTTCATTGGACTTATCAGAGAAGAATATCTATAGATACTCTACATAGTGCCTATGACTCAATTTTAGTTTTGACTATTTGAATATATGTGAAGGCTCTTATAGTTCATGTAGAAAAAACCTCTCATTAAATACATAATGTTTCTAACACTTCAAATCATGGACCCAAACTACTAGCTCTATGTCATTGGTTGGATAGTTATTCTCACGGGGTTGTAGGTAATGTGACCCATAATATATTACAGTATCTCTCTGAATTAATAATACTCCCAAACCAAAACTTTATGAATAAAATTATACAACATAAATAGTCCTTGGATTGTGAAGTATCAACACCAGAGCTGTAGTCAACCTCCTCTTAAGCTCAACAAAATCCTTTTAAAACAAGTCTGGCCACTGAAAATTTACCTATTTATTCATCAACACATATATTGGTGGTAATAAATGGGGGAAGTCCTCAATAAAATATAAATTATATCCTACTAAATCTAGAAATCTTCTGATCTCAAACATTTTCTGAGGATTTTTCTAGGAAATGACTACATTATATTTCTCCATTTTCACAAATATATCTATTTTAGAAACCACATTCCCCATGAATTGAACCTAATGTATCAAAAAGTGATTCTTCAATATCTTGGAATAAAGATTTTGTGCTTCCAGTTTACCTAAAACTATCTGAGGTGTCTAACATGATTCTCCAGGATTGGTGAGTAGATGAGGATGCCATCAACTAACACGTTGACGAACGAGTAATGATATGGGTAATAAATTTTTTTATTAGATGCATAAACATTTTTGGTGAATTTATGAGTAAAAAATAAATCAACAAGTATTTTTATATCTCATAATTTCTCTAAAATTACATTTTTATAATTTCCTACTATCTATCAAGAAACTTGTGATAGCCTGATCAGAGATCAATCTTATAGAACCATCAGGCTGCCCGTAACTGATCAAAGGGATCACCAATCTTGGGAAATGGGTATCTATTATTCACCATCAACTGATTCATATTTTAGTAATCTATGAAATTTTAAATACTTCCATCAACCTTCTTGGAGAATAAGATAGGTGAAACCCACAATGAAGTACTCAGGCTGATAAATCCCTTATGTTCCAAGTTCTTGAGTTGTACCTTCAGCTCCTTCCACCCGGATGACATTATATGATAAGGGGGTATTGAAGTGGGATGAATACCTAGCATGAGTTCTATCATGAAGTAAAATACACTATTATGAATAAGTCATGTGTAGTCATCTATAAATAAACCTTTATAGATATCCACAATTAAAGGAAAATATGACTGTCCAACCACCAATAATTCTAAAAGAGACAAGCCTATAATATGGTCCATGATCATCCCAAGATGAATCAACTTAGAAAAAAATATACATAATCTTAACTCCCATTCAATCATCATCACATACCTTTCAACCATTGGGTAATGTATACAATACCCATCTTTAATAGTAATCAACGTGGGCATAGAAGATGGACAACTAGTCTATACAAAGAATCACATCAAAGCTTATCATATTCAGAACCATTAAGTCCCATAAATGTATATAATCATAAATGAATATAAGATACTATGGGAATCACTAAATATCATCCACTTTAATTCCCAATGATTTATCATGGAAAATAAACATAGAATACAACTTAACCGATAAGTCAAGACCAATAATAAATTTTGTAGATATAAAGGAATTTGAATAATTGGTATTAAAAAAAGAAATAAAAAAGTAGAAGTTATCAAGATTTCATCTTGAAAAGTAGATGATACCTCATGAACATCTACTAAAGTATGGTCTAATAAATATACATGGTCTGGCTCATCTCTTTGAACCTATCCCTTAGGTACACGACTCTCCCGAGTGATATTTGTCTAAGATTTCTACTGAGGAATCTAGATGGATCCCTTGGTTGAAGGCTATGTCTATCTTGCACCCCTATGGTACCTCAACATCAAAGCCTTAGATAATAACTTCAGAAGATTAACTATCTTTTTTTTCACTACCAACATGATCTCTGAGGTGTTATGAAAAACATTTGATAATTCCCAACCCTGTCATAGTTGAATAACCATGGAACTCCCCCTAGGCGGGATTAAGAATCCACACTATACTCTATCTTCATACCACTATAATGATAAATATCTCTGATTTCACTTTTTTTCTATACGAAGAGGCACTCATAAAATCCATATGAGGTTTACCCACCAAATTAGTAAAGGGTGAAAGAAGGATAACAACTTAATCCTCCTCTAGGACCATGTCGATAATGAAGGACTTGAAAAGAACCACTTGCTATATCACTAGGTATAAGGTCCTAAATCACTAATTGATGTTATTATGAAGACCAATATTAAAATTCATAGTATTATATGAATAATTTATGGAAAATATATGAGAAAAACAAAATAGACCTCTGAAACAAGCAGAGTATACATATAACATCACAGACCCTTGCTGGAGCTCTATGAAGTCTATTTCATTGTCCATATTTAGCATTTTAAGAATAAATCCCCCAAAATATAGGTTATTGAAGGACTTCTAATTAAGACTCCCCACGTCTTCATCCCATACCATCATGAACCACCATCTTATAGTGGGACCCTATATCATGAATGCTACCAACTTCACCTTCTTTTACTCAGGTGTCTCAATGTTGTCAAAGACACCCTCGATGATGTCTATCCAATACTTTGTATCATATGACCGTCTGGTTCCCTACAATGTTGGTGGATTCTAGAGTTATAAGTTTGTGGAATATTTGACCATGGAAATTGGCACCCCTCCACCCTAGGTTGGAACAAGAGGAAAGACTCTTGGATAAGGTGGGATCATTGCGCACACCACAAGAGTAGGTGTTAGAGTATGCTCTATTGTACTGAATAAAAGGTAGTAGAACATGGGAAAACCCCCTAGTGAGATAATACCGATCCATTACAACTAGTGGAACCATTAGTCTTATTTGGGAAAAAATATATACTAAAAAAAAGGAAAACCCTATAAAAACAAATGTCTGTAAGATAAATCCCAATCAATCTATGGGATCACACAAAGGTTCTCTGAGGAGGCTACCCAAAACTAGTGGTATATTTCTCATAGCACTAAACATGGTCCTTTGTACTTGAATGTTAGTTAAAATAATATATATATACAATAAATATAATTTTATACTCTAGTTATACTAATTAATTCCATTATAGTTATATCACAACCGCCAAACAAATAGATATATCACATAATAAGAAAAAAAAGTCTATCCCAAATAGATAACACAATACAAACATTAAATTAAAGAACTATTATGTAAACAAATACGTATAAATATATAATGTGATCCTACATTCCTATTCATAATGCATGAATGCCACAAAATCCTATAAAATATTAAAAAAGTCATTTAAATAATAACTTAGAGTTCTATTACACATGAGATGGATAGAAATATGGAAACTATCATACTCAAGTCTTAAAAAAGCTATCACATTTTTACCCTGTCCTTGGTTGGTTGAAAGAAAAGAAGAAAAATATCCCATGATATCATTTTGTAGCACCCTAACCTCAACCATTGTGTATGATTTGAAAAACCACAAGACCTCATGAATCCCTCCTTATATGCAAGATACTGCCTACTAGAAGCTTGGGTATGAGGTTTTTCAGTGGGGAGACTATACCCTTAGTATCATTTCCTTACATAGTAATTCAAATAACATATAAAAAATTAGAGTAAATAATGTGGAATAAAATAATATTAGATTATACACATATTATAAAATAAATAAATAGGTGCCCACTGTGGAAAGCTAAACCAGAGTAATAAGTATAGGAAATTAAATAAAAAATAAACTATAAAAATTCTCAAGATTCTATTCTGGTCCCACTACTAGCTTCATGCTCCTCATCTCAACCATTTTCCATAAGACCCTTTCCATTTCTTAGAACCCTATAAACAAATTCTTCATGAGCATAGAGATACCCATATAGGGTGTGAGTAATAAAATACTATAGGAAAAAACTAATTCATCCTTAAAAAATACGTACATGCATAACATGCGTATTTCTTGACAATAATAAATGTGAAAGAAAGCATAATGAATCATATACCAAGAACTATTCTAACCGATCTACAATGAGCCCCAACCATTCCTTCCTTAGATCAATACTATAAGGATAGTTAAAATGATGTTATAAGTGATCAATAACTAGACACAAGTCTGTATACATGTTACATTACTCAGTATCATGAAGGAATTATGTCTCAAGTTAGGCCTTGAGGCTGTTTAGTCAATATTTACTCAGTATCCACAAAGAATCAAGTTCTGTTATGTCTATTTAGTGACCACAAGGAATCAAGTTATGAGACAGGATAAAATTCTATCATGATATTACCACTAAAATAGGTCCATATTTATCAACACAACATATATTGTATGCTTCCCCTCTAAGGGGAAATCAGGTCACGATGGTCCAACTATCATGAATACCAAGAAAAAACCTCCAAAGACATGGTAAGACAAATAAAAAGTTTGAGAATAAGAATAAAAACATAATATATCATAATGAAAATATAGTATCATCATATAACAACATGTGATCAACATAAACATTTATAACAAGTTACTTTAAAAATACTCTTTGAATCAAGGATTATATATGGGTATCAGGCCTACACACACACCCACAAGAAAATTACATCAATCATGAAGAACAAGCTATGAAAACACAATATGAAATTAAGAAAACAATTGTATAAAAGGGAATGAAAAGGTAAGAAACATACTAATTCAATGTTGTCAACTTCAACATCAATATTTTTCAAGAGATGATACCCAATCATTCCCTCTCACAAACAATATCAAGCTCACATGCTAAGGATCCTTAGAACCATCACATAAATTTTCATAAAAAGTTATTCTAGTATCCCTAAAAGTTGATCCTCCATTTGTTGGGATAAATCCAATATCCTAGGCACTTGAATATATCTTGAAGAATCCCTAGATTCACTTTAGGTATAAGGGGAAAGGATGATCTAAGGCTGGGTTCTAGGGGCCTCTTGAATTTATATAAATTATGGAGAAATAAAGCATTATTATGTAGAACTTAGGGATATGCCTCAGTGGGTCCCAAAATGGAAAGGACTACAGAATAAAGGTATTGTCCATTCCATAGTGGTATCTATTAAAAATAATTATTTAAATCTACATTGTTGTAAATAGTGAGATCCTATAAACTATGGAATGGACCATGATGCAATGAATATTACTATGTCGTAGCCTCTAATAACTCATAGGGAAACTACACCACAACCACTATTCAATGATGTAGTGACCCTGAATTTTGAAGAACTTCCCAAATTCCAAGTTCCTACCTCTATGCCATTATCAAATATCTACACCGTAGCTATATCAAGATACCCCAAAACATCAAGCTTACCGCTACTCCACAGTGCCTCAACCACATCGTATCCATACCCACCGTAGTTCAAAACAAACACCATTCCATAGAATCTGATTCCAAATAAGAAAATTATTTAACTTCCATTTTCCTCCAAAACTAGCCTTAGTATACCACTTAAAAACTAAGGGTGTTATAATAATTATTCAAATAATTTTGATCACATAAATTCAATCAGGGGATATTTGAGTTTATAATATGTGAGTTGAATTTTATCACTTGTTTATTTATACACAAGTAAATAAATAAACAAATATTTATTAATTACTTTAGTAAACAGATTATTATAAATATTTATTTACATAAATTAATTTTAAAATAAATACTTATTCATGAGTTTAGCAAATCTAAAATTTATATTTTTTTACTGAATGAATAATATTTATTTTAAATGATATTTTATTATTCAAGGTTTAGTATAATCCATGTAATAATAAATTAGATGAGTTAATGGTTCAATAGAAATGATATTTATCTAATATCATTTAAATTAATAGTAATTAATTTATTTGTGAAATGATATTTAAATAATTACTTATCATTGAAATAATAATAATAATAATAATTGACACAATATTTTTCTTAGATTAACTATATATATAAGGGCCGTTATGAAATAATCTAATATTTGGCCTTAGGTATAAAATCAAAAATATATCATTTTTCACGGGGGGTGGTTTTACACAATGGAGATATTTTCTCTAGAATTATCTCAATACCTATAGAGATTCATCATATTATTCCCCTTCTTAAGAACAAAGAGTGAATAATATAACTCTTGGTTGTGATCAATGAATAATGTCTTAAAAAACTTGGTTCCTCTTTACTAGCACATCAAACATCAATAATGTCATTTAGAGATTCATGGAGCATATGTGAATACACATAGAGGAATATTCATTTGGATTATCCATCCCCAAGATAAAATTACTAGACTGTAAACATAATTTGATCAAGTTGATTATCCCATTCGAGGTAATTCAAGTTTTAAATTAATTATAAATTGAATGTGTAAGATCCTCTAAAGAAGATTCTAGGATGTTTCCATAAATTTATTAAAGTTTTATCAATTTATATCGATGAACGATATAAATCAGTAACCTTTTTTATGATTACGCTAGACCCTATAAACCTTATTTGGTCGATAATATAATGATATGGAAAATTTAATATTTTTCAAATATAGGATGATTTTCTTGGATAATGGGTAATTTAATTAATTCATCAAGGTAATTTTTGATGTAAAATAAAGTATAGACATGTGAAATTTAAATAAGTAGGAATTTAATGAAAATATTATAAGAGATTTAAAAAAGTGAAATTAAATATCATATAATAGATAACACAACAAATAAATAAAACCTTTTCATATAAAGAGTTTAAGAGGTTGAGAGTTTGGTTGAATAATTTTAACATAATTAACTATATAATCTTATTTTTAAAGAAGGATTTAAAATTTAAAACCAATATTGAAATATTTTATTTGGTTTCTTTTGAAATATTCAATATGAAAAACTAATATGTTTTGCTTGTTTGTGTTACTATATTGAATTGGTGTGTGGAGAGGTAGAACAAGAATGTAACCCTCAGGATTGATAACGATCTGATTAAAAAATGTCATAATAATGACATCGCATTAATATTTTTATGGAAAATCAAAAAAAAATGGTGTATTCTCATTATTTGTAACTTGTTTGGGATAAAGTTAGTAAAATTATTCAGTAGTTTAACTTTAATTTTCATATTTTGTTGGTTTGATTGTTTTATTTGTATTGACATGTTCATGTTTTCTTACTATGATGCGAAAAAAATAAATGCGATGAAAGAAATATCAGACACATCAATTCACCCCATATAGGGTTTTTTTCACCTTGTGGGTTCAAAACATTTCATTATAGCTAAAAGGTTATTCCTTAAAGAATATATCATGATAAGATCCCTAACACGGAAAACATTATTAGTGCAAAATGAGTTCCACCTTTTTATAAATTCAATTATTAGATTTGGGAGAACTATATTATTTCATATTTATAATATATTAGGCTAGATTTTTTTCTCTATTATGATACATGGTATTCAAATAAGTGATCTTTATACAATGTCTTTACATGAAATTGAAAAGAAAACTTTCAATGCTGATGCACAAGCATAAAATTCCTTATTTAATGATCGATCAAATAAATATATATGAAGGTGAATAGATGTAAATATTTAAAAGATGTATGATATGGGATATAAAATATATATAAAAAGGATGAAAAGGTTAATGAGGTGAAACTAAAAGGTCCTCAAAATAAGTTCAATGACTTTATAAAGTATCTGAATGGAAAAATTGATGGTTTTTCTTCAACTATATCACTGAGGTTTTCAGATTCATTCATGGAATTGAAGATAAAATAAAATATTTTAAAACAATGAAAAATACCCCAAGGATATTTTACACCTTTTTATAATCCAAAGGTTTTGTCATTTGATGAAATAAGTATGGAAAAACATTCACTTGATGAATTGAAAATTAGGTTGGTTACCTATAATATGCATGTGAAAATAGAAGAGATGACGAGTCATTTATCCTAAGATATATAATTAAAATAAATAAACATTAAATTAAATAAGGTTAATATTTATATGAAAATTTGAAACCTGAATTCCTATAACTTGTTTCTAGAAATTTCAAGTGATGTGATGGAATATTTGAGAGCACACTACCATTATCTTGTTTAAAGTGTGGAAAAGAAGGTAACATTGTAGTGAAGTGTCTAAGGAGTCTTAGAAAATATGATGGTGATATTGATCACTCATTAAATTAATAAAGGAAGTTTATTCTAGATGAAATTTACAAAATTGGAAATTAGTTTGAAAGTAAGTTTCAATGAAATATATCTGTTCAAAAATAGGAAGACAATGATACTATTTTTCTTGAATGAAGTTTAAATTAGAATTAGAGGATAATATATTGGTGATAGTAGAATAAATTCAATTTAATAATAGGGAGTAAAATCAAATAGAATGATATATAGATATCAAGGATTAAATTAAAGGTTTAATTAAGGAATTATATTTTAAAAAGAAGAAAAAATGGAAATTGGTGAACTATTGAGGGATTACTCATAATATATCAACCAAATAAAATTCAAAATCCCTCAGTTTGAGATGGTTTTGGAAGATGAAACTATGAGAAAAGAAATATCCAATGAAATTTTAGATTTTAGGATGAAAATTATAGATCACGTTAATGTTATCAATGAACTTAATGGTATCATTAAGGGGTAAAGAAAATTGAATTTCTTAAGGAATAAGTAGTTACCTTGAAGAGAAAGTTTAGAGTTGAATTAAAATAAGGAGTTTATAAAGAGAAACCTTAATTTGGGAGGTTTTTAGATAAATATATTATGGAAATATTTGAATGTACCATGAGGATTTTTGGAAAGTACTTAAATGACTAATGATTTAATAATATGGATAAGAATGATATTTGATTTGAAGGTGAATCAGAAAAAAAATCGAATAACTAGATTCTAATATCCCAAGATCTAGCTATCTAGAGATAGTGTTTATTTATTATAACAGAAATAGATTACATAAAATCAAATTATATAGGGATCCAAAAGTTTACTAGTCACATGGGACTAGATATATACATAAACTATAATGTTTGTGACCCGATTCCCTGAACAACACTCAATCCATGTCATCACAACACCTCAAGCACACCTCCCAGTCACTAGAGGCTACCATAAGCATTGGGAGGGGTGGGGGGTCTAATATTGAACATGTGGGGGCAGTTTAATCACTTAAAATAAGGCAATATATATTTTAGGAATGTACCTATAAGTGAAACAACCTGTTTTGATATTGATTGGCCAAGATAAATAGTCAGCCGTTAATGGGAACATGTGTATGTATACAACAAGTTAGAAGTAGATAACAAAACATAAACATGAATCACACATAAAAAATAAAGAATAAAAGTAAAAAACTATACAAAATGTGAGTAAATAAGATTAAAACCCAATATATATAAAAAGTGAAGGTGAAACGTGGCCTAAGTGACTAAAATAAAGGTCTCCATCACTAATACCTGCAAAATATTTCAAGTAAAGGTTGGGTTATTCCCATTAGATCACTCATAAATAACTAAAATAGAATCTCCCAAGCCCTCACGATCCACACATATCTAGAATCCATGATCAGGTTCATTTCCCAAGACTAGATAAAAAATAAAGTGATCTTCATGGATCTAGATAGGGTCCTGTACATGGTGTGAGTATGAAAACTCTATAGAAGATCTCCACACCCTGACAACATATCATAAACTAGAGTATATTCTTGAAATAATATGAAGCTGTAGGAAATTATAAACAAAAATCACATAACATAGAATATAGTCTAACCAATATTCCATGTTATAAGAAAAATAACTCCTCATACAGAGAGGATCCAAAATTTTTACCTGCTTCGAGATGGGTGCTTAGAATTCAAGAAGTACCAGTTACAAAAACATTGATTCCCATTTTAGTGATCCCAGTAGGCCATGCCAGCCTCTATAGTTTCTTACACATGAACTCATATGCCCCTACACAAATGATTATATTTTTATAAATAATTCAAGATCATATTAACCCATACAAAGTGTATAATCAAGGCCAATACTTCTAGGGAAATATTATAGCCCATCCCAAGGAATAAGGTAATTGGTGTAACCATTCAGGGTTCTAAAAGACCATATCTTGTATAAAATGTCAAGTATTATTCTCATCACATGTGTCTAACCTATACACCAATGATGGTATTTTCTAATGCATGTACAACATGATATATATAAAACTAACAATCACAACCTGATGGATAAATTAAAAAATATATATCTGTAACATATTAAGAAAGTATGGATAAATATATCATCAAAAAATGGCCTTTTATAAATTAATTTCATTGCTAATATAAGTATGGAATTATTCCTACCTTGCACCTAAAATTCTAGTTCAAGTAATAATTTTTCCAAACAAAGCATAATATAATAAGAATATGATCAAAGTATAACAATACACCATGGAATATGAGGTGAATCCATAAAATCCATAATAATACCCATTATTTATAAAATATTTAAGGATTTATTATTATTATTTTTAAAACATTATTTTTGATTGGGTTCACTCAGCCCCGAAACCATTTCCAGGCTAAATCTCTATGGATAGGAGAGGAGGAATGGGCATGGATACCTTTTCAATTTATAGAATAGAACCTTTGGATATATAAATAAGGATTAATCCTCCACTCAAATGGTAAAACCATTCTAAAACCAAAATAGAAATAGGGATTAGTTTGATTCTAACGTGAAACATGAAATATGGAAAGGAAAATGAGGGAAATACCTTTAGATCACTGAATATAACCCTATATTGATATAAAAATGATGAAAATTGAATACTTAGGTTGCAAAAACAATCCATAGATAAGGTAAATGAAGTATTTTAGTGTAATTTAACCCAAATAGTTACTTTCGAATAACCCAAATAGATTTTTTTCCAACTCTATAACGAGTATAGAAGAAGTTTGGGGGTGATCCATTGGGAACCTATAGTATTTTATAATCTTAACCCTATATAAATTATTTGATTTTTTTTGTTGATTAAGAAGTATTTAAGAATTTAAATTGATGAAATTTTAAATTTTATAGAATATTAATGTTATTGAAAACATAAAATGACAAAAACTAGATTTTAGGGATTTTTAAGATAGAAGTTAATTAGGGTTATGAGATTCAATTTAGATCATTAGAATTGTGTTTTTATGTATATTTGTGTCACTCATATTAAATTTACCCACCATGATTCAAGTATATTGCAAAATCATTGACCTGGTTGGTTTTGAACAATCTCTTAAAATCAACTTATTGGCCTAACAACCAATTTATTATTAAAGAAAACCCAAAGGTTGCAATGATTACATATACTGTTCATATATTTATTTTTCATAGATCATTTGGATAACACTAAATCTATTTTTCTTATTTTTTTATGACATATTCAGTGAATGGATGAATGATGAAATGAAGAAATTATAAAACAAATGTAAGAATCACAAAAACACAAGAATAACAATTATATTATCCATGAAAACTCCATTTTCACCCACAAACCTAACACAAGATGGGATTTATCTACACATGATAGAGAGTATTACAATAATAAAGGACTTAAAATAAGTGTTCATTATTAAGGAATCACATAGAAGCAGAAATCTATAACCCTCTTTCTTTAAATGGGTTTCTAGTTTATTCTAAGACAACTCTGCTCTCCTTAGATAATTCTCATCCAAAATTGTTGGTTAAACCCTTGATAATATTATAACCATTGTCTATGAATGGTTATAGTTCTTAATCTCAGTTTAATTAGTGTTTGGGTATGTAATTGATAGGTGTTTGGATAAACCGTCCAATGTGCAAGGTTATGGTGCACAATTTGGTAAACCATGCACTAACTATGCAGTTTGATATTTCCAAATTCTCTCCAAGGAACATAGTTACTGAGTGAATATTCAGGGATTGGTTAATCATGTGGAGACCATTCATGAGGATTTCCCTTTTTTATTTTTGTCCTCACACGGTTTTATGGTCGACCCCGCACGGTTAGATAAACCATGAAGTAACCATACAAGAGGTATTATATATTGATTTTCTCTTTCACATGGTTTACTTGGCTAGGATTCATGGTTCCTATGTTCTAAGGGGAAATATTGAACAAAATAAAAAGTTCCCAAACACCTCCCTTTTTCCTCCAAAACTCCAAATTCAAGCCAAATCCAACCAATTATTCATTAAACACCAATTTTAACCTATCAAAAATCATTAAATCCATAATCACATAATATTTGAATGTATGAAACATTTTCAAGATATAATTAATTGTGAAATTGGATTATGCACACTAGTGCATAAAACTCTCCCACTCTTAATCAATTTTTTGTCCTTATATAATTACCTATAAAATCACCCCAATAGCTTATCAAAGAAGCTCAAAAAATATCACAAAGTAAAATCACCAATTGAGCGCATGTTTTGAATGAATAATTATAAAAATCCTATATTCACCCTCCAAGGCTTACCAATTCTAAAATAAAGTAAGAAAAGTAGACTGATGTTTTATTTTTAAAGTTACAATATATAAATCATGATTTTTTTAATTTTGAAATTTACCTTATTTATTTACAAGAGAATCCCTCCATTCATTTCCATCTCATCATACACTCAGGTAGGTTTATCCAAGATTTCATTAAGACCAAATAATTTGACATCAATTTTATATGTTACAAAATATCATTGAATCACTACTTTGATGCCTAAGAGATGGATATTTCAATTTTGATTATTTATTTTTCTATCTCAATTTTTTTCTAGAAGTGATATATTAGAAATTAATTTTTGTAACCATATTTTTCCAATGACTCACCATGTTGAATTAGAAAATTAATAAATAGATCATTAAATTAAGACCATGTAATAACCACTAGTGTGGTATCAACAAACTCAAAATTCACATCCCCATAATGAAAAATTTAACTTCCAATTAAATAGTTTCCATAATTTACATTACTATATCCCAAAATCTATATTTAAATAAAACGTTTTAAGTTGAAAATTTAAAGAACACTACTTGAAGTTTCCAAATACAACTTAGCAAAAAGAAATATTTATCAATACAAGAACATGGGAAAGATGAAAATAATTCATCCAATGCTATAATTATTTAACTAATATTAATTTGTGATATTCATAATTTACCTTGAAAAGACTCTTAGGGAAATTTTTTTCTTTGGAAATGTTAATAAAATGATCAAATGGTGGTGGCCAAAGATGAGGTTCCCTCCCCCACACTTATGATTGAGCATGATCCCTAATAATCATATAACGTGGAGAAGGATGAATGAAGAAATTACATGTAAGAGGAGTGGGGAATGAATTGAAAATTTGAAAGTGCATAAGGAAAAGAAAGAAAACTACCCTAGTTTGAAGGTGAATGGAAGGTTTATGGGTGGTGTGTGAGAGCCTGTTGAGCAGAAAAGTGTTCTCCAAAAAAATTAAAATGAGTTCACCTATTATCTAAACCAATGAATCAAGATAAATTGAAGCAAGAAAACAACCATAGCAATTGGGGATAAGCATGAACATCACTAATTCACACTATAGAGTAAAATAAAAAATAATATAGTAGATAAGTTGATCAGTAAAAAAACAGTGTAGAAGTGGTGAAGCATAGACATAAAAGATGGATGAAATGGTACAGAAAATAGAAATGCACATAAATCAAAATTTTCCTACCCCATGGGAGTTGTAACATCTCCCAATCCAGAAATCTATCATGTGGAAAAAACGGGTTATTTATGAGACTTCAAGTGCACATAACCATATGCCAGAGGCTCCCAACTAGCAGTAGGGGCATGGAAAGCATAGTGGGGAGACTATAACTCCTGGTACAGAGTTAGAATATAGTGAAATAATCAATAATATTAAATATCAGAGTAACAGAAAAATATCAGGAATAGTGAAACATATAACCAGGATGTAAAGGAAGAACCAATAAATTACATAATAGTGAACCATGTAATGACGGGATGATATGTATGTATATAATGTCAAAATGAAAGTAAAATAAATAAAATAATCAGTTGACACAAATGAACTCAAAAGAACATGGTCTAGAACCCCATGCTAGTCCCATCTCCAAACACCAGCCCATCCAGCAAGCAATAATTAGTAACAAGGTCCCTTACCATTTTCCAAACCTGTATCCATGTAATATTCTTATATACCAATCAAAAACCTAAATTGGGTGTGATTAAATCCAAGTAGTTTAACACCACAATTTCTAACAAAATTAGTCTGATAATTAGTGCATAAAATAAGCGCTAAAAAGATGTATTAATTAATCAATTAATACAATATATAAACCTACCATCTTCAATACCATGATGGAATGTCTCTAAGTATGTAGCACAACTATGCCAACCATAACCATAAACCATGGAATAATCCAACCACTAAGAAAATTCCAATGTGTAAACATTTCTTCCTTTAGAGAAAGCCCTATATATAATTATTGTAGTATCAACACTACTACAAAAAAGGATTTAGCAGCTCTATTATTTATCAGAACAAGAAGAAATCACTGATAAATGGGATATTTATCAGCACTAAAGAAAGTGATAATAAATTTAACATTTTATCAGTGCTTTATTTTTAGCGATGATAAATGGTACAATTTATAAAGGCTTTATATTTAGCACTGATAAGTATTTCTTTCATCAACGAATTTTTAGCACTGATAAAATGAAATAATTAAGTAAATAAAAAATAAAAAAGTTTTTTTATTAAAAAATAGTACTAATTTTATTAATTAAATAATTATTGACAAAAGTAAAATGAGTGATTATAAATTATTAAATATTAAAAATTTTATAAATCAGATAATTATGATAATTAATGTTATTAAATTATATATATAAATATATAGATATATATTAATTTATATAAATATGATTATATATGAAAAAATGTTGAAGATATTTACATTAAATTATCATATATTTATTGAATAATGGTATATAATTTCAAATTAATATGAATTAAAAATATTGAGTAATTGCATAGTACTCAACATATAATTGAATGATGTTTGATTTTTCAATTCAATATAGATCAAATGTGTTTTATATTGATTTCAAATATATATATAATTAATGAATTTTTATATACAGTATGCACACACACAAAACTTATCCATTTTTTCAATATTGTTAAAGTGTACGTATATTCTTAATTTATTCAATTTCACTCATATATATATATGCATGCACTCAAAATTAGATATTCATTAACAATGATAAAAATATATTTGTAAAAAATTTAAAAGTAAATATATTTATAAATAAATATATTTATAAATGTACATTCACTATATTTATATAATTAATTATTTATAATTATAAATAAATAAATATTTTCAAAAGTATTTATATAATTACAAATAAATAATTATGTATATTTAAATAATTTTTAAATTTATAAAAAATTTACTTAAATAATGAATATATTTACTATATTTATATTTATATATATATATTACATATATATATGTATAATTATATTAATATTTATAAAAATATACATAATATATTTTTTAAAATATTTTGATAATTATAAAAAAATAATTATAAAATTATAATAAATATATTTTAAAAGGAATATATTTTCTATATTTAAATTTATATATATTTATATATATTTATTAGGTATTTATAAATATTTAATTTTTTTATTTATAATTATAATTATAAATATTTTAACATTGCTTTAGCAAGAAGTGCTGATAAAAGAATATTTATCAATGTTTTTTAGTGCTAATAAAGACGAGGATTTATCAGCACTAAAAAATGCTGATAAATGAACATTTATCAGTGCTATAAGTTTAGAATTGATAAATAGTCCTTTTATTAGTGCTTATATAATAATTACTGATAAAAGGTCTCTTTATTAGAACTTTTTGGTAAGCATTGATAAAAGTGTCTCAAACTATTTTAAAAACCCTAACGATTTGCGAATCCATTCCGATATAGAAGATTTTTGCTGAATCCACCCATTGATGGAAGTCCTCCTCGGTGAATCAAAGTTCAAATTGATCCTCCTCGGTGAATTAAAGGTTGAATCACCCCACTCAACTTCCTCCGAACATCTCACTCAATATCTAAATAGGATCTCTGATTTTCTTTAACCAAATGAGGCAGCCTTCTAATTTTCTTTGTGTATTTTTGGTTTCATTTTTGATTTCTTCGTCTACAATTTGTTTATGATCCATTGTTTATGATTTTTTTGTGGTCTGTTGTTTAGGGAAATTTTTTTGGTCCATTATTTTTATTGACTACTGATGTATGATTATTTGTTTATATCTAACACTAAACCTCGTATTTATTCATTTTTTTATTACTATGTTTTATATCTTCTTAATAAATAATTTTTTCATATATGTATATAAATGTGTATAAATTTTAATGTATATTCTAGTTTATTGACTACTAATTTTAGGCACATTGGTGGTTCCCTAATGATTATATATATACTGACACCTTTCATGGACACCTTAGTGGACATGTAGCTTCATATTCTATTTTTCAAGCACAAAGTTAGTGGAGTGATGTATGTTACTCTATTTGTTATATGTATCATAGGATATAGTTCCTCTTAGAATTCACTATGGTCCCTAGTTTTCTTATGAACCAGATTCATATGTGACATCCCCAAGTAAGCACATGAGGTTTTATCACATAAAGCCTTCACATTTTTAAACATTATGGTGCCTTTAGTTCATGCTATGTTTGAAAATTAGATTTTTATTTATTTGATATTTCTTATAGAATATAATTGAGTGAATTTTTATAATGGTGTGACATGTATATGTGTATATATATCTATTTCATCATTTATTTCCATAGTTGTTTGTCAAGCATGTATTCCTATATCGGGTAATGATGATTTAGGGTCTGCATGTCCATTGATCACAAGGTTCGTGCTAAAATTTGGTTCTACTTCTGGTACTAATTATTTCAATTTTGGTGGGGGGACCACCGCCTATTTATGATTTTTTACACCCAAAGTTTAAACCACCCTTTATTGACTTTGAGGTGTGTTATAGGTCATAAGATGATCTGAACTGGTGTTTTTTGGGTAATTTGGGATAGGGTCATTACACTATCCATCTTCTAGTTTACACCTATAAAGTTTAGTGATAATATCATTTATTATCGACCATTATATCTATATATTTTTTAAAATTCAAACAACCCTTATTATTGTATTTGGAAGATATAGGTACCCAGAAATTCTAGTAGAAATCATCCATATTTCCTTTATTAGAATTTTCTATAACTTTCACTTTTTATAATGAATATATTATGTGTGTTAATTTATATATTGTATAAAATTAATCCTTTATGAACCCAATTAGATGGATATGAACCAAAAATGGATGCACGCTAATCGTTTGAAGAAAAAAATATGAAGATGGAGTTAAAAAGGTCATCAAGTTTGTATGAGATCATGTAGATAACCCTTTTAAAATCCTTTTTCCACATTTACATTGTTGTTATTAAATAAAATATAGTTTGTAAGAGTTGTAAGAACATCTGATTTTTCACGAAATAAATCAAATCTATAAATGTTAGACTAAACATAGGGAAAAACTATATGTGGGCATTGATTGGGATGATACTACAGTTTATAAATCATTAGATATGAATACCTTTGTAAAAGATGATGGAGATCACATGGAAGAAATTAAAATGGAAATTACATATGACCTTCATGATTTTCTAAAGTTGTTTTAGGAATTAAATAACTATTCCAAGAAACCATTGTATACTGTTTGTAAAAAATACACAACATTGTCAGTGATATTAAAGATATATATTTTGGAAGGGGACATAGGATAGGGTGACACCATCTTTAAATAACTACTTGGCCTTCTAAAATATATGATACCATAATAAAATGAACTACCATGTCGAACATATGATTCTAAACAAATGTTATTTTCAATGGGAATGATCTCTAAAAAATACATTCTTGTCTAAATGATTTCATATTGTTTTCAAATGACCATGAATCACTCATCAAATTCCATAAGTGTGGTGTGGATCAAAATAAGAATAATGAATAAAGTCCTTCAAAATATGTATGGTACTTTCTTATCATTCCATAGTTTAAAAGAGTACATGGATATGAGGAAATTTCAAGACAATTAACACAGAATGAAGATACATGAATAAAAAAATGGGAACCTACGTCAGCTAGAATATTCTCCTCAGTTGAAGAAAATTGATTACGAGTTTCCTGAATTTGGCGATAAGCCATGAAACTTTCGTCTTACTTTATCTACAAATAGAATAAATCCTTTTGGTGTACAGAGTAGTACTAAAAGTACATGTACCATCATGTTGGTAAATTATAACTTTCCTCCATGGTTATTCATGAAGCATTGATACATTATGTTTTCTCTACTTATATCCGGACCAAAGAAACCTGATAACGAAATTGATGTATATTTGGATCCATTGATCGAAGATATAAAATTGATTTGTGATACAAGTGTAGTAGTGTATGATGCTCATAGAAATGAAGAATTCACATTGAGGGCCTTGTTTTATGGAATGATAAATGACTTCCCTCCTTATGTAAATTTATCAGGCTATAGCATTAGAGGCATGTTGGGGTGTCCCGTTGGTGAAAAACGCAAATAATCAGTTCGATTGAAACATTATTCAAAGAATATGTTTTTAGGAAATAAATTTTTCTACCTCAATAACATAAATACCAATATTGGAAAATAACACTAAATGGTAATATCAAACAAGGTGCGACACCGTCTATAATAATGGGCAATCATCTATACAAAAAAATTAAAAAAGATTGAAACTGCTTTCGGTAAACCATTTTTGAAAAAACTTACAAATTCATGTCGGAATAAGAGATCAAATTTATTTTAATTATCATATTGTAAATTTTTGTATGTGAGAAATTTTCTTGTTGTGATGAATGTGGAAAAAAGTTATTTGATAGTGTTATTGGAACATTACTAAATGTTCCTGGAAAAATAAAATATGGAATTGAGGATAAGTTGGACTTTATTGAAATGGGGATAAAGGATGATTTGGAACTAGTGAAGGGTAAAAGTTAGACTTTTCTTCCTCTAGAAACTTACACTCTATCTAGACAGGAAATATTTTAATTTTTTCTTTTCCTTACGAGTGTAAAAGTTCTATCGGGTAACTCATAAATTATAAATAAAGTCGTGTCAATGACTAATTTGATTTTACAAGGACTAAAATCACATGACTATCATGTTTTGGTGAAATATTTAATGCAAGTTTATTTCTATTTCAATATGCCTCAAAATCCATGACATACATTAACTAGAATATGCTTCTTTTTCAATGTCATATGAAGTAATGATGTAGACTCAAAGAAGTTACCCATCATGAATAAGGATATTTAAATCATATTATGTGAATTAGAAATGTTATTCCCACCATACTTATTTTCAAAAATAGTCCACCTGATGGTTCAATTAGTCATAGAGGTTTAACTATGTTCTTATATCCATCATAGATGGATTTACCCCATTGAATGGTATATGAAGATTTTTAAAGTGTATGTCAAGAATCGAAGTTTCCCAGAAGGTTGTATTGCAGAATGATTTATTGTTGAAGAAGATATTGAATTCTATACCTATTACCTAGAATATGTTGAAGTCATTGGTCTCCCAAAGTCTCATCATAGTGAATGCCTTATGGGTGAAGGTATTTCTAGAAGATATTTTGTTACAAATACCTTGATAGAGAAAGAGTAAGAACCTATTTATATATTACATAATAGTGATGATTTTGATCCATACATTAAAGCCCAAAATGAAATTCATAGATATTTGAATCCATAAAGATATGAATGATGGATATCATATACACACAATCAACAATTTATAGGATGGTTTAGAGATCAACTTTATAAGGAGTTATCTAAAAATACGAATTCAAATATCAAATAACTTTAATGAATGGCCAGAGGACCAAATGAAAATGTTATATCTTAAACTGGGTTTGTAATAAATGGTTATAAATTCTATATAAAAGAAGATAATGACTTTATTATGATGCAAAAAGGTGGTGTTATGCTTTTGGATGAAGTGATGCACATATCTGGTTCCAAGTATAGAAATCCAGTTTATGAAAATATGTCATATTTTGGCATTATCAAATAGATATATGAGTTGTATTAGACAAAATATCAAGTGCCAATTTTCCATTTAAAATGGGTTAACAATATCAATGGATTTAAAGTTGATGAAATTTGATTTTTTGAAGGTGAATTTCAATATAGAAGGGGTAAAAGACGATCTATTCATAATGGAATAACATGCAGTTCATTTATTTTTTTTCTCTGATCCAAAAAACAATAATTGGTTGATTTTCCTACTAGAGACTAAAACAAATGTTGAGTCAGATGAAAATTCAATCGAGGATGACCCTTTGATTGGGACATCACAATCAGTTCATGCTAGTCCCACTATAGACAATGTCTTGTACATTAATGGGGACCATAAAGAGGGTATTTGGATTCTCAAAGGAGGAACCGAATCCTTGAAACCTTTAAAAAAGGAAATAGAGTTCAATGAGAAGGTAAAAGTAATTTTTAATATATTATATTTTTACTCATAATATTATATGTTCTGTAATGAATTAACATAATCTGAATTAAATTTTTTGGCTACTCTTGTAGACAATGTATTATGTACATGATGATGTTACCAATCCTTCATAAGAACAAATTATAATAAAGGAAACCCTTTGGATAGATGAAAAGGTAATGTTATGATATACTTTATCAATTTAAAATATATATATATAATGAAACATTGATTTAATTTTCATTATTCTTTATAAAATTCATTTATTTTAGATGATTTCTATCCATGTGTCATGAATTTGAAAGAAGATAAATGATGTCGTCTCTGCTCAATCATAGAGGTAATATTGATTTTTGATAGTAAAATCGTTTTCTATAGAACTACTGTATTATTTCACATTTATGTTTAATTTATTTATATTTATTATCACTCACATAATAATTGTTTTCTTATACAGGTGGATTATTTTGTTCAAGTTGGGGGTGCTCTGTTTAACTTTTATGATCCTTCTCCCTTAAAACCTTTTCACCCATACAGTGGTTAATTTATAAATTTATTTCAAGTTACCACTACTGCCTTTTTTGGAAGAGCAATGACGCTACCTCTTGTCAATTACATAGGTAATATTGATGTTTTCTTAGTGAAATTTTTGTACATGGAATTAATTTATTGTTTCATATGTGCGTTTTATTTATTTATTTTTAGTATTACTCACATAATAAATGTTTTCTTATACAAATGGATTATTTTATTTGAGATAGAGGTGATTTTTCTAACATTCATGCTTCTTCTCCTTAAAAACCATTTCAACCCTGTAGTGGTTCATTTATCAGTTTATCTCAGGTTACCTCTATTGCCTTTTCAAGAAGAGAAACGATGCTGCCTTTTCTCAATTACAGAGGCAATCTTGATGTTTTCATAGTAAAATCATTGTCCAGGGAATTAATGTATTATTTTATATGTATGTTTAATTTATTTATTTTTAATATTATTCACATAATAATTGTTTTCCTATGCAGGTGTATTGTTTTTTTCAAGTTGGTGGTGATATTGACAAATTTTTTGATCCTTCTACCTTAAACTATTTTCACCCATATAGTGGTGAATTTATCACTTTATTTCAGGTTACCTCCACTAACTTTGTAGGAAGATAAATGACACTATATCTACTCAATTATAGAGGTAATATTGATGTTTTCACAATAAAAACATTTTCCAAAGAATTAATGTATTGTTTCATATGTATGCTTAATTTATTTCATTTTAGTATTACTCACATTATAATTATTTTTTTATACAAGTGGATTATTTTGTTCGAGTTTGGGTGATCTGTCCATCTTTCATCCCTTTTTTCACCAAAACTTCAACAAACTTCTTTTGTCACAAAACCTTTCACTCCTGTAGTGTTGAAATTTATCACTTTCTTTAAGGTTCCCTTAACTATTCAATCACAAAGGTAATCTTGATATTTTAATAGTAAAATCATAGTATATAGAATTAATGGATTATTTAATATTTATGTTTAATTTATTTATTTTTATTATTACTAAAAATAACTATTTTCTTATACAGGTGGATTATTTTTTTTGAGTTGAGGTGGTTTGTTCAAAAATTATCATGTAATGTTGGCATTTTGACAAAGAAAGTCAATGTAAATCGTGGAAACATTGATTGTTAGAATTATTTTTGAATTTATATAATTGTATAAAACAATGTTTGAAATGTCTATAATATTGTGTTTTTTCTGGTATTTGTGTTTTAAATTTCATTTCATTTTAATTATATATTAGGACTTTTTTTAATTGATATCTAATGTGTTTTTGGTGCTGTAGTGTGCTGTTATAGCATATTGTAGTATGAACCTTTATCAGCGCTTTAGAAAGTGTTGATAAAGGGTTCTATTAGTGGTACTAAATTAAAGTACTGATAAGTGAGTATTTTATCAGTGGGTTTAAAAGTGTTGATAAGGGTCCTATTTACCAACTTTTTTAGTACCAATAAATGACCCCTTTAATAGTGCTTTTTCAGTGATGATAAAAGTCATGGGCTTTTAACGTCACTCACGTTGTCAGTGATTTTCTAGAACCAATAAAGGCTATTTATAGTGATGTTAAAGGCTAGTTTTGTAGTAGTGAAACTGGGATAAGACCACTATATAAGCATTTAAACCTCTAAGAAAATCCCTATATATAAGTATTGCAACATCAAATGGGGCTAAGCCCACTATATAATACTTTCAACATCACCGATCTTATCCTTATATATAAACATTACATCATCACCAAGAATATCCCTATATATAAGTATCACAACATCAAACTCATCATGCCATAAAGGCAAGGATATCACAGTATAACATCATAAACCTCAATAGTGAATTTTTAAAATTACCATTTCTCTTTTAATTACACTTTCTTTTATATATCAATTATCAATAGTCATATAAATATCCCAAAATCTATTAATGAAGAGATTTTTTATAAAGAAATAACCTTATATCTCGTTTTATTTTAAACACACTTTAAACCATTAGCCAATTCATTATTTTCATAGGGTTTTCCCACCTAATGGGTTTCCACGAGCAAGGTTGAAAATACCACTAAATCCAAAGGGACCCAAGGAATGATCTAATATATGAATTATCATCATTCTTTATTAAATTAATTAATGTTCACATCATGGTGGAACAATCATAGTATTACACACACTCAAAAATTAAATAGACCACTGGGTTAGGTTTAAACCACCTACCTTAATCTGATGATCAAACAAAAACAAGAACGGATCACCAATAGAGGATGGATGTGAAGGAGATATATGAAGAAAAATATATCATCCAAACAAAATAATTAAACTTTTCTGCCACACTAGAGATGAAAATAACACCCTACTTTAATGAAATAATGAGGAAAAGGAGAAGAAAACCAAAGCAAAGGGTCTTACCAGGGATCAAAAAGAAATATGTGATGTCGAGAAGGGAAGAAATCACTCTAGAATCTCCTAGAAAATGTCCAAGAGTCAGGAGAGAATATATTCACTGAAGGAATGAATTAAATCATACAAATTGTATGATTTCAAACACCCATCCCATAAAAAACAAGATGTCTAATCTTTCTTCACATCATGTATTCCCTATTTAAGGGGTACACCAAAAATCTCATTGCCTCAGGTGAATTTAACCCTGCTCAAATATTACACATCATGTAATGAGAATTCATGGAATGTGACCAATTCATGCTATGAACCGGTTCACGACCTATAATCATTTCATAACTTCTTCTTAGAGGTAGTTATAGGACATGTAATACATTTACATGGTGTGTAAATTACCTACAGATAGATTTTATCCTAGCTTCAATGAAATGACCCAAGCCACTTCTGAAGCCTTTTAAACTTATGAAAAACACTTGTAAGACTGTTCAACACATTTATATCAGGAATCCATAAATTTAAACAAACATACACCTTTGAAATTTAGGTTAATTTAAACAATAATGGTTCTCTATCTACAAACAATACTCAACCAATAAGTTTTAAAGAAAAAGGAAAACTAAAAAAAAGAGGTTTAACAAAAAACATAGAGAAGGAAAAACTTGGATTATATGAGATATTACAACCTCCCCACCATATAATAGATCATCATTGAGCTTCTCCAAGTATCACTATTGGGTCTCAATGAACAAGTGTAGACACTATTTTCACACATTATAATCCCTATCCTAGGTATCCTCCTAAATACTCCCATGCTTCCATTGCACTTGAACTAGAGGAATAGTCCTAACCCGAAGATACTTCTCACTATGGTTCATGATTCATATCAGATTCTCCTCAAATGAAGCATCTACAAAAAGCTCAAATTCCTTGAAGTCTATCACATGAAAAGGTTCAGGATAATATCTTTGAATTTTAAAAACTTGGAACATTCCGTTCATGGCACTATATCACTGTGGAATGGATAGTTGGTATTCCACCGGATTAACTCTTTACACTATCTCAAATGGCTTAAGAAACCTGGCCACTAACTTCCCATATTTCCTGATATGACATTACACCAACCAAGACAACAACTAAAGAAAAATATAATGATCAATATAAAACTCCATAGGTCATCTTAGATTGTTAGTGTTCAGTTTCTTCCTGCTCTGCATAGTCCCAAACCACCTCCTAATCATCTGAACTAGCTCAGTAGTCTACTATATGAGACTAGGCGTAATAAGTTCTAACTCACTATCCTCTAGCCAGTAAATAGGTGAATGGAACAATCATCTATATAAGGACACAAAATGATTTATTTGGATCAATTCCTATAATATGTTACTATAGGTGAACTCCAGGAGTGAAAAATGTTGCTCCCATGAACCATAGAAAACTAAAACACATGCTAGTAATATATCCTTCAAAATATAAATGGTTTTCTTAGATTGTCCATCAGTCTGAGGATGATAGGCCATAATCATGAGAACATGTGATCCCAGAGCCTTCTGAAGACCCTTCTAGAACCACAATGTTAAATGAGGATCTCTATAGTAAATGTTACTCCTTGAAACATCATGAAATCGCACTATCTCTCACATGTAGAGGCTATCCATAACATCAATGTTGAAGGTCTCCCTAATAAGAAAAAAGTGGGATACATTCATCAATCATTCTATGATTACCCATAATGTATCATTCTTACCAGTTGTCTTGGGTAATCCTATCTCAAAACCCATAGTCACATCATCCCATTTCCTATCTAGAATGGTAAGAGGCTACAAAATAATAGTAGGCCTATGATGTAGGGCCTTTACATGATGATATGTTAAACATCTCACCACAAATCATTCTACCTTCTTCTTCATTGCTGACCACTAGTATTTTTTATAAAGATCATGAAATATATTTTTTAAAACAGGATGTATTTTCCATCCAGAAGAATGAAACTCTCTCATAATCTCCAATCATAAGCCCATATGAACACATACTCAACCACATAAAATATGAAAATTTCCATTAAAAAGAGACCATCATAATGGTGTATCCACACCATATAAGCTGTCTCTCAAAACTAGGCCCTCCAGATCAGATAACTACTCTATATTGATGCAGTACAAAGAACGAGTATGATAGATGTTGAAGTATGAGATAATCATACTTGGGACTCCTGAACATATATGTGTATTTATGAAAATATTTCCATCATTATCCACTCATTTTAAGATGCTACCCTACCTATTCATGCATCTTCATGCTTATGGAATCAACGAAGATATTACCCTTACTTGGTGTATAATCCAATTGAAGTTGGAAGATTGAATATATCCAACCCACATCCTCTACTAAAGGTTCAAGTAATATTGAGAAAATATGTACATAAGGATCTTATGGTCAAACATATCAGGGAATGTACCATCGTAGCTAACTCCATATTGCATGTTGGTTAATTCCTCTCATTTACCCTCAACTATCTGGAGTCATAAGAAACCAATCGATCCTCATACACTAGAACTACTCTGATTCTAACTCCAGATGCATTACTTTACATAGTTTGTGCTTTACCTGAAATAGTTAAAGTGAGGATAGGTTATGAGGTCATCCTACTGTCCAACTCCTGGAAATATATTTCACATGCATCTGGCCAAATAGAATTTACCACCTCTTGTTCATCCTGTGAAATGGTTCTACCAAAAATGAAATGTCATATATAAAGTACTGATAATAACCTGCTAAACTCAGAATACTTTTAATATTTAGGATATTCTTGGGTCATTACCAAGATACCATGGTTGTAAATTTCTCTAGGTCCAATTCCACTCTATCCTCTAAGATTACATGACCTAATAAGTACACTTTATTAATCTAGAAACTAAATTTGGTTAGGTTGGTGTAAATATGATGCCCTCTCGGTGTAATTAGAATGATTTTCAGATGTTGGGAATGATCACATGTTTATAGAGAGTATAATAAGATGTATTTGAAATAAAACTACAATAAACTATTCCAGAAAATAATGAACAATCTGATTCATCAAGGTCATGAATACCACCGATGATTTAATCAAACCAAATAACATCACAATGATCTAATGTAGGCAATAACTGTTCCTAAAAGCTATCCAAGGTATGTATGATGGTATCACCCTCAAATGGTGGTATCATAATATAAAATCAATCTTGGATAAGATCTTATCACCTCTCAGATGATCAAAGAGATCATTAATGTATGAAAGAGGATACCAGTTCTTGATCATAATCGGGTTCAATATCCAATAATCCACACATAATAACAAGTCACCATCAGTCTTATTAGAAAAAAGAATTGGAGAACCTCATGGAAATGTACTAGGACATATGAAACCTTTATAATCTAGATCATTTCAACTCCCAAAGCTATAATGGTTCCATTATATATGGTAGGATAGAAACTAGATCTTCTCCAGAAACCAACTAGATCTTGTACTCGACCACTCGCTAAGGCAGTAATCCATCTAAATCATTAGGAAAGTCATCCTAAAAACTATCTAACACTAGTGTAAAGGTATAATAGTGTATTCCACCATCATCTAGAGAAAGTAATGCATTATGAGTTGTGAGACAATCCAATATTCACTAAATTTGTCCTGCATGACCAAGTTGAAGATCCCACTCACCTTGGTGTGAATAGTTGTATCCTTATTGAGATAGAAGGATAAATCTCCTCCAATAATATTTGATATGATCATAGTATAATAATAAATAATCCATACCATGAATCAAATAAAAACCTATCATTTTCATCATGAACGGTTCCCACAAGAAATGGTAACCATTGATCTCTAGAGAACATGCCTTGAAATGTTAGATATTCTCTAAATGCACTCCCAATTGTGTATAGATGGTGAAATAACCATCCAAGATATCCAAAACCAGTCTTAATCCATTTGAAAAAAGGGAAGATAAAAGGGAATTCAATTCTTCTATATGAACCATAATTCAAGTAAGGGTAGATGATATAAGAATCACATCTATAATGGTAGAAGGTCCTGCATCCACACTAACCAAAGTAGTATACATAACATTAAGATGAATTTACCCTCTACCCTAGGATTACATATTACTCCATAGATCCATTCCCTATTCCTAGTATTGATTCTCTTACATTGGGGTACCATTTCTCATTCCTCGGCCTGAACATTCGACGGAGCTCTAACTACCTATATGTTGAGGAGTACCCGAGTCCTTCCTAGAATCCAGCACCTTTATTGATCCCCTACCACTAATATACTATTATAAGTTCCTACAAAAATCTAAATATTACCCAATCAATCATAATAATGATACTCAAATGCAGGGTATAGACACTGAGGCCGCTTGTAGCCCACATTTCCACACTAATAACAATTCAACGAAATATGGTCTTGATATGGATACCCACTACCCTAAATACTCTTCCAATTATTTTCTTAGATATAAATATCATAGTGGCTCTTCTTGACACTAGAAGAAGATATACTAGTTGTCCTTACTAAAATAGTATGGCTACTTCTCATGGCATCTCTTAGATTTCCTTTTATGACATGTTTATGATTCATCACATCTAAAAAGATACTAAAGTAAAAACATTCACCTATGAACTAATATCATAGTGAATCCCATCCTAAAAATTTCTTTACATAGAGATCTTATTAGTAGATAAATATAGCACAAAGTGATGTAGTTCAGTGAATAATCTGACATAGTACGTCAATGACATCCCCTCCTATGTTAGATTCACGAACTCATGAGAAATCACATACCTCAACATATTTGGATGAAAGTGTCTTAGAAAATTCACCTCGAATTCCTTCCAAGATAACTCCTCTTGCATCACAAATTTATCTAGAATATACCAAAAATTATTTTTAGGTCCATGAAGCATGTATGAAGTAAGAATCACCCTCCTATATGTGGGTGTATTGAGGTGTTTGAAGATCATATGGACTAATTCAATCCACAAATTGGCTTCCTAGGGTCTTCCTTCCCAAATAAACAAAGGTGGATTATATTGTTGAAACTCTATATTCAACTCAGATATCTAAATCATTATGTAAACTTTATTCCTTTTTATGGATCACATGATCTTTAAGAAGCTATAAAAAATCTAGAAATCCATCTGATCCTCATGAGCTATAATAATCTATGACTCATCTTTGATTGGACCATGTTTATTTCCAATCTCATGATTCTCAAATCAATGATGATGATGATTAATTTTTTCCACTAGACAAAATAACTCCTTAGAACACTAGATAAGAACAAGGTCAACCTCAAAAGGTAAAAAAATTGAGAAATACTAACTCATGGTCTCTCTATACAAGGTTTACAAGTGCTTTAAGATGAACTAAAACTCCATTCATTCCATTATCAGATATAATATGTATGTCATTTCATAGTTCATATAGTTACGTGTATCACGTTCAATAAATATACCCCTATCATGAACAATTAAAGTCAAGATATATCCCTTTGTGCCTATCATGATGCATGTATACTCATCTCATACCATACCAGGACATGAGTATAAATCTCAAGAAACAATATCATCATGAAACCATAACACCACAAAACATGTGAATCACCCAATGTGGAATAACATCAAACAATTAAAAGTGAACATCATAAACAATAATCCCATCACTGGGTAGTAAAAGTTTCCCTTGTGCATGGGTTAAATATTCCCATGTATAATCTCATTACCAAGTCTTGACACATCTGAGTCTCCTTTATACCTTTCCTAAATAGTAAATCCATATAAAAGAAAAACCATCTACTATGATATAACTTTCTAACATCCCCTGATCCGACACTCTCTCACGTGGCTAAAATGGATTAGCAATGAGACTATAAGAGCACCTCCCCATACGCCAGAGGCTTCTAAATATAGGAAGGGGTGTGAGGAGTATAATGGGAAGACCATACCCCATAGTATAGAATTATAACACAACAGAGTAATCAATAATAATAAATATTAGAGTAATGTAAAAATAGTGGGAATAATACAACATACAATTGGGAAGTAAAGGAATAACCAATAAATCAAATAATGGGGAACATTGTAATGACAGAATGATATATATCTAATAACCAACTAAAATAAATAAAAATAAATGAATTAAATGACCCAAATGAAGTGAAAATAACCTATTCTTAAACCCCATTCTTATACAATCTACAAACTCTAGCCCATACAGTAAGAAATAATAAAAAATGGTCCCTTACCCTTGTTCAAACCCGAATCCATGTAATATGCTTATATACCAAATGACGGAATGATTAGGGTGTGAGTAAAAATTAATATTTCAATACCAATATGTCTAAATAAACCTTTTTGATAATAAGTTCATGGAATAAATGATAAACAAGGGTATTAATTAATTAATTAATACAATACCTAAATAAACCTGCTTCAACACTATGCTGGAATGTCTCTGATCATGTAGCACAACCATGAAAACCATAACCATAACCAATGGAATATTCAAACCACCATGAAAATTCCTCTATATAATATTTTCATCCTTTGGTAAAATATCTATATATTAGCATTTCAGTATCACCTAGGATAATCCCATTATATAATCATTTCAGCCATAAGAAAAACCCTATATATAATCATTTCAACATCAAACTGGGAAAAGCCGACTATATAAGTGTTTAAACATCATTGGGAATAATATTATATATAAAATTTACAACATCACTAGGCATAGCCCTATATATAACAATTACAACATCAAAATCATCAAGTCATAACAAGGATATCAAAATATCACATCATAAACCCTAATGAAAAATTATGAAAGTTACCATATTTCTTTCAATTACACTTTCTTTTATATTTCAATTATCATTATCAATATCCTATATGATATTATCGAAGAGATTATATATTAAGAAATCACTTGAAATCTCATGTTATGCTAAACACACTTTAAACCATTAACCAATTCATTATTTATCCAGGGTTCACCCACCCAATGGGTAGTCACAATCTAGATTGAAAATAATGTTGAATCAAAAGGGATCCAAGGAATAATGAAATCCATGATTTATCATTATTTTGAATTCATTTAAATAATGTCCACATCATGGTGGCGCAATCACAGTACTATACAAACTCAATAATTAAACAAACTATTGGGTTAGGTTTAGAACCCCAACCTTAATCGAGCAAGGAAACAACACCAACAAGGGATCACCAAGGTAGGATAGATGAGAGATCTATAAATAAACCTAGATCATCCAAAAAACATTTTCAACACTTGTTTCCAAAATAGAGATCAAAATACCATACAACTTTAATGGAGTAAAGAAGAAAGGAGAAGAAAACCAAAGCAAAGGGATTTACCTAGGACCAAACACCAACACATGACGTATTGAAGGAATTAAGTGACTCCACAATTTCTAGTAAATCAACAATTGGTTAATATATAAGGGATTCACTAAAGTAATGAATTATATCATATGCACTAATGCTTTAAAACTTCCCATCCTATGAAATAATTGGAGTGTAATCCCCTTTCACATAGTGAATTTACTATTTAAGTGGTATGATGGATATTGAATCCCATAGGGTGAATTTAAACCTAATATAACATTACATTTCATGTAATGGCGATTCATAACCTGTAACCAGTTCATTCCATGAACTAATTAACAATCTGTAATCATTTCACAACACCTTCATTATGGTAGTTACACGGTCTGTAATACTTCTTCATGGTGTATAAATTCCCAACATACATGGTATTTAGTTCATTTTACCTAATAAAGGTTCTTCATGTCCAAAAAAGACTAAACCAATAAGGTTTAATTGTAAAGGAAAACCCAAAAAAGAAGTTTAATGCAAAACTCAAAGAGGTACATACCTAGAAAAGATGCGATCTTATACAAGGGAATATACTTAAGAGGTAACTAAAATATTCACTAGATGAATAATACCAGGTGGGGTCACTCCATCCAAATTCATAGTCCATGCCTCTTGTGTTAGCTGGAAAACCACCATCACTTCTTGTTGAAGAAACTTCTTCCCTGTTTCCTCCTATGGTTGATAGATTTCCCACTATCAAAGAGGTACAAGACAACTATGTATGAGAGTAAATACCTCTTAGGAATTAATATGATAGAGGATGAGGTGGTAAGGGGTGGTAGATATTTGTTTAAGGAAGGTCCTACATGACTGCTTGGGTTCTCTTGGCTCTGTCTGCTTCCACTAACCAGTCAGTACTTATCCATTAGCTAGATAGTGATCTTTATAAAAATATATCATTCTTTCTATCACCACAACCTAACCAGTGTCTCGACATTGGTTAGTTGGTTCTACCTATAGTGCTCTAAACACATCTTTTTACCTTTAACTTACTTCCATACCTTTATTTTACCATTATATATTCCTTCCATAATTTCGACAAGTGATATAATTCAATTCAAGAGTTAAAACTTGATACTAAAATGATTATTCTAAAATTTTTAATACATCAACATGATCTTATGAATTCATCATTAATTCCATTAATCTAATGACCTAGAGATTAAATCATATATTTAATTAAACTCAATAAAACTATTAGAACAATAAACAAGTGTTTTTAATCATGAAAACACCCTTAGATATTGAGTGTTAAAAAAATATCTTCAATTTTCATAATCACAAACAATTAACATAAAAATACATATCAAGTGTAAATCGAGAGTGAAATATATAGTAGTATATTAAATATACAAATGTTTATAAGATATTAAATAATATATTCAATATGATTAAGAAGTAAATAAAACAAACATGTATTATTTTGAAAAAAGAAAAAAATTTAACATTCAAAAAACAGTAAAACAATTAACACCCCATTTATGAAACAATTTTAGAAATAAAAAATTTATCTCCATTTTCCCTCCCCTTTGAAGTTCAATAAAAATTTTCCCTTGGAATCTCTATATTCCCATTGAGGTTTAATAAATTATAACCCTTTTAATTATCAAAAATAAAAACAAGGGGAGGGAATAAAAGACTAAAAGGAAATATTTTAAGAATGTCTCATGATAGTTTTAAAACATATATTAAAAAACTAAAAATAGAGATCTAAAATGTAGGGAAAGAAAAAATTTAAGATAATTTGAAAATAAAAAATTAAAACAAGAATTGAAACATATTGTATCTTCTAAACTCCCCTTTAATAATATAATTAGCGAGAGAGATAAAAAAAGTTTGAATGAAGTTTTAAAGAAAAAGGATATTGAAAATTTGATACATACATTTTCTAAGACACTCATTCCCTTAAAGAGTAGTTTTTTGATTGATTCCTTCATTTAATAATCTGGAATGAATCCCTTTGAATGTAAAATAATAACATGAAATTTCCATCCCATTTTTATTTTTTCAAAGATAAATCCATCAATTATCTTAACCCAAGAGTTATCACCGAAGGTGACAATATCTCCTTCTAGTTTATCAAATTTATTGAATTCATAGAGTTCGCCACCCATGTGTCAAGAGTAAGAAATATCCAGGTACCATAATAACTCTTGTGATTTTTTCTCAAGACACATTTCCTACAAAATCATACAATTAAAGGTTTTGGTAACCACAAAAACCTTGGTGTGCTAATTTTATATAATTATGATTTATTTGACTAGATTTATTTAGTATGTGCTTTTATATTATAAATACTAGTTGAAATATGATTTGATTTTAGCCTCTCATATCATATATTATTATAATAAAATTAATAAATAAAATTTATAATTATTTTATAATAATTAAAAAAACATTTCTTGTGATCAACCATTTAAAAAAGTTGTTTTTGATGGATTTTTAAGGTGATTTCATGATTTGAGTAACCAAGAAAAACCTATTATTTTCTATGTATATGAGCACCACAAATTTTATTTAGATTATTTTATGCATGAGTAAATTTATATAGAGAGTTTTTGAGTTATTATATTGTATATTTGAGCTTATGACCATACTTTTGATTCTTAATTTTCATGGATAATACATTCTTTTCTAGAAATATTTTTTCCTATTATTTTGGAAGTTTTTATTGTTCATTAAAAATTTGTTTTTATTTATTATCATCTTCTTTTATTAATTAATTAATTTTTTGAAAACCATTTTTTAGTTTATCACATTCATATTTAACATCTTTTTAATTAAAGTGACTTGAGGATAAAGAAAAAGAAGATACAAAAGAATTAGGAGAATAATTAGAAGATGAAGAAATTGGAAGAGGAGAACTAACCTTGATATATTTTTCAACTTGTTCCATAATTAAATTAGTAATGTAATCACATGAAGAGGTTAAGTAATTTGAGTTCATGGAGTCATCACTTTTACTCCATGTTATAACTTTGAAATCATTCTTAAATTATTTTCTTTATTTAATATTCTTTTTAAATATTTCACACTTTGGAGATATGAGATTTTTTTTTTGCAATCATAGTATGTCACTTCCGATTCTACCTTTTCATTAATCTTTATTGATAAATTGAAATATTTCATTTTTTAAGAATTTTTTCATATTATTGGATAGTTGAGAATGTTCACGAACTTCACTTATAGATTAATCATTACTGGTAGATTTGAAGGTGATCAATTTATTTAAATCTTTACCATTATTTTTATCCTTCTCAGCTTCTTAAATTATAGTAATTTTATACATCATTAAAGATTTGATAAGTTCTTAAACTATTATTTTAATTATGTTATTTTTTTATGGATGTGACTTTGAGTTACCAATTTCTTGGTAGGACCCAAAGTATCTTTTTACTAATATTTTGGTAGTGAAATCACTACCAAGAGACTTTTAGTCATTTCATATGTCATTAAAACATGTAAACATACTAGTAATGGATTCATTTGGATGCATAGAGAAGATTTAAAAATCAGTTCTATACATATCAAATCTAGTATCTTTATCATTGTTGGTTCCATTATGAATTCATTCATGGAATTTACATATTGCATGCGATATTTTACATATAGAAACATGATTAAATTATTTTTGGTTAAGACCCTAGTATATAAAATACATGGATTTTCCATTAATCTCAAAATCATTAATATCATTGTGTTTGCATTTATCTTAGGAGTATATTCATGCATAACCATTTCCTAGGTAGGGTAAATTGTACTACTAATAAAACTCAATATAAGATTTTTCCAATAGGATTAACCAGTGCCATAAAAAATAGGATCTTGTGAATAAGAGTAATATGTACTCATAAAGAGTTCTAACATTGAAATCAATTATGATTAAAAACACTTTTTAAAACAATATATAAATATTATTTTTAAAAAATATAAAAATACAAAGATCCCTTTAATACCATTTTTTGTTTGAATAAGATGGAAAGAATGGGGGGGGGGTTAATTTTCCTTTTAAAAGTTAAAGTAAAATGAAATGAAAAATTTATAACTAAATCATATTTATTTGATAAAGGAAAAATATTGATATATATTCAAAATTTAATTTCAATATTTATTTAGTGAGTATACATAAGTGAAATGAATGTATCAAATTTATGAAAATTATGTGTATCGAGCTAGAATGATGCAATGAATAAACTGAAATAGAGAAAAAATTATTTCCAATAAAGGAGTTTGGAAATAGATTAGTATGAGACATTACACCTCCTCCCCTTGATTTGAGAAGTTTATGTTATTTCTCCCTTGATCTTGGTGATGATCAAGAAACCTATACCTCATAATTATGGTTATGATAACCCACTTGAACATAGTCGGTAGTCAAGGAACCTTTCCCTCAATTTTATAGAAGTGAGAACCTATTGTAAAAGGAGGTGAGATGAATAGAGGTTTTCTTGGCACAAACCCATTACAAAGATTATCCATTAATCTATCAAAAAGATTTGTACAATTGAGATGAAAAATAAAGAGAATATGGAATAATAGAGCCTTAGATATTGAATAAAAATTGATAAAGGATCTTGAGAGAACTTTGAGATTAGAGATAATCCACTAGAACTTTACTATTAGTTATTCCAAACATTAATCAAGGAAAATATTGAAAAATGAGGCGCTTTTACTAACTGATGTAGTCATGGTAGTCGATTTAGATTTTCTATGAAACCAAGGAGTCTTATTTACAGCCTCCAATAGGTCTAGGAATACTATCAAATTCACTGGATAAATTAAGTATCGTTAATATTTGTTTAAGATACATGGGTTCTGTAACACCCCAAGCTTCTACAGTACGTTTCTCTTTGAATAATTCAATAGCGTGTGTTGTACGGAACATCGAGTTCTAACACACTACAACCAATCAAACTAGCCGTTATGAATAGTAATACCTAATTTTTGAAATTTTATAAATTTTATTTTTCAAAATGGACTTCATTTTTGGATTCGGAATATCGAAATTAGACTAGGGTGAATTTTTGGTATTTTTCTGAAAAACTTCATTTTTGGATGAATAGTGAAACTACTAAGTGGTAATTAAAAAAACTAATTTTTTCATAAAACATAATTTTACTGCATCTGTGATTGGAATTTCAAAAATCCGAGAGAAACGGTTAATATCAAGGAGTAAAATGTGGTTTATTGAGATGAAAATAATTTTTGGTGAATAAAAACTTTTTACTTTTATTTACCACGGTTAAAAGTAAATAGGGTAATTAAGGGTAAAAATGATATTAATATTACCCTAACACATGTCATAATTCTATTGGACAAGTGTATCTCGACCAAAAACAACCTTAGGAATAAAATATTATCATTTAGGTCCACTTGGATTAGATTAGGACATTTATTATTATTTAATTCAAAGAAGAGTTAAAAGAGTTAAAATCAAAGTTTATTTACTAAATCATTTTTAATATAGGGTTATACATACGATACATTCGATTTTAAAGATTCATTAGAAATATAATATGATTTAATACATAATGATATTTTATTTATAATTTTTAGACATTAAATAATTTAATTTATTTATGACAAAATGATGATGCAGTAATTATCATAATAGTGAAACATTAAAATGATTGATATTATAAATACCCAAATAAATATAATATGAGACTTTTTATGAATTAAAAAAAATTTATAGGTTAATATGACATGTTAGGAGTGACTTAATTAACTTTTTTCTAAGTAATAATTCAGTTATGATTTTCAAAAAAATCAATTATTGAATAGCATCAAAATTGACATAAAAGAGTTTTTAAAACAAATATTATATTATTAATTGATATTAAATTCCTAAAAATCTAAAGTTCGGACAAGATACTTATATCATGATAGGTGTGTCATTAATGTAAAACTTGGGGTCTCTTGGATGTATATATTAAGTTTATTAACGATATAATATAAAAATAAAAAGTGACATGGTAAGTGTCAAACTAATCAACTAAGAGTTAAAACTAAACGATAAGGTTAATATAAAGACCCAAACCTATATAAATTCTATTGGTTAAGTGGTTTTCGACCCATACCCACCTTAAAATTTAAATAATACAATTTGGATCCATTATAAACCGAATATGAATTTATTATAAAATAATATTTCTAGCTTTTCCAAAGGTTCCCCTCACCCCTCTTATAAAAGGGCACTCCACCTTCTCATTAATTCACACCTTCAAAGACTTTTTGTTCGACCAAAACCTTCCCAAATACTCTCTAAACTTCCCTCACTACAACCTAGAGGCATTAGTTTGATCAGAAAGCCAACCTAAAGAGCCCTTTTGATCAAATCAAAATGAAGAACCCGAAGAAGAGGTAATGTTTTCACCACCCTTTTTCAAATTCATTTCTTCTTCAATTTCTTCTTTCTTTGTTATTACCATTATAAAATAATGAATCCAGTATCTTCTATATACTATAATATTATTATAAATATGGTACAACCATATTCAGTATTCTATCCATCCTTTGAATGACATGTCACCATACGTGCGTACGTACGGCTTACCGTCACCACGTCGTGGTGTAATTGTTATTCAATATATTATTATTTGGATGGGTATAATAATGATTTTTAATTAATGTAAATAATAAATATAAAATGATAATGATTCTTTATATATGATATACCATCCAATTATATATTATTTTAATATCAAAAGAATGATATTGTCGCTCGTGCGTACGTACGGACTACCGTCTCCACGAACATGATGAGATTCATTATCCATCGTATACATTCAAGTATAATTTTCATTTGATGATTAATAATAGTATTTAAGGACTTTATATCATTCTGGATATGAATAAGATAAAACCTATCCATAATAAACACGACTTATGTAACAAAACATATAAATGAAAACGAGTAAGTTAACACCCGAAACGATGATAATTCTAAGATATTACTAACAAAGCAATGTTAAAAGATCATATATGATATCATATTAATGTATATTATTATTGAATAATTTAATAACAATTATTTCACCATTATGCAGGAGGTTAACCTACCGTCAACCAAGGAAAAGTAAAAGGTAAGGGTTTATTTCGCAATCTCTTCATTATCCGAGGTTGTTTATATGTAATAATCTACTGGGACTTCCTTATCATCCACATCCATGTTTCTTAAAATTTTATTTCAAAACATTTTTACTATATACTAGAATATGGGTTAAAGGCATATATACCCTTGTTTGACTTTTTATAAGAGGTTTATAAAAGAATATTTCTGTCATTTTCCAAACAGGGTGCTTTTTAACATTTTCGACAGAATTAAGGTAAGAATGTTTTTTTTAACTTTTACGGCAGGTGTGGATATTTTTCACCGTTATAAAATCGTCAAAGCTTCCCTTACAAGATTATAAGAATATTTTCAAAGAAAACGTTTTATTTTATATGACTCTTAAATGATTTCAAAATAAAAAGAGATATTTCTCTAAAAAGACTTTTGATTTCATCTATGTCAACATCCTTTGACGGATTTTAAGCTTATTTGAAGATGATTTATTATGAAACTAAACTTCCATATTGTATTGAAGGTTTTGTGATATGTTTGACTATGGATATGTTATTTTTATACACCTCATGGTTTATAGTGAATGTATTGGCATTTCATATGCTAGTTTTAATACAAATGTTTATGTTATGTTTAAACCTTTTCATATGGGAATGCATTGGACTAAATATGTGACGGGTGGAGCTCGATATAGCTCCTAGATGCATCGGTAGGTCTCATGAGACAAACTAGTGTCTTGGAACAAGGCCTTGGAAAAATCTTATTTGTAGTCTTGGCATGAGGCCTTGACTATGTGGTTATGATAGTCTGAAATTGTGCATTCCATCATTATGAAAGTGGTTATTGATATTTCATGTGATTATTCGATTTGTAGAATATCCATGTGACTAAGTAAATGGAATTATTTCATTTTATTTTGCCATACTATGTTGAAGTTCAAGTTTAAAAGGCTTTTGTTTTAGTTATAAATTGCCTTAAATGTTTATTCTTATTTATGAAAGTTTCTGCTATATTGTTATCCTTAATGGGCATTTGAGCTCACCCCTTTTCTATGTTTTATTTTCCCCAGGATGTGAAGAAGTAATTTATGAATGAACTATAGGGATAGTTTGAGGGGATAAGAGTGTGGACTATGGAGACTATATTGTTGTAGTTTTTCACTTTATGACATAATGTAACTTTTATGAAAGTATCTAGTGTTTCCAAGTCTACTAAACTAATAGGTCTTTCGAGATTTGATCTTTCTTGTGATCATGAAAATGTTATGTAATAATGCACCGACTCTGGGTAACTGGGGTCGGGGTGTTACATTTGGTATCAGAGGACGTTTAGTACAAACCTTGGAAGCAAGATTTAGATAAAATCTGATTAGAGCACATAGAATTAAGATGGACTTTGTGGATTAGTATAGAAGAAATTCCTAGAATTTTGGTATTATAGAGATTTTGTGAGTTTTCTGAGCAATAAATCCCTGTTTGGATACACACAGGTAGAGGCGGCTCTGGCACAGATGTACCTAGGGGTAAAACCTGAAAACACCGCTTTAAGCTGGACTCGAATGGGAACTGGTGCACCATAATGGGCCTTGCTGCACTCTTGTTTTCGACACTCCCAGGGAATATGCATAGGATAACTCTCATTTTCTTTAAAAATCATTATGAAGGGTTTATGAGTATATACTTACTCAAAGAAAACATCCTTATGATTATGGATTATATCCATAAATAGTTCAATTTATGTTAAGTGTTTTATAAGTATGGAATTATGTATTTTGATTCGTAAACTGATCTAGTTTATGACATTGTTTAAAAATGGAGCCTAGTGGAAGAAATGAAAACTGTTTCAATGCACGCACTCTATGTAGGGATTTCTCTCCTACTCAAGATAATTATAGTGGAGCTGGTGATGCAACTGGTGCCGATCAGCTAATCACCATAGTGGGACAACTCACTCAGGTTATGAATAATAACCTTACCTGTATGGAGCACCCTGATCCACAGCGTGGAGGATCCATGTCAGGTCACTTCATGAGGAAACAACCACCAACGTTCAATGGGAGCACAAATCCCTTAGTAGCTGAGCAATGGGTAAATTCCCTAGAGAAAATATTTCAGGCTTTGGGGAGTAGTGAAAGGGAAAAAGTTATCATGGCAGTTTACCGCCTTACTGGAGATGCTGATCAATGGTGTTCATTGATTCAAAACATGAAGGAAGATGATGAATTATCAAATATGGAATGGAGGGAGTTCAAAGATCTGTTTTTAGAAAAATACTTTCCTCGCGACCATCGAGCAGATATGGAAAGGCAATTTCTGAGTCTGGGACAAAAGGAGGATGAGAATGTCACAAAGTACGAGGATAACTTTACAAGGTTAGAAAGGTATGCTGGAGATTATATACGTAACCCAATAAGTAATATTGATCGTTTATTTGATGGGTTAAAACCATTTCTCCATCGAGCATTAGTCTCACAATCCTTCTCGTCGTACGAAGACATTGTCTCATGTTCTATTAAGACCGAAAAGGAAATCTCTAAGTATTATGACTTTAAAGAAAAGAAAGAGAAGAAGAGATCTTCTGATCAATCTGGGAATGGAAAGAAGTGGAAGAAGGGAAAGGTTGAATATCCATCCTGTGGTAAATGTGGGAAGAAACAACCCGGTACTTTCTTGAAGGGAATGAGTGTCTGTTACAAGTGTGGTGAAAAATTCCACCAAGCTCGTGATTGAAAATGGAAGAAGGAAGCTACCAATGTTCAGTGCTACAATTGTAGGGAGATGGGAAATTATGCAAATTAATGTCCTAAGAATCAGGAGAACTTACCTCAAAAAAGGCCAAGGGATCAAGGCCAAGCTTATGCTATCACTACTACTGAGGTAGAAGCTCAGAAAGATGTGGTGGCAGGCAATTTAATGGTTTCCTCAAGTTTAGAAAATGCATTATTTGATTGTGGATCATCACATTGTTTCATATCTTCCCAGTTTTCTAAGAAAATTAGATATTTGAAATTTGATTTAACAAAGGATTTGTCAGTTAAAACTCCTAAGGGAAGTATCATTGCAACAAAGTTTTGTGAATCAATCCCTATTAGAGCACATAAATGTTCTTTATCTGCTGATCTCATTGCCATACCTATGATTGAGTTTGATATAATCCTTGGTATGGATTAGCTTTTGGACCATGATACAAAGATTTATTGTAAGAAGAAGGAGGTTACGATTTTTGATGATGATGATAAGGAACACCTTATCTTTAGAGCAAAATCGTCACCACTTAATTCTTATCTAGATCCACCCCCACTTGCTCAACTAAATTCAATTATTGGGGAGGAAGAGGATGAAATTACAATGGGTGAGGAAAGGAATGTTCAAACAGAGTATGTACCTGTTGTGAATGAATATGTAGATGTGTTTCCGGAAGATTTACCTAGACATCCTCCAGAATGAGAAGTTGAGTTTTCCATTGATTTAATTCCTAGATCAAGGCATATATCGAAAACCCCTTATAGAATGGCCACTGTAGAATTTGTTTAACTAAAGAAAAAACTGGAGGAATTGAGTAATAAGGGATTTATTCGCCCCAGTGTTTCTCCATGGGGATCCCCTGTTCTTTTTGTTAAAAAGAAAGATGGATCAATGAGGTTATGTATCGACTACAGGGAGATCAATGCTATAACAATAAAGAAAAAGTATCCCCTACCTTGCATTGATGATTTATTTGACCAACTGCATAGAGATCAATACTTTTAAAAGATTGACCTTCGATCTGTATACCATCAGTTGTGTGTGAAGAAGGAAGACATTCCGAAGACAACATTTCGAACCAGGTACAGGCATTACGAGTTTACAGTAATGCCTTTTGGATTAACTAATTCACCCTCTGTATTCATGGATCTGATGAATAGAGTTTTAAAGGAATATCTTGATGAATTTGTGGTTGTATTTATTTATGATATCTTGGTATACTCCAAAAGATACGAAGATCATGAAAATCACTTGCGCATTATCCTGAAGACTTTGAGAAGACATGAATTATATTGGATGTTTAGCAAGTGTGAATTCTATCTTCAGAAGATTTATTTTCTTGGCCATATTGTCTCTAAAGATGGAATCTCTGTTGATCCTTCTAAGACCATGGCAATCCAAGAATGGCCTGCACTGACGAGTATAACTGAGGTACGTAGTTTTATTGGTTTAGTAGGTTATTATCGACGTTTCGTCCATAATTTTTCCCAGTTGGCTAACCCATTAACAAAGGTCACACGTAAAGGGGTTAAATTTTTTGGGACAAAAGAGTGTGAAGGATGTTTCGAAGAACTGAAGAGAAGATTAGTCAATGGTCCTATATTGACTCTACCATCGGGGAATGATGGGTTCGTTATTTATAGTGATGCATCGAAGAAAGGACTTGGTTGTGTCTTTATGCAGAATGATAGGGTTATTGCCTATGCATCACGACAGTTGAAAATTCATGAACAAAACTATCCTACTCATGATCTCGAGTTAGAAGCTGTGATCTTTTATTTGAAGATATAAAGGCACTACCTATATGGTGAAAAATGTGAGATTTATACTAATCACAAGAGTTTGAAGTATATTTTCTCACAAAAATAACTCAACATGAGGCAAAGGAGATGGCTTGAATTACTCAATGATTATGATTGTACGATACACTACCACCCAGGGAAAGCAAACAAGGTGGCAGATGCTTTGAGTAGAAAAGACCATGGAGTTTTGAACAATATAAGAATTGAAAGGGATCCAATTTTCATGGATCTAGTGAAGATGGACATGGGAAAAACCATGGAAGGTGAAACATCAATTCTTTTTCAAATGGTTTCCAAACCATCTTTACTAGAAACAATTAAGAGTTCTCAGACCGATGATGAAGAATTTCAAAAAAAGATTAAGCTGTGAATGATGGGATATTGAAAGACTTTGTGTATGAAGATGGAATTTTGAAATTCGGGAAGAGACTTTGTGTTCCCGATATACCTGATCTAAAAAGGGAATTGCTGGATGATTCTCATAGTTCTAATTTCTCTATACACCCTGGGAGCACCAAAATGTATAGAGACTTGAAGGAAAATTTTTGGAGGGACAACATTAAGAGGGAGATTGCTGATTTTGTGTCAAGATGTATGGTTTTCCAACTAGTGAAAGCTGGAAGGCAACAGCCTGGAGGAGTTATGAAACCTATTACCATACCAGAGTGGAAATGGGACAATATCATGATGGACTTTGTCATGGGACTACCAAAGACTCCTAGAAGGAACGATGCAATATGGGTTATTGTTGATCATCTTACCATGTCAGCACATTTTCTTGCTATAAGAGAAGATCTACCACTGGAACGTCTAGAAAGACTATATATTGATGAAGTTGTGAGACTTCATGGAGTACCCCTATCGATTATTTCGGATCGTGATCCCCATTTTACTTCAAGATTCTGGAAAAATCTTCAGAAATCCTTGGATACTGAACTTCATTTGAGCACTTTTTACCACCCTCAAACAGATGGATAATCAGAACGGACTATTCAAAACTTAGAAGACATGTTGAGATCCTACTCACTTGACTTTCAGGGTATGTGGGATTAATATTTACCTCTGGTAGAATTCTCCTATAAAAATAGCTTCTATTCGAGTATTCAGATGGCACTATATGAAGCATTATACGGAAAGAGATGTCGCACACCAACCTGTTGGGATGATGTCGGTGAAAGAAAACTTGTAGGCCCAGAACTGGTGGAGGAAACGATGGAAAAGGTGAAGGTAATCTAAAACCATATCACAGCATCTCAAAGTAGGCAGAAGAGCTATGCCGATAATCGAATGAAGGATTTAGAATTTCATGTCGGTGATCATGTTTTCCTGAAGGTATGTCCATGGAAGGGCGTCATAAGTTTTGGTAAGAATGGTAAATTGAGTCCTAGGTAAATCAGACCTTTAAAAATTCTAGAACGAATTGGGGCTGTAGCTTACCGATTGGCAATGCCGCTAAGTCTCTCCAAAGTTCACGATGCGTTCCACGTATCTCTGTTGAGGAAATACATGCCTGACCCAACGCATGTACTCACCTATGAGAAATTAGAACTGGAACCTGATCTGTCTTATTGCGAAGAGCCCATCAAGATTCTTGATACGAGAGAACAAGTACTGAGAAACCGGACGACTCATCTGGTAAAGTCTTGTGGAGAAACCATAAGATGGAAGATTTAATGTGGGAACCAGAGGAACTTATGATGAAGAACCACCCGAGTCTTTTCATGCGGTAGTATTCTAGAAATTTTGAGGACGAAATTATTTGAAGGAGGAGAGAATGTAACACCCCAAGCTTTTACGGTACGCTTCTCTTTGAATAATGTAATAGCACGTGTTGTACAGAACACCGAGTTCTAACACACAACAACCAATTAAACTAGCCGTTATGAATAGTAATACCTACTTTTTGAAATTTTATAAATTTTATTTTTCAAAATGGATTTCATTTTTGGATTCAGAATATCGAAATTAGCCCAGGGTGAATTTTTGGTAATTTTCTGAAAAACATCATTTTTTGATTAATAGTGAAACTACTATGTGGTAGTTAAAAAAACTGAATTTTTCATAAAACTTAATTTTACCTCTTCTGTGATTGGAATTTCAAAAATCCGAGAGACACGATTAATATCAAGGAGTAAAATGTGGTTCATTGAGATGAAAATAATTTTTGGTGAATAGTAACTTTTTACTTTTATTTACCACAATTAAAAGTAAATAGGGTAATTAAGGGTAAAAATGATATTAATATTACCCTAACACATGTCCTAATTCTATTGGACAAGTGTATCTCGACCAAAAACATCCTTAGGAATAAAATATTATCATTTAGGTTCACTTGGATTAGATTAGGACATTTATTATTATTTAATTCAAAGAAGAGTTAAAAGAGTTAAAATCAAAGTTTATTTAATAAAACATTTTTAATATAGGGTTATACATAAGATAAATTCGATTGTAAATATTCATTAGAAAGATAAAATGATTTAATACATAATGATATTTTATTTATAATTTTTAGACATTAAATAATATATTTTATTTATGACACAATGATGATCCAGTAATTACCATAATAGTGAAAAATTAAACTAATATATATTATAAATACCCAAATAAAAATAATTTGAGACTTTTTATGAATTAAAATAATTTTATAGGTTAATATGACATGTTAGGATTGACATAATTAACTTTTTGCGAAGTAATAATTCTGTTATGATTTTCAAAAAAATCAATTATTGAATGGTGTCAAAATTGACATAAAAGAGTTTTTAAAACAAATATTATATTATTAATTGATATTAAATTCCTAAAAATATATGGTTCGGCCAAGAGACTTATATAATGATAGGTGTATAATTAATGGACCACTTTGGGGTCTCTTGGATGTATATAATAAGTTTATTAACTATATAATATAAAAATACAAAGTGACACGGTAAGTGTCAAACTAATTTGCTAAGAGTTAAAACTAAAGGATAAGGTTAATATGATGACCCAAACCTGTATAAATTATATTGGTTGAGTGGTTTTCGAACCATCACCACCTTAAACTTTAAATAATACACTTTTGAGCCATTAGAAACCGAATATTAATTTATTATAAAATAATATTTCTATCTTTTCCAAAGGTGCCCCTCACCCCTCTTATAAAAGGGCACTCCACCTTCTCATTAATTCACACCTTCAAAGCCTTTTGGTTCGGACAAACCCTACCCAAATACTCTCTCAACTTCTATCACTACAACCTATAGGCCTTAGTTTGATCATAAAGCCAACCTAAGGATCCCTTTTGATCAAATCAAAAGGAAGAACCCGAAGAAGAGGTAATGTTTTCACCACCCTTTTTCAAATTCATTTCTTCTTCAACTTCTTCTTTCTTTGTTATTACCATTATAAAATAATGAATAAAGTATTTCCTATATACTATAATATTATTATAAATATGGTACAACCATATTCAATATTCTATCCATCATTTTAATGACATGTCACCATACGTGCGTACGTACGGCTTACAGTCTCCACGTCGTGGTGTAATTGGTATTCAATGTATTATTATTTGGATGGGTATAATAATGATTTCTAATTAATGTAAATAATAAATATAAAATAATAATTATTCTGTATATATGATATACCATCCAATTATATATTATTTTAATATCAAAAAAATGATATTGTCGCTCGTGCGTACGTACGGACTACCGTCTCCACGAACACGATGAGATTCATTCTCCATCGTATCCATTCAAGTATAATTATCATTTGATGATTAATAATAGTATTTAAGGACTTGATATCATTCTGGATATGAATAATATACAACATATCCGTAACAAACACGTCTTATGTAACAAAATATATAAAAGAAAATGAGTAAGTTAACACTCGAAACGATGATAATTATAAGATATTATTAACAAAGAAATGTTCAAAGATCATATATGATATCATATTAATGTACATGATTATTGAATAATTTAATAACAATTATTTCAACACTATAGAGGAGGTTAACCTACCCTCAACCAAGGAAAAGTAGAAGGTAAGGGTTTATTTCACAATCTCATCATTATCCGAGGTTGTTTATACGTAATAATCTTCTCGGACTTCTTTGTCATCCACATCCATGTTTCTTAAAAATGTATTTCAAAACATTTTTAATATTTACTAGAATATGGGTTAAAGTCATTTATACCCTTTTTTTACTTTTTATAAGAGGTTTATGAAAGAATATTTCTGTCATTTTCCAAACAGGGTTCTTTTTAACCTTTTCGACAGAATTAAGGTAAGAATGTTTTTTTAACTTATACGGTGGGTGCATCCATTTTCTGCCATTATAAAATCGTCGAAGCTTCCCTTACAAGATTATAAGAATATTTTCAAAGAAAATGTTTTACTTTATATGACTCTTAAATGATTCCAAATAAAAAGAGATATTTCTCTAAAAAGAGTTCTGATTTCATCTACGTCAACATCCTTTGATGGATTTTAAGCTTATTTGAAGCTGATTTATTATGAAACAAAACTTCCATATTTTATTGAAGTTTTTGTGATATGTTTGACTATGGATATGTTATTTTTATACACTTCATGGTTTATGGTGAAAGTATTGGCATTTTGTATGCTTGTTTTTATACGAATGTTTATGTTATGTTTAAAACTTTTCATATGGGAATGCATTGGACTTAATATGTGACTGGTGGAGCCCGCTATGGATTCTTGATACATTGGTAGGTCTCATGAGACAAATTAGTTTCTAGGCAGAAGTCATTGGAAAAATCTTATTTGTAGTCTTGGCACGAGGCCTTGGCTATGTGGTTATGATAGTCTGACATTATGCATTCCATCATTATGAAAGTGTTTATTGATATTGCATGTGATTATTCGATTAGTAGAATATACATGTGAATAAGTAAATGAGATTATTTCATTTTATTTTGACATACTATGTTGACATTAAAGTTTAAAAGGCTTTTTTTTAGTTATACATTGCCTTAAATGTTTATTCTTATTTATGAATGTTTCTACTATATTGTTATCCTTACTGGGCATTTGAGCTCACCCCTTTTCTATGTTTTATTTTTCCCAGTATGTGAAGAAGTAATTTATGAACGACCTAAAGGGATAGTTTGAGGGGATAAGAGTGTGGACTATGGAGACTATATTGTTGTAGTTTTTCAGTTTATGATGTAATGTAACTTTTATGAAAGTATCTAGTTATTCCGAGGATACTAAACTAATCGGTCTTTCGAGATTTGATCTTTCTTGTGATCCATCCAATGTTATGTAATAATGCACCGACTCTGGGTAATTGGGGTCGAGGCGTTATAGGGTCCACAAAAAATAAGATTTTTGACCTGTTGGATTGAATCCACCAGTTAGTCGGATGATCCCATTATCTAGCCAATAGGCCCACTGGGATCTCTGGGATCTTCCATCTTGCACCTATCAATTAGTGATCCTCTATAAGATAGCTAGTTTACTTTATAAAAATCTATAATTATATCTATCTAAACTGGCTAGATTTTGGATTTTCACTCAGGATCTGGTGCTTCATACAGTGTCCAAAGCACCTTTCAAGACCTTCAACTTCCATCCATGCCTCATTTAACCCTTTTATCTTCGTTCCATGATTTCAACACATGATTTTATTCACTTATAAACTTCAATAAAGATAAAAAATGATTCTTAAATGATCTTCAAGATGCCATACTGATATTTGGAATTCATCATTAATTCCATTAATCAAATTACTTGTAGTTTAGATCATATAACTCAAAAACACTCAATGAAATTGTTATAACCATAAATAAGTGTCTGTGATCATGAAAAATCCATGAGAGATATATAATTAAAAAACTTATAGTATGTTTATATAACCCCATAACTGATATGAAATTTTATCCATGTAATTCCTAGGTTTTTAAATTTTTGTAAATTTCAAATAGTATTAAAATACACACGGTTTATAGAGAAAAATATTTATCATTTTATGATTAATTCACTTAGAACGGTTTTTAATAACCATGATGAACTTACTTTCTTTTATTTAACCATATGACCATTTATCCATTCTATGAATTGAAAAAATATATAATATACTTATTTAGATAAATTTTCACCAAAATAAATGTATTAGAACCATCCTTGAAGGTAGTGGTAAAAAATGAAGTATCGTGTTCATGGATGTGGTGAATCGACTATAATATGAACCACATTTTCACTTTAGAATGAAAGGAAAAGAGGTTGGATAATGGATATTACATTTAAACAATAACATTGAAGTATATTAATATTACTAATTTCATTTTTTTCATGTTGGATAGGGGAATTAAGAAGGAGGTATAAGGATAAAATAATTTAAAAGAGATTAATTGAGAATATTAACACTTTGAATGTCCTCTCTTAGACGACACCTTAAAACACCTTTGTATGGTAATTTGGTAGGAACATAAGTTTTTGGATGAGGGTATAAGACAAGGGAGATATTTTTTTAGAACATGGGTATGATAAGAATCTTATAAAGTGTTGTGAGAATAGGTGGCGAGGGTTTGTATTTATAAGGGGAGGAGAGAGAGAGAGAGAGAGAGGAGTTTTTGGATATAATATTAATTACTATATTATTTTGGATCAAGACTACCAATAGTGATGAATATTTTGAATATATATTGTGTTTTTGTATATTAATTCAATATAATAGTATCTTATATCAACCATTCCTCACTAATTCGTTTATTTATCTTATAATATCAAATACCCTATTTTTCCATATTTCATTATTCACAAAAAACTCAACTATTTTATAAAAATAACACAAATTCACTAAAAATGTTTTTTTTATCTGTAGATTAAAAAAATTAAATCCATTTTATGAATATTACTTTATATATATGATTAAATTAATTTTTAATTTAAATCCATATTTTTTTTGAAAAATACCAGTTTTAATATTATGATCAATTTTATTGAACTTTGAAAAATAACTTATGGTCTAATAAAATTATATTATGATCATAATAAAAATTAATATTTTTTATAAATTTTTATGAAAACTATTTTTATTTCAAATATTTATATTTATCATAAAAATATAAATAAAACACATATATTTTATAAAAATAAAAATTCATATTTTTATCATTTTACAATGTTTATTTATTTATAAGATGATATAAATTTGTTATATTTTCATTTTATAAGATAAATAAATATTATTTTACGATTAATCAGGTGAGAATACTAGTCTAATGGTCAAATTACTATTCATAATAGTCATATTACTATTCTAATAGTTATATTTATTACTGTCATTTGAGTTTACAACCTTTATAATGGTCATATTTACTAAATATAAAACATTTATATAATCATAAGGGAAATTCAATTGATAATATTTTGGGTCATTACAACAGTCACTCAGGATATTCTCTCTACCTAACATAGTAACAGTGTATATTTTGTCAAAACATGCACCAACCATGATGTTTTCTATTGGTTCTGAAATTTAGTTTCACACTAATTTTTAAAATCAACACATTCTATTAATTTTTTTTTGAATATACCCATGGTTTTAAAATACATTAATTCGAGCATAAATATTATCTTAAGACATACATGATAAAATTCAACTATAAATATTTTGATTAATATAAATTCTTTACTAAAGCACAAAAAATTCAAAAATAGACTAACATGGATCGCTTATGAAAATAAAAAAGATAAAAACAATAATTTCTTAATTTTTTTAATAAATCCTGGGTTACCACCCAGTGAGGTCTATATTTAACAACTTAAGATGAACATAACTAAGACTCATTTCTAGTTAAAATATATAGTCGAAATAATTCCTACCTTGTCTTCTTTTGGAAATATGGTTTTAAGAAATGTCTATTAACATTGAAATTATGTCCATCACCTCCTTTGATTTCCACTACAACATGGGGAAATTATTTTATCTCTGTAAAGGGATTATACCACCAAGACTTAAATTTACCAGGGTAAATCCTCAATTTTGATTTTAAATACAGTACCTTTTCCTCAGGTTGAAAGGACTTCTGAGATATCATGTAATCGTGGACTGCCCTTGTTCTATCATTATAAATGGAGTCATATTCATATGACTTTATTATGATTTAAATTATCTTGGATAACTATAACTTTTATTTATCCTTGATGGTATTAAATTTGAAATTGAGTTCCTTGATCACCTAGTATTCCCATTGTTCAATTTCAACCTATAGACGACATGAATTTCTATAAACCAACTAGAAAGGGGGAATCACTAGAGGAGTCTTATTTTCCATCTTATAATATCATAGATAATCATCATTATTCTTTATCCAATCTTTTCTAACATCACCAAAATTATTTTTTAGAATTTGTTTTCTTTCCTGGTTAGAAACCTCTACTTGAACACTTGATTGGGGATGGTATGATGTTCTTGTGTTATAATTAACTACACACTTCAATAATAAATTTTTAACATGGAGTTATCAAAATATATGTCTCTATCACCAATGATCACCATGGGAACTCCAAACCAGATGAATATGTTTTTTATGAAATGAAAAGCTAAATTTGGACTTGTTTTGTGAACTAGCTGCGAATTACACTCATTGGGAGATATAGTCCACACACAAACACAGACACACACACACACTAGAATATATGAGTTTTCATAAGTGGGTGGTAGCTGTCCCATAAAATTGATTCCCCAAAACTCAAAGATCTCCACATTTAGAATCCAATATTGTCGTATTTCAGTGTGTTTCCCAATGTTTCTAGTATGTTGTCATCTATCACATCATAAGTTGAAGTTCCATGAATCTTTATTCATGGTGGACCACAAGAACTGATATTATAGGAATTTTTAATAGTTTCTTTTGGTACATTATGTACCACGGATGGTGAAGAATGAAACAACTCGAAAAACCCATTCATCTCTACCTCTATCACAGAATAACAAAAAATACCATCTCCATATGCTTGAAATAAAAATGGATCTTCCTAGAAATAATGTTTCCTTTTAGAAAATAATATTTTATTTTTTTGGTAAGATAGATAAATGTGTAACATTTATATGTCAAGATAATTAGTAATATTAAGAAATCACAGTTGAGGTGTCTCTATCACTAGTAATACGTGTTCATCGAAGAAATACTCTCATATTTCTCTATACTATTTCTCTTAAATGTGAGGTAATTATAAGATAAAAAAGTGATAAAAAATAAGGTTTTCTCCCTTTTTTGATGAATTTATAAAAAAATTTATTGGAGTAGGATCACCCATCATATTAACTATGGTACTGTATCTTTTTTGTTCAAGAGGTTTTTAAGGACTGCATGGTCCATATAAAAAACTACATTTGACTACACCAAATATGATCGAAATATATCATATTAAAATACCACCTCCAAAATATCTTTCATTATGGTGGTATAATTGACTTGGTCCTCATTGAGGGAACAACATTCATAATGGTCCAGCAAAAAACATGGTCAACTTTCAATCCAAGCATCGCCTCCATGACATAATCATAAGCATTAAACAAAAACTTGAATGAATCATTCTAATATAGGGAAATAATGATTTATACCCCACTAACCATTGATTTAGATATTGAAATTCCTTAATTCATGTCTGATTGAACTCAAAGATAACATCTTTAGTTAAAAGGGTTGTTAATGGTTGATAAATTTTTGTTAAATCTCTCCCATGCCATTTACAAAATCCCGCATGCCCATGGAATTTTTGAATCACTCAAAATGAAGTTATCATATTTTAGTTTCCAATCAATTTAATCATTACTAGGAAAAAATCAATTCCTTTATCGTAAATCTAATGATGAAAAACCCAGCCATGTCATACCATAAAGGGGAACATTCCCCAATTTCGCACAAAATTAGTTTTCTCACATCTCTCCAAGAAAAAATCAAAGTTCTTAAATAAAGAATAAAATTAATTCTCATAAATAGAGAAGTCATCTATAAATACATGAAATATAAATTCAACCATATCATGTCCAAATGGCCCTAAGGCCTTCATTTTTATTGATTTTTGATAACCCCACTTTCAAGGGATGAGGAAGATCCCTAAAAAGGCTCGTAGGCTTAGTGATTACATGGCCCATATACTTAAGAGACATTACATGTTCCGAAGGTATTAGGGAATTCAACAAAACTATCTACAAGAAACTGCCCCTCCCTAGCATCTACATCATGATGGTAGCTCTCCACCTTTTCAATTCCATTTAGCTAGTCTTCTCATTCAAGCCCATACTGGTTCTGATGGCATAGCCATACCCTCTCATTATTAAAAATACTTTTGGTTCTTCTATAGTGAGTGCGTCTTCTTTGAATCCTTCTCTAGGGTTGCTCCTTTTTTTGTAGAGTCATTCTGGGGAAACTGTATGTGGCCTGAAGGCCTTGAGGTGGCCCAAAGGCCTTAAAGGTGGCCCAAATCCCTACTAACCCAAAGACATGGGTGGCCCGAAGGCCTTAAGGACTCCAAGCTCAAACTAGTGGCCTGAGGTGAATATTTCCGGCTGTAATAGTACCAAACAGTACCTGCTACAGTACTTCTACAGTGCCCACTACAGTAGTGCTACAGTACCACTATAGTGCTGCTACAGTAACACTACATTACTGCTACAGTGCTCAAAAATATGCTTCTGCTTGGTTTTGAACCTGGGTCTCGTGGATGCACATAAGGATACCTCACCAATTGGGCTGAGGCTCATGTGCTCATATCATTAATGATAGAAAACATACAACATTTTAAGGTGTTCAGAGCATTGCATATGAGGAATGAAATTCAATAATAATAAAATGTACTGTAATGGAATTAAAAAGTTATATTTTCTTTACCTTCAAGTGTACTAGAGATTTGATTATACCCAAAATATCCATACATGAATAAATTAAAATTGTGTCCTGTTAAATGCTACAAAATCTAATTTTGTGAATGGATATGGAAAATGATTTTTTTGAGTAGAATCATTCAACTTATGATAGTCCAGACACACTCACTATCCTAGAATTTTCCTCAGGGGAATTAATTCATTCATTCCCACTTGAGATCCCTGTAATGAATCTGTTCTTTAGAAAAAAATTTAGGGGATTCACCTAAGGACTATATGTGATTATAAATTTTATTCCTTTGTCAAAAATCTTGATTAATACCTTTTTAACTAACTCTTTCATGGTATTTTTTTACCTTCACTGTAGTTTCCTTGATGGATTAACTTATTCTTACATATGATCCTTATGGGTGTAAATTCTATGGATGATTCCTCTATGGTTAGTGAATATCCACCCAATATAATTCCCACTTTATTTTAACCCTTTTAACAACTTGTATTATTGATCCTCAGTAAAAGAAGAGATTAGGATAACCAAAAATATTTCTTTCTTCCCTAAGTATCTTTATTTCAACAACAATGGAATTAGACTCATTTCTAGACAAGATAACATTCAGACTATAGGAAACAATGGTTTGAATCTTTCCCTCTCCAAGATATATGTTATTTCATCATGCTACGAATAATTAATTCACCATATATATACAAAATACACCTCTCCATATTCTAAAAAAATCTGTAATTGTTTATCACCTTTCTCATTAAATGATTGAGGATAATCCATGTGAATTTTTATACAGGTTAAGTAATTTCCCATGGTTATAATTTCACGTAAATTCTCTTATTAAACAATATAGGCTTGGTTTATGGACTTAATAATATTATATGATACTTTTAATCTCCCAAATGAAATATAATCTTCCCTTGATGGAGATAGATAAAAAATATTTCTATTTCAATAAAGGGTCTCCCCAAAATTCAGAGGTACCTTGACATATTCTTTCATATCAAGAATTATAAATATATTTGGTAAATCAATTTTCCAGACTTTACCAAAACATCCTATAAAATCAACTTAGGATACTTAATTAACCATTTAGCTAATTTAATTTCCTAATGGGTGGGATTCAATTCATATAATCCCAACTACTTGATGACTCTAAACTGAATATGATTAATGATAACTCCCAAATCATATAAATCCTTACCAAACTCACATGGTCCAATTATGTATAGAATAAATGAAATCATAGGATCTTTAATTTATGGGGGGATAAAATGTTATACCACTGCTGAGAATTCCTTATTGAGGGATATAGTGGACAATTTATAAATCTTCCTTTTGTTCGGGAGGATTTAATTTATGAAATTTGGATAAATGGAAAATTGTGTTAATGCCTCAAAAGGGGATATTTATATGAATATTTAGAAACAAGTCTATAAACTTACTAAATTTTTTGTCCCTATAAATTTTTTTAAAATGTTTTGGAAAAGTAAAAGGTAGTAGATAATGTTATAATACCTCTTTCTTTTTTTTCTTACTTGAATTCCTTTAATTTTTATGGGCCTTTTTATGATGGTACTACCTCTAGATAAAATTCTCCTTCCTTGTGCTGTAAAAGGTTTTCAATCTTCTCTCCATTAATGTCATCATTGACTGTGAGATAACTTTTTTACCTATCAGGATCACAAAATTATTTTTATCTATTGGGATCATTTCAGTGTTACCACGTATTGTGCTTGATTATCTCACCAAAATTTGATTTGAAACTACATAATTTATTTATAAAGGCTGCAAATAGTTACCTACTGATTTTTAAATCTTGTTTAAACTGTGGTAATAAAATTAGAAATCATCTTCTCTATGTTCAATTTTAACTCTTATTATGGCTTCCAAGTTACTTGTCATTGGTGGTGAGGGGGTTGTGCTAGATAAGTGTTCTAATACCCTTATTAATGACATGTTATTTTCTTCTATTAGGTTTTTTTTATTATTGTTGAGGCACTCTATACTATTAAAGAGTGTTATGAAATTGAGGTTGTTCATACCCAGGTGGTTATTGGTGACTCGACTGTGGAATTTATTAAAGCGCTCCAACCAATAGATAATTTGAGTTATCATTCCATGTCATATTTTTATGGGTCAAAATTTTATTCATCACATGATTTTTTATACATACCTCACCTTACTATTAAAAGATTCAACAAATATTTTTGAATAGTCCCCCCATGGATTGGTAATCACCACAATCACAACATGTTAGGTTTTTCATGACATTAACCTTTATTCTTATACTAAGTTGGATTTTATCAATTTTATTTGACATTAATACAATCAGTCATCTAGAATAGTGGTTTCATCAAAATTATTTATTCCCCTCTTCTGTATCCACCACTTTGAGTTCCATTGGAAGATGTTAGCTGAAATATCTTATAATAAGTCAAGTAATTAATTAGGCACTTTCCTCAGGTTAATTCCACCAACTCCTGCATCTATCATAGAATTTATTTACCATGATAAGTCCACTATTGGTGGCTTAGAATTAAATCCACAAGAATAGTATATAGTGAGTTTATTTCCTCAAAATATCCTTGAAATTATCTCATTATTTATAAAGGGATTCGATTTCAAACTACTAAATATTTTTGATATCCTTTCTGAACATCATTATCTTTGATAAGGGAAAGTATTTTTCTAGTAAGGATTGATAAGGAGCCTCCCATATTATAATAGTGAACTATATTGATCCTTTTATATAGTTTTTATCCTTATAACTAAATTAAAATAGAAATAAGTTCATTTTCATGTAATCCTCTCACACTCCTTTATAATATAAATTTTCCCAAATTTCAAAGAAATTAGAGATGTGAAAATTGGGGTTTTCACTTTGTAAATACAAAAATCAAACCATGGTTTGAATAATTTTCTAAATTGATATATTTATTTTAATTTTTTTTTATAAATTGGTGACCAAATGATCCTTAATTCTACTCTATGGATTAATGGAAAGTCATATTCTATAAGAGTACATTTGGTTGGTAGCTGTACTTGGGTAACTTGTAGCATGCATTGCTACTACTCTTGTTGGATAAATCCATTTGAAAATTAAAACAGTGGTCGGGTTTATAGTACATATTAGGGAAAAAATAGAGGTTTCTATTTATTTTTCCCTGACATAGGTAAAATTATAGTTCATTCATATAAAAAATGGTCAAGTCTCCACCTTACACATTTGAAAAGGGAGAGTTTGGAATATGCTCTGTCATAAGTGCTCATAATCACTTTGAAAAAATTCATTCAATTTTTGGATAAAAAGGAGCCTCTCTAATGATTTAGAACTCTTGGAAGAATTGTGGTAGTGGCTCATGAAACCATGATCCTTCACATAAAAATAAATAAACCAAGTGCAAAAGGGAAAAATAAAAAATCAAAAAAAATAGAAATGATCATGTGATAATTTTTTTGCAGAATATTATTTTTTTCAAATTAATTTAACAAAAATTGATAAAAAAAATAAATCATTTGAATAATAGTTATAAATATTTATATAATTTTGTTTTGTTATTATAGTCTATTTTCTTTTGAGTAGCCCAAATTTATTCTTACCATCTCTAAAATGAGTATAGTATATGTATATGGTCGATCCTCATGGAACCTCAAGTATTTACCAATGTGAACCCTTAATCAGTTATTTGAATTTTTTTTTATTAAGAACCATTAAATATTTTAAATTTAACATATTATAAATCTTATATAATATTAATTTCACTTAAAAATTGAAATGGTAAAAACATTATTTTACATATTTTTAAAATAAAAGTGTATTGGGGTTGTGGGATTCAATGGAGATCAATGGAATTTTTGTGTGTGTGTGTTAATGTCACAGTTATTAAATTTAAAAATTGAGAATTAAGTATGTCTTAACCTCATTAACCTTTTATGTTTTGATTAATCCATTAAAAATCAAATTTTTGGTCCAATGACCAATTTCCAAAAGCTTTATTATATAAAAAATAATATGACAATGAATACATCTATTGGTCATATATTTATTCATTATAACTACTTAAAATATCTCAAATTATTTCAGACTTGGTCCAATATGACATATCTAGTGAATGGATGTGTAGTACCCCCAGTTTCTAGTATATAAACATTTATTGATGCTTTTAATGGTTATAAAGTTAAGGGTGATGAATGAGAGAGTCACGGGAAATTGGAATGAGTTTTGAGGCAAAAGGGGAAGTCACACGAGCGGCGCATAGTTATTCTAAACCGTGCGGCCAAACCATGCGTAGTTGGACTTGGAGGAAGTGGATTCCGCACGGGTGGTGCATAGTTTGTCTAACCATGTGGCCAAACTGTGCGAGAAGGTTGACTAAGGTAGTATCTAACGCACGGTTAGCGCACAATTTGTCAAACCGTGCGAACTAACCGTGTGTTCACTTAAATGATATCCTTAAATTGGGGATCTCATGCATTTTTGCCTCTAAATGCCTCGTTTAAGCTCCTATGTGGCCTTAACTAAGGATTTTTGTTGTCCTAAGGTCAAGGAGGGTTCTCCCATCCTTCCGGAGGCGATCCGAAGGATTCTCTTGATGAATCGAAGCTGGATTCTTGAGGTATGTAATCGTTCTTGTTTGGTTTCTTAGATATACTTAGATATAATTATCCCCTTCTATCAATTTATTAGATATACGACCTTTATGGGTAGATCTAAGTGTGTGGATTCCAAATATGATTAGATTTGGTCTTGGTTGCGTTAGGAGAAGAGATCTAAGGAGGATTCTTGGTGAATCAGCCCGATTTTCTTGAGTGGTTTTCGACTGTTGGGGTTTTCTTCAAAACATTTGAGTTAGGAGGCTTCACTCTCGACTCCTCTTGACAGAATTGATTGTCTTAGTTTCAAATTGGTTTGTTTGAATGGATTTTATTGTTAAAATCATGGAATAAATCTTCTTTAGTGATGATTTATGGTTTTATTGAAATTATAAAATCTTGGTGAATTGTTGCGCAATGTGATTTGGATTTGTGAATTTAAAATGTTGATATTAAATTATGGATTTGATGAAATTGTAAATGGTTTGATGAAAAATGGGTTTTCAATAAAAATGGTGTTTTATTGAAATGGTTTGAGATTGAAATGACTTTGATGGAATTGGTTTTCAATAAAAAGGTAGTTTTATTGAAATGGTTTGGAATTGAAATGGTTTGGATTTGAAATGGTTTTGATGGAAATGGTTTTCAATAAAAAGGTGTTTGTATTGGAAGGGTGTTTTGGCATGACTGATGGGAATATGTGGTGTGTGTTCATATTTCATGTACGGGGATTGGTTGAAATATGACCTTGTTCTCGGTTTCAAAGGGTTAATGGCACATGGCAAATACAGGGCTTGGTTGAAATATGACTTCGTGCTCAGTGCCAAATGGATAATGGAACATGGGGAATGTGTTTGTTCATATTTCATTTAGGAAAGATATGGTTTAGGGGTCTCCCCCATCAGTGTTGGTATAGATAAGGGTTAGGGCTCTCCCCCGTTAAGAATTCATGTGCATTTGGGTTGGATAAGGGTAAGAAGTCTCTGCCATCATTGTTGGGATGGATAAGGGTTAGGGATTCTCCCCTCTTCCAGGTAGCATGCATGGTTGGTTTCATGGGTTTGTGGAAACGGTTGGGTATGCAAAAAAAAATGTTTGTGAAATGGTTCTTAACCTTATTTGGTTATTTTTCTGGAAAAATAACTTGTTGGAAAAATTGGTTTCAATTGCTCTTGGAATGCCTTTGGTTATGTATGGTTTTGGAAACTTGTTTATATTTAGTTATAAACTGCTTTTGAGAAAATGTTTTATATAAATGGTTTTTATATAAATGTGGCTAACCCTTCTATCATAGTAGAACGAGTATGGAAGTCATTGTGTGAAAACCTACAGAGTTTTATAATCACCCCCGCTTTGGAACATTTGTGATTTTATAGATGTTGTATTATGAGACATAGGTAATGGTAAAGCATCTTATTGCTAGTGACTTGTGGTTATTCTTGGGATATGTTGTGGATCTTTGAGCTTGTGGATCATGGAGTCGTGGTGTCTTTTGAGAGTCTTGAGTCGTAAATCTGTTGTGTAATTTGATACTTGGTTTGGTCTTCGACTGTTGTATACTTGATGTGGTTTGACATAAATTAAGTTTTTTAGTTGTCATTCTTTTGGTCATAATGTTTGGTTATGCTTGGTTGTTTTATGGCTTATTTCTTTAAGGGTAGATCATCCCCCCGACTTGAATTTGAAACCCTTCAGCATTTATTTCCATCCTTTGGCATCTTGGGGATGTCGCTTAAGGCCTATTAATGACTTGTTGTACTCTCAATCCAATGAGAATTGGCGGGTCATTACTAATGCTATCAGCTTATTTGGTCCTTTCCTAACAAGTGGTCATCGATGTTCTTGGTCTTGGAGTTGAATTTCGTTCTTGTCTATTCCTTGGGTTGAAATCTTAGACAAGAGTAGGATTGTTGGAACTTGAAATGTATAGTATAAAAGGATGTAGCTAACCCGTTTATGCTGAACTTCAAGTTACCAAGGTGTTGGGTATATAAGTGTTTTAGATACACTTCTAAAATGTTATAAATCTCATTGTCATGGGTTTAGTCAATGAGAGGAGCATGGCACACATTTTAGAGAAATTAATTCCCACTAGGATTTCATATCTCATTGTGAGGAATGAGTATGGATTTTGTGCAAGGTGCGATTTTTTGGAAAATTCAGAAATTATTTTTAAGTGAAAGATTTTGAAAACATGGTATTTGGTGTATTTTGAAAATGGGATGATTTTCAAAAGGCACGAGGAATGTTTTCAAAAATGTTTGAACATGGGAAAAAGGATGTTTTGCAACACAATGTTGTCATAGATGATGTGATAGAATTTGAAATGCTAAGCCATTAGTTCCTAAATAGTGATATTGATGGGGTTTGTTGTTGGTTTAGGAATTGGCACCCGATAGGCATCATAGAAACCAGTCAAAAGAGGCCAGTGAGAATGTCAATGCACCTGAACCACAGGTGAACCAATAGTTGGTCCAAAGCATCGGTCAAGCTTTTAGAACCACTAAACTGGGACTGCAACTGGATAATTTGTTTACAATATCCGTCACTGCTGAAAATCCAAGTGGAGGAAGTATGATTATCTTTACTAGAGGAGATGAGAACTATAACACTAAGAGAAAGAAGGAATTAGACACATTTTCTCAAGGAAGAAGAACACATCAGAATTAGACAACAACATGGTTAAAAATCCCTTCGAGACCCAAGTGTAAGCCGGGATGTTTCCAGTGTGTATCTACGAGCCACATGAAATAGGATTGTAAGGCATAACCTCAAAAATGTCATAATTGTAACAATATGTGACATCTTCAGCTCTTTTTCCATGATGCTACGAGGTTGTGTGTTCATGACACTCCTCAGAAATGGAAGTGTCAGTATGAAAATAGAGATCAGAGCATGGAAAGCATCCAACTGGTTGGAGCTGAGCAAATTGTAGTGGATGATTAGTCGGGACCATCTAGAGTGCGAGGTATGATTCTTTTAATTTCTACGTTGATGCAAGATTTTTTTGATACAGGTGCTCCCCATACCTTCATTGATTCTCGTGCCATTGAATTGCTATTTTTAAAACAGGAAATAATCCCTTTTATTTTGAAACTGAAAACTCCTCTTGGTGAAAGAGAATGTCAAGCCTTTGTGTGTAGAGAATGTGCTATAACTGTTGATGGAGCTAAGTTAAAAGGGGAATTCTCGATGTTGGACATGATTTCTATGACGTAATCCTAGGTATGGATTGGTTGACAATGTTTAAGGCTCATATCGACTGTTATATTAGAATAGTTAGTTTCAAGACTGAGGAGGACATTGACCATCTCTTTAGAGGAGAGAGGATGGTAATGAAAGGTACAAAGAGATTGTTGGCACCAATGGTGGGAACGATCTCTTACCATTTGGCAGCATTGACTTTGACATCAATGGAAGAGATCTAGAGATATATTTTTGAGTTGTGGTGGATCAATTTCCAGATGTATTTCCCAAAAACATCTCATGGTTACCACCTCTAAGGGAAGTGGAGTTTATGATTGATCTCGTTTCGGGGACCAGTACTATTTCCCTTCTGTTTTATAGGATGACACCAACAACGTTATGAGAATTGAAAGTGCAATTAGAGGATCTGGAAAGCAAGGGTTTCATTCGACCTATTACATATTTGTGGGCATCACCAGTTTTGTTCATGAAGAAGGTAGATGGAACCCTTCGGCTGTGTGTTGATTATTGTAAGCTTAACCAAGTTGCGATAAAAATGACCTGTTCGATCAATTAAGGGGAGCTCAATTGTTCACATAGATTGACTTGCAATCAGGATATCACCAATTACGAGTTCCGAATGAGGATATTCAAAAGATAGCTTTCAAAAGTAGATATAGACACTACGAATATGTATTCATGCCTTTTGGTCTAGCGAATGCACCAACTATCTTCATGGATTTGATGAATCAGATATTTCAGTGATATCTGGATTATTTTTTTGTGGTTTCTGTGGATGATATCTTAGTGTATTCAAAGACAAGGGATGATCATGAGGTGCACCTTGAAATAATGTTACAAATCTTGAGAGATCATTATTTTTATGCCAAATTATCAAAGTGTGATTTTTGGATACAGGAAGTATGTTTCCTTGGCCATGTAATTTCTGAGAAAGGTGTTTCTTTTGATTCTGAAAATAAAGAAACCGTTATCTCTTGGAAACCACCAAAGAATGTGTTCGAGATACGAGGTTTTCTTGGTCTAGATGGTTACTACTGACGATTTGTGCATTATTTATGACGACTAGCATCACTAATGACAGCTCTGAAAAAGAAGAATGCTCCATTCCAATGGATAGAAGAATGTCCAAAGTATTTCCGGGAAATAAAGGTTCATCTTACATCATCACCGATATTGATCTTACCTCAATCAGGAATGTGGTATGTGGTGTATTGTGATGCTTCGGGAAGAGGGTATGATTGTGTTCTCATGCAAGGAGGCCATATGGTTTCTTATGGTTCAAGGAAGTTGAGGGTGCATGATAAGAATTACCCAACACCTGATTTGGAGTTCGCTGTAATCGTCCACACTTTGAAAACATGGATACATTATCTATTTGGTGAGAAATTTACTGTGTTTATAGATCACAAAAGCTTGAAACACATTTTCTCACAATGATATTTGAATTTGATGCAAAGGAGGTGGATGGAGTATATCTATATGTTTGAATTTGACTTGATGTACACACCAGGAAAATGGAATTTGGTGGCGGATTCATTGAGTAGAAAGTCATAAGCTCAGTTATCGAAAGTAGGTTTAGATGAATGGCAGTTAATGTCGGTCTAAGCCTACATGCATGTGGAATGTGAAGACCAAGGTGATGTTGCTGTTTTCTTTTCAGCTACACTTGTTCCTGATTTATTAAAAGATGATCATAGAAGTAGAAACATCTGGTGCAAAATTTCTAGTTGTAAGTTCAAAACTCAATGGTGGGGAGACCATTGATGGCTTGAAACTTGATGGGGGTTCAGTTTTTTGTTTCAAAGATCGGATGGTTGTACCTATGGTTTTTCATGAACAACTCCTTCATGCTTACCACCATTCAAAATGGGATGTACATCCAGGTACACATAAAATGTACAAGGTGTTAAAGACCCATTTTTGGTGGAGCGGCATGAAAGGAAAGGTGGTCGAGTTCGTCTCATGGTGTTTAACTTGTCAGCAGGTTAAAGTAGAGCATCAGAGAACAGCTGGTATGTTACAGTATTCACCTATCCCAGTGTTGAAATGGGATCAAATAGAAATGGATTTTGTTACAGGTCTTCCAAGAACGGTTTGAAAACATGATTCCATTTGGGTGATAGTGGATCGTCTACCCAAGTTGGCTCATTTCATCCTAATTCATGAAACTCATACGGTGGAAAATATTTCAAAAATTTATATCCAAGAAGTGGTAAAGAGGCATGTTATAATAGTTTCTAAAGTCTCAGATAGAGATCCGAGGTTCATATCTCATTTCTAGAAATCATTACAGCAAGCCCTTGGGACTCAGTTGACTGTGAGCACAGCGTATTGTCCTCAGATGGATGGTCAATCCGAGCAGATGATACAAATGTTGGATTACATTTTTCGGGTCTGTATAATGGATTTTGGTGGCTCATGGGAGGATCATATACCCTTAGTGGAGTTCTCATGCAATAATAGCTATCAATCCTCGATATTCATGGCTCCGTTTGAAGCATTGTATGGTTGTCCTTGTCGTTGTCCACTGTGTTGGGTGGAAACTGGCGAAAAATCACTAGTTGGGACGAGCCTTGTCTAAGAAACATTGGAGAAGATTCATTTGATTATAAAGAAGATGGAGATGGCTCAGAGTTATCATAAATATTATGCATATCACCGTCGAAGACCTTTGTCATCTGTTGTGGGTGATCATGTCTTCTTGAGGATCTCTCCAAGGCTTGGACATTGTTGTTTCGGGAAGCAAGGAAAGTTATATCCAAGATACATTGGAACTTTTGAGATACTATAATGGGTTAGATAGGTGGAATATCAGCTGGAATTACCACCATGGTTTAGTTCGGTGCATAATGTGTTCCATGTATCTCAGTTGAAAAAGTATCAGCCTAATCCTGACCATGTGATTAGATGGGATCACGTTGACCTAGAGTTGGATGATTCATTGATACATATCCCAGTATGGATTGTGGATAGGCAAGATAAAGTCTTGCATGAAAAAATTATCGGTCTTGTGTGGGTTTTATGGCAGTATGGTCAGATTCCAAAAGAGAATTGGGAACATGAAAAGGAAATGAAAGCGCAATGGCCAGAACTCTTTCAGTTTGGAGAAGGTTTTCTACTTTCTGAGGATGGGAAGACCAATGGTGGGGAGAATTTAGTACCTCCGGTTTCTGGTATTTAACCATTTATTTAATCTTTTAATGGTTATAATGTTAAGGGTGATGAATGGGAGAGTCAGGAGAACATAGAATGAGTTTTGAGGCAAAAGGGGAAGTTGCACGTGCGGCGCATTGTTTGTCTAAACCGAGCGGCCAAAACATGCGTAGTTGGTCTTGGAGGTAGTGGATTCTGCATGGTCAGTGCATAGTTTGTCTAACCATGTGGCCAAACCATGGGATAAGGGTGACCGAGGCAGTAGCTAACGCACAGTTAGCGCACAGTTTGTCAAACCGTGCGAACTAACCCTCCGGGCACTTAAATGAGATCCTTAAATTGTGGATCTCATGCGTTTTTGCCTCTAAATTCCCCTTTTAATCTTCTAAGCGGCCCTAACTCAGGATTTTGGTTCTCCTAAGGTCAAAGAGGGTTCTCCCTTCATTCTAGAGGCAATCTGAAGGCTTCTCTTGACGAATCGAAGCCATATTCTTGAGGTATGTAATCATTCTTGTTTGGTTTCTTAGATTTACTTAGATCTACTTCTACCTATCTGTCAATTTCTTAGATATACTCCCTTTAAAGGTAAATCTAAGTGTGTGGATTCCAAATATGATGATATTTGGTCTTGGTTGCGTTAGGATAAGAGATATAAGGAGGATCCTTGGTGAATCGGCCTGGTTTTCTTGAGCGCTTTTCGACCATTGTGGTTTTAGTCAAAAACTTTGAGGTAGGAGGCTTCACTCTAGACTCCTCTTGATATAATTGATTGTCTTAGTTTAAAATTGGTTTGTCTGAATGGATTTTATTGTGAAAATCAAGGAATAAATCTTCGATAGTGATGATTTATGGTTTTGTTGAAATTGTGAAATCTCATTGAATTGTTGTTCAAAGTGATTTGGCTTATTTAGTTTAAAATGTTGATTTTAAATTATGGATATGATAAAATTGAAAATGGTTTTATGACAAATGGGTTTTCAATAAAAAGGGTGTTTTATTGAAATGGTTTGAGATTGAAATGACTTTGATGGAATTGGTTTTCAATAAAAAGGGAGTTTTATTGAAATGGTTTGGAATTGAAATGGTTTGGATTTGAAATGGTTTTGAAGGAAATGTTTTTCAATAAAAAGGTGTTTTTATTGAAAGGGTGTTTTGGCATGACTGATGGGAATATGTGGTGTGTGTTCATATTGCATGTATGGGGATTGGTTGAAATATGACCTTGTGCTCGCTTCCAAAGGGTTAATGGGACATGGGAAATATGAGGATTGGTTGAAATATGACCTTGTGATCAGTGCCAAAGGGATAATGGAACATGGGGATGGTGTGTGTTCATATTTCATTTGGGATAGATAAGGGTTAGGGGTCTCCCCCATCAGTGTTGGGATGGATAAGGGTTATGGCACTCCCTCATCAAGCATTCATGTGCATTTGGGTTGGATGAGGGTAAGAAGTCTCCCCCATAATGGTTGAGATGGATAAGGGTTAGGGATCCTCCCCTCTTCCAGGTAGTATGCATGGTTGGTTTCATGGGTTTGTGGAAATGGTTGGGTATGCCAAAAAGGAATGTTTGTGAAATGGTTATTAAGCTTGTTTGGTCATTTTTCTGGATAAATAACTTTTTGGAAAAATTGGTTTCAATTTGTCTTGTAATGCCTTTGGTTTTGTATGGTTTTGGAAACTTGTTTATATTTAGTTATAAACTTCTTTTGAGAAAATGTTTTATATAAAATGTTTTTATATAAATGTGGCTAACTCTTATATCCTAGTGGCGTGAGTAGGAAGTAATTGGGGGAAAACTTACTGTGTTTTATACTCACCCCTGCTTTGGAACTTTGGTGCTTTTGCAGATGTATTCTGGGACATAGGTAAAGGTAAAGCATCTTGTTGATAGTGGATTGTGGTGATTCTTGGGAAATGTTGTAGACCTTGGAGCTTGTGGAGCACAGAGTCGTGGTGTCTTTTGAGAGTCTTGATTCATAAATCCGCTGTTTACTTTGATTCTTGGTTTGGTCTTCTGCTGTTGTATACATGATGTGGTTTGACATAAATTAAGTTGTTTAGTTTTTATTCTTTTGTTAATGCATCATATAGTGAATTTCTGTTTATGCTTGGTTGGTTTGTGGGTTATTTCCTAAATGGTAAATCTTCCCCTAACTTGTATTTGAAACCCTTCGGTATTTATTGCCAGCCTTTGGCATCTTGGGGATGTATCTTAAGGCCTTGTAATGAATCATTGTACTCTCAAGCCAATGAGAATTGGCGGGTCATTACAAATGGTATCAACTTGTTTGGTCCTTTCCTAACAAGTGGTCATCAATGTTCTTAGTCTTGGAGTTGAAATTCCTTCTTGTCTATTCCTTGGGTCAAAATCTTAGACAGGAGTAGGATTGTTGGAACTTGAAATGTATAGCATAAAAGGACATAGCTGACCCGTTTTTTCTGAACTTCAAGTTACCAGGGTGTTGATTACATAATTGTTTAAGATACACTTCTAGAATGTTAGAAATCTCATTTTCATGGGTTTAGCCAATAAGAAGATCATGAAATGAATTGTAGAGAAAGGAATTCCCACTAGGATTTCATATCTCATTGTGAGCAATGATTAAGGATTTTTTGCAAGGTTTGAATTTTTGAAAAATGCAGAAATTGTTTTCAAGTGAAATATTTTGAAAATAGAGTATTTTGCCAATTTTAAAAATGGGTTGATTTTCAAAAGGCATGAATAACGTTTTATAAAATGTTTGAACATTGGAAAAAGGATGCTTTCAAAACAATTTTGTGATATATTATGTGATAGATAATGGGATAGAATTTAAAATGCTAGGCCATTAGTTCCTAGAGAGTGATATTGACGGGGTTTGTTGTTGGTTTAGGAAATGGAACCCAGTAGGTGTCATAGAAACCAGTCAAAAGAGGCCAGTGAGAATGTGGTTTCACCTAAACCATAGGTGAACCAACATTTGGTCCAAAGAATCGCTCAAGCTTTTAAAACTGTTGAATTAGGACTACAACCAGATACTTTATTTAAGATATCCATCAATGCTGAAAATCTAAGTGGAGGAAGTATGGTTATCTTTACTAGAGGAGCTAAGAACTCTAACACTAAGAGAAAGAGGGAATCAGACACCTTTTCTCAAGGAGGAAGAACACATCACAATCGAACAACAATATTGTTAAAACTTCCTCAAAGACCCAAGTGTAAGATGAGATGTTTCCAGTGTGGATCTACGAGCCACATCAAGCAGTATTGTAAGGCACAACCTTGAAAATGTAATTATTGTAATAATATGGGACATCTTCAATGCTTTTTCCGTAATGCTCTAAGGTCGGATGTTCATGAAACTCCTCAAAAAGGGATGTTTCATTATGAAAATAAAGATCAGAGCATAGAAATCATGCATCTTCTTGGAGCTGAGAAAATTGTAGTGGATGATAAGTTAGGACCATCCAGAGTGCGAGGTATGGTTCTTTTAATTTCCACGTTGATGCAATATTTTTTTGATAGGGGTGCTCCCCATTCCTTCATTGCTTCTCATGTCGTTGATTTTCTGTGTTTAAAACTAGAAATAATCCCATCTGTTTTTAAACTGAAAACTCCACTTGGTGAAAGAGAATGTCAAGACTTTGTGTGTAGAACATGTGCTATAAATGTTGATGGAGATGAGTTAAAAGGAGACTTCTCGATGATGGAAATGATTTCAATAATGGAATCTTGTGTATGGATTGGTTGACAATGTTTAAGGCTCACATAGACTGTTATAATAGAATGGTTAGTTTCACGACTGAGGATGGAATTGACCATCTCTTAAGAGGAGAGAGGATTGTAAAGAAAGGTGAAAAGAGCTTGTTAGAACCAATGGTGGGAATGATCTCTTACCATTTGGTAGCGTTGACTTTGGAATCAATTAAAGAGATTGATAGAGATAGTTTTCCAGCTGTGGTGGATCAATTTCCAGATGTCTTTCCCAAAAAATTCTCATGGTTTCCTCCTCTAAGGGAAGTGGAGTTTACGATTGATCTCCTTCGGGGGACCAGTCCTATTTCCCTTCCATTTTATAGGATGACACTATCAGAGTTACAAGAATTGAAAGTGCTGTTTGAGGAGCCGGAAAGAAAGGGTTTCATTCAACCAAGTACATCTCTGTGGGCAGCACCAGTTTTGTTCGTGAAGAAGGCAGATGGAACTCTTAGGTTGCGTGTTGATTATTGTAAGCTTAACCGAGTTACGATAAAGAATAGATACACACTTCCACACATTGATGGTCTGTTCGATCAATTAAGGGGAGCTAAGTGGTTCTCCAATATTAACTTGTGATCAGGATATCACCAATAGTGAGTTTGGAAGGAGGATATTCCAAAGACAACTTTCAGAAGCAGATATGGCCACTACGAATATGTAGTCATTTCTTTTGGTCTAGAGAATGCACCAACGGTCTTCATGGCTTTGATGAATCAGATATTTCAGCAATATTTGGATTCTTTTGTTGTGGTGTTTGTGGATGATATCTTGGTGTATTCAATGACAAGAGATGATCATGAGGTGAACCTGGAAACAGTGCTACAAATCTTGAGAGATCATCATTTGTATTCCAAATTATCAAAGTGTGATTTTTTCATATAGGAAGTATGTTTCCTTGGCCATGTCATTTCTTAGAAACATGTTTTTGTTGATCCTAAAAAGATAAAATCTGTTATATATTGGAAACCACTGAAGAATGTGTTCGAGATATGATGTTTTCTTGGTCTAACTGGTTACTACCAATGCTTTTTCCGTGATTTCTCATGACTAGAATCACCAATGATAGATCTGAAAAAGAAGAATGATCCATTCCAATGGATAGAAGAATGTTAGAAGTCTTTCCAGGAACTAAAGGTTCGTCTTACATCAGCACCCATCTTGATCTTACCTGAATCAGGATAGGGGTATGTGGTGTGTTGTGATGCTTCGGGAACAGGGTGGGGCTGTGTTCTCATGCAAGGAGACCATGTGGTTACTTATGGTTCAAGGGATTTGAGGGTACATGAGAATAATTACCCAACACATGATTTGGAATAAGCTGAAATCATCCATGCTTAGAAGACATTGAGAAATTATCTCTTTGGTGAGAAATTTACTGTGTTTACAGATCACAAAAGCTTGAAACACATTTTCTCATAGCGAGATTTAAATTTGAGGCAAAGGAGGTGGATAGAGTATCTCCAGATGTTTGGATTTGACTTGATGTACACACCAGGAAAAAGGAATTCAGTGGCAGATGAATTGAGTAGAAATTTATATGCTCAGTTAGCGAAAGTAGCTTTAGATGAATAGATTTTGATGTCAGTCTAAGCTAGCATGCATGTGGAATGTGAAGACCAAGGAGATGTTGCTTTTTTCTTTTCAGCTACACTTGTTCCTGATTTAGTAAAGATGATCAAATAAGCACAAATACATGATGCAGAATGTCTGGTTGTAAGTTCAAAACTCAATGGTGGGGAGACCGTTGATGGATGGAAACTTGATGGGGGTTTAATTTTGGGTTTTAGAGATCAGATGGTTGTACATATGGTTTTTCATTAACAAATCCTTCATGCTTACCTTCATTCTAAATGGGATGTACATTCGGGTACACATAAAATGTACAAGGCATTAAAGACACAGTTTTGGTGGAGCGGCATGAAAGGAAAGGTGTTCGAGTTCATCTTGTGATGTTTAACTTGTCGGTAGGTTACAAAAGAGAATCAAAGACCAGCTGGTATGTTACAGTCTTCACCTACCCCAGTGTGGAAATTGGATCAAATAGCAATGGATTTTGTTACAGGTCTTCCAAGAACGGTCCAAAAACACGATGCCATTTGGGTGATAGTGGATCGTCTAACCAAGTCGGCTCACTTTATCCCAATTCGTGAAACTCATACAGTAAAAGATATTTCAAAAATATATATTTGAGAAGTGTTAAAGAGGCATGCTGTACCAGTGTCTATAGTCTCATATAGAGATCAGAGGTTCACATCTAATTTCTGGAAATCATTACAGAAATCCCTTGGGACTCAGTTGACTATGAGCACAGTGTATCATCCTCAGACGGATGGGCGATCTGAGCGGATGATACAAATGTTAGAAGACATGTTGCAAGCTTGTGTAATGGATTTTGGTGGATCATGGGAGGAGCATATACCCTTAGTGGAGTTCTCATACAATAATATCTATCAAGCCTCGATAGGCATGGCTCCGTTTGAATCATTGTATGGGTGTCCTTGTCGTTTTCCACTATACTGGGTGGAAACTGGGGAAAATTCACTAGTTGGGATGAGCCTTGTCCAAGAAACAAAATAGAATATTTAGTTGACTAGAAAGAGGATGGAGACGTCTCAGAGTCATCAGAAATCTTATGTAGATCACCGTCAAAGACCTTTTTCATTCGTTGTGGGTGATCATGTCTTCTTGAGGATCTCTTCAAGGCCTGGACATCGTCATTTCAGGAAGTAGGTAAAGTTATCCCCAAGATACATTGGCCCTTTTGAGATATTGTAATCGGTTGAAGAGGCAACATATCGGTTGGAATTACCACCATAGTTTAGTTCGGTGCATAATGTGTTCCATGTATCTCAGTTGAAAAAGTATCAGCCTGATCCTAACCATGTGATCAGATGGGATCATGTTGACCAAGAGTCGAATAATTCATTGATACATATCCTCATACTAATTGTGGATAGGTAAGAGAAAGTCTAGCATGGAAAAAGTATCGGTCTAGTGTGGGTTTTATGGCAGCATGGTCAGATTCAGGAAGAGACTTGGGAACATGAAAAGGAAACGAAAGAGCAGTGGCCGAAACTCTTTCAGTTGGGTGATGGTTTTATACTTTTTGAGGATGGGAATACCAATGGTGGGGAAGTTGTAGTACCCCTGGTTTCTAGTATATAACCCTTTCTTGATTCTTTAATGGTTATAAAGTTAAGGGTGACGAATGGGAGAGTCAGGAGAATTTGGAATGAGTTTTGAGGCAAAAGGGGAAGTCGCACGGGCGGCGCACAATTTTTCTAAATCGTGTGGCCAAACCGTGAGTAGTTGGTCTTGGAGGTAGTGGATTCGGCATGGGCAGCACACGGTTTGTCTAACCGTGTGTCCAAACCATGCGAGAAGGGTGACTGAGGCAGTAGCTTACGCATGGTTAGTTCATGGTTTTTCAAAATGTGCGAACTAACCGTGCGAACACTTAAATGAGATCCTTAAATTGTGGACATCATGATTTTTTACCTCTAAATGCCTTTTTTAAGCTCTTAAGTGTCCCTAATTCTGGATTCTGTTTCTCCTATGGTCAAGGAGGGTTCTCCCATCATTCTGGAGATGATCCGAAGGCTTCTCTTGATGAATCGAAGATGAATTCTTGAGGTATGTAATCGTTCTTGTTTGATTTCTTAGATCTAATTAGTTGTACTTCTCCTATTCTCTCGTCTTCTTAGATCTATTCCCGTTATGGGTAGATCTAAGTGTGTGGATTCCAAATATGACTAGATTTGGTCTTGGTTGCGTTAGGATAAGAGATATAAGGAGAATCCTTGGTGAATAGGCCCGGTTTTCTTGAGATCTTTTCGACCATTGTGGTTTTCATCAAAACCTTTGAGGTAGGAGGCTTCACTCTCGACTCCTCTTGCTATAATTTATTGTCTTAGTTTCAAATTGGTTTGTTTTAATGGATTTGATTTTGAAAATGATGGAATAAATCTTCTTTAGTGATGATTTATGGTTTTGTTGAAATTGTGAAATCTTTGTTAATTGTTGTGAAAAGTGATTTGGCTTCTTAAATTTAAAATGTTGATTTTAAATTATTGATTTTCTGAAATTGTAAATGGTTTAATGAAAAATGGGTTTTCAATAAATAGGGTGTTTTATTGAAATGGTTTGAGATTGAAATGACTTTGATGGAATTGGTTTTCAATAAAAAGGGAGTTTTATTGAAATGGTTTGGAACTGAAATGGTTTGGATTTGAAATTGTTTTGATGGAAATGACATTTCAATAAAAGGGTGTTTTTATTGAAAGGGAATTTTGGCATGACTGATGGGAATATGTGGTGTGTGTTCATATTTAATGTATGGGGCTTGGTTGAAATATGACCTTATGCCCGGTTCCAAAGGGTTAATCACACATTATAAGGCCCCAGCCTTAAACCTTACTTAATCTTGAATTATTACAAGATTACACATTGAGGATCTTTTCAGGTTTAGAGTTTTAGAGAATTAGATCATGAAACTTGCATTACATTCCACATTTAGACAAAGTGGTTACATGAAAGGCAGTATTCATTCTTCCCATCAACAGAAACATATTTAAAATAAAACATGGATTCTTTCTTGACACATCCTTGACACTGTCATCACATCATGTACTCTTCCCTTGACCTGTGAAAAACATTTCAAAAACTTGGGATGAGCATAAAAAGCTCAGTAAGGGATATAAAAATATGGAAAGGAATCATGAGTACATGTATACATAAGAATAAAATCATACTTTACCCATAAAACATAGGCACTTTAACATACCTCATAAAATCATAGAAATCATATGACATAAAGGTAACTTGAGGCATTCATAACATTCTTACGTAGGGAGAAACCCTCTTGGTTACGTTTGGAATACCCATCACAGTATATTCCCTAAATCTCTTCGGAGAAACCTTAACGTTTCACTCCTTCGCGTTACCCAATGCATTGGAGAGCTATATCGGGCTCACCCGCCCTTAGTTTATCACGGAACCACCCGTTTTCATAACAATGCCCAAGAACCATAACATAAATGTATCACATAAAACATTCATAAAGGAAACATAACATTTCCACATTTCAATCACAATATAACATTTTAGTATATTGAAATAATGAATCCATTCAAAAAGAAACCATTTCCAAAACCATTTAAAACATTTAATAAGGAGAATTTTGAATCAAAGTGTCCCATACCACCTTGAAGCTTTTAACATTTTAAACCATTAATATCCATATAAATAAATCCTTAAAACCATTTTGAAAACAAGGATATTAATAAGAACAAGTCATTAAAACATTTAAAGCGATATTTTGGTCAAAGGGTTTTTACCAAAATTAGAGACACTTGAATACAATAATTGAAGAATAAAATTTAATCAGAACTTTATAATATCATGAGAATAAATGGATTCATGATATAATATTCCAAAGGACAGTATATACACCATATAAGAGTGAATTGGTGCATAACAACAAGGAAGTCTCAATAGGGATGTAAAATGTGATGAAATCCCTTATAAAGAAGGTATCCTTAAATTAAGGACAATTCAATCTCAAAAATATGTGTGAAAAATATAAATACACCAAATATAAGTGGATATTAAGTGTAAAACAATAAAAGGTCATTCACACATATTCAATGGATGACATATTCAATGACTACATGTTGAACCCAAAGAAATATAAATTGGGTTAAAAAGTTCCCTTGACAGCCTAACGACATCACATAAAAATGAGTTGATGAGAGATAAAAAGTGTATCTCATCACTTGGACATAAAATTTACATCAACAAGGATATATGAGAACATATCCCAACATAACAATATGTAAATTAAAAGACCCAAAAAAAGAAGTCTTTTAAAAAAAGAGGAGGGTGAAAGGTTCCCTTACCGACTTGGGTATCTTTCAAAACATACACCCCATGAAAGAAGGACAATAGATCATTGATTTAAATACTCATAAATGAAATTATATTACACAAAGAGTAGAATAATGGTCATTACATACACCACTCAATGGAATTTGTGGCAAATGTAGCATAAATCTCACGTGAATAAAAGTGAGATGAAAAATCCCTTACGAAAACTCGGCAGCCTAACAGCGCCACATAAAACTTCCGAATGGATTGATGAGAGTAAATAGGGTCTCTCATCAAATGAACATAATAATTACAGTAGGATTAATATAAAATAGCATCTCAATCATAAGAAATATGAGCTTAAAAGGAATGACATAAAAGAGTGTACTAAAAAAGAAAGAGAGGTGTAGGATCCCTTACCTCGGGTTTGACTTGACTCGATCGTTATTTAACGCCCTGAATAATAAACTTAAGTTAATTTCTACTTTATTAAGAACCTTTTACAAGTTCATTATTCCTTTTATATCAAATATTGACTTGTTATAAACATTATGTAATCATTTAAGTTAATAATGTTCATTTTGTCGGTATTTGGTTCTTAAGTCGAAAGTGGACTTCTTACAATTACATGTTGTCCTTGTGGTCAAAGGTTATTTATATCCAGAATGACATTCCTTATTTGGATATCATATATTTTATATATATCCAGAATATACATGTATTTATAATATTACATAATCATTTAGGGGTAAGAAATGAAATGCACCGTTCATGGAGACGGTAAGCCGTACGTACGCATGAACGCTACTTTCATTTCTTTGTCATATTAATGGAATTAAAACTAAATGAGAGGTATTTATATTTTAATTACAGAATTATATTCATCGTTTAGATATGTCATTCATTATATATATCAATTATATACATGTACTTTTAATAGTACATTACATTTGGGGATAAGAAATGAAATGCACCGTTCATGGAGACGGTAAGCCGTACGTACGCATGAACGCTACTTTCATTTCTATCTCATACTTTAATGGAAAGAAATAATAATTATATATAGGTATATAATAATTACAGTATAAAATCGTATATAATAACATTAAATCCATCCTTTATACGCCCCACGTATGGCATTAATGAATCACATCACTTTGAGGGGGCGGTAGTCCGCACTTCCTAAAATGAAGATATCGTGTATACCCATACTGGATGCCATAAAGGTAAGACACAAATGAAAAATACAGAAGCATAAGTAAAACATAAACACATTATATATCATATATAAAAATAGTGACATCATAATGGCCACCTTTGAAGGTGTTAGATGAGTATTGAACAATCATCGTTTCGGGAGGCAGAATTTCGCCATCCACGGAAACCGTATGTTCTTTAACCATTTTATGTAGTTGTGTGAGAGTGTAGCTCTAATAAATCATATAAAAACATCCTAGTATATTTAATATATTGGTGTTGTAACAAAAGAAGTAAATAAAAAGAGGTTTGGGTGTTGGAGAAGCAAAATAAAACAAATGAACAAGAGAGAATGAATTACCTTGAAAAGTGTAACTCATTTTGATTTGAGCCTAAAGGCTTCCTTTGAAAGGATTATTCCCAAAGGTAATCCTATAGGATGAGGAGAGGTATGTGGAGAGCGTAAATGGGTAGGGGTTGGCCAAGGCAAAGGCTTGAGGAGTGTGTGAAATGAGGTAGAGGTGGGGGCCTTTTATAAGAGGAGAGGAGGGGCACTTTTGGAATGTAAGGAAATATTACTTTATTTGAAAATGTGTTTCGGTTTTAAAAGGTCCCAAATTGTTATAATTAGTGGATAAGGTGATACGGCTTCTAAATCCACTCATCCAATAAGTTTTGGACATGTGTAGTTCATAGAGTTTACATTATCATTCCATTTTATTTTAATAGTTAAATAATGATGTCATCGCTGCATCATTATGATGTCATAAATAATTTAATTTATTTAATGTCTAAAAATTAAAAAAAAATTACTATGAGGTAGGAACTCTTTTTAGCATTCCAATTACTATTTATAACACAAAATCTGACTTGTATAACCCCACTTAAAATTTTTTTTAGTAAAACATATCATGTTTGTGTCATTTTTAATTTTACATTAAATAAAAAGTTATTTATGTCATTTCCCAACCAAAGTGGATCCATGGGGTCCCCAAGTTGACCCATGGCTTGTCATGGTCGGAAATTACACATACAATGAGGTTAGGACATGTGTCAAGTCCATTTCATATTATTAAAACATTATATTTACCTTAAACTACACTAATTACCTCTAATCGCGATTAATGAAAAAAAGTTACTATTCACAAAAAAATTATTTTCATCCCATTGAACCACATTTTACATACTAATGAAAACCATGCATGTTGGATTTTCAAAATTCAATACACATTAGTGATAAAATTTCATTTAACTGAAAAATCAGTTTGCTTGATTACCACCTAGTGGTTTCACTATTCATCAAAAATTGGAGTTTTTCAGAAAAATACCAAAACTTCACCCTAAGCTATATTTGATATTCCGAATTCAAAAATGAAGTCCGTTTTATAAAATTCAAAATATATTAGTCACATTAATTAATTTAATAATTAATTCCCGCTGTCAAAGCAAATAGCGTGTTTTTATAAAACAATAAGTATCAAAAGATTGACACTAGTTTAAGTCTGATTTCAAAGTGAAATTAATTCCAACGACCACTATTGGATTTAATGGTAAAAATATTTTCTAATTTCACTTTAAAACCAATTAAAAATATTATCCAATCATATAAATAAATAAGATTAAAAAGTGGTTTTGAATTAAAACACAACATTTTACACTATTCATTAAAAAATGAACTTTATCGGAAAAATACCAAAAAATTACACAAAGTAAAATTTGATGTACCGATTCTTAATAAGAGTTTTATTTGGTCCAAAAGAATGTATAAGAGTGATCAAAACTATATTTAATGACAGTTCTCCATTAAAAGGCGATAAGTGAACCTTTAGTGAAAACTAGGGCATATACAACTAAAATTGAATTCTTTCCGTATTTTAAGCCTTTAGATTTTATTGGATAAATGTAAAAACATTAAAAAACATATATAATCATATTTTAGTTATTTCTATCCATTCCCGCCAATACAACGGCTACATGTTAACTACAATTTGAAATAATATTATTTTATTATTAGAGTGCAACGTAAGATTCCCAAGAAACTCGTTGTTGCGTGTTGGGTACGCCATCGAGCATAACGTCCCCTTTAAAGTCATATCAATATTTTATTCACAAATATGTATAAATATGAAAATGTCATATTCTTTATTTACCTGGGGTGTTACATCCTTCCCCCCTTTTGGGAATTGCGTCCTCGCAATTTTTAAAATTGGGCTTGGAAACATCCTTGAAAGTCCCACATCGGAACAAAAGACGGTAAAACAATCACTTTATAATATAGAAAGATAAGCACAGAGGTCACCTGAGTTAACCTATACTAGGATTCCAAGTATGAAAACATGGACATGGAGGAGAAAACATAGGGTCATGTTCTGATGGAGAGTGATAGAAAACATGTTTAGGAGAAAGTTAACCATGAGAAAATCACAAACTTGTGATGTGTTAAACGGTGTTGGGTTCCCCAGTAGGAAAAGTTAATAGAAAACATTTTTGTTTTAAGTTACTTTTTATTGAGGAATTTATTCATAAGGAAACATAATCACTTATCATGTTGACTTTCAACTTTTATTAGATTCCTTACACAAACTCATATTTTCTCCAAAAGACGAGTATTTAGGAAGACTTGTTCACATTAAGAGTACTATAATCAACTTCTAGAGAATCACCTAATCCACAAAAGAGAACTATTTACTTCCCATTTCATTAGGCTTTAACCAAAACCAAAACCAAACGGTTAGTACAAGATCAGATAATCCAGAAAAGGATAACCCTTTAAAAAGAAAATCTATGCTTAATCTCCAAAATTTGTCCAACAAAACCCAAAGTTCAACGAGGACCATCCGATAAACAATTTGTCCATAAAATTATTCAAAGTAAACCAATATAAGATTGAAACCCAAATATTTGAAGGATTTAGTCACATAGTCTTCCAAGTTAAATCGTAACATTTATCTCCAAACAACATCAGTTTCTCCTAAAGTCTCGTATTGAAAATTAATTAACCTAATCACATATCCTCTATGACAGGTTAATCATTTTCATAAATAACCCAAAATCAATTTACTCTTAATTCATAAAATCATATAACTAGAAAGAATCAGTCAAACTAACCAGGGACTTCACGTAGTCCAGTGGTAGGCGATTAATACCAGTCGCACTTTGGTTGTGGGTTCGATTCCCGCAGCTTTGTCCGACGCGACGGGTAGTCACACGGTCTGCGTGTTGTCCTTTTTCCAAAACTATATAATTCTTAAAACATTCCCCAAAATGAGATAAAATATTCAAATATGATCATAACATATTTTAACCTCAAGTTTATCTCATGCCTTTCATTTTCCATCATAACATATAGTAACCCATAATTACCTCAAAAGTAAGGATCATATAAACTCTAATGGTTCCCTTTATAATTATTACCTGAACTTCCACATGGATTGGTCATCTCGTACATGATGCATTAAAGATCATACCAAGTTTCAAGTGGTTTATCCTGACTCCTTGATATTTGGTTTAGAACAACCACGAGTTTCCTCATTGAATCCTCCATTTTATCTAGTATCTTAATCAGAGAACCACCACAGTTTCCTTCAAACCTGTTGTCTCTTTGGTGCCTGCTAGATCCATCCATTCACTAAAAATAGAAATGTCAGTGTGAGTATATCAAAAAAAACGTCATGTACTAATGAGTAAGATAAACACTAAGATATACTTACTCATTCACTTTATCTAAAACTAGGACTCTTTCTGAAATCCTAACCATTATGGTAATGTCACTTGTGCTTAGAGAATACCCTAACCTCTAAAGTTATCTAAACCGACCTTTTATACCAACTATAAGGCCCCAGCCTTAAACCTTACTTAATCTTGAATTATTACAAGATTTCACATTGAGGATCTTTTCAGGTTTAGAGTTTTAGAGAATTAGATCATGAAACTTTCATTACATTCCACATTTAGACAAAGTGGTTACATGAAAGACAATATTCATTCTTCCCATCAACAGAAACATATTTAAAATAAAACATGGATTCTTTCTTGACACATCCTTGACACTGTCATCACCTCATGTACTCTTCCCTTGACCTGTGAAAAACATTTCAAAAACTTGGGATGAGCATAAAAAGCTCAGTAAGGGATATAAAAATATGGAAAGGAATCATGAGTACATGTATACATAAGAATGAAATCATACTTTACCCATAAAACATAGGCACTTTAACATACCTCATAAAATCATAGAAATCATATGACATAAAGGTAACTTGAGGCATTCATAACATTCTTACGTAGGGAGTAACCCTCTTGGTTACATTTGGAATACCCATCACAGTATATTCCCTAAATCTCTTCGGAGAAACCTTAACGTTTCACTCCTTCGCGTTACCCAATGCATTGGAGACCTATATCGGGCTCACCCGCCCTTAGTTTATCACGGAACCACCCGTTTTCATAACAATTCCCAAGAACCATAACATAAATGTATCACATAAAACATTCATAAAGGAAACATAACATTTCCACATTTTAATCACAATATAACATTTTAGTATATTGAAATAATGAATCCATTCAAAAAGAAACCATTTCCAAAACCATTTAAAACATTTAATAAGGAGAATTTTGAATCAAAGTGTCCCATACCACCTTGAAGCTTTTAACATTTTAAACCATTAATATCCATATAAATAAATCCTTAAAACCATTTTGAAAACATGGATATTAATAAGAACAAGTCATTAAAACATTTAAAGCGATATTTTGGTCAAAGGGTTTTTACCAAAATTAGAGACACTTGAATACAATAATTGAAGAATAACATTTAATCAGAACTTTATAATATCATGAGAATAAATGGATTCATGATATAATATTCCAAAGGACAGTATATACACTATATAAGAGCGAATTGGTGCATAACAACAAGGAAGTCTCAATAGGGATGTAAAATGTGATGAAATCCCTTATAAAGAAGGTATCCTTAAATTAAGGACACATCAATCTCAAAAATATGTGTGAAAAATATAAATACACCCAATATAAGTGTATATTAAGTGTAAAACAATAAAATTTCATTCACACATATTCAATGGATGACATATTCAATGACTACATGTTGAACCCAAAGAAATAGAAATTAGGTTAAAAAGTTCCCTTGACAGCCTAACGGCATCACATCAAAATGAGTTGATGAGAGATAAAAAGTGTATCTCATCACTTGGACACAAAATTTACATCAACAAGGATATATGAGAACATATACCAACATAACAATATGTAAATTAAAAGACCCAACAAAAGAAGTCTTTTAAAAAAAGAGGAGGGTGAAAGGTTCCCTTACCGACTTGGGTATCTTTCAAAACATACACCCCATGAAAGAAGGACAATAGATCATTGATTTAAATACTCATAAACGAAATTATATTACACAAAGAGTAGAATAATGTGCATTACATACACCACTCAATGGAATTTGTGGCAAATGTAGCATAAATCTCACGTGAATAAAAGTGAGATGAAAAATCCCTTACGAAAACTCGGCAGCCTAACGACGCCACATAAAACTTCCGAATGGATTGATGAGAGTAAATAGGGTCTCTCATCATATGAAAATAATAATTACAGTAGGATTAATATAAAAGAACATCTAAATCATAAGAAATATGAGCTTAAAAGGAATGACATAAAAGAGTGTACTAAAAAAAAGAGAGGTGTAGGATCCCTTACCTCGGGTTCGACTTGACTCGATCGTTCTTTAACATCCTGAATAATAAACTTAAGTTAATTTCTACTTGATTAAGAACCTTTTCCAAGTTCATTATTCCTTTTATATCAAATATTGACTTGTTATAAACATTATGTAATCATTTAAGTTAATAATGTTCATTTTGTCGGTATTTGGTTCTTAAGTCGAAAGTAGACTTCTTACAATTACATGTTGTCCGTGTGGTCAAAGGTTATTTATATCCAGATTGAAATTCCTTATTTGGATATCATATATTTTATATATATCCATAATATACATGTATTTATAATATTACATAATCATTTAGGGGTAAGAAATGAAATGCACCGTTCATGGAGACGGTAAGCCGTACGTACGCATGAACGCTACTTTCATTTCTTTGTCATATTAATGGAATTAAAACTAAATGAGAGGTATGTATATTTTAATTCCAGAATTATATTCATCATTTAGATATATCATTAATTATATATATCAATTATATACATGTACTTTTAATAGTACATTACATTTTGGGATAAGAAATGAAATGCACCGTTCATGGAGACAGTAAGCCGTACGTACGCATGAACGCTACTTTCATTTTTATCTCATACTTTAATGGAAAGAAATAATAATGATATAGAGGTATATAATAATTCCAGTATAACATCATATATAATAACATTAAATCAATCCTTTATACACCCCACGTATGGCATTAACGAATCACATCACTTTGAGGGGGCGGTAGTCCGCACTTCCTAAAATGAAGATATCGCGTATACCCATACTGGATGCCATAAAGGTAAGACACAAATGAAAAATACATAAGCATAAGTAAAACATAAACATATTATATATCATATATAAAAATAGTGACATCATAATTGCCACCTTTGAAGGTGTTAGATGAGTATTGAACAATCATCGTTTCGTGAGGTAGAATTTCTCCATCCACGGAAACCGTATGTTCTTTAGCCATTTGATGTACTTGTGTGAGAGTGTAGCTCGAATAAATCATATAACAACATCATAGTATATTTAATATACTGGTGTTGTTACAAAAGAAGTAAATAAAAAGAGTTTTGGGTGTTGGAGAAGCAAAATAAAACAAATGAACATGAGAGAATTAATTACCTTTAAAAGTGTAACTCGTTTTGATTTGAGCCTAAAGGCTTCCTTTGAAAGGATTCTGCCCAAAGGGAATCCTCTAGGATGAGGAGAGGGATGTGGAGAGAGTAAATGGGCAGGGTTTGGATGAGCCAATGGCTTGAGGAGTGTGTGAAATGAGGTAGAGGTGGGGGTCTTTTATAAGAGTAGAGGAGGGGCACTTTTGGAATGTAAGGAAATATTACTTTATTTGAAAATGTGTTTCGGTCTTAAAAGGTCCCAAATTGATATAATTAGTGGATAAGGTGATAATGCTTTTAAATCCACTCATCAAATAAGTTTTTGACATGTGTAGTTTATAGATTTTACATTATCATTCCATTTTATTTTAATAGTTAAATAATGATGTCATCGCTGCATCATTATGATGTCATAAATAATTTAATTTATTTAATGTCTAAAAATTATAAAAAAATTATTATGACGTAGGAAATCTTTTTATATTTCCAATTACTATTTATAACAAAAAATAGGACTTGTATAACCCCACTTAAAAATTGTTTTAGTAAAACATATCATGTTTGTGTCATTTTTAATTTTACATTAAATAAAAAGTTATTTATGTCATTTCCCAACCCAAGTGGATCCATGGGGTCCCCAAGTTGACCCATGGCTTTTCTTGGTCTGCCATTAAACATCCAATGAGGTTAGGACATGTGTCAAGTTCATTTCATATTATTAAAACATTATATTTACCTTAAACTACACTAATTACCTCTAATCGCGATTAATGAAAAAAAGTTACTATTCACCAAAAAATTATTTTCATCCCATTGAACCAAATTTTACGTACTAATGACAACCATTTATGTCAAATTTCCAAAATTCAATACACATTAGTGATAAAATTTCATTTAACTGAAAAATCAGTTTGCTTGATTACCACTTAGTGGTTTCACTATTCATCAAAAATTGGAGTTTTTCAGAAAAATACCAAAACTTCACCCTAAGATATATTTGATATTCTGAATTCAAAAATGAAGTCCGTTTTACAAAATTCAAAACATATTAGTCACATTAATTAATTTAATAATTAATTCCCGCCGTCAGAGCAAATAGCGTGTTTTTATAAAACAATAAGTATCAAAAGATTGACACTAGTTTAAGTCTGATTTCAAAGTGAAATTAATTCCAACGACCACTATTGGATTTAATGGTAAAAATATTTTCTAATTTCACTTTAAAACCAATTAAGAATATTATCTAATCATATAAATAAATTAGATTAAAAAGAGATTTTGAATTAAAACACAACATTTTACACTATTCATTAAAAAATGAACTTTATCGGAAAAATACCAAAAAATTACACAAAGTAAAATTTGATTTACCGATTCTTAATAAGAGTTTTATTTGGTCCAAAAGAATGTATAAGAGTGATCAAAACTATATTTAATGACAGTTCTCCATTAAAAGGCGATAAGTGAACCTTTAGTAAAAACTAGGGCATATACAACTAAAATTGAATTCTTTCCGTATTTTAAGCCTTTAGCTTTTATTAGATAAATGTAAAAACATTAAAAAACATATATAATCATATTTTAGTTATTTCTATCCATTACCGCCAATACAATGGCTACATGTTAACTACCATTTGAAATAATATTATTTTATTATTAGAGTGTAACATAAGATTCCCAAGAAACTCGTTGTTGCGTGTTGGGTACGCCATCGAGCATAACGTCCCCTTTAAAGTCATATCAATATTTTATTCACAAATATGTATAAATATGAAAATGTCATATTCTTTATTTACCTGGGGTGTTACACACATGGGAAATATGAGTCTTGGTTGAAATATGACCTTGTGCTTGGTGTCAAATGGATAATGGAACATGGGGAAGGTGTGTGTTCATATTGCATTAGGGACAGATAAGGGTAAAGGGACTCCCCCATCAATGTTGGGATGGATAAGGGTTAGGGATCTCCCCCATCAAGAATTCATGTGCATTTGGGTTAGATAAGGGTAAGAAGTCTCCCCCATCATGGTTGGGATGGATATGGGTTAGGGATTCTCCCCTCTTCCAGGTAGCCTGCATGGTTAGTTGCATGGTTTTGTGGAAATGGTTAGGTAACCAAAAAGGAATGTTTGTGAAATTGTTCTTAAGCTGGTTTGGTTATTTTTTTGGAAAAATAACTTGTTGGAAAAATTGGTTTCAATTGCTCTTGGAATGCCTTTGGTTATGTATGGTTTTAGAAACATGAGTTATTAACTTCTTTTGAGAAAATGATTTATATAAACTATTTTTATATAAATGTGGCTAACTCTTCTATCCTAGTGGAATGATCAGGGAAGTCATTGGGGGAAAACCTACTGAGTTTTATACTCACCCCTGATTGGGCACTTTGGTGCTTTTGCAGATGTTGTGTTCTAGGACACAGGGAAAGGTAAAGCATCTTATTTCTAGTGGCTTGTGGCGATTCTTGGGAGATGTTGTGGAGTTTAGAGCTTGTGGAGCATGGAGTCATGGTGTCTTTTGAGAGTCTTGAGTGATAAATCCGCTGTGTACTTTGATGCTTGGTTTGGTCTTCCACTGTTGTTTACTTGATGTTTTTTTACATAAATTAAGTTGTTTAGTTGCCATTCTTTTGTTCATGCATCATATAGTGAATGCTTGGTTATAATTGGTTGGTTTATGGGTTATTTATTAAAGGGTAAATCATCCCATAACATGTATTTGAAACCCTTCGACATTTATTTCCAGCCTTTGGCATCTTTGGGATGTCTCTTATGGCCTAGTTATGACTCGTTGTACTCTTAAGCTAATGAGAATTGGCAGGTCATTACAGGATGCATGTTTTCATGAAGAAATTATGAAAAATATGGATGAATCACCCTAACACAAAAATAAAAATTCAATTATTCTTAAAAAACTTCATCATCCGCCAAAACTGAAAATAACAGGGATTTAACTATATATGATAGATATTATAAGAGAAATGAATGAATTACAACAAGTATTTATCACTCAAAAAATAAAAATAAAAAATCAATAACCATCATTCGGTTGCGTTTCTAGAATATTCTAAACCAAGTGTGTTATCCATAAACGATTCATCATCCAAATGGTTGGTTGGGACCTTAATTTGTCAGCCCCCATTTTCCATTAGTGTTTAGAGGAATTAATCCTAGATCAACTAGTCATTACAGAGGTATATGATATGTTTTTGGATAATCTATCTAAAGTGCATGGATGTGGTGCCTGATTTGGTAAAACATGTGAAAAAAATTCAATTACATATTTTCAACTTCTCATTAAGGTGCATGGTTATTGGGAAAATTATTTTGTTTTGGTTAACCATGTAGAGACTTTGAAAGAGGCATTGTGTTTTGATTTTTGTTCTCACACGGTTTCCAAGGTGACTTAGCATGTTTAGATAAATCATGCAATAACTGTGTGATAGTTACTATCCATTTATTTTCTACCTTTCATGGGTTTTTATGCTAGGTAGCATAGTTCTTGAGCATCAATGTATATTGTGCATAGTAATAAAAATTATGAAAATGCATTATTTTTACGTCAAAAAATCCCTATTCATGCCAACGTCAACTAATTCTTCATTAAAAGACCAATTTTAAAATATTTCAATAAATGAAATCTATACCCAAATGATATATTAATATATCAACCATTTTGAAGGTATAATTCATTTTAAAATTAGACTATTCACACTCCTTCATTAGATAACAGTTGTTAACATAAATAAAACCCAAGAAATAGGAGACCCAAGGTGATCCATGGACTTACCTTGATGTAAGATATAAAATATGGCCAAATAGATAATCTTTAATGGATGGAGAAGGAGATAATAACTTAGAGAGATTAGATTTGGGGTTTAGGGCACTTGAAAGAGAATTGAATGGAGGTATTTATAATGAAATATTAAGCCCCCCATTTTTAGGGGTTAATATAAGGGTATAGAAGGTCCAAAATACACTTTAAGTGTATTTTTACTAGGAATATTTTGGGTACTTTCTAGAAATCACTAAATACCAATTATCCTAAAACAAAGGACCAAGAATATAATATCTCCACCAGGTACTCAATCTAGGGCCCCCACATACTTAGTGGTCCTCAATTCTAATGGACTTCCATTTCGTTCTTAAACCTTCACCAAATCCCACTATTCTTATAATTTCTCACTTTCTACACATAATACACTTGAAAAGATATCCAATCACTAAAATTAAAGTGTATTATTTTGTCATATAAGTTTGGGTATTTACAACCTTCCCACCATCGAGATATTAAAAATAGAGAAGCCTTATGGTTTTCAAGGAGGGAACAAATTTAGCCATTAACATCTCATATAATCTTCCCACTCCAAAATATCAACTTGGATCATTACATTTTTACACTTAATTAATACTAGAGGAAATATTTTTTCCTTATAACACATTATATCTTTATTATACAATAAATATTGGATGTTTGGTGTAGGATGCATTTTCCACAAGATTAAATTTTTTGATATATAATAACATGTTATGTTTTAGGAACATACTTAATAAACTAGGAAACATGAAATGTTTTTTGTATAAAGCTAAACTTAGGAGTTAATACAAGCCGATAAGCAACTTTCTATACCTAGAGAAATATCTCAAAATTTCAGACATATCTTGGATCTAGTTTACCCTATTTTTCAATATATGGGTAACTAAATATCAATGAAATATTGAGGAAGACATGGTCACCCACTCGAAATTATTGGGGATATCTCTATTAATACATATATGATTTTTGATGACTTTTAGTGGTTATGTGTCGATTTCAAATCTACTACACCTACTCAGTTTTTTGTGGCATGACTCTTGGATTGATCATAGAGTATTATCCTTTCTCTATCTAACATAAGGGAAATCGAAATGATTTTCAGTATAAGGATTCAAAGGGAACCATCTGAATAAAATAATGGCAACTGTTATTGTTGGTTAATTCCACCAAAAAGAGTTGATTCAACCATGAACCCCTACAATGTAGAATATATTCCTGAAGTATATTCTATAGAATAAACACGGTCTTTTTAAAATGACCATTAGTCGATGGTTAAAAGTAGTTATTAGCACAACCTATGAACTAAACACCCATCATAGTGCTTTCTAGAATGCTAATTTAAATTGGGAGTCTCTGTTAGAGTTGATACTAACAGGTATACCCTAACGATTCACAATATCATTGATCTATAACTTCCTAAGTTCATTGATTAAATAATCCTCTATAATTAGTAGAAAATAAGATTTCTTTTAAATATAGTCTATAATTAAACATATCATGTCTTGGCCACATAGGGCACTTTGTATATTATCCATGAAGTATATGGTAATTTCTTCTTACTTCTATACCAAAAATGGAAGTGGTTTATACTTCCTCACTAGCATTTGGTGTTCTACCTTCACTTGTTGATTGGTGTGACATATTATAATAAACACCATGATATATCTTTCTATGCTAGGCCAACATAATAGTATAAAACATCATGGTATATCTTCATTATTCTCGGATGCATCACCCATTGGTAAACATGATCTTATCTGATCACGTTTTCTCTCATACTGGATAAAACCACAATCTACCTTGGAAATAAGGGTAAAATAATGATATTTATAACTATTCATCAAGGATATCCCCACAATATAGTCTATAACACCCTATATTATAAAATATACTTCTTTTAAATAATTTTTAAAGTGTTTGATAACTTGATTGACATGAACATTGAGTTTAAAATAAGCCATGATATATTATAAAAAAACTATAAATTAATGAGTATGAATAGAACTAACCAAATTATTAAATATATATATATAATTTTTTTAATCAATATAAATTTATTAGTTAATTTATAATATATAAGTACTCAAATTTCAGAAAAGTTGTTTTATGTTTCAAAAAACATTTTCTTCAAAAATGGTTTTTATTTCATTTTTTGTGTGAATATTATACTTGATTTATGACACTTTTTGGACATTTAATTTTATAAAAGATATAATTTTTGTAATCATAATATGAAAATTATGTTAGGGTAATATTTTGGGATTTTTCGAAGACTGATTTTTTAGTGAATAGTAAAAATACCAATTTTTTATAAAACTGCCATTTATTTTAATTTAAAGGTCGCATTTTGTATTTAATTTTATCTTAATGTAATATAAGTAAATTTTAAGTTGATATAATCTAATTAATTACATCATAATAATCATTTATCTTGATTTCGGTATAATTTCACTTTTGAGATTAACAACAGATTTTTCTAAAAGCTATTTTTATGTGCACAATGTGTTTTTATTGTAATTAAAATAAATAAATCAATATTAAATTTTTTTAATGAAATTTATAGATTCTATATTCAATAAAATCATTTTACATTATTATTATGGTATTTACCAGGCATGAAATAAGAATAAATCCAATTTTAGTCTTAAAAACATATTTTTCTAAAAATAGGTTTCATTACTTCTTGTGAGCTTATTTTATAATGGACCACTTCCAAATTAAGAAATTGAAACTTGAATTTTTTTTTTCATATTTTAAATGAGTAGTATAAAATTTTGAAAATATCTCCCTTTTATTTTTGATAATTATGTAAAGTAACCTTAGTAATGTTTTTTCACATCAGTAAGGGTAAAATGGAAAAACATATGGTTAAAACATTGGAAAAAAGAATTAAAATTTATATAATACATTACTTTATCTTATTGGATGAATTTATTTCATAAAAAATTGTAGATACCCAACTTATCTTAATAAATATTACATATTGTTATATAAATATTCAATACATTTTAGAAATAAAGGCCCATAAACCACAAGGTTTAGTGTATTTAGAGACTAAATTCACTATATTCTTATTTTATGAAATATATTCAATGGATCCCACAAAAAATTTTTCCAGTTATTAATCCTAATATACATAACCTACTTAAAACATTTTATTATAATTTTTGGAATGGAAACATAAGAAATGGTGGGATCAGATGTTCCGTAAGGGAAAATAAGGGAGATATCAATATGACCTGAGCATATGGGTAAGAGAGTATGAAAATAAAATATGAAAACCATAACCTACATATCACATATCATAAACATGAGTCATGAAATTAGTCTTTGTAGTTCTTAAGACATGAATCACAATGGAATAAAATAACATGCTCTATGAGAGCATAACCTTGGATTTAGACATAAATTTGTGGCATATACATAAGCATAGAAAAACATATGTCAAGGATACCCACCAAGACACTCATAACCTATTAGTAATTTGGTAAAAACTCATGTAGCTACCTTGGGATTGGGATAACATCCCATATACCCTCTGTTGGGATTGGGATAATGTCCCATGTACCCTACTTTGGGATTGGGATAACCTCATGTTTACCCTCTTTCGGGCTTGGGATAACCTCCCATGTACCCTTTGGTCTCATATAACATTAATCATTACCCAATGCATTGTAGGGAGATATAGGTCCCACTCATAACATAATCCATACATCTATGTTCCATAAGATCATAAAACATTCATCATATCATAACCCCTAAAAACAAATGGGTTTAATAAGCATTACATCATTGTGTCACCCATAGAAAAGAAATGAATTTCCTATACATTTCATCATAAAATTACCTATATAAAAAATATGTTTCATAAACACATTTTCATCATAATCATAAACTATCTAGAGAAATAATAAAGATGACATCGTTGGATCATACCCCTAGTAAAGATTCAGTAACATTAAATGATTTTATATTAGAAGGAAATTGATTGTGAAAGAAATATCTTTTGGGATATTTATTGATGATAATAAAATTTATTTCACAATAAAATATTTAAAACTATAAATTAAAAATATAATATTAATCCATTTCTTTTAAAAAAACCTTGAAAAATTATAAAGTAATATTTAAAAATCAACACTTCTAGAGTAAAATATCCTTTGTAGTTTTAGAAAACAAATTTTAAAACATAAAATCCTTTAAAAATATTTTTCATTGAAAATACACTTTAAAAATTATAAAAGAAGTATCAAAACATTGATTGTTAATGATGGTGGAAAATACCATTCATTTCTTAGGGTAAAAATAAAGATTCCTTTTGGTAAAAGATAAATGGGATTTGTTTTTGAAAATAACATAAATATTCCTTTTAAACCATTTTTAAAAAATTCAAACACGGGTAAAAATTTATTTTTATAATCATATGAGAATTTTTTTTTTGAAATAATTTATAAAACATGAACATGGAAGAGAAAGTGTTTTTAAAGGAAGATATAGATAAAGTATATTTTCCATAAAAACATTTTCTCAACCATTTTAAGTACCAAAGAGAGGTAAAATGATAATATTACATTAAAAGTTAATTAATAATGATATTATTAGAAAATAAGTTATTTTCTTGAAATATAGATCATAATATTTTATCTTTGGAATCCCAATAATAAACAATCCCGATAAACAACGTGATTATAACATAAAATGATATCCACTATGGTAACATCTGTATCGTAAGACCCATGAAATAATAGAATAAAATTAATTTTCTTTAATATCATGAAATTATATATTCTGATATAATATGTAAAATGTTCTATATATGAACCTCATAAAATAACGTAGGTTTATAACATGAAATATGTGTCAAACAAGGTAAATTGAGACAAAATTCCCTTAATATTTGGTAAATTTTAAAATGTAAATTCCAAGAAATAGAGATAATAAAATGGCTATTTAAATCACTATAATTTTCATTATAATCATTATTAAATACATTAATGGGTATTTTATATACCACATTAATGAAATAGTTGGTGAATATGGAATGTGTCTCACAAAACTGAAAAGTGAGATGAGAATCCCTTATCTTAAGTCTTGACTTCCTTCGAACACATTTGAACCTAATGTATAATAAACATAATTTTATTATAAATATTTTAAATAACTATACACAGACACACAGATATATATATATATATATATATATATATATATATATATATCACAACATATATTATTTACTTATGACCTTTTATTACCCGTTTATCAATGATCCCTTCTTAAAATCAAGTTTCAGGTAATAAATGATTTTCTTTTCATGTATGTTTTTAATTTTTTTATTTGGTCCTATTATTTTGATTATGGTACCTTAATATATATAATTTAAATCATGATATAAATATTATATATTTATTTAGAAAAATCCATCAAATTTAGATAATGAAAATGAATTATACCATTCAAGGAGACGGTAGGTTGTACGTACACATGAACATTGTTTCCATTTTCTCAACGGAATAAAAGAAATAAGGATAATTAATATATTACCATTATATAAAATTTTATATTTCATATATATCACATATGTTTATTTTAACCTACCCTTATTACCTTCTATGTAATGAGAATGTGAAAAAAAATCACAACTCTCCGTGAGGTGTTAGTCCACCGTACATAGGAACGATGTTATCGCATCCCCTATATAATGGAAAGTAAGAAGTTATATGAGATATAATAATCATATAAGAATAATTATATTAAAAACATAATATATTTTCATTCAATCTATCTCTATTAACATCTAATTAAAACAAAAATGAAAAACACATCACATCGATTCGCAAGGCGGTAGTCCACCGTACACATGCGGGATGCAATTGTTTTCCAAAAGGTTGGTAGGTAAGAAGTTAGATGTGGTACTATAATTATAGATGTAAAATAATATCATAAATATAATATATAAATATTAAATACATCATTATATCCATCCGTGATAGGTTGTGATATAAGATGAATCATATCATTTCGCAAGGCAGTAGTCCACCATAGAGATAAATGATGGTTTGGTATCCCATTTGATGGAAGTGGAGATACATTTAGGTAATTAAATTAACATAAAAACATGACATTATATTTAATATAATGAGGTTATGATAACCTCATTTTTTAATTATACTTTATATATGTGTAGGAAGAAATAAAATAAAACACTCGGCTAGGTACATTACCTCTTCTTCAAACAACTTTTTTGGTTTGCACTAAAATCCTTTGTAGGTTGTATTTTTGAAAAAATAAGGATTAAAATAATATATGATGTAATTTAAGAATATATATTTGTTTTTATTGTAATATAAAAATGTATTTTAAGGTGTGAATAGGAGAGGAGAGTGGGTGGCCTTTTATAAGTGAGGTGAGTTCCACACTTGTAATTTAAAAAATGAAAAGGTGTAACCTTGTTTTTCACATTAGAAGAAATAAAACATTAGTTATTAGAAGACCTTAGTGGTTTTAATGTCTACATATGACCAAAACAAGGGTTATAGAAAAATTTCTAGGTCATTTTACCCCTTATCCTTTTAGTTTCACCCCCGATAAACCCATGCTCACCTTAATCATGATAATTAATTTTTACTACTTTTACTATAAATAATTGTAAAAAAATAAGTTGAAATTATCATAAAATATAAATTATTATAATTAAAAACATTTAATCCATTTTTATAATTCTACTCACATAATTGGAAAATTTTAATTTTAAATTAAACATGCAGTCGCGATGAGAAAGCGTTTTTCCAAAGATAAAATGATCAAAATATTAAAACATTTTTATATAAAAATTCAATATTAAATTTATTATAATTAAATAAGTTATATTAATAGATATATTATTGAAATAATTTTACTTTTAAAACCTTATTAAAATAACTTGGATGTATTTAAATGATTAAAGTGAAATGATAATTCTTAATAAAAACAAGTATTTTTCACTATTCATCAAAAAAATTTCACTTTTTAGAAAATTATTAAAAGTTCACTCCTAGATAATTTTTACATGATTAATATAAAAATAATTTTTATTTTTTAAAATAATTTATCTAAAATTGGAAAAAATTAATTAGAAAATAAGAGTGCCAAAGGCGATAAAACCGTTTAAAAAGAATACAATTTTCAAGCATAAAGTTCGAATTATTCTTATATATTATCTATAAAATAAATAAGATTAATGTTAAATATTTTATTGAATATATAATATTTAATTTCACTATAATAATTATCCAAAAGTGATTTTTAATCAATTATGTTAAACACCGTTACATGCATAAAAAAAATTTAGAAATTTTTTTTCCTTTATTTGAAAATAGTTTTTATTTTATTTTATAATTAATTTGGTTATAAAATTATTCATTTTATATACATGTGAAAAACATATATTTTTATAATATTTTTAATTATATTTATACCCACCTTCCAACAACCAGGCGATAACTATTATATTAAATAATAATTTTTAATAGCATGTCATGTTTTGTTTAAACTCTGCGTTCCATGTAACAAAATATAAACTCAATATTTCATGTAAATCAAACTAAACTCAGTGTTTTGTGTAATAAAAGATAAACTTGGTGTTGCATGTAATGAAAAATACTGAAATAATTAATTTTATTTGAAAAAAATATTTTACAAAAATCATATTGTGTGACATTCTACCTTATTAAAATGAATTTATCCTGTGAAATCCATCACTTTGGTACCAAAACTAGTGATACTTCGACATAATTACATTCTCATGATCCCGCATAGTTTTTTTCAATCAGGTGGTTTCACTATAAAACTTTAACCTAGTTAGTGGTCTTTTTTTCACAAAACTCTCTCTATATGATCTGGAATCTCAACTGATTATATCTTATATGAAATATCACTCCCAATGGTATGACCTCTGAGTTAATTACATTTGAAGGATCAAGCATGTAATTACTCAGAGTGGATAAATGGAAACCACAATAGAATTGATAGAGGCTCTATGGAAGAAACAATTGATAGGGTACTATCCCGACACGATCAAGAATTTAAAAGGGATTTATATACCTAGGGCTTAGTTTTCCTTTGTATCATAATAATAGTTTCATCTTTTAGTTGTGATTTGATAAATTTCTACTTAATATCTTTCTACAAGAAATGAAGATTAATTTGTTATGCCTGAGTCACTAATGCATCAAAAGATCCATAATATAATGATAATTCATTCTTTCTACCACTAGTTATTACAAAAAATAGTTATCACAGGTTATCTAATAGAATTAATCTTCAAATGGTGAAATAATGAATTAAACTCTAAAACCTCATCTAATATTCAATATAAACCATTCCATAAATGGTTTACCTTATGAAACTTTTAAAATTAAAAATTTATAATTAAGGTTTCTAAATTTCTCAAAATTAACTTAACAATAATCCCCAAAATATCATTAATTATATCACAATTTTCATTTTCCAAATGTGTAGATACCTTGGTCATATATTCTTATGAAGAATATTTATAACTAGAATTAACATAAAACTTCAATGAAAACATACATGCATCCTCATTTATATAATAAATCCATATATTATTTAGTATCTTCCAAAAATCAAAAAATTCTTTATACTCCATCAATGATATCATAAACCACTGTGTCAATAAATCATCAATTAGTTCTGGGTTCATAAATACTATCCAGTTTATTTTATAAATATCAATCATCTCTTTATCCAAAATAAACACCATTTTCTGAACATCATGAACATATTAAGGGTTTTATTCTATTAATCATATGTTTTACCTAAAATACCACCTTTCCATTAAATCACTTTTCTACATCATTACTATCATTTAAAATATTCTTGAAAATCCATAATGAAAAATTTACACTGAACAATCCTTATATATATCATTATTCATATAACATAATTCATGAATTCCAATACATAAAAAATTGAGTCATTAAAATTAATTTGTTAACCATTAAATATGATTCATCATATTATTACTTAATACATATTTCCTATAATATGAAATATGAATCATTTATTAACATTTATCAACCTAAATTTAATCATGCTTCTTATGTTTAAAATAAACAATACTGTTAGAAAAACTTATAACTTTTACATGTCATTAGTAGTATCTTCTTCATCTGATGAAAAACCATTACTTGTAAAACTTTCCCAATTCTCTTCAAAATATTTCCCCCATAGACATTGATTTATATAATTCCCATACTTTCCACATTTATAACATTAAACCATTTAGGATTCCTCAGGGAAACAATTATTCTCATCTATTGTGTTAACAAAAATTTTCAATTTTCTTTAGTATTTAATGTATTTTTGTCCTTATTTTCTATAATCAAAACATATTCGCATACCTTTGATGCATTTCCTTGCGTGGTTTATCCCACATTCTCTATATATAATAAACCTCTCTTATTTATTCAATGGTACCCACCACCAAAGCTCTTGATGAACTCTATCATTCTTTTATTTTGTGAGTCCATTAGTTGGTTGAGGTGAAAATTGTTAATTATATGCTATTATTACTATTTATAAATAATAAAAATATCCTTTATAGTAGTCATTATACCATTTGATTTATCATCAATACATTTTCTTTCACATTAAACGTTAGACTAGTTCCTTCTAGATATCACTATTGACTGAAACAAAAATTCTTAGCATAGGAAATAGTAACCATAGTTGAAAACCAAATAATAATAAAAAATAAATTAAAGGTTGTCTAAATAATGAAAATCCATTTTCAAATTATGAAAATTTAGGTTTAACTAATGTTATTTATGGTCATAATCTATTCAAATCCTTCATGATGGTTCATTTAGAGTTTTTGAATTTTCAAAGCATATCCTCTACGAGTTTCAAACCAGGTGTGAGACAAGAACCATTTCCATGAACCATGTGATGATTGAGTCTAGCTCAATATACCCCTTTTTGAGTTATTACCCCTAGGTACCTCTATGACAGAGCCACATCCACTTGTAGTATCCAGACATGAATGTAATTTCTTTAAAACAACTCTCTCTATCCTCCACCAAAATTCCAAGATATTTTCATATACTTTGACTAATCCTTATATTTATCCACAGACATATACTTAAAAATATCCTTAAAATTATCCCTCGGATATCCCTAAATAATTCTCATCATAGTTTTCAGGGGTTGAATAAACCTATCCTTTGATACCAACTCCAGAGACCCGAACATCTCATATATAAATATTACATATTTTTAGATGAATATTTAATACATTTCAAAAAAACACACACATGTACTATATAGGTTTAGTGTATTTTTATAATAGATTCACTATATTATTATTTCATGAATGATATTCAATGTCTCCCACAATGATCTTTCCACTTCCCACTCTTTACATACATACCCTCCTTAAAACCCTTCTTCATAACTTGGGGAAATGAATCATATGAAAAGAGTGGGATTATATTATCATTAAGGGTAAACAAGAGATATATAAATATAACATGAGAATATGGTTATGAGAACATGAAAATAAAATACAAAACCATACACTTTATATCATAGATCATAAACATGATAGATGACACAAATCTTGGTATTTCCTAACACATAAATCATAATAGAATCAAATAACATGATCCATGAGAGAATAACATTTTCATAAGACGTATATTTGTGGCATATATAGAATAATAGAAAATATAATTTCAAGGATACCCACTAAAATATTTATAACATATTGGTATTGGGATAAACACCCATGAATTTGCTTCAGGCTTGGGATAACATCCCATATACCCTCTTTTGGATTTGGGATAAAATCCTATATACCCTCTATCGATATGGGGATAACCTCCCACATACCAAATTTTAGGTTTAGGATAACTTTATATGTACCTTTTGATATCATATAACATTAATCATTACCTAATGAATTGGAGGGAGATATAGGTCTCACCCAATACAAAATCAATACATATGTGTGCCAATAGATCTTAAAACATTCACCATATCACAACCAATTAAAAGAAGTTGGTTTCATAAGCATTGCATAATATCATTACCCATGGAAAAGAAATGGGTTTCATATAAATTTCATCATAACAAACCCCATATAAAAGAAATGGATTTTAGAAACATATATTCATAATAATCATAAACCATACAGATAAAAAATGAAGATAATATCAATAGATCATATACATAGTAAAGATTAAGTAAAATCAAAGGATTCCATATTAGATGGAAAATTATTTAGAAAGAAAAATCACTTGAAAAATTTGTTTAGGAAAATAAAACTTTTTTTATAATCAAAATTTTAAAACTAGAAATTCAAAATATATTATATAAATACATTTCTTTGAAATTAACCATGTAATCTTATAATGGAACCTTTAAAAATTATTTTAATCATATTTGAGGAAAAAATCATATCTTGTTTGATTTTTTTAAAACAAAAAATATTTTAAATATCATTTTCTTTGAAAATAACTTTGAAATTATAAAGGAAGATTCAAAACATTAAGTGTTCATGACATTGGAAAACATCATTCATGTCGTATGAGTTAAAATAATGATTCCTTTCTGTTTTGTCTAGAAATGGGGATGACCTTGTTTGGTTAAGGTTCAAACTTTCCAAGCGGTTTCTAATGGGTTTGTTCATAGAACCGGAAACACCCATTGATTCTATATCCATTTGGACATACTTTCCAAATTTATGTACTCACTAGCTGTGGACCAATGAGGCTTAAGAATTTTCATTGGTTGAGAGGATGGGAGGTTAGGCTCAAAACACATTTTTTGGGGAAATTATTGCATTCTCTCGGAATCTCTTATAGATTTAAGTTATGTTCACAAATCCTTTATTAATTATCCAAGAAGGAAAATGATTTTTCCTTTATATTTGGAAATCAATGATTGATATGTATGGGATTCTATAGAATCTTTTACATTGTCATTATGATGACCATACAAGTTTTAAATCCTCTCATTTGGGGACTTGAAGTTTGTTGTCATTCAGAAATATATGGATTATTTTAGAGTTGGGATCGTACCCGCAGATGGGCTACCTACATATCCTCATAAAAAAAGGAATTAGAACCCACATAGTTCGATAAAAAAGATATAGTTTAACGTCATATGAGATGGAAAAGAATTAATGAATGATGGGCTTGAACCTTAGAAAGGTTTCCTACGTACTCTACTTTTAAGGCAGAGATCAAAGTCCACGTAGTTCGGGTGAAGAGATCTGAGGCTTATGCTTGGTTAATGGCCCAAAGAGAGATGTTGGGATTACTTTTACACTAGAAGATCATGTGATTCATGCTCTGTGTGAGAAACAAGAGGTATCAGTAAACCTGACGATTGTTCCATGAAAGATGCAGTCACAAGAAATGATGTGGGGCTTACGTATGTATGACTACCCAAATAGATGCAGACCAAGACTTACTTCAAGAAATAATCCCAAGAGTAGGGTCCATAAAGGTATTTGTACTTTATGGAGATTTAGAGTTTTAACCCAGGGCTTACTCCTGATAAAGAGGCCCAAATTAAAAGGGACTTATGATTGAGGCTTATTCCTGAGAAGGAGGCCCAAATTAAAAGAAATTAAGATTGGGGCTTACTCCTGAGGAGGATTCCCAATGTTAAAGGAAACTATGACTGGGGTTACTTCTGAGAAGGAGGCCCAGATTAAGAGGACTTGTAACTTGGGGCTTACTCTTGAGAAGGAGGCCCAAATTAAGGGAATTATTATTGGGACTTATTCGTGATAAGGAGTCCCAAACCAAGGGAACTTGGGGCTTACTCCTGAGGAGGATGCCCTAAAGTTAAAATATCTTCTCATCTTAAAGGATGAAGTTAAATGGAGGAAACCTATGACCATGGAGACATAAATCTTGTAAGTCATTAGTTTTTGGGAGAGGTTCTCACAAAATTCATTTCAGATAAATAATACAAAAAATGAACCATGCCACAAATGGATTTGAAAAGGGATTTGAGGGATAATATCATGAAGAGGAAAGGTGAATGAAAGAGAGGCACACAAGTGAAGTTGGCACGAAAGTCTTGGCCACACAAGTGTACTCGCGCAACATGGGTTCACCTGGGAAATAGAGAATCTTTTGGGTAATACTTGGGAGAGACTTAACTCAAGCCTTTAGTATTATCCTATAATGTTTCCAAAAGGGAGGCACACAAGTTTCATCGAAAGGGTAGGGCAGCACCAAGTGTTTCTACTTTGAAGGTGGTCTGGATACTTAGGTGTGAAAGTGTTGATGAATTATAAACACTTAGGCCTTATCCTACTCTTTCAAGTCTTCCGTTATAGGTAAAAAGTTACCTTAAAAGTTTTCAGAAGAGTTGAGTTAAATACTTTGGGACAAGAGATTGAATTTGACTTCTAGAAAATCCATCCTCGAAATGGGGGCCCCACATGGGCTATTTATAGGCTACCATGCACCTTGGGAGAAAAATAAAATGGGGCAGACAAGTGAGCTACGTGACCCATAGTGGGCGTGCAAGTGACTTGCGCGCCTCACTCCAAATAGGCTTCTGGTCCATGCCTTCATCAATTTTTTTGATGTTTCTTTAAAGGGTGACCCTTTTTGTGCTAAAGGTATTACCCTTTTCCATTTGTTGGACCCTATGACGGAAAGGAGCGTCAAAAAATGTCCCCCCTCAAGGTTGGATCTGAAAAGGAAAGAGGATCCAACTCTGAGGTAAAGCCGGGGAAATCAAGGGTCTGGGGAACCTAGGTATGGCGCGCAGATGCTGGGGTGGGAAAGTATGGCCCACAGGTGGTCTGGATCACCCATATATATAAAAGATCACTCCTGTGCATACTCACTCGGCTTCCAGCAACTTGAGCTCTCATCACGCAGGTAATTCTGTCTTTAGCGAACCACCCTTCTTTTATTTTTTCACACTTCCGCAAAAGGTATTCGACTTGTGTGGCATGACTAGAGTGCCAATACTTGTGCGACTGGGTTAACTTGCGTGCCAAGTTTGGGACTTTTGCGCCTTAATGAATTTGCATTTTTTTATTTCCTTTATCAAAATTTCACAAAACAAACTTACTTAAGAGTTTATTTTTTGATCTTTGTGCAGATTCAATGGATCCTAGAAGAATTAGATCAGCTTATGAGTTGTCCAACATAAGAATAGATGACATGATGAATGTTGTCGACCATGACTATAATGTTATCTGTGACATCACTCTCACACATTTGGATAATTACTTGAATAAATATCATGCCCATTTCCCACAGAGCATCTACTTGCCTTTGTATGGCCATGGTCCTCTACAAGGAGTCCACATTCAAGAGGAAAAATTACATCTCTCATTACTGGTTTCAGAACTACACCAACTTCTCTTTGGCAAATGTCTCTGTTGCAGGATCATTTTACAATGTTGGGATAGTGGAGAAGGCATACATAATTCATCATATACCATGTGTTCTAGATCTGAAGCCTCACACGCCTGAGCTGCAGCTGCATTTCTATCCCTCTATTTTCCAAAATTCTCAGATGGACCAATCTAAGGGATGGAAGAAGAGTTAGGATTTCTGTCTTGGAGGAGGTTTGAAGCTGACTTGGATGTGGGCATATTGGGTGTGACAAACCTATGTAGAGTTTATCGATGATCTGAAGGAATATGCAATATACGAAGCTGTCTATGCTGGACAAACATATGTTTAAAGGAATGACAATTTCGTACCGAAGTTAATCAGCCATTGGAGCACGGAAACAGATTCTTTCCATCTGACCCATGGAGAAGTAGGAATCAGTTTGTGGTACATCTAAAAGATTTCAGGGGCTCCAATTTTGGTAGATATTTATGATGAATTCATTCCCCCAAGGTGATGTGGAATGATTTAGAGAAGACTCCAGCTTTGGCTCTAGAGTTAATGAAAATTTTCTACAAACCTAAGAATACCACCACTACAAAAACCCAATCTAGAAAATATATCCATCCCAAGGAGTTAATGGACATGTTTCAGATTAAGAAGAGAGAGGAGGGACCTTCCCACATTCATCCTACTAGTTTCCCTAGAGCAACAAAGAGGAGTTCTTTGGGAACATTTTGGCCAATTTTGGAAGCAGGAGAGTTTGATTGGTGGGGCTATGAAGTGAACCAGAAAATTCCAGTAAAGACCCATCTGGCATGATTTTTGGACTTGTGTCTCAGTGTTTACTTTTTTCCACTTTGGGATTCGATAAGAGGTTTTCAGCTGGGAACCTTTTTCATTGCAGCCAAGATGGCTGAAAGAATGATGGTTGGGTTGGCCTCCCCAGTTTTGGAAAAGAGTCATAAGATCTTCCTTCATGTTTATATGGGTAAGTATCCTATATGAATTGTGGGACCATTATAAGTTTTATGGGGATGGATTTTCTCCCAATTCAGGACATATGCTATACAAAGTGGGGTACATGTTCCTAGAAGTTCTTTCTGGCCGAATGTTCAGGCCTTTACTGGAATTTCTCCCTTATCCCTCAATGCTTATGACATAAAAATAAGGCTGAGAATGTTCAAGGAGTTTCATTTTTTTCCTTATTCAAATATTCCAACATGGTGATTTTTTGATGATGGAACAACTAGCCTAGAGTTAATGGCATATATGCTGGCATGTAGAGATGGTACATTGGCCACAAGGATTGACAGAGAAATTATATGCGAGGCCTATGATCTATAGATATTCGCACGTCAATTCAAATGTCTACAACAAATTACCATATCCCCTCCAGTGCATGTTAGGTTAGAGAAGCATCCAATGGTTGATCGTCAACTATGGTTGCTGATATCTATGGAGAAGACTCGGGCAGTATTTGATCTACCAGCTATTGGAGTGGCAAGTTGATTGACTATATGGTATGCCAAGAGTTGGGTAGAATTATACCCTGAAGGGGTACTAAATCATCCGGTCCCTCAGGTGGGAATAAAGAAGAGAACCATTTGGAAAGAATCTCTTCATTTGGAAGGTGACTCTTCCTCACCCGGAGCTGATTCACTAGATTCCTCACCCGGAGCTGATTAATCAGATTCTCAAGATGGGGATGATGAGTCTCGAAATGCATCCAGGCAGCCTCGTGCTAGATATAATCTACCTACCAGAGTCAAGATACCTACTCCATCAACTCTTGGTTATTTACATAATTGATGAAATTTAGTCACCATTATTTTTAAGATCAACAAGTTTCATTTTCTTATCTTTTATCTATAATTGCAGGAGCTGAGAAGAAGTTGAAATCTCAGATTGAAGGACCCTCCTCGCGGAATCCTGGTGTACATTCTGAATATTTATGACCAGAGGCTTTCTGGAAATGGCGGAGTTTATATTGTGATGCTGAAACCGCCTGGATGGACTTATGCGATGGGCTGCATATCCCTGGAGTGGGGAATCTCCGGGCTTCCTCTGACGTCCGTTTTGAGGAAAACCCCAATAAAGTGAGGGCTTACATCCAAGAGCCGGAAATGCTAATATATGCCACTGATAATTCAGTTCCTATCACCAACCGGGTGAAGGAAATGATGGACCGTGGTACCAATGAGGGGATTGGTCCTTCATTATATGAAGAGTGACATGATTACGTGGCTCCATAGGATGTATGTTTTCCTTTTTCTCATATTTCTATTTTCTTTGAAATTTGAATTCAGTCAAAGATTTGTTATTTAAGGAAATAATCTTCTTCATCATGCGGCTTGTAAAGGAAATAACCACTGAAATCCCGTCATCGCGGTATTGCCTTGGTGGCACCGCTTTTGGAGCCACTCAATCTCCTCGTGAGCCAGGTGTAGTATCTCCGGGATAGCAAGTCATAGATGAGGAATTAGAAATGGCGTTATTGTCTCTAATATCTGTTTTCAGAGATGATGACGCTAGTGCACCTAAAAAGGCCTAGAAGCAAAGGAATCTAAGAAAGAATACCATAGTAAAATGCTTTATCAGTAGTGGTAAGTCTTTCTGGTAGTCATGAATATTAACTTATGAAAAATTGCTCAAAATTCTCTGGATTGCAGGGGATTCCTCAGTTTTCTCTTTAATAGAAAGGACTGAACATCCTCAGAGTACAATAGAGGGTGTTGGAGAATGGCTACAGGTTCCTTCCAAAACAACTATTATTGAAGAAATACTAAGAGCAGATGAGCCGACGTTTGTTCCCAACACCACTTCTGTTTCTAATTCCAGGAGAGAAAGGACTTATGGTAAATTAACAATACTTCATAGAACCTCAAATGACACAAAAACTGACTTCCATTCTATGATATTTTAGTTTCAACACATGCACCCAAACATTTGGCAACGGTCGAAGCTGACCCCACAACTGTCTCTGAAGAAGCTATCCGAGGTCAGAGATTTCTAGATAAAATTCATGAAGAATACATGCCGAGTGCTCCCACTAGTGAGAATAACCTTTGCTCTGGGACATAATTGGATAAAATGATGAATCTTGTCATGTACTTTGAAGAAATTTTAGAACATGTTAAATTACCATGTGATTTAAATAATTTTGGATATCTAGTTATAGAATCAAATGGACATGAGTTTCATCATTTGTCCTATTAATATTCTCATGATTATACTTATAACCATGTTTGTTTAAAAAAATGTACAATTCCATCTAAAGAAACCGCTAAACCAACAACGCTTGAATGGGGTGTAGACATTGATGTCAACCCTATTATTTCAGAAAACCTAGATCAAGTGGAACTTAACACGGTAGACCCTCCTAAAACCCATCACGAAAATCTTATTGAAGCTAGGAAATATGGGGAGGAGTCTTCACAAGTTGATGATGTACTGTTAAGTAAAAGATGATGATATTTGTAGCTTACTTAACCTGAAAGACAATCAATCAACTTTTACTGTCCTTTGAAACTAACCATACTTTCAATTGACCAAACAAGGATATCAACTTCAATGGCTAGGTCAAGAGTTAAAGTCTTAGCCTCAGCCTAAACAGTAGGAGAAGGGGAAGCAACCAGGGTTAGGGAAGGAGCAAAACAGGGCACTTCCTAAAGTGCATTAATCCCTGACTATGTTCCTTCTCTGTGATAGAGATATTGAATCAGACCCAGAGGTGGAAAAGGCTCTCCAATTATCACATCTCAAGGCATGAAAAAATATATGGAAGATAACATCTGAGGTGCCTCTTGAAGAGTTACCTTCAAAAATTCCAAGACTTTCATCCCAGTTTATCATGCTGGGACTTGGAGGTTTTGGATATCAAGAAATCCATGTCGTAGTGAAACAAGTCTTTCGAAGGAGGGAGAAAGAGAAAAGGTGTCGTCAAGACATGATCATAGATAGATTTCTGATCAATATTAGTAAATTTTAGGCTGTAGTTTTCTGAGCTAAGGTTGATCATGCTGCAAAGCTGAAGGAACTGAAGAAAAAGATAAAGGAGAATATTGTCCAACAGTTTCACTTTCAACAAGAGTTAGATATTCTAACTGGTGAACTTGACCATCTTCATAATTCGTTGGAAGAAGCCCAAGAGGATGGAATAAAAGCCATCAAAGATGCCAAAGAAACAATTCATCAAGCTAAGGAGAGTGAAGATGGTCGAGTAAATGAACTTCAAGTGGATACTGATGAAGCTCGGGATGCTGTGAAATAAATGATAAATCATGTTTAAAGTCTTCTATAATTTCTTGAAAAAAAGGGGAAGAGACTCTAGTCTATGCATGTTCTTCTAATCTTGTTTGTCAAATAAAAAAAATTTCACCTTCAATCATCTGTACCTTCATTTTCTTGATAATTGATCTTATTTTTACCTAATCCAATGGGCCTAGTAAACATATTTTGATTTTTACTAGGGTTATATAAACAACCCCACAAACTTTGCATCCTTTAATTTCTCAATATTTCCTAAATCATATAAAATGTAAGTTTAGCGAGCTGGGACTCAACTTTTGTTAAGAGTACCCCTTATAGGTTCCCAATTTAACGAGTACCATGTCTTTTGTTATTGTATGTTTAAAGTCATGCATGTTGGACTATATAAAGGATAATATTTAAGGTCAAATAGCTTTGACTGAATGGATCATATTGACTCAAATCTTGATAATTTGTTTGGAAACATATTACCATTTTCAAGTATGAAGAAAGAAAATTATAAACTGTGACTTGAGAAATTTTCAATTTGAGGAATGACATGGGAAAAGAGCGAAAAGGAATTAGAGGAATTCTTTTATTAGAATTAATTTAGCAATACTTGAAAATCCCATTATGGGGGATGAATTATGTAGGGCCAACTAGGGCATAAGATGCATAGTCAAATAGTAGCATGTTTTAGCTGATAGGTCCGTTATATAGACAACTTATTCAAGGCCACCTAAGGGCACGTGCTGCGTAGTTGGGCAAAAGAACTCTAAAAAATTTTACTTTCTATTGTTAAAAGCCAAAGAATGTTTTATGGGGATTCAAAATTTCTAAATCATAGAGTCTGCTTTATGGAGAAAGGTACTTGAATATGGAGAGGATATTTCCAATCAGAATTGTCAAAGAATTGAAGGAATGTGACTTATACGAAGGTTTGACCCAAACATAGGGAAAAAGTTATCTGTAGTTTTAAATCGTATGACTAAAACCAGAGATAGAAAAATTATAAAAAATAATACTTTCAGATCATGAAAGAGAGTATGGAAAAAATTTGTTAAGGATGACTGTATTTTTTAGATCCCTACATATCGTCGTTAAGACCAATATGGACAAAAGAGGCTTCCCCTAAAAATAAAGTTACCACTACTTGAAAAACCCATTATGGAGGTTGAATTATGCATGGAAAACTAGGGCATAAGCTGCATAATCAAATAGTAGCATCTTATAGGCTGACAGGTCCGTTATGTAGACAACTTATGCAAGACCACCTAAGGGCACATGTTGCATAGTCAGGAAAAAGAACTATCAGGTATCAGACATTTTGCAACTAGAAGTCAAGAAAAGGGTTATAGAGATCGGGAATATTATTTGTATAATGTTGCAGCTGGATCCTGAATTGCATTCTGGATGTCACTACGTATCTTATTAAGATGAGAATCTAGCCACATGTAGTTCTTGAAATACATTTTAACATCATGCAGGACGAAAGCATGGAAGATCATAGTTTAGGTTTGTAGAGCTCATAACATAGTGAGGGAGACACATCATGAATTTGTTATAAATCAGATTCAAATAAAGACGAGGGTGTTCCATATCACAACATCTGCTCCCAGGGGGACTTTTCAGCCAAGGGACCAAAAGTAGAGTTTGGGGTTAGGCCCAAAGGCTCGGGGCTGGACTCATGGAATTCTTGAGCGTTCCTACATATCCCATGAGGAGGGGAATCAAGATTCATGTAGTTCTTGAAATACCCTTTGTATTGATTTGGCTAGAACATATGATGGGTAAAGAGGACTTTATTTCAATTATGGCTGGACCCAAGATTAAAGGCTTGGGTATCACTACGTATCTCAAAACGATGAGAATCAATCCACACATAGTTCTTGAAATACGACAAGGTTGGAGACCATGTCGATGATGATTCCTCTCGAGTGAGGGTATCATGGATTATTGCAGTTTATTGTCATACATGACAAAAGTACAAATATTTTAAGGTCATATGCATGGACCTGTGCAATTCAGTTTAATTTCTTGCAGCAAGGACAATGGGGAACTGTATAGTTTGACGTCATATAGCTAGGATGATGGTACATACATAGTTTAACGTCATGTAGGATGAAAGTGAACCGATATAAATAATATATATGATGGGGGATTCACAGATCAACATCGTATGGGATGAAGTTGAATCGATGTGAAGACAGTGGTTTCGGTCTTGAACCTCAGGAGTTTTCCTATGTACCCAGCCTAGGAGGCAAGGATTAAATTCCATGTAGTTCAATTGAGAGGGATTTGGAGATCGGGGTATACTTGAGGACTTTGATCTGAAGATGATGTTGGGACTTAAGCATAGTTGGCGGCCTAGATAAGATTTCATGGTCGATGCTTACTATAATCTCACGTGATTCATGCTCTGTGTGGGAAACAAGAAGAAACAACAGACCTGACGGTTGTGTTGTGAAATATTCGACCACGAAGGATGGTGTGGGGCTTATGCATGATTAGCTGCCTGGGGCATGCATGGCAACAGAGTTTAAAAGACAATTGTGCATGCGACGATCATAGTTTAATGTCATGTGTCACATAGTTGGGGTGATTGGTAGTTTTATGTCTTGCAGCTCGGATGATGCACAGTTTAACGTAATGTTGGATGAAAGGGGGATATAGTTTAATGTCATGTTGGACGATAGAAGGGGCTATGCAGTTTAATGTTCTACAGTAAGGAAAAGGGGTGTATTTGTGTTAACAAAAATACTTCTTCAAAAATCTTGCCTTAGATGGAGTTGTAATGAGTTCTCTATACATTGAGATTAAATAATAAGCTTCATTGGAGTAGAACTTATGTATTAAGTAAGGTCCTTCTGACTTTGGTTCAAGATTTTGAGGCTTCTTTCCTGGTATCATTGGGGTTCTGAGGACCAATACCAATTCTCCTTGAATTAATGAACAGAGACAAACTTTTTTATTGAAAACTCGTGCTATTCGATTTTGATAGACTTTTTAATGGTGCAGTGTGCACAATATTTTTTCATCTAGTCATTCCAATTCATCCAATTGCTTTTGAGATAGTTCATCTATAGATAACTGATCACAAATGGTGACTCTAAGTGAAGGTAATTGGAATTTAATTGGAAAGACTGCTTCCATTCCATATACCAATGAATATGGAGTTGATCATGCAGCAGTGCAGGTGGTAGTCCGATAATCCCATAGAGCATGAAAAAGTTTATCTGGCCACGAATTCTTAACTTTATTCACCACATTTTGAAATATGTTTTAAAGAGTCTTATTTAAAGCCTCTACTTGACCATTGGCCACTACATGATGTCGAGATGAATGGTTGGATTTGATATTGTATTCTTGAAACAATTTTCTTACCTTGGATGAACAAAGGTTGGTGCCATTATCCGTCAATATGGTATGAAGAACACCAAATCTGGTAATTATGTTGGACTTGACAAAGCTAACAATTATTTTAGCATTAAAATCTTTGAGAGGTATTGCATCTTTCCATTTGGAAAAGAAGTCAGTAGCAGTAAGATTATACATAAATTTCTTAGCTGTAACCGAAGGATAAGGTCCTACTACATCCATTCCCCATGTAGCAAATGGTCAGGAGTATTTAGTCGTATGAATTAACTCCAAGGGTTGATGAATGAAGTTGGAACATACTTGGCAAGAATGACACTTCTTACTTAAATCAACACAATCTTACATCATTGAAGGCTAAAAGTATCCAAGCCTTTCAATTTGACTAGACAATTTATGTCCAGACTAGCGGGCACCACAAACTCTTGCATGTAATTCATTCATGAAAGCCATTGTCTCTTCACCATCAAAACATATAAATTAAAATTCCATCAAAACCTCGCTTGTAGAGAATTGTTTGGTGATATGGGCTATCGTAAAGAGTATAATTGACCACACATCATCAGACTTGTTCTTTCCCGGATCTATCAGGTGGGAGTGTTCCATTTTGAAGGTATTCCCTGATAGGTGTCATCCATCCTATAGTATGACCATATGGTTCAGAAATGGGACTGATTTCATTGATTTCCTCTGTTATGATTTGAACATAAGGTGAAACTATAAGACAGTGGGAAATACTGATGATTGTTTCATCCCGATTTGGATCTTCCAGGGTTGTGGCTACATTAGACAGTGCATCAGCTTGGCCATTTTGTGATTGTATGACATAAGAAAATGTGTCTTCTGAGAGAAATTCCACCATTAACTTTCTGACATAATCAAACAAATGTATTAACTCTTACTTTTTGATGGCATAATCCTCATTTATTTGTTTCATTACCAAATCTGAATCACCTTTAACCTTCAAGTGATTCACCTGTTCCTAAAGCACTAATTCTAAGCCTATGATGAGAGATTGATATTCTGCTTCATTGTTTGTACCGCCTTCTAACAATAAGAAGGAATAGGGTAGCATTGCCTTTTCTGGAGAAATAATTACGACTCATAACCCAACTTTATTGAATTTAGGATCTTCCATTTTTTTCCCTGTTGGAATTCTGGAGGCACCATCAAAGTAAATTTCCCATGTTTGAGGATTATCTTGAATAGAGAAGACTTACTCATCAGGAAGTTCAATATTTAATGATGTATCTTCTAAAGGTGGGTGTTCAGCAATGAAATCGGCCAGAGCTTGGCCCTTTATTTCCTTTTGAGACACATACAAGATATCAAACTGCTACAAAATAACTGCCCACCTTTACAGACATCCTGTAAGCATTGGATGACTAAGGATAAACTTGAACGGGTTATTGTGAGATACCAATTGGACCTCATGGTGTTGCATGTAGTGTCTCAATTTTTTAACTGAAAATATTAATACTAGGCATCACTTTTCAATACTTGAATATCAAGTTTCTACCTCAACCATAGTCTGACTGAGATAGTAAAGGTTGTTTTCATTCCCAACATCATTCTTTTGGGCAAAAAAGGCACCCAATGATCACTATAAAGCTATCACATAGAGAATAAGTGGTCTTCCTTCAATAGGTGGAATTAATACTGGTGGTCTCAAGAGATATTTCTTGATGATATCGAATGCTTCTTGACATTCTTCAGTCCACTGGTAGGTTACTAACTTCTTCATTAATCTGGTGAAGGTCAAATACTTGCCTGATAAATTGGCAATGAAATGCCGAATATAGGCCAAGTTTAATTGAATTATTCTTAATTACATAAAATATCTATGATATGACATGTCAAAGATTGATTTTTTCTTCTCAGAATCAACTTAGATACCATGATGGCATACAACAAAGCTGAGAAATTTTCTTGAGGTTACCCCGAAAGCACATTTCAAGGGATTCATCTTCAAATTGGGTTGTCGAAGTTTGTTGAATATGATTTCTAGATCGAACAAGTGATCAGAACGTTGTTTGGATTTAACCACCAAATCATCCACATAACATTTAACAAATTTCCCTAAAAAGGTTTTGAAGATATGGTGCATGGCACGTTGATACGTTGCACCAGCATTCTTCAAGACAAAAGGCATTACCCGATAAAAAATACACCTTGAGGAGATCTGAAGGCTGTAGACTCCTCATCTTATGGGGCCATTCATATTTGATCATACCCAGAGTAACCATCCATGAAAGAAAGAGCTTCGTATCTAGATGTTACATCAATTAAGAGTTTTTTGATCAGAACTGGAAAATCATCCTCGGGACAATACTGATTAATATCTCTGAAGTCAATGAAAATGCTAATTTTTCCATTATTCTTTTTCATAGGGACAATATTAGCCAGCCATTTGGGATATTGAACTTCTCTGATGAATTTAGCACGGATAAGCTGTTTCCCTTTGGAACTGGGGATGAACTCGTGGATTTAAGGTTCAAACATTCCAATCGGTTTCTAACGGGTTTGTTCATAGAACTGGAAACATCCAATGATTCCATATCCACTTAGACCTACTTTCTAAAGGTATGTGCTCATTAGTTGTGGACTGATGAGGCTTAGGAATTTTCATTGGTCGAGAGGATAGGAGGTCAGACTCATCAAACCCTTTTGAAGCGAATTATTTTCTACTCCGGGACTCTCTTTATAGATTTAAGTTATGTTCGTGAATCCTTATTACATTACCAAGTATAAAATGAGATTTACTTCAGTATGATAATCAATGATTGATATGTAAGAAATTCAGAGAATCTTTTATATGTATTCGAGGTTCTTCATTGATGAAGAATCATCTGTATTTGTTAGATATTCTTAGTTGATGGTATACTTAAAATACATAAATGTCTCTTGGTGATTAAGATGACCATACTGGTTGTAAAGCCACTTAGTTGGGCACTTGAAGTCTATTATCATTCAGGAGGACATGGATTATTTTAGAATTGGGATCATACCCACTGATGGGCTACCTATGTATCCTTTGTTTTGGAAATGGAATCAGAACCCACATAGTTTTAATAAGGGAGTATGATGTTTATGATTGATGGCTCAAAGAAAGATGTCATAATTACTTTTACACTCTAATCTCACGTGAGTCATGCTCGGTGTGAGAAACAAGAGGTATTTGTAAAACCAGAAAATTGTTCCATGAAAGGTGAATCATAAGAAATGTTGTGGGGCCTATGTATGTATGACTGCCCAAAATAGATGAGGATTAATATTTACTTCAGGGAAGAAATCCATGAACAAGGTCCATAAAGGTATATGTGATTCATGGAGATTCGGATACTATAATCTTTGGGCTTACTCCTAAGGAAGATTCCCATGTTATGAGGGGACTTATGATTGGGTTTTACTCCTCAGAAGGAAGCCCAGATCAAAAGGAATTTAAGACTGGGGCTTACTCCTAAAAAGGAGGCCCAGGTTAAAGGGATTTGAAAATTAAAGGGACTTGGGGCTTACTCCTAAGGAGGAGGCCCATATTTGAGACTGGGGATTACTCTTGAAAAGGAGGCCCAGGTTAAGGGAATTATGGTTGGGGCTTACTCCTAAAGAGGATGCCCATATTTGAGACTTTAAGATAGGGGCTTACTCCTAAGGAGGATGCCTAGATTAGGGGACTTGGGACTTACTCCTAAAGAATATTCCCAAATTAATGAGGACTTGGGGCTTACTTCTAAGGAGGATTCCCATATTAATGAGAATTTGGACTGGGGATTACTCCTAAAAAAGAGGCCCAGGTTAAAGGAATTAGGGTTTGGGGCTTAATCCTGAGGAGGATGCCCATAATTTGGGGAATTATGATAGGGTCTTACTCCTAAAAAGGAGGCCCAAGTTAGGGGATCAAGGGCTTACTCCTAAAAAGGAGTCATATATTAATGATAATTTGGAATGGGGATTACATCTGAAAAAGAGGCCCAGGTTAAAGGAATTAAGGTTTGGGGCTTACTCCTAAGGAGGATGCCTATAATTTGGGGAATTATGACTGGGGATTACTCTTGAAAGGGAGGCCCAGGTTAAGGGATCTGGGGATTACTCCTGAAAAGGAGGCCCATATTTTAGAATTATGATTGGGTCTTATTCCTGAAAAGGAGGCCCGTGTTAAGGATTCTCTCATCTTAAAGGATGAGGTTGAATGAATGAAATCTCAATCTTTAGTGACATAATGATCTATAAATCACTAGATTTTGAGATATGTTCCACGGAGTTCCTTCCCGATAAGGAAGCCAAATCAAGAAATCATGCCATAAATGGATTTAAAGAGTGTCTTGAAGACTGAATCGTGAATATGAGAGGTGGAATGACATAAGAGGGGTGAAATGGGCAGGAATGGAACCCAAAAAGGTAAGGGGTGTGCAAAACCTGGAAGGCGCGTAGGTACTGCGTGGGCGCACAAGTCCTGGTCGCGCAGGTATACCTGCGCGACCCATAGGTACTTGCACGATTTTCAGCCCTTAGAGTAATACTTAGAAGAGACTTGGCTCAAAACCTTAGTATTATCCCTAGAGGCTTTCCAAAAGATGGCGCGCAAGTTCTAGTTTAAGAAGTAGGGGGCACACAAGTTTTCCATTTCCCTTAAGGGTAAAACCACTTAGGCGCGCAAGTGTTAGTGAATTCTAACACTTAGACCTTACTCCTCTTGTTTAGACCTTCCATTCTAGGTAAAGAATTACCTTAGAAGAGTTCGGAAGACCTGAAGAAGTGACTTGGGCGTTCAGAGCTCTGTCTGTGAATTCTGGAAAAATTCCTCTTGAAATGGGGGGCCCACCGGAGGTATTTATAGGCTGGAGAAGACCCCAGGAAGTTATCACCTAGGGCGCACAAGTGTACTTGCGCGACGATTTCTGCGTGCAAGTGTACTTGCGTGACCATTGTAGAACTTGTGAGACCCTTGTGCAATCTTCTTCTTATTCATTCCTTTGTCAATTTTTGATATTTTTCCAAAGGTTGAATCACTTTGAGCTCAGATATTCCCCTTTTCCAATATTTAGATTCTGTGATGAAAGGAGCGCCAAAAAAAGTCCCCCCCTCATAGTTGGATCCAAAATAAATGAGGATTTGACTCTGAGGAAATCGACAATCAAAAGGAAATTGGGGCTCATAAGGTTGGGGGAGCAAATGAGCTTCAGGCGCACAGGGTCTGGCATGCAGAGGTATGGCCTTTAGTTGCACAGGGTACGGCGCGCAGGGTCATGGCCGTGTCTATAAATAGTGGGCATCATTCCACACAAAGCACTCGGCTCTCATGGATTTCTTGCTCTCGGCGCGTAGCTTGGCTCTTGGGTTTTGACCGTCCACGCAAGTGATTCCACTGTTTCGCGCTTCTTGTTTCTTGCATCACACTTCTATTAAGGTATTTGGACTTGCACGGTGATACTTGCGCGACCCATACTTGCGTGACTGAAGGATACTTGCACGCCAACTATGGGACTTGCACGCCATAATGACTTAGCCAATTTCTTCAAATCCTTCACAAATTTTATGAAAAATTAACATACCTTAAGAGTTAATTATTCAATTCTTGTGCAAATTAAATGGCTTCCAACAGAATCGGAACGACTGATGAACTGGCTAGCAAGCGGATTGATGACATGATGAACATTGTTGGCCATGATTACTATGATATCTGCGACAAAACATTCCCAGATTTGGCTAAGTACTTGAAGAAATATCATCTTAATTTCACACAGAGCATCTACCTACCTTTGTATGGTCATGGTAATCTGCAAGGAGTCAATGTTCCAGATGAAAAGAACTATATGCCTCAGATGCAGCTACACCACTACACCTCTATTTCGGTTATGCTGTTCATTAAGAGCAACAAAATTGGTGTGAACTTTCAAATTTTTCCTCCATGCCATTTCCTTGAAGATATGAAAATGGAAAACCCATGGGCTGAAATGTTTTCCACTGCCGGTTGGTGGAGAGAAGACAAACATGGCATTAGAGCAATATCTGAAAAGAGTACTCTATCCAAATGGATCTTTAATTCCAATTATCCATTCTCAAATCCATGTATCCATCTTCCAAGTCACTTGGACAGAAATAGAGTCACTGTTTGATCAGCAGAAAATTTTCTCAAACTGCACTCAAGAACACCCTTTTACAATTGTTCCAGGAAGAGCTAGTATCACTGCATATCTTATTGTATCCAGTTGAATGAATGAATTCTAGGTGGTTGCTGATGAAGCTCGGGATGCCGTAAATCAAATGAAGAGTTATGTTGAAAGCCTTTTTTAATTCCTGAAAGGGAAGAGACTCCAATCTATGGATTTCCTTCTATCTCTTGTGTATCAATGAAAAAACACTTTCATCTCAATCATTTGTACCTGCATTATTTTTCTACATGCTTTAAATTTTACCCAAGAAAATGGGCCTAGAAATAATAGTTAGATTTTTACTAGGATTAATGTAAATAACCCTACAAACTTTCAATCTTTTAATTGATCAATATTACCTAAATCATACAAAATTTATGTTTAGTGAGATGGAACTTGACTTTGACTTAGAGTTCCTTTGTCTTTTGTGGGCAGTTTAAAGTCATTCACATCGGACATAAAGAGGATAATGTTTAAGGTCAAAACATCTTTGACCGAATGAATTAAAATTGACTCAATTATTTGAAAATTTATCTGAAAACATATTACCATACTCATGTAGGAGGGAAAATATGTAAACTATAACGTAAGAAAATTTGGATCTGAGGAATGATATGAAAAAGTGCTAAAAGGAAATAGAAGAAGTAGTTTCCAAGAATGAAGTTACCATTATTTAATAAACCCGTTAAGGGGTTGACTTATATAGGGCCACCTAAGGGCTTTTGCTGCATAGTCAAATAAATAGTATCTTTTCGCTAACAAGTCTGTTATGTAGACTATTTATGCAAGGCCGCCTAAGGGCATGTGATGCATAGTTAGGAAAAAGAACTCTAAAAAATTTACTTTCCTAGTGCTAAAAAGATAGTAAAAGTTTATGGAGATTCAAATTTTCCAAATTATAGAGTTTTTTGTATGGAAATAGGTACTTGAATATGGAGAAGATATTTCCAAACAAGATTATAAAAGAACAGGATAGATATCACTCCTACGAAGGTCTGACCCAAATGTAGGGAAGGAGAATATAAACCATAGACTTGAATACTTTCAGATCATGAAAAAGGATATGGGAAAAATATGTTAAGGATGGATATTTTTTGCGGATCCCAATATACTATCATTTAAGAAAAATAAGGACAAAAGAGGCTTTCTTCCCAAGAATGAAGTTACAAGTATCCGACTAACCCGTTAGGGGGTTGAATTATGCAGGACCACCTAAGGGCATTGGCTGCATAGTCAGATAATAGTATCTTTTGGATGAAAAATCTGTTATGGAGACTGTTTATGCAAGGCCACCTAAGGGAACGTACTGCATAGTCAGGTAAAATAACTCTCAGAAATTTGACATTTTTGTGACTAAAAGTCAAGAAAAGGGTTTTAAAGATCTGAAAATATTTAAGGTTAGGATTATGACACATAAAGATGGGTATTGTCCAATGTATACAGAGATACAGAGATCAATGCTAACCATAATCATGTTGTGGCCGGGTCCTGAATGGAAATGTTGGACTTCACTACGTATCCCATAAGGATGGGAATCAAGCCATACATAGTTCTTGAACTACAATTTAACTTCATGTGGGACAAAAGGATTATAAATCTTAGTTTAGGTTCATAGAGCTTGGACCATTATAAGAAATACATAGTGTGTGTTTTCATTGGGACTTTTCAGCCAGGGGACTGAAAGTGGAATTTGGGGTTAGGCCCAAAAAGACTTGGGGCTAGATTCGAGGGACACTCGAATGTTACTACATATCCCATAAGGATGGGAATCAAGCCCATGCAGTTCTAGAAATACCCTTTGTACAAATTTGGTTGGTACATGTGAAGTGTGAAAGGGGACTTTAGTGCAATGATGGTTTAATCCAAGATAAAAGGTTCAGACATTTCCATGTTTGCACGCAGTCTTTGGAATATAACATGAATGAAAATCAATGTAAATAATGATTCCCTCTCAGGTGAGGGTATCAAAGAATATTGTAGTTTTATTGTCGTACAAGACAAAAAGTGTTGTACAGTTTAATGTCATATAGCAAGGATGAAAGTGAACCAATGTAAAGATATTGATTCTAGGTCTGGTTTCACGAATCAACATCGTATGAGATGGAGGTGAACCGATGTGAAGAGATTGGTTTTGGGCTTGAACCATGGGAGGTTGCCTATGTACCCAGCCTAGAAGTCAAGGATCAAAGTCCGTGTAGTTCAATTACAGAATTAATTAATGATCAAGTTGTTCTTGGGGAAAACGACCAAAAAAAATTATGTTGGGACTTACGTGTGGTTAGCGGCCCAGAGAGGGTGTTATGGTTGAAATTTTCTCTAAGCTCACATGAGTCATACTCGGTGAGAGAAACAAGATATTACAACAAAATTAACGATGCATAGTTTAATGTCATGTAGGACATATAAAGGGACTATGCAGTTTAAAGTATTGCTATTAGGACTATTGGTGCTACACAGTTTAGTGTCATGTAGCAGGGACAAAGTACAGTTTAATGTAATGTAGGATGTATCAAATGACTTTCTGTACATTTTAGCATCATGTAATTTGGACGATGGGGAGAACACAGTTTCATGTCATGTTGGACAAAAAGAGGAATGTGCAGTTTAATGTCATACAGTAAGGGAAAAAAGAGTACACATTTTAATGTCATATTGGACATATTAAGGACTTTTTTTAGTTTAACGTCATGTTGGACGAAAAAGGGATGATACAGTTTAGCGTCATGTTGGACGTAAGTGCCAATAGTTTAAGGTCATATGCATGGACCGTTGGTTATACAGTTTAAACGTCATGTTGGACAAAAGGGACTTCTATATAATTTAACATCATATAGCAAGTACGATGAAGGGGGACATAGTTTAACGTCATGTTGGACATATTAGGGAACTTTTTCATAGTTAAACGTTGTGTGGGATGAAAGTAACACAAATAGTTTAAGGTCATACGTATGGACCGTGGATGATGCAGTTTAACGTCTTACTGGATGGTGGTGTAGTTTAAGGTCATACCGGACCAGTGATGATATATTTTGTGTTTATACAAAATATTTCTTAAAAAATCTGGCATTGGTTGGAGTATTGATGAGTTCTCCATCCATCGAGATTAATGAATAAGCTCCATTGGAGTAGACCCTATGTATTGAGTAAGGTCCTTCCCATTTTGGCTCAAGATTGGGAGGTTTCTTTCCTGGTTTCATTGGAGTTATGAGAACTAATACCATTTCACCCTGAGTGAATGAATGAAGAAGAATTTTTTTTAAAAGCTCGTGCTATTCAATTCTGATAGAATTCCAAGTGGTGCAAAGTGCAAAATCCTTTCTCATATAACCGTTCCAATTCATTCAATTTCTTTTGAGATTGCTCATTTGTAGATGACTGATCACAAATGGATACTCTGAGCGAAGGAAATTGAACTTCAATGGGAAAGATGGCTTCCGTTCCATATACCAGTGAATATGGAGTTGACCGAGTTGTAGTGCGGGTGGTAGTCAGATAAGCCCATAAAGCATGGAAGAGTTTATCAGGCCATGATTTCTTATCTTTATCCACCGTCTTTTGTAGTATATTTGAAAGAGTCTTATTGAAGGCTTCTATATGGCCATTGGACACTGCATGATACTGAGATGAATGGTTGGATTTGATGTTGTATTCTTGATACAATTTCTTTACCTCGGATGAACTGAAGTTGGTTCCATTGTCCTTCAATATGGTACGAGGGACACCAAATTTGGTAATGATGTTAGACTTGATGAAGCTAACAATGAATTTAGAACTTACTTCCTTGAGAGGTGTTGCCTCTGCCCTTTTGGAAAAGAAATCAGTAGCAGTAAGAATATACTTAAACTGCTTGGCCGTAGCTGAAGGGTAAGGTCCCACCACATCCATTCCCCATGTGGCAAATGACCATGAGTATTTAGCTGTATGAAGAAACTCTGGATGTTGATGAATGAAGTTGGCATGTAATTCACATGAATGACACTTATTTTTGAAATCAACACAATCTTGTATCATTGAAGGCCAAAAGTATCCAAGCCTTTGAATCTGACCGGAAAGTCTATGTCCAGACTAGTGGGCACCACAGAATCCTGCATGCACTTCTTTCATGACAGCCATTGTCTCTTCACTATAAATGCATCTAAAGAGAACTCCATCAAAACCACATTTGTAGAGAAGTTTCTCAAGGTGATCTGGGCTATCATAAAGAGTAAAATTGACCACACGTCACTGGATTTGTTCTTTCCCGGCTCTATTAGGTTGAAGTGTTCCATTTTTAAGGTATTCCCTGATAGGTGACATCCATCCTGTAGTATGACCAAATGGTTTAGGAATGGGACTAAATTCATTAATTTCCTCTATTATGATTCGAACATAAGGTGAAATTGCATGACAGTGGGTAATACTGATGGTTGTCTTGTCTCGATTTGGATCTTCCAGAGCTGTGGCTATATTAGCCAGTGCATCAGCTTGAGCATTTTGTGATCACAGGACATGAGAAAATGTTGGTTCTGAAGGGAATTCTGCCATTAACTCTCTGATGTAATCATACAAAGGGATTAATTCTTCTTTTCTGATGGAATAATCCCCATTGACTTGTTTGATTACCAGGTCTGAATCACCTTTCACCTTTAAGTGATTCACTTGTGCTTGAAGTGCCAATTCCAAGCCTACGATTAAAGCTTGGTATTCTTATTCATTATTGGTACCACCTTCCCATAATAAGAAAGAATAAGGTAACACTGCCATTTCTGGAGAAATGTTCACAACTCCTAAGACAACTTTGTTGAATTTTCGATTTTCTATTTTCCTCCCTGTTGGGCTTCTGGAAGCACCATCAAAATACATTTCCCATGCATGAGGACTTTCATGAATAGAGAAGACTTCCTCATCAGGGATTTCAATATCTGAAGATGTGTCTTCCACTGAATGGTGTTTAGCCAGGAAATTAGCCAAATCTTGACCCTTTATTTCCTTTTGAGACACATACTGAATGTCGAATTACTGTAAAATAATTTCCCACCTTTCCAGACGTCCTGTAAGCATTGGACGACTAAGGATGAATTTGAGCGGGTTATTGCAAGATACCAATTGGACCTCGTGTTATTGAAGGTAGTGTCTCAACTTCTGAACTGCAATGATTAATGTCGGGCAACACTTCTCAATACTTGAATACCGGGTTTCTGCTTCAAGCATAGTCCGACTGAGGTAATAGAGGATGGTTTCATTCCCAGCATCATTCTTCTGAGCAAGAAAGGCACCCAATGATCACTCTAGAGATGTCACATAGAGGATAAGTGATCATCCTTCAACATGTGGCATGAGTACCGGTGGACTCAAGAGGTATTTTTGAGAATATCGAATGCTTCTTGACATTCTTCGGTCCACTGGTAAGTGACTGCCTTCTTTATCAATTTGGTGAAGGGTAAACTTTTGCCTGCCAAATTGGCTATGAAACGCAGAATATAGGCTAAGTGTCCTTGAAGTCCTCTTAATTCATTCAAATTTCGAGGAGGTGACATACCAAGGATTGACTTTGTCATCTCAGGATCGACTTCAATACCACGATGGCATACAACAAAGCCGAGAAAATTTCCTCAGGTTACCCCAAAAGCACATTTTAAGGGGTTCATCTTCAAATTATTTTGTCGAAGCTTGTGGAATATGACTTCAAAATAAGCCAAGTGATTATAAGATTTTTTGGATTTAACCACCAAATCATCTACATAGCATTCAACAAACTTCCCTAAGAAGGGTTTGAAGTTATGATGCATGGCACGCTGATATGTAGCACCCACATTCTTTAAGCCAAAGGGAATTACCCGATAGCAAAACACACCCTGATGGGCTCTGAAGGCTGTGGATTCCTTATCTTCTGGGGCCATTCAGATTTTATTATATCCGAAATATCCATCCATGAAGGAAATTGCTTCATAGACAGCTGTTGCATCAATTAAAAGTTCTGTAATCGGAACTGAGAAATCATCCTTAGGAAAAAACACATTAGGATCTCTAAAATTGATGCAAACTCTAGTTTGTCTATTCTTCTTCTTTACAGGGACAATATTTTCCAACCACTTGGGATATTGAACTTCTCTAACGAAGTTAGATTTGATAAGCTTATCCACTTCAGCTTCAATTTTGGAAGAATAAGTTGGGTGTGTTCTTCTCGTGGCTTGCTTAAATCCTCGATGTTCTTCTAGTAAACCCAAATGATGAGTAGCAACATCAGGATCAAGCCCGAGCATATCTGTGTAGTTACAAGAAAATATGTCTCGATTTTTCTTTAAAAAGGAAAGATACATCTCATGTTCTTCAAGAGTCATGGATGCACTGATTAAAGTGGGGCATGGATCTTCTTTTGTACCCAGATTTATTTCTCTGAGTTCGTCCACAATGGTAGATATACCCTCTTCAAATGCTAAAGGAGAATCTCTGAGAACTTTCTCTTCTTCTACAACATGTGTTATTTCTTCTGTTTCTACTTGCATAGTATATGAAAAAGCAGAATTTCCATGATCAGAAGAGATGTTAAAATTTGAACATCTTGAAGAAGAAGCTTCCATTTCTAACCCAATTGATGATGAAGGGTCTTCCTTGGGAAATAAAAAGGAGATGATGGATTGAGAATCAACATCATTTTTCACCTCCGATGTTGCTATAACTTCTTCTGGCCTGATTGGCGAAGTATAGACTTGTTGGATTTTAGAAGATGAAATGAAGAGGTCACCATTTGGGTTTTCATCACTGCTTGGAGAATCACCAATTTCTCCCATGTTGTTTGGCTTGATTTCCATAATTGACATTATGGATATTTCTATAAGAGTATTTTGATTTGGGTCTATCTTGTCAATTTTACTGATAGGTAATACATAATCTGTACTCACATGTGCAAATGGATTTACTGGAATCTTCTCCAAACCATATAGAGCATTAACTTTGGTAATCTCCTTTGTTGTGGATTTATCCTTTTCTTTCATTTGATAGAATTCTGCCTCAATGTATTGAGACTCACATGTCTTGAATGGGGCATTATCACCATATAATTTCCCAACTTGACCATCAAAAAAATATTTGAGACATTGATGGTATGATGAAGGGATAACCGCTTGTTGATGTAGCCCGGGTCTTCCAAGAAGGATGTTGAAAGCTAAGTCTTGATCAACAACCATGAAATCTGAATTGGATACAAGATCTCCAAATTGAGTTTTGAGTTTAACTTCGCCCAATGGTTCTTGTTCATTTTTATCATATCCTTGTAACATCATGGTAGAAGGAGATAAATCAGATTCCGTGAGGCCCAATCGACGAAGTGTACGAATGGGAATGAGGTTGACTCCTGAACCATTGTCAAAGAAAGCTCTTCGGACATCTACGCCATTGAACTTTCCAGATAAGTACAAAGGTCTAATATTCCCATGCACAACATCATCTTCATCTTCATCAGTAAAAGATATTATTGCATGTCATTCTGCATGATTATTCTCTATGTGATAGACTTTAGCTGCAGCAATTTCAGTTTCAAACTCTTGAGGACTTGAAAAAGCCTCAATGAGTGCTTCCCGAAGATCCTTTGACAGATTCAAAGCATCCAAAATTGATAACATGGCTGGTACTTGGGCCAGGTGTTTCAATACATCATACATTTGATCCAGTGGTCTGCGTTTTCCAACAGGAACCCATGGTTTAGAAGGTACCTTGGAAGCAAATGCTTTAGAATTTGATGCATCTTGCATTGGGATATGAGTTTTCAATATTCATGGTTTTGGAAGATTAGACTGATTAGATCCATTTACTTGCTGAGAGGAAGAAGATAGAACCTTAAACTGGTCTTACAAAATAACTGTACCAGGATTGAATTTACTATTGGTAGAAGAACTTGCTTGTTATTGCTGAGCTCGCTGAAGGGCTCTACCACGAGTTTCTGCTGCGTACATAGTTCTAGCAGGGGTAGAATTGGAATAGTGGTTTCTGAAAGATCTATGTCTTCTCCTGTATCCTGAGCCTCTGGAACTTCCTCTGATTCCTCTGTTTGATACAGGGAATTCAGGCTCATTGAAATCGAAACTGGGACTGACATATGGATCTGTTAATTGTATCATATTAACAGAACTGAAAATCAACTCTTTGTCCGATGAAGACACTGCCTGATTAGCCTGTTTAGGCTGTGCCGTTTGGTGGGATGGTGCCCTTTGATTTGAAGTATATGGCATGAAGTCTTCCAAGGTCAAAGATAACTTAGGCTTTGACACGTACTCATCTTCTTCTGATTCTTTTTTTCTTTGAATCATGACGTTTCTTTGAGGATTTTACCTCTAATGAAGAAGGTTTTGCTGCGACATTCATGGTATAACGTACAATTGGTTTCTTCAATTGCGTTCACAAAATATCATGAGTTCAGTTGATCATCTTTCTGACCATCCAATCATCATATTTTTGTGCATTTTTCTTTTGACTTCTTGCCACTCACCTTCCTCCTCTGGAACTGTAGTAGTAACACATGCTACCTGGGCTAAAGAGCCTTTCAGTTTGACTTGTCCCGAGTCGAACATCTTTTGCAGGAGGTCTTTGAAGACAAAACAATCCTGGATGGGATGCCCCAACATTTGATGAAAGGGGAAATAATTGGGACGGACTTCATCTCCTTCCTTGTTTGGCCTTTTGGGCCTTGTCAACTGAACCAAATTATTTTCCAGAGCCGAAATTATGTAACCAGGAACTTGTTCATTTCGGAAGGAGTATGTTTTTCTTTTCAGATCCTCAAATTGTTTTCGTCTTTGATCTCTTTGATCGTCTTGATGAAACGGCCTTTTTTGTTGGCAATCAAGAGGTGGAGTCCTTCGAGAAGATGAAGGTTTTGATGTAGAAGTAGGTATAGGTGATTGTTTAAGCATAACTGTAGCACTTTATTCTTTACCCATTCTCTTTCCTAGAGCTGATGGAATTACACGAGATTTAGCCTTATTCTATATAAGAGAATCTTCAATCTGTTGAGCGATTGAAGTAAGGTCTTGAAACCCTCTGGTGTATTTCATAGGGTTCAACGACGTGCGTAATTCATCACACAGATTTTCCACACAGATTGGAAACATTTCCTCTTAAGGGAGTGCTAAGCTCAGGGAATATGTTAATCCCTTCCAGTGAGCAATGAAATAAGAGACTCTTTCATTCTCCCTTTGCTTACAGTTTGTAACATCGAAAACTATTGTCATTTGCAAAGTTGAGCTGAATTGAAGAAGAAATCATTGACAGAGATCTTCCCATCTGGTAATTGACCGGGATTTCAATCTTGTGTACCAGACAAAGGCTGGTCCTTGCAAGGTTCGCATGAAGAATCTGAGTTTCACTTCTTCTTACTGCTCTGGAGTTCCCATCATAGGATCGAAACAAGACACGTAATGCATCAAATGCTATTCAAGGTCGCCTGATCAATTGAAAATAGGGAATACATGGTTCCCAAAACTTGATGGGGGAGAGATTGAATCTACCCATTCAGGGTAAGCTTTCTTTTCTGGTTGAACTTGCACACGCTTCCCTTCCATAGTCTCTAACCGAGCTGTTAATGACTCAATAGTAGTTATTAATTTTTGAGAAACATCTGGTTGAACTTGGACTTGGACATGTGCAATGACTAGAGTTTGAATAGGTATGGTAGCTGGTACTACAACTGATGGTAGCACTGCCAATTGTTGTTGCATTTGACCTGTAGGATTAGACCTGTGAGGGTGTTCTGAAAAAAGAGGATATTCTTGATACATCTCAGTAGCTGCAACAAACTCCCTTGGCTGACTGACTCCAGCACGCTTAGGAGGAAGACTACCCTGAAGTAGTTCTGCATTCATCCTCCTCAATTCCTTCATTTCTTCCTCTTGTTACGCAAAGCTTTGCTCTAGTGAGAGCGATTGGCCTTCTCCAGAGGAAGGATATGTAACCTGATTCTTTCCCTTCCCATTGTTTGATCCCTTTCAGAGAGGGGGAAGTGGGTTATTTAAAGGAACACCCAGATTCTTGGTAAACCTTTGATTTCATGTACGCACACCTTGTTCATTTGTGTCTGTGAATACAACTTCTTGAGTAGGAATCTCTTCATCTGATCCCTCTGAATGAGCCTCATATACTGGATCACCAAAAACGACATTGATGACATTAATTGATTCATAACACATCACATCCCTTCTATCAGCATTTCTGTGATATTGTCTTCATCCATGTATTTGATGAGACATTGCCTTTTGTTGATTCAATCCCTTAGTAACTTCTTGACGAACCATAATTTGGAGAGAATCTCCTGATAATTTGGCTCTACATTCCTCTTGAGGATTCTTCCCCAATTGAGAAAAGACCAACTTTCCCTGAGGAAAGGATTGATGATTTGAAAAAGTCCCCAGTCCGGTGGACTAGGGCTGTTCCTGCTGTCTTTGCTCAACTCCTCGAATCCTATTTGTTGATTCCGAGGGTTGGTTTATAAGATTCCTCGGTCTGGACAGCTGGGGTGGCTCTTGACATGCTATGTCTGAGACTTTCTTAAAATCTCTCCTGATCTTGCAGACCTTGGTCTGGAAATTAGCTGGATGCATTAACCTATATCCACTTTTATCACTCGGTTCAAAATACCATTGGATGATTTCTGACACTTATGTCACTTGATGATGTGCTTTCTCCATACGAGAGGCCTGTTCAATATTCTTGTTTGCTTGATGCAGAAGTAATTCAACAACTTGTTCTCTGTAGTCTTGATTTTGAGAAGAACTAGTTGATGCCTGTTCTTGAGCAAGATTTTGATTACAAACAAAACCCATTGATTGTGGCCGGCCACGGGCAATAACATTGCATGAGACCATTTTCGGCGGGCTTTTCTAACTGGAGAGAATCGTGAAATGTAGTTCTCCATGAACACCCCATCCTCTAACATGAATACCAGATGGTGAATTGGCAATTAACTGGCACAATCTTCTTAGTGCGCCAAGGCATGAACGCTGAAGGGCTCTCTGCTGCTTTTCAGTCTTCAGATATCAAGAGACTGATAGAGATGCCAAGTCAATTTGACGTTGTAACCCTTCTATTATCTTAACATGATTTTCATATTCTTTATAAGATAATACTTTCTTTTTCAACTGAAAAAGAGTTTTCCATATTTTGAGATGAATATCATGAATTCCATCTTCCGTCAACAGCTCTGGAATGTCATACTGAGAGTCAGCCAGAGGCCAAAACATGACTGCCACTTGAACCTTTGCCAGTTGTTTTCTCATGTTCAGTATTTCCTCTTTATCATCAATGAAGATTCTTCTATCGGATTTGACCAGAGCTGGTGATTCCTTGTTGCTTCATCAGATTAAACAAGATTAGTAGAGAAATCACTGATCAAACTAGAAGATGCATGACTTAGGGGTGGTTCGGAGAATGACCTACACCCTGGGCTATCTTCTGATTGAGAAAATATTTCACTTGCTAGCAATGAAGCATCAGACAGGACTGGTTTCACATTTGCAAGTGCCTCAAGATAAGAGGGATTTCTCGGTACTACATTGTCCACTGGAGAATTTTCTGGGAAATGTGTATCACTACGGCAGAGAGGACTTTCGCAGAGAAATTCATCATCATGGGGAGGACCACCATGGTGGGTTATAGAAAAAGATAATATCTCTTGCTCCTTGGTCTTCTAACCACACAAAGGGTTCCTGTGTCTCTCATATAAAGATGAAACTTTGAGATCGATTGAGTTGTCATGAAGCAAGCCTTCATGAGGAAGTGTCTGTTAAAGAAATTCAGAATTAATGTTCCCACTGTTGGGAATTAAGGGAGTAGAATCTTGAATTCCAATAGATAAGTGTCTGAGAGCTTCAAGAACTCCAGCATCGAGCAAGGCCTTGTTACATATTGGCTCTTGATCACCAGACTGTGATAGGTGGGTCTTATTCTTAGACGCCATCTTACTCGCCTTGGAAACCACTTGTTGACGAAAGTTCCTGATCTGAGTAGGTGTATGTGCCTGATCAGGAGAGATGGCCATGTTAGGATGACGATCTCTACTCAAATCAGGTGTATGTGCCTGACTTGGTTATTCGTATGATATGGGGGATTATTCCCCACAACCCTCTTGGACCGGAATAGATGTGTGTGTCTGTTCTGGAGTGAACTGTTGATACATCACTCCACTATTAGGGATAGATTTATGTGTCTTTACTTGAGATGCCGCTGAAGCTGTTATAATATCCTGGTAAGCATCCAGAATATGAGTAGGGATTTTCTTCTGCTGTTTCACCATTGATAGAATATGTTTGGTGACTTCAGCTGCCAGAACAAGGATATACGTCCATTCCATGCTTGGAGTAGGTGTATGTGCCTGGTCCTATCCTCCTTTTCCTGTCAGTGAATCCTGACAGTACTCAAGTGTGGGGGCAGAGAGTTTAGTCTGCCTCCTGTTTGTCACCGTAGCTTTTCGACTAACTTCTCTATATTCTACCAAGCAAGACTATTGGTAGGATTGATTAATACAAGCAGGATTATGTTCCTGCTGATTGTAATTCACCAAACATGGTTGACGAGCTCCATCATATGTAGTCAGACAAGCCTGCTGACTGGCTGATGATGTATAAACAGGTGTATGTTCTTGCCTATAGTACTCCGCCAGAATTGCCTGGCGGGATTGGCGTGATGCTTCCAGACGAGTCTGCTAGACAGTGTAATTAAAACAGGCAGTTGTGTGTGACTGCTCATTTCTTACCACCAAGTTAGGTTGGTGGACTTCTCTGGAGATGGCAGAGATGAGAACCTACTCACTGTTGACTGGATTTCACCTCTGGCGATTCGTCTTGCCTGCTCAGGTTCGAGGAACCTGAGCCGAACGCCTGGATTCGACACCCTCATCATGTTGAGGGAACACTGCTGCATGATTCTGGTAGCGATTGTTGATGGGATCCCTCGAGAAGGACTCCTTCTTCCTTGAATTAAGGCCCTGAGGGACCTGCTCATTCACCTCCCCAGAATATGGGAGTGAATGGTGATTGTGTTTCGGGGAAAATGACCCAAAACGGTTGGAGACTGTGGTTAGCACCGCCTTCTTCTTGATCACTTGTCATCGTTTTCTGGATAACCAGGGTGAATTCATTACCTGGAGGGCTTGTCGGGCAGCCTAAAGAGTTGGAATAATACAATTTTGACGATACTCCTTAACCAGCGCATTTCATACCCAGCGTTGAAGACACTGAGTAGGTGATGTCATCCTCTGAGCAGATGATGAACCAGTAGGAGTAGCAGCAGTGTCATTCACAACAGAAGTATTCAAAGGTGTGAACTTGAGAGAATCCATTTATTAGAATGTAAAAAAAATCATGGAAAAGAGTGCCTGTTTAATATAATAAACGTAATCAAGATAAATTCAGCCACTACATCTTTTGGATGAGAACATAAGTCAATGATTGTTTTTGTTGGACCTCTCATTGAGTTTAAATAGGGGAATAAAAAATAAGAAAAACATCATTTTAACTTTGTTAAGGATTCACGTCGGGTTCACCATTTTTTTCCCTCTATAATCGGGGATGACCTCGTTGATTGAAGGTTCAAACATTCCAATCGGTTTCTAACGCGTTTTATCGTAGAACCGGATACATCCAATGATTCCATATCCATTTGGACCTACTTTCCAAAGGTAGGCGCTTATTAGTTGTGGACAGATGAGGCTTAGGAATTTTCATTAGTCGAGAGGATGGGAGGTTGGACTCATCACACCTTTTTGAAGGGAATTATTGTCTAATCTGGGACTCTCTTTATAGATTTAAGTTATGTTCGTGAATCCTTATTAGATTAACAAGTATAAAATGAGATTTCCTTTAGTTTGACAATCAATTATTGATATGTAAGAAATTCAGAGAATCTTCTATATGTATTATAGGTTCTTCATCGATGAAGAATCATCTGTATTTGTAAGAGATTCTTAGTTTATGGTATCCTTAAAATACATAAAAGTATCTTGGTCATTATGATGACCATACTGGTTTTAAATCCACTCAGTGGGGAACTTGAAGTTTATTTTCATTTAGGAGGACATGAATTATTTCAGAATTGGGATCGTACCCACTGATGGGCTACCTACGTATCCTTTGTTTTGGAAAAGGAATAAGAACCCACGTAGTTCGAATAAGGGAGTATGATGTTTATTATTGATGGCTCAAATAAAGATTTCATAATTACTTTTACACTCTAAGCTCACGTGAGTCATGCTCAGTGTGAGAAACAAGAGGTATTGGTAAAACCAGAAAATTGTTCCATGAAAGGTGCAATCATAAGAAATGATGTGGGACTTATGTATGTATGAATGCCCAAAATAGATGAGGATTAAGATTTACTATAGGGAATAAATCCATGAACAGGGTCCATAAAGGTATATGTGCTTCATGGAGATTTGGATACTCTAATCATAGGGCTTACTCCTAAGGAAGATTCCCAAGTTAGGAGGGGACTTATGATTGGGTTTTACTCCTGAGAAGGAAGCCCAGATCAAAAGGAATTTAAGACAGGGGATTACTCTTTAAAAGGAGGCCCAGGTTAAAGGGATTTGAAATTTAAAGGGACTTGGGGCTTACTCCTAAGGAGGAGGCCCATATTTGAGACTGGAGCTTACTCCTGAAAAGGAGGTCCAGGTTAAGGGAATTATGGTTGGGGCTTACTCCTGAGGAGGATGCCCATATTTGAGACTTTATGACTAGGGATTACTCCTAAGGAGGATGCCCAGATTATGGGACTTTGGACTTACTCCTAAAGAAGATGCCCAAATTAATGAGGACATGGGGCTTACTTCTAAGGAGGATGCCCATATTAATGAGAATTTGGACTGGGGCTTACTCCTGATAAAGAGGCCCAGGTTAAAGGAATTAAGGTTTGGGGATTACTCCTGAGTAGGATGCCCATAATTTGGGGAATTATGACTGGGGCTTACTCCTGAAAAGGAGGCCCATGTTAGGTGATATGGGGCTTACTGCTGAAAAGCTGGCCCATATTAATGAGAATTTGGAGTGGGGATTAATCCTGAAAAAGAGGCCCATGTTAAAGGAATTTAGGTTTGGGGCTTACTCCTGAGGAGGATGCCCATAATTTGGGGAATTATGACTGGGGATTACACCAGAAAAGGAGGCCCAGGTTAGGGGATCTAGGGATTACTCCTGAAAAGGAGGCCCATATTTGAGAACTATGACTGCGGATTATTCCTGGAAAGGAGGCTTAGGGTAAGGATTCACTCATCTTAAAGGATGAGGTTGAATGAATGAAATCTCAATCTTTAGTGAAATAAAGATCTATAAATCACTAGATTTTGAGAGTTTTTCCATGGATTTCCTTTCAGATAAGGAATCCAAATCATGAAATCATTCCATAAATGGATTTGAAGAGTGTATTGAAGACTAAATGTTGAATAAGAGAGGTGGAATGACATAAGTGGGGTGAAATGGACAGGAAAGACACCCAAAAAGGTAAGCGGCATGCAAGTCCTGGCAGGCGTGCAGGTACTGCATGGACGCGCAAGTCCTGGGCGTGCAGGTATACCTGCACGTCACATGGGTACTTGCATGATTTTCATCCCTTAGAGTAATACTTGGAATATAATTGGCTCAAACCCTTGGTATTATCCCTAGAGGCTTTCTAGAAGATGGTGCTCAAGTTCAGGTTTAAGAAGTAGGGTGGCGCGCAAGTGTGTCCATTTCCCTTAAGGGTAAAACCACTTAGGCGCGCAAGTGTTAGTGAATTCTAACACTTAGACCTTACTCCTCTTGTTTAGACCTTCCATTCTAGGTAAAGAATTACATTAGAAGAGTTCGCAAGAGCTGAATAAGAGACTTGGGCGTTCAGAGCTCTGTTTGTGAATCTGGAAAAATTCCTCTTGAAATGGGGGGCCCACCGGGGGTATTTATAGGCTGGAGAAGACCCTGGGCAGTTATCACCTAGGGCGCGCAAGTGTACTTGTGAGATCATTGCGGCGTGCAAGTGTACTTGCGCGACCATTGTAGAACTTGCATGACCCTTGTGTGATGTTCTTCTTATTCATTCCTTTTTCAATTTTTGATATTTGTCCAAAGGTTGAATCACATTGAGCTCAGATATTCCCCTTTTCCAATCTTTAGATTCTATGACGAAAGGAGCATCAACATAAGCTTATCAAATATAGCTTAAATTTTGGAGGCATAAGTTGGGTGTATTCTTCTTGTGGCTTTCTTGAATCCTCGATGTTCTTATGGAAAACCCAAATGATGAGTGGAAACATCGGGATCAAGACCTAGAATTTCTATATAATTACAATCAAATAAATCTTTATTTTTCTTTAGAAATGAAGTATAACTTTCTTTCTCTTCAACAGTCATGGATGTACTAATTAAAGTGGGGCATGGATCTTCTTTTGTACCCATATTTATTTCTCTGAGTTCACCCACAGTGGTAGAGATACCCTCTTCAAATGCTGGAGGAGAATCCCTTAGATCTTCCTCTTCTTCTTCAATATGTGTTACTTCTTCTATTTCTACTTTCATATTAGATGACGAAGCAGAATTTCCTTGGTCAGGAGAGAAGTTAAAATATAAAGATCATGAAGAAGAGGCTTCCATTTCTGACTCTATTGATGATGAAGGGTCATAATGGGGTGATAGAGAGGAGATGATGGATTGAGAATCGACATCATTGTTTTTCCTCTGGTATTGCTATGAATTCTTCTGGCCTGGTTGATGAAGTATAGAATTGCTGGATTTCAGCAGATGAAATGAAGACATCTCCATTTAAGCTTTCGTCACTGCTTGGAGAATCAACAATTTCTCCCATGTTGTATGGCTTGGTTTCTGTAATTGACATTATGGAAGTTTCCATAAGAGTGTTTGGATTTATGACAATCCTATCAATTTGACTGATAGGCAACACATAATCTGTACTCACATGTATGAATGGGTTTACTGGAATCTTTTTCAAACCATGTGGAGCATTAATTATGGTGACCTTCTTTACCATGGATTTTTTTTCTTTCCCTCCATGTGATAAAAATCTGCCTCAATGTATTGAGATTCACATGTTTTGAATGGGGCCTTGTCACCATAAAATGTCACAATTTGACCAGTGAAACAATATTTGAGACATTAATGGTATGACGAAGGTATGACCGCATGTTGATGTAGCCAAGGTCTTCCAAGAAAAATGTTGAAGGCGATGTCCTGACGAACAACCATAAAATATGAATTATACATAAGATCTCCAAACTGAATTCTGAGTGTAATCTCACCCATTGGTTATTTTTCATTCTTATCATATCCTTGAAACATCAAAGTATAAGGAGATAAATCAGATTCTGTGATGCCCAATCGACAAAGTGTATGAATAAGAATGAGGTTGACTCTTGAAACATTATAAATGAAAGCTTGTTATATGTCTATGTCATTGACTTTTCCAGATAGATAGAAATGTCTGATATGTCCATGTACAACATCATATTCATCTTCATTTTTAAAATATATCACTACATGAAATTCTGCAAGATCATTCTCTATATGGTAGACCTCAGCTGCAATAATTTCAGTTTCGAATTCTGGAGGACTTGAAAAAGCCTCAATAAGAGCCTCCCAAAGATCATTTGATAGATTCAAGGAATCAAGAATTTATAACTTGGCTGGTACTTGGGAAAAATGTTTCAAGAAATCATACTCTTGGTCCAAAGCTCTGCGTTTTCCATCAAGAAAATGTCACTTTTCTGGTGCCTTGGTAGTTGATGATTTGGTAGTTGATGCATCCTATATCGGGGCAGGAATTGGAAATACTCCTGGATTTGGTAGACTAGACCCACTAGTTCTATCTATTTGCTGAGAGGAAGAAGGTGTAACCTCTAACTGGTCCTCCAAAATAACTATTTTAGGACCGAATCTGCCATGTGTGGAAGAACATTCTTGTTCCTGTTGAGCCTGCTGAAGGGATTTTCCATGAGTTTTGGCCGCATATACAGTTATATTAAGTGTAGTATTGAAATAGTGGCTTCTGAAATATCCACATATTCCCCTTCATCCTATAACTCTTTCTCTTCCTCTAATTCTACTGTTAGATGTAGGGAACTTAGGTTCATAATGATCGAAACTGTCATTAGCATATGGATCCGTTAAATAAATCATGTTAATAGAACCAAAGATCAATTATTCATCTGATGAAGATTCTTCCTGATGAACCAGTTCAGGATGTGCCATCTGGTGGGGTGGTCCCTAGGATTTTGAAGTATATGGCATAAAATCCTCCAAAGTCATAGAAAACTTAGGCTTTGACATGAGACTGTCTTCTTCTGACTGCTCTTCGTTCTTCAAATTATGCTACTTCTTTGAGGATTTTCCTTCTGATAAAGGCAGTTTTGCTGTGGAAGAAATATAAGAAGACTCAATTGGTCAATTCAAGTGTGTTCGTAAAATGGCATGAGTTCAATTGATCATTTTCTAGACCATCCAATCTTCATATTTTTGCACATTTTTTACATTTGACTTCGTGCCTCTCTCCCTCTTCCTCTGGACCAGTGACAGTAACACATGCTACCTGGGATGAAGAACCTTTCAGATTTACTTTTCTAGAGTCCACCATCTTTTGTAGGAGGTCTTTAAAGACAAAACACTCCTGAACTGGATTCCCCAACATTTGGTGAAACAAGAAATAGTTGGTGAGGCCTTCATCTCCTTCCTTGTTCGGCCTTTTGGGCCTCAGCAACTGAACCCGATTATTTTCCAGAGCCGAGATAAAGTAACAAAGAACTTGTTCTTTCCAGAAAGAATAAACTTTGTTCTTTAAATCCTCATAATGTTTTTTCCTTTTATATTTTTGATCATCTTGATAAGGCGGCCATTTTTGTTGATGCTCAAGAGGTGGATCCCTTATATATGATAAAGGTTTTGAAGTAGAAGCAGGTACAGGTTCTTGCTTAAGTGTAACTATAGCAGCTTCTGCCTTTCCTATTCTCCATCTTAGAACTGATGGAATTACACAATTTTTAGCCTTAGTATTTATAAGAGAGTCTTCTATCTAATGAGCAATTGAAGTAAGGTCTCGAAACCCTCCTGTGTATTTCACAGGGATCAACGGTGTCCATAATTTATCACATAGATTTTCCACATAGATTATCAGAAACTCTTCTTAAGGGAGTGCTAAACTTAAGGAATATGTTTATCCCTTTCAGCAAGTAATAAAATCCAAAACTCTTTCATTATCCTTTTTTTTACAATTGGTAAGATAAAAAACTATTGTCTTTGGTAAGGTTGAGCTAAATTGAAGAAGGAACCTTTGACGAAGATATTTCCACCCAGTAATTGACTAAGATTGCAAACTTTTATACTGGACAAAAGTAGGTCCTTGTAGTGACTGCACAAAACACCTGAGCTTAACTTATTCTTGTTGTTGAGGAGTTCCCATCATAGGATCACAATGAGAAACAAAATGTGTTAAGTGTTGTTCTGAATCTCTCGAACCATTAAAAATTGGGAATGTGGTATTTGCAAAATTTGATGGGGGAGGAATTGCATCCACCCATTCAGGGTAAGCTCTCTTTTCTGGTTGAACTAGTGAACACCATCCTTCCATAGCTTCCAAATGAGCTATTAATGACTCAATGGTAGTCATTAATTTTTGAGAAACATCTAGTTGAGCTTGGACTTGAGCAAGTCCAATAACAAGAGTTTGGATGGGTATGGCGACTGGTACTACCACTAATGGTAATATTGCCGGTTGTTGTCACCCATGACCCATAGGATTAGAACTGTGAGGGTCATCTTGTAATGGGGGATATACTTGATCCTTCCCAGTAGCTGCAACAAATTTCCATGACTGATTAACTCCAGCATGCTTAGGAGGACGACTACCTTGATATAGTTCTGCATTTAACCTCCTTAACTTTTTCATTTCTTCTCCTTGTTGTGCGAACCTTTCCTCTAATGAGAGTGATTAAACTTCTCCAGAGGTAGGGTGGGATGTAACTTGAATTTTACCCTTTTCCTTTGAATGTACATTTATGGAGTATGGAAGGGAATTACCCGAAGGAATGTCTTGCCTCTGGGCAACCCTCTGAATTCTGGTACACACACCTCCTTCATTTGTTTCTGTGGGTATAACCTCTTCAACATGAACATATTCATCTGATTCCTCTGAGTAAGCCTCATGTTATGAGGGATCAGTGACAATGACATTGATGACATTTATTGATGCATAACGCACTATAACCCTTCTGTCAGCATTTCTGTGATATTGTCTTCTTCCATGTCCTTTATGAGACATTTCCTTTTTTGGTTGATGCCTCAGGAACTTCTTGATGAACCATAATTTGGAGGGAATTTCCTGATAATTGGTCTCTTCATTCCTCTTGTTGCTTCTTCCCCAATCGAGAAAAGAAAGACTTCCGCTATGGAATAGACTGAGAATTTGAAAATGTCCCTAGTCCGATTGAATAGGGATGTTCCTTGTTTTCATGCTCAACTCCTTGAATCCTGTTTCTTGATCCCGAGGGTTAGATTAAAAGAGACCATAGCCTGGAAAGCTGAGGTGGCTCTTGAGCTGGTAAATATGAAACTTTCTTAAAATCTCTCCTAATTTTGCAGATTTTAGTCTAGAAATTGGCTGGATGCATCATCCTACATCCACGCAAATCACCTGGCTCAGATGACCATTGGATTATTTATGACACCTCTGTCACTTGATGATGCACATGATCTAAATGAGAAGCCTATTCGATATTCTCATTTGCTTGATGCAAGAGTAATTCGAAAACTTGTTCTTTATATTTTTGACTTTGGGAAGAACTAGTCGAGGACTATTCTTGAGAAAGCCTTTGATTACACACAAAACCAGTTATATGTGTCCAACCATGGGCAATAACATTTCATGAGACAACTTTTGGTGGGATTTTTTGGCTAGAGAGCACAGTGAAATGAAATTCTCCATGAAAACCCCATCCCCTGATATGAATATGAGATGAGGCATTGGCAATTAATTGGCACAACCTTTTTAATGATACAAGGCATGTATGCTGAAGGGATCTCTACTTCTTTTCAACCTTTTGATGTTGGGAAACTGAGAGATATGCCAAGTCAATTTGCCGTTGCAACCCTTATATTACCTTAACATGATTTTGATGTTCATCATAAGGTAATATTTTCAATTTTAAGTGCCAAAGAGTTTTCCACATGTTTAGATGAATATCGTGAATAAAATCTTCTATCAACGTTTCTGGAATATCATACTGAGAGTCTGCCAAAGGCCAAAACATGACTGGTATTTCACCTTTTTCCAATTGTTTTCTCATATTCAGCACTTCCCCTTTTTCATTTGATGAAGATTATTCTACCTGATTGAACCAAAGTTGGTGTTTCTTTGTTGCTTCATCAGATTTAACAAGATTGGTAGAGAATTAATTTGTAAAATTAGAAGATGAATGACCCAGGGGTGGTTTAGAGAATGACCTACACCCTGAGATATCTTCTGATTGAGAAAGTATTTTACCTGCTAGGGATAAGGCATTACACATTACTGACTTTGTATTTGCAAGTACCTCAATATAAGAGGGCTTTCTTTTTACTGTATTTTCCATTGAAGAATTTTCCAAGCAATGAGAATCACTACTGTGGAGAGAACTTTCACATCTAAATTCATCATCATGGGGAGGACCACCATGGTAGGTTATTGTAAAAGATGAAACCTTTTTCTCCTTGGTCTTATGGCCACACAGAGGGTTATCATGGAACTCATCTGAAGATGATATTTTGAGATTGACCGAATTGTCATGAAGCAAGCCTTTATAAGGAAGTGTCTGATGAAGACCTTCGGAATTATTATTGTTACTTCCGAAATTTGGAAATGAGAGATTATAATCTTGAGTTGGAATAGATAACTGTCCGAGGGCTTCAAGAACTCCATCATTGAGCAAGGCGTTATTGTATATTGGCTCTTGATTTTTTAACTGTGTTGGATGGGTCTTTTTCTTAGACGCGTTCTCAATTACTTTGGAAACCACTTGTTGACAAAAGTGGTTATTATGGGCAGGTTTATGTGCCTGCTCAGGAGAAATGGTCATCTTAGGCTACCTATCTCCATTTAAATCGGGTGTATGTGCCCGACTTGATTATCCATATGACATGGGGGAGTATTCCCCACGACCCTCCGGGACTGGAACTGAGGTGTGTATCTACTCTGGGGTGACATGTTGATGAGTCACTCCACTGATAGGGATTGATTTATGTTTCTTTCCCTGTGATGTCGCTGAAGTTGTTATAATATTTTGACAGGTATCCAGAATTTGGGCAGAGATTTGTTTCTTCTCTTTCACCATTTTCAGAATGTGCTTGGTGAATTCAGGTGCCGGAATGGGAATATACGTCCATTCTTCATTTGGAGTAGGTGTGTGTTCTTGCTTCTGTCCCCCTTTTCCTGTCAGTGAATTCTGATAGTACTCATGCGTGGGGTCAGAAATTTGTGTCTGCCTCCTTTTTGTCATTGGAGCTTTCCAATTGACATCTCTGGGTGCTACCAAATGAGACTGTTGATTAGATTGATGAATTGTAGGTGTATGTGCCTGCTAATTGTTCTACATCGAATATGATTTATGAAATTCCTTCAATAATGGTAGATGAGACTACTGGAAGAATTGATGAGTGTAAGTAGGTGTATGTGCCTGTTTATAGTGGGTTACCACATTTGGTTGGTGGTATTATTTGGATATAGTCAGATGAGTTTGTTGACTGGATGATGATTTATAAACAGGTGTATGTGCCTGCCTATAGTACTCCTCCGGAATTTCCTAGTGGGATTGGTGTGTTATTTCCAGATGAGTCAGCTGGGCAGTGAAATTAGGATGAACAGGTGTACATGACCGCTCGTTGTTTGCCATCAAGTTAGGTTTATGGACTTCCCTGGAGGGGGTATAGGTAATAACCTGCTCCCTATTGGCCGAATTTTTCCTCTGATGGTTTGTCTTGCATGCTCGAGTATGAGGAACCTAATCCGAACACCTAGAGGTGATACCCCCATCATGTTGAGGGTGCACTACCACATGAGTCTGGTGGTGATTGTTGGTGGGATTCCTCAAGAAGGGCTCCTATCTTCTTGAACTGAGGCCTTGAGTGACCTCTTCATTCACCTCCCTATAATATGGGAGGGACTGGTTGTTGGGATCCTGGGATAACGACCCGAAACGGTTGGAGACAGTGGTTGGAACCACCTACTTCTTGACCACTGGTTGTCACTATCTGGACAACCAGGGTGAGTTGGAGGGCTTGTCAAGTGGCCTCCAGATTCGGGATAGTACCATGTTTTCAGTATTCCCTCACCAATTCATTTGCGACCCAGCGTTGAAGACATTGATTAGGTGATGTCGTTCTCAGAGCGGATGAGGTTCCAACATGAGTAGCGGCTGAGGTATTCACATGTGTGAACATTAAAGAAGTAATTTTGTATTGCAGAGAGATCTTGGAAAAGAGTGCTTGTTTGATATAATAGACATAATCAAGATACGTTTCGCCAGACTACATCTTTTAGATGAGAACATATGTTATTGATTTCTTTTTTGGACCTCATATGGAGTTTAATAGGGGCCTAACAAATAAGTGAAACATCATTTAACTTGGTTAAGGATTCATGTCGGGTCACCATTTTTTGTTTCGTCCGGAAATGGGGATGACCTTGTTTGTTTAAGGTTCAAACTTTCCAATATTTTTCTAACAGGTTTATTCATAGAACCGAAAACACCCAATGATTGTACATCCATTTGGACCTACCTTCCAAAGGTAGGTGATCATTAGTTGTGGACCGATGAGGATTATGAATTTTCATTGGTCGAGAGGATGGGAGGTCAGGCTCATCACACCTTTTTGGGGGAAATTATTGCCTACTTCGGGACTCTCGTAAATATTTAAGTTATGTTCACGAATCCTTTATTAATTCACCAAGCATGAAAATGATATTACCTTTAGATTTGGCAATCGATGATCAATATGAATGGGATTTTAGAGAATCTTTTACATGGTCATTATGATGATCATACTTGTTTTAATGCCACACAGTGGGGCACTTGATGTTTATTTTCATTCAGAAAGACATAGATTATTTCAGAGTTGGGATCGTACCCACAGATGGGCTACCTACATATCCTAATTGAAAAAGGAATCAGAACCCATGTAGTTCAATAATAAGGATATAGTTTAACATCATATGAGATGGAAAATAATTAATGAATGATGGGATTGAACCTTAGAAAGGATTCCTAGGTACTCTACTTTTAAGTAAGAGATCAAAATACACATAGTTCGGGTGAATAAATGTGAGGCTTATGCATGGTTAATGGCCCAAAAAGATATGTTGTGATTACATTTACACTCTAAGCTCACGTGAGTCATGCTCAGTGTGAGAAACAAGAGGTATCAGTAAACCTAACGATTGTTCCATGAATGATGCTATAAGGCCCCAGCCTTAAACCTTACTTAAATCTTGAGTTATTACAAGATTACACATTGAGGATCTTTTCAGGTTTAGAGTTTTAGAGAATTAGATCATAAAACTTTCATTACATTCCACATATAAACAAAGTGGTTACATAAAGATATTATTCTTCATTCCCATCAAAGGAAACATATTTAAAATAAAACATGGATTCATTCTTGACACTTCCTTGACACTATCATCATATCATGTAACTTTCCTTTGACCCGTGAAAACATTTCAAAAAACTTGGGATGAGCATAAAAAGCTCAGTATGGGTTATAAAAATATGGAAAGGAAACATGGGTACATATGTACATAAGGATGAGATCATACTTTACCCATAAAACATAAGCACTTTAACATACCACATCAAATCATGAATAAATCCTAGAAATCATAAGACATAAAGGTAACTTGAGGCATTCATAACATTCTTACGTAGGGAGTAACTCTCTTGGTTACGTTTGGAATACCCATCACAGTATATTCCCTAAATCTCTTCATAGAAACCTTAACGTTTCACTCCTTCGCGTTACCCAATGCATTGGAGAGCTATATCGGGCTCACCCGCCCTTAGTCTATCACGAAACCACCCATCTTCATAATAATTCCCAAGAACCTCAACATAATCGTATCACATAAAACATGCATAAAGGAAACATAACATTTCCAACTTTAAATCACAAGATATCAATACAAAACATTTATATAAAAAAATCATGAAAACCATTTTCAATACCAAAATAAAATAAAAGTAAAACATGGTATTTATTTTTCTTTTAAAAAAAAGTTATGGCTTGTAGAGGAAGTCGAAACTCAAATAACAGTCACGGCGGCGGAGAAGTCGTTGTCGCTGCATACGTACGACAAAAGCATTCCCTTTTGTCGTCTAGTAAATGCTTCGTATAAAAAAGATTCCTTTTGAATAAATGTAAAAGTCAAAGGGGGTTTATACACCGTATAAAAGAAAGTTGTGTATAAAACAAAATATGCCTCAATGAAAGGAGATTGAGACGAAGTCCCATACCTCGGGTCCGACTTGACTCGATCGTTCTTTAATGTCCTGAATAATAAACCTGAGTTAATTTCTACTTGCTTAAGAACCTTTTTCAAATTCATTATTCCTTTTATATCACTTATTACCATGTCATGAACACTATGTAATTATTTAAGTTAATAACAGTCGTTTTAACGATCATTAGTACTTGAGTCAAAAATAAGCCCTTTATAGTTACATGTTGTTCATGTATTCATTATATCCAGAATGGTATTCATGATGTATATATCATATATGTCATATATATCTAGTACATACATGCATTTATAATATTACACAATCATTTAGAGGTAAGAAATGAAATGCACCGTTCATGGAGACGGTAAGACGTACGTACGCATGAACGCTACTTTCATTTCTATTTCGTATTTTATAGAATAGAATCATAATTATATAAAGGTATATTATAATTCCATTATAATATCATATATAATATCATAGTTCCATCCTTTATATGTCCCACATATGGTATTTAACGAATCAAATCACTTTGAGGGGGCGGTAGTCCGCACTTCCTAAAATGAAGATATCGTGTTTACCCATAATGGAAACCATAAAGGTATGCCCAAAATGAAAAAACAGAAGCTTAAGGAAAACATAAAAATATTATATATCATATATAAAAATAGTGACATCATAATGGCCACCTTTGAAGGTGTTAAATGAGTATTGAACAATCATCGTTTCGGGAGGCAGAATTTCGCCATCCACGGAAACCGTATGTTCTTTAACCATTTGATGTAGTTGTGTGAGAGTGTAGCTCAAATAAATCTTATAAAAACATCCTAGTACATTTAAGATACTGGTGTTGTTACAAAATAAGTAAATAAAAAGAGTTTAGGGGGTTGGAGAAGCAAAATAAAACAAATGAACATGAGAGAATGAATTACCTTTAAAAGTGTAACTCCTTTTGATTTGAGCCTAAAGGCTTCTTTTGAAAGGATTCTGCCCAAAGGGAATCCTCTAGGATGAGAAGAGGGATGTGGAGAGAGTACATGGGAAGGGTTTGGCCAAGCCAAAGGCTTGAGGAGTGTGCGAAATGAGGTAGAGGTGGGGGCCTTTTATAAGAGGAGAGGAGGGGCACTTTTGGAAAGTAAAGAAATATTACTTTATTTGAAAATGTGTTTCGGTTTTAAAAGGTCCCACATTGATATAATTAGTGGATAAGGTGATAAGGGTTCGCAATCCACTCATCCAATTGGTTTTGGACATGTGTAGTTCATAGATTTTACATTATCTTTCTATTTTATTTAAATCGTCAAATAATGATGTCATTGCTGCATCATTATTATGTCATAAATAATTTAATTTATTTAATGTCTAAAAATTATAAAACAAATACTATGATGTAGGAAATCGTTTTATCTTTCCAATTAATATTTATAATCAAAATTCCGATCTTTATAACACCATGTAAAAATTGTTTTCGTAAAACATATTATGTTTGTGTCATTTTTACTTTTACATTTAATAAAACGTTATTTATGTCATTTCCCAACCAAAGTGTCTCCATGGGGTCCCCAAGTTGACCCATGGCTTGTCTTGGTCGTCCATGACACAACCAATAAGGTTGGGACATGTTTCTAGGTCATTTCATATTATTAAAGCATTATTTTTACCTTAAACTACACTAATTACCACTAATCGCGATTAAAACTTAATAAGTTACTATTCACCAAAAAATTATTTTAATCTCATTGAACCACATTTTACTTCTTAATGACAACCATTTATGTCGGATTTTTGAAATTCAAAACACAATGATGGCAAAATTTCATTTAAACGGAAAACCAGTCTTTATAAGTACCACTTAGTGGTTTCACTATTCATCAAAAATTGAAGTTTTTCAGAAAATTACCAAAAATTCACCCTAAGCTATATTTGATATTACGAATTCAAAAATGAAGTCTATTTTACAAAATTCAAAACATATGAGTCACATTAGTTAATTTAATAATTAATTCCCGCTGTCAGAGCAAATAGCGTGTTTTTATGAAACAATAAGTATCAAAAGATTGACACTAGTTTGAGTCCAATTTTAAAGTGAAATTGATTCCAATTACCACCATTGGATTAAATCGTAAAAATATATTCTAATTTCACTTCAAAACCAATTAAAAACATAATCTAATCATATAAATAAATTAGATTAAAAAGCAGTTTTGATGTAAAATGCATTATTTTTCACTATTCATTAAAAAATGAACATTGTCAGAAAAATACCAAAAATTCACACAAAGAAAATTTTGATGTCCCAATCATAAAGGATAAGTTTATCTTGACAAAAATAGATTATAAAATTGTCAAAAGATACATTTAAAAATGGTTTTCCATCAAAAGGCAGTAAAACAATCTTTTAAGAATATTAGTGTATTCCATGCTTAAGATTGGATTTATTTTCATTTTAAGCCTCTAAAACACTATCTTAATCATTAATAGGAATAGATAAAAATATCTATTATTCATTACTTACTTGGGATGTTACATCCTTCCCCCCTTTAGAAAATTGCGTCCCCACAATTTATTTACATATCGAATAAATGGGGGTACTTATCCCTCATTGCATTTTCAGATTCCCATGTTGCCTCTTCAATCATGTGGTTTTTCCACAAAACCATTACCTGCTTAATCACCTTATTCCGTAACACTTGCTCCCTGTGGTCAAGAATCTGGACCGGTTGTTCCTCATAAGATAGGTTCTCTTCCAGCTGAACTACCTCTGGACTCAAAACATGAGATGAATCTGGCATATACTTTCTCAACACCGAAACGTGAAAAACATTGTGTACCTGAGATAAACTCGGAGGTAAAGCCACTCGGTATGCAACTGATCCAACTCTCTCCAGAATTTCGTATGGTCCAACGAACCTTGGACTCAACTTTCCTTTCTTACCAAATCTCATCACACTTTTCCAAGGAGAAACCTTGAGAAAAACATGATCACCTACCTCGAAAGATAGATCCTTCCTCCGGTTATCCGCATAACTCTTCTGCCTACTCTGAACTGTTCTCATGTGTTTCTGAATCAGCTGAACTTTTTCTACCATCTCTTCTACCAATTCTGGTCCCATCAACTTCCTTTCACCCACTTCATCCCAGAAAGCTGGAGTTCGACACTGCTTCCCATATAATGCCTGAAATGGTGCCATCTGTATACTAGAATGAAAACTGTTATTATATGAAAATTCAACCAAAGAAAGATGTTGGTGCCAACTTCCCTGATAATCCATAGAACAAGCTCGTAGCATATCCTCCAATGTCTGAATTGTTCATTCTGACTGCACATCTGATTGAGGATGAAAAGCTGTACTAAAATTTAATTCAGTACCCAACGACTTCTGAAGGCCTTTCCAAAAGTTAGAAGTAAACCTGGGATCATGATCCGATACAATGGAGAGAGGAACTCTATGTAACCTGACTATCTCTTTAAGATACAAACGATAAAGTTGATCAAGAGAGAAAGTATCTCGTATAGCAAGGAAATGAGCAGATTTGGTCAAGCGATCAACAATAACCCAGATTGCATTATTACCTCGAGATGCCTTCAGTAATCCTACAACAAAGTCCATGGATATATTCTCCCATTTCCACTCTGGAACTGGTAATGGCTGAAGCATCCCTTTCGGTAACTTCCGCTCTGCTTTAACCTGCTGACAAGTCAAACACTTCACAGTAAAATCAGCAATATCTATTTTCATTCCATCCCACCAGTAATACACCCACAGATCTCTATACTTCTTAGTACTGCCCGGATGAACTGAAAACGGAGAACTATGAGCTTCACATAACAACTCTCTCTTCAACTGTGAATCACAAGGCACACACAATCTCTTCCCAAATCTCAAAACGCAATCATTATCAAGGTTGAATTCAGGCAAATTACCTTTCTGAACCAACTCTACCTTTTTCTGCAACTCACTATCTTGTTTCTGTGCTTGCTTGATTCTATCTGATAGAGATGATCTCACTGATACCTGAAACAAAACATAAGGACTTCCTGCACCAACAAATTCTATTCCAAAGTTCATCAAATCGTTAACCAAAGGATCACGTTCCAACCATAACATTGTTAATGAAGCATTACTTTTTCGACTCAAAGCATCAGCCACTTTATTTGCTTTTCCCGGATGGTAATGAATTGTACAATCATAATCCTTGATTAATTCTAGCCATCTCCTTTGTCTCATGTTTAACTCTTTCTGAGTGAATATATACTTTAAAATTTTGTGATCGGTATATATTTCACACTTTACTCCATACAAATGATGCCTCCAAATTTTTAATGCAAAAACAACAGCAGTTAATTCCAAATCATGTGTAGGGTAATTTACCTCATGAGTTTTCAACTGTCGTGAAGCATAAGCAATTACCTGATCATTCTGCATTAGGACGCAACCAAGTCCTTTCAATGAAGCATCACTGTATATAACAAACTCACCATTCCTGGAAGGTAGTGCCAAAACTGGAGCATTCACCAATCTTCTTTTCAATTCCTGAAAACAATCATCACATTTTTTGTCCAGATAAAATTAACACCCTTCCGAGTTAGCTTAGTCATTGGACTAGATAACCGTGAAAAATTTCTAACAAACCTTCGGTAATAGCCCGCCAAACCAAGGAAGCTCCGAATCTCGGTTACACTTGTGGGTCTTAGCCATTCTTCCACAACTTTTGTTTTTGCAGGATCAACAGTTATTCCATCTTTAGAAACAATGTGTCCAAGGAAAGAAATTTGTTGCAACCAAAACTCACACTTGCTGAATTTCCCATACAATTTCTTTTCTTTTAAGGTTTGAAAGATAACCCTTAAATGTCTTTCATGATCCTCTTTACTTTTAGAAAACACTAAAATATCATCAATGAAAACCACCACAAACTTATCCAAGAACTCATGGAAAATTCTATTCATTAAATCCATGAATACAGCAGGTGCATTGGTTAGCCCAAAAGGCATTACTACAAATTCATAATGGCCATATCTCGTACGGAACGCGGTCTTCAGAATATTTGACTCCTTTACCTTCAGCTGATGGTACCCCGATCTCAGGTCAATCTTTGAAAAAAACTGAGCTCCCTGGAGCTGATCAAACAAATCATCGATATGAGGCAAATGATATTTGTTCTTAACAGTGATATTATTCAAGGCTCTATAATCAATACAAAGTCTCATAGAACCATCTTTCTTTTTAACAAATAAAACAGGAGCACCCCATTGTGATGTTCTAGGTCTAATGTAACCTTTCTCTAATAAATCTTGTAATTGCTCCTTCAGCTCTAAAAGTTCAATTTGTGCCATTCGATAAGGGGGTTTTGAAATTGGATTAGCATCAGGAACTAAGTCAATAGTAAACTCAACTTCCCGATCTGGTATTATTCCAGGCAACTCATTAGGAAAAAAATCAGGATACTCATTTACCACTAGCACATCATTAATCTGAACAGTTCCTTTATTTTCAACGATGTGTGCAAGGTAACATTCATTTCCATCTTTTACAAGTTTCTCGGCCTCTTGATATGTTATCAAAAGTAAGGGTTCATTCTTGTAAACAAACTGAAAGTCTTTCTGAAAAGAAACTTCTTTAGCTCTACAGTAAATCTTAGCATGGTAGATAGAGAGCCAATCCATACCCAGGATAACATCAAACTCTACTAGAGGTAGAACAATAAGGTTTGCAAGCAGGTTCTTTCCACAGATAAGGATACGAAGATTATTATAAATTCTTTTTGCCTCAACATTTCCCCCAGGTGTTTTTACCAAAAGTTCAGGAGTCATTTCTTGAGATGGTATTCCCATTTTACTAGAAAAGGTTTCAGAGATAAAAGAATGTGTAGACCCCGAATCAAACAACACACTGGCATAATCTAAAAAAACAAACAAAGTACCTGATACAACTTCATTTGATGGCCCGACATCTGCTGAAGTAGTTGCAAAGGATTTCACCACCCCTTTCTGCTTGTAGTCTAACTACTTCCCATCACTCAAGCTCTTTGTCGGACACTCGTTTGCATAGTGACCCATCTCATTGCACTTATAACACTTCACTAACTGTAAATCAAATTTGTTCTTACCTTCACCTTGATCCTTTTCAGTGCAATCATGAGCCTTATGTCCCATCTTCCCACATCTGTATCACTTTCCAGAATTCAGAAGACATTCCCCAGCATGCCTTTTGCCACATTTATCTCAAACTGGAAACTTAGTTCTCTTACCATCAGCCTTTTTTTGAAGAATTCTTACCTTTCTCCTGCCACCTCGGTCTCTTCTTCTGCTTGTTGTTATAGAACAGTTGGTCATCGGCAAACTCCATTTCCACCTTCTCAGCACATCGAACAAGCTTTTCATAACTTTTAAACTCACGAGAAGATAATGCCCTTCGATATTTTGGCTTTAATCCGGAGTAAAAACAATGGATTTTACTATCAAGGTCTCGGATAAAATTTTGAGCATACCTTGATAATCGAGTGAACCTTTATTCATAGGTAGCCACTGAGTCTTCCTCTTGCCTCAATTCCAAGAATTTACTTTCCATCCTAAGTCGAACAGCCTTAGGAAAATACTTCTCAAGAAACATACCTTTGAATTCATCCCAGTCAAGAGCATCAATCTCATCGGCGTCCCTGATATTTTTAACCGTAGACCACCACTGATCTGCTTCACCATCCAAACGGTAAATAGAAAGACTATCCTTTTGATTGTTTGAACACCCCATGACATCAAAAATCTTCTCCAGTGCTTTAATCCACCCTTCAGCTAGCACAGGGTCAGATGATCCTCTGAATGATGGTGGATGTTGCCTCATGAAATGTTCCACCACTGACATGTTCCTCTGCGGTTGATCTGGCTGATCTCGTGCATGGATACCACCACCATTTATCGCTTGAGTCAACTGTGCCATTACTGCAACAAACTGTTCAGTTCCAATTCCGACTATCTCGGGATGCTGATTCGGAAGGTTATTTCCTTCTGTATGCCTTCCTAGCACTGCTTCCCTATTTCCTCTGCGGAAAACCATTCTGAACAAACATGTCTTAGATGAAGCAACACGGTAATCTTTAAATGCTATATCATTTCAAAAAAAAATATTTTTGGATAATCATTTAATAGAATTCTATCTCCTAAAGTGATCTAAACCGACCTCTGATACCAACTATAAGGCCCCAGCCTTAAACCTTACTTAAATCTTGAGTTATTACAAGATTACACATTGAGGATCTTTTCAGGTTTAGAGTTTTAGAGAATTAGATCATAAAAATTGCATTACATTCCACATATAAAAAAAGTGGTTAGATAAAGATAGTATTCTTCATTCCCATCAAAGGAAACATATTTAAAATAAAACATGGATTCATTCTTGACACTTCCTTGACACTATCATCATATCATGTACCTTTCCCTTGACCTGTGAAAACATTTCAAAAAACTTGGGATGAGCATAAAAATCTCAGTATGGGTTATAAAAATATGGAAAGGAAACATGGGTACATATGTACATAAGGATGAGATCATACTTTACCCATAAAACATAAGCACTTTAACATACCACATCAAATCATGAATAAATCATAGAAATCATAAGACATAAAGGTAACTTTAGGCATTCATAACATTCTTACGTAGGGAGTAACCCTCTTGGTTACGTTTGGAATACCCATCACAGTATATTCCCTAAATCTCTTCAGGGAAACCTTAACGTTTCACTCTTTCGCGTTACCCAATTCATTGGAGAGCTATATCGGGCTCACCTGCCCTTAGTCTATCACGGAACCACCCGTCTTCATAATAATGCCCAAGAACCTCAACATAATCGTATCACATAAAACATGCATAAAGGAAACATAACATTTCCACATTTCAATCACAAGATATCAATACAACACATTTATATAAAAACATCATGAAAACCATTTTCAATACCAAAATAAAATAAAAGTAAAACATGGTATTTATTTTTCTTTTAAAAAAAGGTATGGCTTGTAGAGGAAGCCGAAACTCAAATAACAGTCACGGCGACGGAGAAGTCATTGTCGCCGCATACGTACGACAAAAATATTCCCTTTTGTCGTCTAGTAAACACTTCATATAAAAAAGATTCCTTTTGAATAAATGTAAAAGTCAAAGGGGTTTATACACCGTATAAAATAAAGTTGTGTATAAAACAAAATATGCCTCAATGAAAGGAGATTGAGACGAAGTCCCATACCTCGGGTCCGACTTGACTCGATCGTTCTTTAATGTCCTGAATAATAAACCTGAGTTAATTTCAACTTTCTTAAGAACCTTTTTCAAGTTCATTATTTCTTTTATATCACTTATTACCATGTCATGAACACTATGTAATTATTTAAGTTAGTAACAGTCGTTTTAACGATCATTAGTACTTGAGTAAAAAATAAGCCGTTTATAGTTACATGTTGTTCTTGTATTCATTATATCCAGAATGGTATTCATGATGTAGATATCATATATGTCATATATATCCCGTACATACATGCATTTATAATATTACACAATCATTTAGAGGTAAGAAATGAAATGCACCGTTCATGGAGACGGTAAGCCGTACGTACGCATGAACGCTACTTTCATTTCTATTTCGTATTTTATAGAATGGAATCATAATGATATAAAGGTATATTATAATTCCAGTATAGTATCATATATAATATCATATTTCCATCCTTTATATGTCCCACATATGGTATTTAACGAATCAAATCACTTTGAGGGGGCGGTAGTCCGCACTTCCTAAAATGAAGATATCGTGTTTACCCATAATGGAAACCATAAAGGTATGCACAAAATGAAAAAACAGAAGCTTAAGGAAAACATAAATATATTATATATCATATATAAAAATAGTGACATCATAATGGCCACCTTTGAAGGTGTTAAATGAGTATTGAACAGTCATCGTTTCGGGAGGCAGAATTTTGCCATGCACGGAAACCGTATGTTCTTTAACCATTTGATGTAGTTGTGTGAGAGTGTAGCTCAAATAAATCTTATAACAACATCCTAGTACATTTAATATACTGGTTTTGTTACAAAATAAGTAAATAAAAAGAGTTTAGGGGGTTGGAGAAGCAAAATAAAACAAATGAACATGAGAGAATGAATTACCTTTAAAAGTGTAACTCCTTTTGATTTGAGCCTAAAGGCTTCCTTTGAAAGGATTCTTCCCAAAGGGAATCCTCTAGGATGAGAATAGGGATGTGGAGAGAGTAAATGGGCAGGGGTTGGCCGAGAAAAAGTCTTGAGGAGTGTGTGAAATGAGGTAGAGGTGGGGGCCTTTTATAAGAGGAGAGGAGGGGTACTTTTGAAAAGTAACGAAATATTACTTTATTTGAAAATGTTTTTCGGTTTTAAAAGGTCCCACATTGATATAATTCGTGGATAAGGTGATAAGGGTTTTCAATCCACTCATACAATTGGTTTTGGACATGTGTAGTTCATATATTTTACATTATCTTTCCATTTTATTTAAATCGTCAAATAATGATGTCATTGCTGCATCATTATTATGTCATAAATAATTTAATTTATTTAATGTCTAAAAATTATAAAAAAATACTATGATGTAGGAAATCTTTTTATCTTTCCAGTGAAATTTTATAATCAAATTTCTGATCTTTAGAACACCATGTAAAAATTGTTTTCATAAAACATATTATGTTTGGGTCATTTTTACTTTTACATTTAATAAAAAGTTATTTATGTCATTTCCCAACCAAAGTGTCTCCATGGGGTCCCCAAGTTGACCCATGTCTTTTCTTGGTCGGCCATGACACAACCAATAAGGTTGGGACACGTGTCTAGGTCATTTCATATTATTAAAGCATTATTTTTACCTTAAACTACACTAATTACCACTAATCGCGATTAAAACTTAATAAGTTACTATTCACCAAAAAATTATTTTAATCTCATTGAACCACATTTTAATTCTTAATGAAAACCATGTATGTCGGATTTTTGAAATTCAAAACACAATGATGGAAAAATTTCATTTAAACGGAAAATTAGTCTTTATAAGTACCACTTAGTGGTTTCACTATTCATCAAAAATTGAAGTTTTTCAGAAAATTACCAAAAATTCACCCTAATCTATATTTGATATTAAGAATTCAAAAATGAAGTCTATTTTACAAAATTCAAAACATATAAGTCACATTAATTAATTTCATAATTAATTCCCGCTGTCAGAGCAAATAACGTGTTTTTATGAAACAATAAGTATCAAATGATTGACACTAGTTTGAGTCCAATTTCAAAGTGAAATTGATTCCAATGACCACCATTGGATTAAATGGTAAAAATATATTCTAATTTCACTTCAAAACCAATTCAAAACATAATCTAATCATATAAATAAATTATATTAAAAAGCATTTTTGATGTAAAATGCAGTATTTTTCACTATTCATTAAAAAATGAACATTGTCAGAAAAATACCAAAAATTCACACAAAGAAAATTTTGATGTCCCAATCATAAAGGATAAGTTTATATTGACAAAAAATAGCTTATAAAGTTGTCAAAATATATATTTAAAAATGGTTTTCCATCAACAGGCAGTAAAACAATCTTTTAAGAATATTAGTGTATTCCATGCTTAAGATTGGATTTATTTTCATTTTAAGCCTCTAAAACACTATCTTAATCATTAATAGACATAGATAAAAATATCTATTATTCATTACTTACTTGGGATGTTACAGATGCAGTAACAAGAAATGATTTGGGGCTTACGTATGTATGACTGCCCAAATAGATGAAGACCAAGACTTACTTCAAGAAAGAATCCCAAGAGCATGGTCCATAAAGGTATTTTTACTTTATGGAGATTTGGAGTTTTAACCTGGGAATTACTCCTGAGAAGGAGGCCCAAATTAAAAGGGACTTATGATTGGGGATTATTTTTAAGAAGGAGGCCCAAATCAAAAGAAATTAATATTGGGGTTTACTCCTGAGGAGGATGACCAATGTTAAAGGAAACTATGACTGGGGATTACTCTTGAGAAGGAGGCCCAAGTTAAGGGGACTTTTAACTTGGGGCTTACTTCTGAGAAGGAGGACCAAATTAATGGAATTATGAATGGGACTTATTCCTAAGATTGAGGCCCAAACTAAGGGAACTTGGGGATTACTCTTGAGGAGGATGACCTAAAATCAAATGATCTTCTCATCTTAAAGGATAAGGTTACATGGAGTAAGCCTCTAACCGTTGTGACATAAAGCTTATATGTCACGAGGTTTTGGGAGAGGTTCTCACATAATTCCTTTCAGAAGAAGAAGCCAACAAAGGAGCCATGCCATAAATGGCTTTGAAAAGGGATTCAAGGGATAATATCTTGAAGAGTAAAGGTGAATGGGGGAAAGGCACACAAATGAAGTTGGTGTGCATGTCTTGGACGTGCAAGTGTACTTGTGTGGCATGGGTTTAACTGGGAGACGAAGAATCTGTAGGGTAATACTTGTGCGAGACTTAACTCAAGCCTTTAGTATTATCCAAAGATGTTTCCAAAAGGGAGGTGCAAAAGTTTCATTGAAAGGGTAGGGAAGTGCGCAAGTGTTTTTGATTTTATGGAGGTTTGGATACTTAGGTGTGCAAGTGTTGATGAATTCTAAACACTTTGGCCTTATCCTACTTCTTCAAGTATTATGTTATAGGTAAAAAGTCACATTAAATGTTTTCAGAAGAGTTGAGTTGAAGACTTGGGTGACCTGAGCCTGAATTTGACTTCTGGAAAATCCGTCCTCGAAATGGGGGGCCCACTGGGGCTATTTATAGGCTACCATGCATGTTGGGCGAAAAATAAAATGGGGCACGCAAGTAAGCTGTAGGACCCATAAGGGGCGCCCAAGTGACTTGCGTGGCGTGAATGTAACTTGCGCGCCTCACTCCAAACGAGCTTCTATTCTATGCCTTCATCAATTTTTTTGATGTGTCATCAAAGGGTGACCCTCTTTGTGATTAAGGTATTCACCTTTTCCAGTTGTTGGACCCTGTGACAGAAAAAAGCATTAACACTTTCACAATTGTGGTGAAATATGAATGAGAAATTATTTTTAAAATCTCATGATTATACTTTTTAAACCATTTTATAAAAATTAAAACATGGGAAACATTTTATTTCAAAAATAACATGAGAATTTTTTGGAAACACTTTGAGAAAATATGGTCATGTAAGAGAAATTATTTTTGGCTGAAGAGAGAGACAATGTAGATTTTCATTTAAAACATTTTCTTAGTAATATTAAGTAGATAATTGAGGATAAAATAGTACTATTACATGAAAAGTTCATGAATAACCATAGTAGAAGAAAATATGTGAGTTTTTTGGAGATATATATCATAATATTTCATCATTGTAATCATGATCATAAAAAATCCTGATAAATGATGAGATTGTAACATAACTTTTTTAACAATTTTATAACATTTCTATCATAAGGACCATGAAATAATAACATCAAATGAAAATTTCAAATATCATGAAAATAAGTATAATCATGATATAACATGTTAAAGGGGATGTATATACACACCATAAAAAAAGATAGGTGAATAAGAAGACATATATCTCTAGGAATGAAAATTGAGATAAAAATCCCTCCGCTCTTGGTATCTTTTGAACTATAAACACCATGAAAGATAGATACTCCAATGGAGATGTAAATATCAATAATTTTCATGATAATTATCATTATATTAATTCATGGGAAATATATAAACCATATAAAAGAAATAGGTAGTGAATATGGCATGTGTCTCACATAAGTAAAAAAGTGAGATGAAAATCCCTCACCTTATGTATCAACTTCCTTCATACAAATTAAAAACTCCCATATAATAAATATAAGTTTATTATAAATTTATTACCATATCATAATTATATATATCATACCATATATTATTTACTTATGAATTTTTATTTCTGATTTATCAATGAATCATTCTTAAAATCACATTTCGAGTAGTAACTTCTTTATTTTTCATATATGTTTTCATTTGTTATTTTAATTCCTATTAAATTGATCATGTTTACATAATATACCAAGTTTAAACCATGATATAAATATTATATATATATACATTATATATGTATTTATGATAATCTATAAAAGTTAGAGATAGAAAATAAAATACACTGTTCATGGGGATGGTTGGTAGTATGTACACATGAGCATTGTTCCCATTTTATTGATGGAATAAAATAAATAAGGGTAATTAATATATTAACATTATATAATCATTTTTATATCATATATATCACATATTTTTATTTAAACCTTTCCTTAATACCTTTATTAGAAATCATACTTTAAAAATGAATCACATTACTTCACAAGGAAGTAGTCCATCATACACATAAATGATGTTATAATATCCCAAAAAGAATGGAAATTAATAATTAATATGTGAAATAATTATTCCATAAGTATAATTTTATTAAAAATACCACATTTTTAATTTAATATATCCTTATTTCCATCTAAGTAAAACAAAAATGAAAAACACCTCACATCAGGTCATTAGGCGGTAGTCTACCATTCACATGTGTGAAATTATTGTTTTAAAATTGGTTGGGAGGTAACACGGTAGATGTTTTATTATAATTAAAGAGGTATAACATCGCATCCCGATGTGATAACATCGATTTGTGAGGTAATAGTCCATATTACACACAAATGATGATTTCATATCCCATTTTATGGATGTGGAGATAGTTATAGGTAATTACATTAACATAAAAGCATATAAATATATGTAATATAATGATGTTATTATATATTAATGGTTTAATAATAATTTAAAGATTTGGAAGAATAAATAATACAAAATACTCGATTAAAGTTGTTACCTCTTTGTTAGACAAATTCTTTTGGTCAGCACCAATTACCTTTATAGAATGGATTTATACAATAATAAGTATTCTAGGATTATATGAGGGATGTAATTAGGATATTTGGGTATGTAATTTTTATGATAAATGGATTTTAAGGTGTGGAAAGGATATTAGAGGGAGTGTCCTTTTATAAGTGAGGTGAGTGGCACTGGTGGCTTTGTTTGGTATAGATCAGCCATTGCTCTAGGATTTTTTGGCTTTCACTGGACTGTGGGGGTTAGCATTTCTAGCTCGTGTTTTGGTTATTTATAGAAAACAATTTTTGTGGTGTTGGATTCTATAGAATAATTCATTATTTCATGGTCTCAGACCCCATGTGTGTTTCTAAAAGGCGCTTCACACTCGCAAGGTGGTCTATGGATGTGCATGCTGGTCGTGACTCTCTCATGACTATGGTTTAGATCCATATCCTAAGTTTTACCCTATCGTTCCATAATCTCTCATTTCCTTAGGGTATTGGTGATTCCCTTGGGTCCTTCTAATCTTCCATTTCTCATTCTCTTAGCTTTCTAGGCTCATCGGTGGTGTGTATTTTCATAGAGATACATCTCTTAAAACCTCTCCCTCCTCACATCTTTCTTCAAGAAGGCCCCTTAGATTATTTGTGGATGCGGATAGTTTAGGATTCCCCAATGTGGTTTTATTCGTAATTCCATATTTATGGTCACTCATGGTCTAAATGAATGAGGTCTCATTCTGGTTTCTCGGCCCCATTATCCGGTGTCGGTTAATAGGTTTAGGGTTCCGGTGCTATGTAGAGATGAGAAGACCTCATCCACAATAGGTTTAGATTCCCTAGATGCTCGTAGAAGGATAGATCATTCCTCAATTCATCCTTGGGTGGAGTTGATACCGTATCAGGGTAATGTGTGACTTGATTCTTCTTCCTATGCAGATAAGGAAGGGACATCCATGGAAATGGTGGTGTATTGGCCAAGCTGATGGATGTCTCTCCGGGTCTCTAGGGACCCCCTTTTCAGCCTCTTTTTCCTTATCCAGGTAAGGATTTATGATTTGGTAAATTAGAAGTGCTCTCTTTACCCCCCAATAAAGCTATGTCTTGGGATCCCAACCTTTCATGGTGATCCCCCTCCTACTCAAGAATTTCAATGAAGTGTTTTAGGATTTATTGTATCTCTCAGTGGAGTCTCTATGTGCTTATATTGAGTCACAGTTGAGGTCCCACTCTCCAAATGACATTTATACCAGATCAATGTCCATAAAATGAAAAGCTAAATATATATTCTAGTGTAATATTTCTCTAACCCTTGGCCTCGATAGAAATCAAATTCTTCAATGAATTTCCTCATTATTTGGTATGTTCGGGGGATTAACACCCGATCCAAGATGAACTTCTTAGCTAATGAATTTCTTCAAAATAATGTGGATATAATTGTTGTTCTAAAACATAAACATGATCAATCCATGTTATTAGTGTCCACTCACAGGCTGGGAGTTCAGGGATATATGCATGGAGAACCCTTAAATTGTCACATCTAAATATTATGTAAAATTTGTGTTTCAGTTTATAAGGTTTTCACTTTTGATCAGTTAATAATGGTTAAATGTAGAATCATGCTATATTCCTTCCTTTTCTATTTTGTCTAAGAGAAATTAAAGGTTCTATAAATAGAGGAACTGTGGAATGTGCTATGTCGCTTCTAACTAGAAGATGATGTATGGATTATTGGTGGTGATTTTAATGTCATTCTGAATGAATCAGAAAATAATAGGGGATATTGGTACCCAAGGAAGGCTAGGATGAATTTTGAGACATTATTTCCTATTTTGGAATCATCGACATGGAGTTTATAGGAGACAAGCTCACTTAGTGTAATAACTAGAAGATGGGTAGGTAGACGTAGTGTCAGCTGGATAGATGATTTTAAAACCTTCATGCCATCTCCTCCTTTACCAATGCTACCATTACCCACCTTGAAAAGAACTTTATTATAAATATTTTCAATTCACATCAACCTTATTCCAAGTAATAAAGGGATCCTTTGTTTCTTATTCTAAAACCTATGGCCATCTAATCCCAATTTTCTCCAAACAGTTCAGTTGTCCTAGGAGAAACCCATGTAGGGGGTTTCGTGGGTTTGCCTGCAAAACCAACATAGGAACCTAAAAGTTGACTAGAATTTTTGGAATAACATCATGTCTTCCCACTGGATTGGTCTATAATATCTAAATCAATACATTGATAATATGGAGTCTTTAATAGAGAATTCATGGGTGGAAGACATCTTTGAGCTTTTAGCCCTTATGAAAAGTCAGCTGGTGGAGCTGCTTGTGGAACAAGATAAGGATACGAGAGAACAATCTAGGGAAACATGTATTAAAAAAGGGAGATCACAATACAAAATAATTACATGAATGTATCAAAGAGAAGAGACATTCAACCAAGCCCAATATTCACTTGGATGATGTCTCTTACACTAATGACCTAGGGTTGGTGAGAGTTATGGTAGTGACCTTCTTTAAATCCTTACTTATTGATGATAACCCTAGTTTGAAGAATGGATACTTGGGGGATGATGCTACCCTCTTAAATTCCATTCCTCTCATTGTTAACCAACATATAAAATCTATGCTTGGAGGGACACAGTAGGAAAATACTGTAAATTCCCTCAATTCAGATAGCTGCCTAGACCCGAACAGGTTTCTAGGTTCATTTTACATCGTGGGATGGGGCATGGTAAAGAAAGAAATTATAGAGAAATACTACAAAAGACTCCTATAACGGTGCTCGAATCAGTATTTATCAATTATAGAAAAGAATTGACTACCAAACTATGGTTAAAAGTACATAGCTTTTATCAGCGCTACAAAAACACTGATAAAGGGTAGATTTATCAATGAAAATAATAGCAGTGATAAATCATACTTTTATCAGCTACTTTTAAAAGATCCAATAAAAGAACCCATTTATCAATGATTTTATTTATCATCGATAAATATCACCTTTAACAGTTCTTTAAAAATATCTAATAAATGAGGCCTTTTATCAATACTTTTAAAAGTGCTGAGAAAAGTACGATTTATCAGCGCTTTTAAAAGAATTGATAAAAGTATGATTTATTAGTGCTTTTATTTTCACTAATAAAAAATTGATTTTTTAGTTAATTTAAAAGCATTGATAAATATAAAATTTATAAAATCTTGTATAATCACTAATAAGGGGTAGATTTATAGGATCCTTTAAAAGCACTGATAAATCATACTTTTATCAGCACAATTAGTTGCACTGATAATGGTTAAAACAACAGTGTGATGCTAGAGCATATTGCATCACTAGAAAAAGGTGCAGTGTGATGAAACAACACACTACATCACCATAAATAACAAAAAAACCAAAATAAGATACAAATACTGACTCTAACTGAAATAATATTTATAACACAAATATAAGAAAATTAAAACACTATTATATTGTATGTCTATTGTTTTTTACAAAAAAGTAATGTAGATTTTGAATGAAAAGGCGCACTTGGATTTATACCAGTCACACCATGGATCATATTGAACTGAAACTAATCCATATACATAAAAAATGATGTATGGATCATTTTCCAAAAGTACTAAAATGATCCTAATGAATTTTCTTGGTTTTGAGTATGTAAGTTTTTCACTAAAATTAATATCAATATTGAATAAAAAGACACACTTGGGGTCATACCAATTGCACCGTGCATTGGATCGAGGCATGAATGATCCCTACACATCCCAAATGACTCATGGATAATTTTAATAAATTACACAAACAATATGAATTCATTTTATTAGTTTTGAGTAAACCACATGTGTTTTTTACTGAAATGTCATTTTAAACTGGAAACATGCACTTTGATCCATACAGGTGGAATCATGTGTGGGTTTGACAAGAGACTGATTAATACGCATAAAAAATTAATTATGAATCATTACAAAATGTTATCCAGACAATCCAAGTGTGTCTTATCAGTTTTTAGGGAGTGAAATCTCTTTGTATTAAAAGGTCAATTTTAAATTGACAACAGACACTAGGAGTCATATCGGTCACACTGTGCATTAGATTATAGTGAGGATAATCCCTACACATCAAAAATGATGTATGGATCATTTTTATAAATTAATAAAACAATTCGAATGCGTTTTATTGGTTTTCAATATGTCAGTTGATTGTTTCACTAAAGTTAATGTAAATTTTGAATAAAAATGTACACTTGGAGTCATACTGGTCACACTATGCATTAGATTGTGGTAAGGCTGATCCCTACACATCCCAAATGATGTATGGATCATTTTAATAAATAATAAAAATGATATTAATAAGTTTTCTCTATTTTTGAGTATGTCAGTTGTTTTTTCATTAAAATTAATGTCAATTTTGAATACAAATATGCACTTAGAGTCATACCGGTCACACTGGGCATCATATTGAGGTGTGGATGATACAAACATGTCAAAAATGACTTATGGATCATTTTAATAATGTATAAAAACAATAATAATATGTTTCCTTGATTTTCCATAGGCCATGTGTTTTTTTACTAAAATGTCAATTTAAACTGGAAACACGCACATTGAGCCATACAAGTGGCATCCACTGTGGGTTTTACATGATACTAATTCATACATGTCATAAATGAATTATGAATACCTCCCAAATTATTAAGACAATATGATCATGTTTTCTCAATTTTTAGCGAGTAAAACTTTTTTTATTAAAATGTCAATTTTAAACTGGTAACAAACACTTAGATTCATATCAATCACACCAAATGTCGAATTGAGGTGAAAATGATCCCTATACTTCATAAATGATGTATGTATCATTTTATTATAGTATCAAAACAATTCAAAAGTGTTTTCTTAGTTTTGAGTTTGTTAGTTGTTTTTTTACTAAAATTAATGTCAATTTTGAATAAGAAAGATGCGTTTGGAGTGATATTAGTCACACCATGCATAAGATTGAGCGGAAAATGATCCCAAAAAGTCACAAATGAATCATGGATCATTTTACTAATGTACTAAAAAATATGAATTTGTTTTCTTTATTTTGAGTATGCCACATGCAGTTTTTATGAAAATGTCATTTTAAACTGGAAACACGCACAATGGATATTATCTTAAGTGACAAGTGTTGTGTGCACTATTAAACAATTTTTCTCAGACAAAGTCATGGAATGATCCTTATTCTACTTCATTTCCCAACAATTTTATTCTTTGCAAGACAACACTTCTTATGATCATCCACCTAGGTCTCCACCTTGGTCTTCACCTACACCTCCTATATACTAGTCTTTAACTCCAACCCTGCCGCCACCTTCACCTACATCTCCACCTCAGACTTCGCATTTGCCTCCACCTCCACCCATGCCTCCGAAATCTCCCAAAAATTTTATTTTTTATAGGAAATCACTATTAAAAAATTGATTTCCTCTGTTATTCTTATCCTTGAGAAAGAGATAAAAAATAATATATAAGAATTATAAAACTAATGCTTCACACCCCAAATATATTTCAAATGTCATAACTCATACTAGATCACAAACATAGTAGGTACCCACAAATTGTTTTTGTTATAATACATTATGAGAAAATGTACACAACCAAATATTCTCTAAACAAATTTATTTCTATATTTGAGTTACCCTATTGATAAAAATATTGATAGTAATGAGAAAATATAGAAAAAAATGATTATGAAATATATTTAATGAAATTTTAATTACCTTCGAAAATTACCTGTTGATGGATGTTGTCCTTTTTATGCTTTATGATTTCTCTTATAAATTTATAAACATAATATCCACAATCAATGTCATTATCTTGTTCCAAACACTATAGAAACGTTGACCAAAATAATTAATTATTTTGAAATTTTTTGATAGTTAAATATTTATATATATACATTAATTATTTCTATTTATAGTAATCCATTGGTGTTATCTTTTCAGACACTGACTTCATTCCATGATCTAGCCGGTATTGAGCGACAACCCTATCATAAAAATATTATCAGTAAAAGATATATTGAAATTATTATTCAAATTATATATATAAAATTATGATTGCAGTGTATTATATAATCAAAATATACATCATGTGAGGTTATTTGGTTTCATATTATTGCATTTAATCCAGAAAATAAATATTTAGGGTGTCTATATTGACTGCTATCAGTATCCGGTGCCTCCTAGAAAAATGTAATGAAAAAACTAAAATATATTTTATGTGATTAGATCATAGATTTTTTCTCTTATAATTTAGAAATAAAAAATATTCAGTCATATGATGCTTTTTTATTAAACACTTTGAGTAACTCTCCATTTTTGGTTAATTACATCCCCATTCAATGTAAATTCATGCATAGAAATGATACATGGATTAATGCATCCAAATCATGCTTTACATGATCTTTCCTTCATATAGTTGTAATATATATGCCTGTACAAAATATTAATAGTTATTAACTTTAATAAAAATACTTATCTAACTATTTGGATATACGTATTATGAAAATGTACCTTATATATGTCTTCACAACTGAGATGTCCAACCATTGATGCTTGAGAATATCAATTAGAGTCTTGAGACCAGTTACATCTGTGAAGTAATATCCATATATGGTTTTTAATATCTAATGTAAGACATGATTTTATATTTAAATTTGATCTCTTCATGAAGTTGTAATGATAAGTAATTTTTCTCTGAAACTGGAGGGGATAAGGTACTCTCGGAAGGCCATTTTTTATTGCCAATTCACTAGATTTTCTTGATTCGGACTTTCATTTCTCCACTTCTTTATTCATATGGAATGTCATACATCACTTTAATCCTTTTATCATCAAATTTTACATATTTTTCATATGAAAAATTTTGTTAAATACACACCTCATGTATCTTTATAAGATTAGATGACCATGATATGAAATCTCCAATATCAACTTTCACCGTTGTAATATCTAAACCATCAAGTGGAAAAGGAAACTCAGTAGTATACTCATAAGCTGCCTCAATCCATACTCTATTGTGAATTTTTGGGAGGGGTTGATTTTGTAGCTAGTCTACTGAGATATTATACATTGTACCCATCACAACACGGTGGTAGGTGGGTGTTGATAGATAAAAATAACATACAACTGTACCTAGTAAAATTGTAGTAATATAAAGTTATCAGAAGTTTTTTGATTCACATTTTTTAGAAAGAGTAATGAAAAAATTTATTCCAACATGTAAGGAATGTGGTTTGGGGGAGTAAATGGCCTCAAATATAGGGGGAACATTCAGTTTATGTTTAGATATTTTCTCCACTGCCAGTTAGCTATGATCCTTTCTTATATATTGGTCTACCAAACCAGACAGCAAAATAATATCTTGTATTGAGTTTATTTGTGTCTGAAATAGTCTCATCATATTATATGTATCTTCTTGTGGTTTTATCTTCTTGAAATATTTTTGAGGATATTACCTCAAAACCTAATACTCTAACTTGACCATATGTTTCAGGCCACTTCAAATCTACGGAAAGTTTCTTTTCTTCTGGTATGACTGTTGTCGATTCTTGGGTCTAACCCATATAGAAATTATGATAATATTTATATTTATATAATATTATTATAAATCCTAACTAATTAAAATTATTTCATACTTACACATGCTTCCCATACTAGTTTTTTGTTTTCATCAACTAACATACCCTACTTATGTAAACGAGCCTCCTTCCAAAGAAGATGACGTGTGATAGAAGTGATTTCAGATTTTGATTCATCAATCTTCATATAAACAAAGGAAAATATGTTTTTTCATATCATATAATTAATCCTTCATGTTTTATTGGAAATACATACCAATTTCTTCTCTAATGAAGTGTACCCCATCCTTCATTTTCAATAGGGGTACATTGGTTTTTATGCACATTATTTATTTTATTACTCTTATTCTGTTTAATAAATTAACAATTTTGAATTAAGTTAGAAAAAATCAATAATTTAAAATAAAATATTATCAATAAAAATGCAACTGAAATTATTTCCCATTGTGATTATTGCAAGAATCAGTCCATGTTTCCTACTTTATAATGTGTTCTTAACTAAGTGGTCGGCGGGGATTTATTTTCCCCTCAGCATCCCTAACATGTAACTTCTTCAGAAGAGTCCGGAAGCCTCTATGGGATTTTTTAGTAACCATTAAGACAAATTCATTATTTAAATATTCTAAAATAAATGAATTATACAAGGAATAATGAAAACTAAATCAGAATTTCATTATATATTTTTTTTGGAAAATAGAGAAAGTATATTGCAACATTACCATTATATCTTTCCAAAGGATTTCCTTCATTACAGGTTGGAAGCGACACCATGATTCAATATCAATTGACACATTCATCCTCGCTATGACCCCAATATAACTAGTGGACATTGAATTTTTTTGGTCAATAGGTTGGTCACGTTGATTCCAACGAAACTAAAATTTTATACCTTGACTTCAAACTTTTATGATTTTATTCAAAACTATGATGTTGTTTTGTTTTTGTTTTTTTCATCAACATGTTGTTGATCCCCTAATAATTCCATAGTTTCTACATCAACAATATATTATTCCTTGGGATTGGTAACATCATTATGTTTAGAAGATATTGTCTACATGAGTAGTCAACCATTTATTTTTTCTTGAATAACAACAATACAATACACTCCATACATAAAAGTCCAAAATTGTAGGAATCTTACATTAAAATTATTATTGTCTTGAACAAAGATATAATACTTCAATACTATAGTACAACTAACCTTTACTACCTTTATTTAATCTGTCCAAATATTCTCTATTTCCTTTCATCTATTGATGATGGATTTGAGGCTACTAATCCCCTTTTTCAATCTATCCATCCTCCCATAACTATTTAGAAGATATGTTATTAATGAAATTTGGATCCACAATGATAGAAGGAAGGATAGTTTGAAAGAGAGAGTCCAATCCATCATCAAGATATGTAATACATTCAAGAATCTATGGATTAAAGTGTAATAGGAAACTACACTAATGGAATCACTAAAATATTCTTCTCAATTGAAGAGGAATTGGAATACATCCACTCTAATGGCCTTGAAGAAATGAATCTCACCCACCTACATTGGACACCACTTTTTTCTACTCAAGGATTCCTCACCTTCTAGTTTTGAATATTTTTTTAATCCACTATAAGATCCCTCTAATAACATACATCCCTTTAAATGGGGAATTTTTCAACTTATGCTCAGTATTGATCTAGAATTTTTTTACTATTATAAATTAAATAAATCTATTCAATACAATAACAAATTTATTATTATTATATATTACCATAAAATATTAGATGAACCTTAAATACTTCTCTTCATGGAAAATTATACCATATATAAGTCTTTTCATACTTTTTATATAATTTAAAATATGTTAGATGTATTATTTTAAATATAAGTATGAAAAAAATAATTAATAGCATCTATAAAGGGGGTTACTGAATAAAATCAATCTATTAATAAGTTAGATAAACCTTATCATCACTAATAAGTAAATAAGAATGCATTATTTATTTACTATACAACTTTCTATTAATATAAATTTATAATTGATTCTAAAAAAATTGAAGACACATAAGAACATAAAATTTAAAATATTCTTAACTATTCCTACCTATCAACCCCTAAATAAGAGGCTTGAGACTTGAGAAGACAGGTCAAGAACAAATAAAAAATACCCCCAACCTTGATAAAGATAAATCACCAGTCCATAATAACAAATCAAAAATACTAAAAATTATGTATTCCATTATAAAATTTCATCAAGACCCTCAACATAACCACACAATTATAGAAGGGTATATATAAAAAATGAGTTTCATCAAGGAAAACAAAACCTATCAAAATCAATAAAATAACCAACCACTAAATTCCCATGTCTCAACTGAATCTATATCAACAAAATAAATATCCTAATATGGGGTTTGAGAGAAAGAAGGTTCCATGTTCTCTACTTGATTTAGAGTCTAGGTAGAAATTTAAAAAAATGATTCTCCTCTAAATGAAGGGAGAAATCACTAAGAGGGTAATCTTGTGAGAAAAACCCTCTACTATTTTATTTTAACATCTTAGGAGGAATAATTTAAATGATACATTACATGAACTCAAATAGTTAATTTCAAAAATTTCAAACTAAATAGTCTCTCTAAGACCAGAAGACAAATCCAAAAGCATAAACACCAAAAAAACACAACATCAACAAAATATAAAACATATTTGTATTGAAAATCACTAAATTTAATGAAATAGTTTTAAAAAACTACACTTTATTAAAACTAAATAAAAACATTTTTAGAGTTTATTAACAACTTAAGAAATTTTTAAATAAATTTGGTTCATTTTAAATCATTTCCATAAAAATATACTTTTCTACAAAGAGTTTTTTTCAAAACCCATAATGAAATAAACCAATTTTTTAAATACCTTTTATGATATAATAAATCCATTTTAAAATAACCCATTATAAATATTTAAGAACATAATTTGTTTTATAAAATAAGAAAAACCCATTGTATCCCAAAAAAACTATGTAAAAATTTCAAAACACTACACAACACTAGATCAATTTCATTTCAATAATGTCAAACAAAACAAAACACTCTTTAATTCACCTCCCATAAGTGATAATTAACATTAAGAGTAATTCAATAATTAAAAGTGGTTTAAAGAAGTCTAAAATGAAATAAAAAACTTATTTTGGTTTTAGTGGATTCATAGAACTATCAACATGGGCTCCATAAGGTTGGATAAACAATGGGAATCAACCATGTAGCTTCATCTCCTCATCCACCATCACCCCAAGCTCAACCAAATCCAAAAATCACTTAAACTCATGGAGAAATTTAATATAAATTCTTATATCAAACACATCAAACCAATCAGAATCTCAATCAAATTCCAAGACCCAAGTGCAAAGTTCCCTGGAAAATCATTTCTCTAAATGGAAGAGAATTCACGACACTCTGCCCCATATGTACATATCGAGTTTTTACAACCTAAGTCTATAGTATCCTTACTATTATAATAAAAAATCATACTTTGATACTTAGTAACTCTGCAAAACCTATGCTCAGATACCATTTTTAACAAACATTCCAAAATCAAGTGCCAAATCTATCAATCTAGCTTTACCTTTTATTGACCACACCTATTTTGATAATCCCAATCATGCTTTAATATGTTTTGATAATCTTGATGTGTGCTTATTATTCTATATATATATCTATATGCTGAATATCAAAATAATTGTTGGAATATGTCAATCAATAATTATCTAGGTTTAATCATACTTTGACATAATTCTAACTCAATCTGGATATGTTTTTCATAGATCAGATAAGTGTTAAGTCACTGATAAGAAAAGATCACTGATATACAGAGCTACCGTTATGTATAAGTCCACCGGTAAGCACATTTCACTGATAGATCTAGTCTACAGATACAGACAGCTACTGATAGAAGTAGAGATACTGATAGAAAAAGTCGATCGGTGTGCATAAGTCCACCGGTATACACTTAATCACTGGTACAAAATGGAGCTACCGGTATGCACAGGCTACCGATACAAAAGTATACCGATACAAGATACCGTTACACCAGAGCTACTATTAGAGTAAGTCTACCGGTATAAGAAAGTATACCACTATGATGTTCACCGATATAAATAAGCTCACCATAAGTCAATTATACCAATAGAAGTTCAGTGATACAATAAGCCACTGACTGATATAAGGAGCTACCATTACAGGGAGTAACATCCACCGATACAAGCTCACTGTTATAAGGAGCTACCAATTGAAAACAAGTCACTATTTTCCTAAACTATATTTCTATTAGTTTATTTAGCAATAGTCATATTTTATGATTTTAATGCAATTAATGTTATTTAATGATAGTTGTTGGCATGTCAGGGAACGGTACTTCGTACCTGTAAAAAGGTAATCATTCCCATTACTGGAGCTAAAAGCTATAAAAGGGAGGACAAAGTCCATGCAAAAAGAGTGCAGAATAAGGGTTGAAGAGTTCTGAAAAGTGGTGCATACACACAAGAAAGGCTACAACCATACTGGAAGAACATTAGAAATACACGAAGATATTCATTCTAGAAGATAACACAAGCTGCACCTTAGCCAAGGATAACTACAACGAGCTCTTCATACACTAAAGCTAATCAAACTGAACTTGAAGAAAACGACCCTATGTTTTTCAGACAAAAACCAGAGAAGGACTCAGAAGAATTCCTGATCAATCAAAGGAGTCCAGAGCTGCACTTCACATCACTAGAGCATTCTAAAACTTATATCTACTCTCTCAGTGATTCTTTTATTTACATATTCAGCAGTGTGCATACTTTGTATATTTTATATACACATTGTCTCCTATGCTAAACTAGAATATTTCTAAATCCTCACATAAAACTTCTATAACTCTCTTGTATCCCACTGTGGATAGTGGTAGAGGTCAAGTAGGACCTGAACAGTCAGTGTGCTGTTGTTGTTTTTTTCCACAAGGAATTGTTGTAGAGGTCATAGTACCTGGATAGTCTCTGTACTATTGTTTACCCAGATCCAGGGTGTGGATAAAAATTTATATAAATTGCTTAAGTGGACTATGTCTGGGCTTGATACTGAACCTCTTATTTTGAAACCAGTGTGCTTACTTATATTGGTTTTAAACTATATTGAATATTCTGCTGCTAATTACTTTGAAATATAAAATTGTTTTAATGTTTCTTTGATAGTTATTCTAGTAAGTGTTTGTAACTATTGTAAATCTGTAGGTTAGTTTCAAAAGCTAATTTAATATTCTGATTAAATTAACTGAGACCTAATCAATCTTTTGAGGCCCTAATCCAAACTTTATAGTTTTACAAATTCACTGCAATTTAACTTTTTTTTAATTGGGGTATTTTAATAGAAGTATTTTTTAACATAAATTTTTAATTGGAACTCAATTTACCCCCCCTCTTGAGTATCCACTTTGACCAACACCTTTGCAGTATCATGTTCTGAAAAATCTATTTTATTTATCCATACAGGACCATACACATATGTTTACTATCCTTACCATAAGAAAGCATCATTATCTTTCTTGAAAACCATTTTCTATAGAGGAAAATGATGAAATATAACCACTCGTTGTATTTTAGTAGTGAGGAGAATAGATATTAGGTTTTTCAGGGTTAAGAACAGCACAAAAACACAAAACACTCATTAGAAAACATTAAAAAATGATAGAGAAAAAGTAGAAAATAACATACATTGGATTCTAGCCTTGATTAATCTGAGGGAACATAGAGGAGCCACACAGATATTAGAGGAGATCCAAGAGATCTTGAGAATCATGAGTGAATGAGCCGTGGTTAAGGTTTTTTTAAATAGAATGGGGAAAATTTTAACATTGATTTCACATAAGCACTGATAAAGATCCATTTTATCAGTGCTAAATTTATAAGCACTGATAAAAGGCATATTTATCAGTGTTAACATTTTAGCACTGATAAATATCTCTTTTAACAGTGAATTTTAGTAATGATAAATCTCAATATTTATCAGCACTAAAAAAGTACTGATAAATGTTTTATAATTATAACAATTTAAATAAATTTATTATAAATTTATAATTATTTTAATAAATTTATTATAAATTTAAAATTATTTATTATAATTATATAAATACATATTTAAATGATAATAATTATTTATTTATTATATTTATAAATACAGTAAATTTACATTCATAGATATATTTATTTATAAATATTTATTTACAAATATATTTTTAATGTTATTAATGGATATATAATCTTAAATAAATGCATTTTAAAAATGAGTTAAATTGAATAATTCAAAATGGGTACACTTAAAAAATATTGGAAAAATGGATAAGTTTTATTAATTAAATATAGGTTATTATATATATATGTATATATATAAATATATTGAAATGGATGAATACATATTGAAAACACTAAAACATAGTAAATTAATATATATAAATAACTAATATAAATCGATCAAATTAAAAAAATAAAATAAAAATGAATACCCTAACTATAGTATTAATTTTTTTTTATGAAAAACATTATATATGTTAAATGTATCATGTTGTAATGAAATTTTCAAATATAATAAAATTTTAATAAATTACATAAATATTAGATGTATGTGTTTCCATATATTTTGTAAATATATTTTTGTGCCCATTTGTGTATAAAAATAAATTAATATATATATATATATATATGTAGATGAAATAAACGCAACACATAACGTTTGATATAGGTTAAATTAAAAAATAAAACAAAATTAAAAAATGAATAAGACAACAATATATTTTTAATTAACATTTTCTATATATTATACTTATTCATTTTATATAACTATATTTCATATATTTTATTTATTAAAATTTATAATATATATATATATATATACTTATGTTAAGTTTTTTCATTTTTAGCAATAATTATTTAATTAATAAATTTTTTCACATTTTTCTTAATTTACTCATTTTATTTTAATTTTTTAATTTTATTATGGACCTTTATCAGTGCTAAAAAGAACGGATAAAGGGAAACTTTTATCAGCACTAAAAATAAAGCATTAATAAAGGTTTCCTTTATCAATGCTAAATTAAAGTGGTGATAAATGTTACCTTTTAACAGCACTGATAAAGGGCCACCATTATTAGTTCTTATTTTTGCATTGATAAATATGGTCTTTATTAGTAAACTTTTCTAGCACTGATAGATTACTGCACTGTTATATGCATGTTTTGTAGTAGAGAAAATCTTGTACTTCATCAACAGAGGGATCCCATGGGTGCCTTTCTCTACCACCCTTATTCTTATCATAAAATAAAAGGATCCAGCCTCATTTGGTCAATATAGACCAATCATCATGTGAAACTTCCCCTGCAAAGAGTTGAAGAGAATCCCCAATAGAAGGATGGAATCTTTTCAATTGGATTGGGACTTGGGGGAACAACATGATTTCATCAGAGGGTGGAAAATATTGGGTGTTATCAAAATTGAAAATAAAATGATAGAAGACATCAACAAAAATCCTACAGGGTCGAATATTTTAATCTAGGTTGACATGAACAAGGCTTATGTTTGGTAGGAATAGAACTTCATACTCAGGGTGATGGCATATGTGGGGTTCTTGTATTGGGTGATTGATCTTTTCTTCAGGTCCTATAGCTATACTTAGTTGTTGATATATTTTATGGGAAGGTAGTGTGGC